>OY728139.1:162118577-162767637 GCA_963277665.1 Viscum album | reverse complement strand
CTGACAATTTCTTGCAACACCAACCCTTTGCGCACAAGACCTTACTATTCGAGCAATATTTTCTTTTTGTGCGGAAAAATATTTCACCCAAAAACACCCTTTTTTTACGCAACTGAATATTTTATGAGCCGCCTAAATTTTTCCGTGCAGCTCTACTTTTTTCATGTAGCCCAGAGTTTTTTGTGCAACTCGGATTTTACATGCAAACCAGAATATTTCGCGCAGCACTGAATTTTTCACGCAACCCAGAATTTTTCGCACAACTCGGAATTTTTCACAAAAACCCCTTTATGCGAACCTTTTACATGCATCAAACCTAGGATCTTCTCTAAGTCTTCTAACATATAGAATGAGGGGGGTCACCTCTTATTTATAGGCATCTCAGACCCCCACATGAAAAACCCCCTATGGTGCGAAAAACCTCTCATTTGGTGCGTAATATTTCACACTGACACCGTTTTTCACGCACATCTCTAGATTTTTCACGCATCCCATGCCTTTTCCATTTTTCAATGTTTTTATTCCAAAACACTCTTTCCGAGAAAAACCTTGATCTTATATTTCTCACAACACATTGGTTTTCACGCACCATGTTTTTTTTTCACATAGGCCCCCTTATTTCACGTACCACATCCTTTTTGTGTGCACCTCCTCTTGCCAACAACCTATGTCTTCATTTTCTGATTTTCAAGCCCAAAAATTTGGCAAAATCTGGGAAATGACACCACCTTCAATACTATTATCGGCTTAAAATGTATGATCACTTTAATGGAACACATTCTGAAATTCCACTGAGGATTGACAACAAACACAAACTATATTCCAATTCATGCAAAGAATAGCCATGGTTTCAACATAATGAACAAATATTTTTTAATTAAATAAATAAGATAAATAATCACTCATATTCTTTTTCTATTGGATATTTTTGTATGATAAATGTAGTATTTTACTTGATATTTCTTTTTTTATTAATGGTTCAAGGATATACTTAATTAATAAGAAATTTCATTCTTAGAAAGTAGTGGAATTTTTTTTCAAATATATATAGGGAAATGAAAGTTATTTGTTGACCTATAGGAAGTCTGATCAACTTTAGACCTTTAGTTTGTTTTTGAATCTAATTTGTTTGGGTAACCTGATGACTAGAATCCTACTTCTAGATTTATTTTTTTATGATAAAAAGAACTATTTCTTATAAAAATGTCAAAGAGACGCTAATAATTACTTATACCATAAAATCATAGTATGTCTCTAGTTATGAGGATACAATTTTTTAAAAAAAATATAAAGTCCACTTGTGAAATATTGATGCCATATTAGTGCTACGAAATTATCTTAAAAAACTAGTGTGATACTTGTTTGAAGTTTTTTTATATAAAACAATTTTTTGTTAGAGAGAAAGTTTTATGGTCTAAAACTAAAATTAAATACCATTATATAGAACATATGTTAGTGACCCACTAACCAATGACTTAACGATTTGGATTCATCATATTCATGTTACCTAAATGGGTATGGTTATGTCTTTTGATGTATTATGTTAGTTGGAGTTTGAACCTCTTTATAAATTTGTTTGTTATTTAAGATATATTTTTTCAGGACATCATTTTAATATTTTATCTCTTAATTCATTTTGTGATACTTTGACCATTATTGGAGATAAATATTCTATTTAATTTATTTATTTAATTATTAATCCATTTTGTTAGTATTATTATTAAAACATATATCAATAACTTTCTTGTGGGATATTATTTCTATATATTTAATATGTCATACTTTCGATAGTAATTTTCCTTCTTTTAGTTGACACATTTATTTGATTTAATTAATTAATGAAATCCAAGTGGGGTAATGTTATAAAAAATGGATTTATATTAATTAATTAATTTGACAACATGAATTTTGTGTATCAATTAAATGTATCCACTTTACACAAACGTGAATTGATGTTCCATATTTTTCATATTCAGTAATTAATTTATTGATGCATCATATTTAAAACATTCATGGATATTAAATTTTGAATTTTAGAATAAGTGATACATGATAGATTGGATCATTTAATATTTAATAAATAAAATGTCTTTATTCTCATCTAACATTGTCTATTTAAATTGACAGTCCACATAGTGTTTTTTTGTGTGGGTGAGTGTAGATTTATAATGAAAGGATTACTATAAAGGGATTGGTTTGATTCCATTTATAATTATTTTATGAATTTTTCTATATGTTTCAAGAAATAAGGGAAATTGATTTGACTAAAATTTTCATGAAGTTAAAGGTATTAATTATTATTATTTCTACTATTACTATTACCATATCATAATTTTATATCTACAATATGATTATTATTATAATTAAATTCTATATTTTTCATTCACCATCTTCTCCCAATTAGGGTGAGAGGAAGACTCTTAAAGAACCTTTTTATGTTCCCTAATTATAAAACCCTCCAAAAATTATCCCCTTTTCTCTTTGATTGTGATAAAAAAAATCAACAATGAAGTAGAAGATCAAATTCATCCCAACTCCATTAATTCTAATCCCATTATTTCCCACCAAAACCAATAAATAAATAAATAAACATTTCGGATGGAACCGGTTTGGGTAACAACTAAAATTTAGGCACCTAAACCCAAACCCATTTATCTATTACAAATACCAACCTCAAATTCCAATTAAAAACATGAACACCTTAAAATAATCATTTATATTTATTATTTTCTATTTTTTATAAGATTTTTAGGATAATTTTTTTATAACCTGAACCTGAACAAAAAAAATAGATTTTTTATAATTTTATAAAAAAAATAATGATAACTTATATTATATTCATGTTTGGGGTACCTTGTAAGCAATACACAAACTAGACTCAATTCATATTTAAATTCTAAAAAAACAATTTTTTCGTTAAAATTTTATATTTAAAACATATTTTCAATTCCATAAAGATAAATTTTAATACCACTTTTTTATTTTTTATTTTAACAAAAACATATATGAAAAATCAATAGCATGTATTTTTAATTCCTCTAAAAACACATTTAAATCAGAATAATATTTCCATTTAAAATAATTCAAAGGAAAATTATTTTTTCCATTAAATATTTCATCTTTAATCCGGCTATTATAATTTAAAGAACACTAAGGCATGTTTCAACATGTCCATATAGATAATATATTTCAAATTAAATTTCAATCACACTAATCAAAACAAGGAATGTCTTAAAATAAAAAACCAAATTTTATCACACTTAAATAATAAAAACCTCATTTTAAAACCATGTTCATAGATACACAAAAAATTTGAAAATATAATTCATTCTATGTATTAAAGATATCAAAAAACTTCTAAAAAAACATGTGTTAAATATGTAAAATAATACAACATTATGGATCTATTATTTATCATCTTACAAGAATTAAACTCACTAAAAATATTACTTTTTGTGTCATGAAACAACCCATTTTACCCAAAACATGGTCAATTAAGTCAGTCTATGAAAATGAATGAAGAGTTTTTTGATCTCCCTAGCTGAAAACTAGTTTTTAAGCATTAAGAAACACGCCTTGGGAAAATCTTCATCAAAATAAATCTACCTAGAGGCCCTAAATAAGAACTAGACATGATTTCTTCATATATTAGTGATTAATGTGCATAATTTAATGAATAAATTATAATAAAAAGACAAAAATATTCATCATCAATAACTTTAAATTTAATCAAGATCCCAAGAAAACATGTACAAAAACTAAAATATAACAAAAAATGGAAAGGAAAGATGAATCCAAAGTGGGGATACAAAATAAATAAGTCTACATCATAAACTAAAATAACTAAAATTACTATTACCCATCTATGCATGAATTGATGGATGACTCCCCACTATATCACCACCATTAACCTAGGATTAAATAACATAAATAACCACCATATAAAATTGCTGCCTCACCTTTACCTATGTCAGTCAAGATGGGGTCTATATAAAAACATTTTTTATTTGTAGGGTATGATCATAATAATCCCAGGGGGATCCCACCAAGTGTTTCCTAAGAAAAAAATATTATACAGTCCAAGCGTTTTGGTTTGAAAATAAACCATATGAAAGTATGGTTTAAATATTTTAAATTAAATTAATACTTAACAAGATTTATAATAGGTCAAACATTTGAGTAAAATCCATGTAAATAAAAAATTTAAAACATGCACCTTGAGAGTTGCCCTAAGGTTAGTAACTTTAAGAAAACTATAATCCCCATACTTTCTTATTTCCCAAGAAAATCATATCCAATCATTCATGAGCCCCTATGGAGAGATCCATCTTATCCTATATATATGGTGACACCCATCTGATGGAACCATAGCCACATAATCCAAGTCATAGTGACATTTAGTTAGTAAGTGGAGTAATATAATGCTATAGATAGCACATTATATGACTAATGGTATTAATCCTAGGTTCCCACATATGCACTCATGTTTCCCATGTGTCATAACCCTTTCAAATAACTATAATTTTCCCATTAAAATCACCTTGATTGTTATAATAATTTTATCAAACACATAGTAGGAAACCTTCAATTCTATATACAAAACATTCTTTTTGAATCAATTAAATTACCAATATGTAAAAAATTAAAACAATTATATCAGCCTTCAAAGATTTGTTAAAATTATTTAAACAACATAAAACACTCTTTTGAAAGTAATCATGAACATAAGGTTCATCAAATAATGTGACTCATGAATCCTTCTACATTGTACAAGTAAACCTACTGATTAATGGGGTGTTTCCATAAGTGATAAAGAGGAGAGACCTTTAGAGGGAAAGAGTGATCCATAAACTTCACTAAACATTCCATTAAAATCAGGTAACATTAATATTAAGACACCATGGATATAGGTTAAGATGAAATCCAATATAAAATATGGAAAAAAGCCAATGAATAATGAAGGAAACCACTTACCAAAATATTTATTGAACATTTTAGGGAAAATTCACTTAAAACCAATCCATGTGGGAGGTAGGAGAGGGGCTCAACACATCCAATGAATGGGAGTTTCAAATTAGTGATAAAGGAATGGTTATAAGTTTTAATCCAAGTGAGGGTAGTCTAGTAAAATCATATTTTAATGAACCTGGTAAAGCCACAATTTTTGGTCACATGGTTTTCTAAATCATGATCCAATTGTGTTAGAACCATGAAAATAGTACTTGACACACTTGGAGGAGCAACATAGTTTGGTTATACAGTTTGTAAAATATTTTTCCAACTATGAAAGAACATTTGAAATGCGTTATAGGTTCTACACAATAAGGTTAACTGGTATTCACTAACCATGTGTAAACTATGTAGCCTGAAAAACTCCATTGTTTTTCAAAAGTACAAAGGAAAGTACATGGAAATAGTGAAAAATATTAAAAAAAATTAATAATAAAGTTCATACATGAAAATGGCATCCTGTGTGTGAAACTTCTCCCTACTATTTCACTTTATACCCCCAAAAAGTCAACCCAAATATGGATGATAAAAAATAGGTGATTCCATTAGTCCCTTATAATGGATTCATGCTACCAAGTCACATGAGAATAACTCTAGTACTACCATAATTCCTTGATGAAATAAATAGATATTTCATGTAGAACATAATATCAGGAGTTGAAAAAATAGATATCCTAGTCACTCATTAAAACATGCATCTTCTATCATAATTATTCCCAGTTCAACATGTGGGAACTATCAATATGGTACTTTAATTTAGAGATGTGGTAGAAATTATGAATAGACAATATCTGAGAAGGTAGCACTGATTGATATAAAACCTTCCTGATCTTTTCAATGATATCTAATGGTCCCATGTACCTCATTGTAAGCTTCTCTTCCTTACTGAGTCATCAGTGACCCAATCTAAGATATACCTTTATAAATACTTGGTCACTTATTGAAAACTCTAATGGAAGGTAATGGTGATTAGCATAAGATTTATTATAGATTTTACTAATCACTGGTCACATCCAAATCAGCTTAATATTACTTGATGTCTCCTCGATGATACTTGGATTCATCAAAGAAGTCTTACCCGCCTCAATCTAATAGAGGAGAGAATGGATTGATCATACATATAACACATCAAAAGTATCCATTCTTACTAAGGATTGATAATTTTTATTATACATAAATTAAAACATTTCCATGAGGCAATCCTATGATCCATTTAAATCCATAATGCAAGCATAATGAATTTCCTCTAAAATATGGATCACCCACTCTAACAGCCCATATATTAGTGGGTGACAGGTTATCCTTAGTTTTACTTTACATCCCATCACCTCTAAAATGCCCTTATAAAATCAATAGGTGAATAATGGATATTTATCTAAAATTATAGTAAAAGGAACCATGTTAAACCTCATGTTATCTTATACGTATGGATTCCCAAGATCTTCCACCTTATTAGTGTCCTTGATAATTATAAAGTTAGTATATTTTTCAGTTGATCTATTACAAAAAAATATAATTTTTAACTTTAGAGGTATGAGTTATTTTAATAATGAAATCCATGGAGATCTCATCTCAATTCTAGGTGGGTATAAGGGGAGGACGAAGAAAACTAAAAGGTGACTAATATTTTTATTTAACCTATAGATAGGTATAGCAGTGTCACATAAGTTCAGTTATGTCACACCTTATCCTAGGCCACCAATACCTATATTTCATTTCATAGTACATATTGGTGGATCCTGGATGGATAGCTAATTTAAAGTGATGATAATCCTTCATCATCACTTTCCTCATGGTAAAAATAATAATATATCGGTTCAAAAATTAAAAAATAAATACCCATGAAAAATAGAGATCACTCACTAGTGTTATTCGCACTATGTATAATTCTCCTAAAACACTAATAATTTTTATCGTCCAATATCTATTGGTTAATAAGATCATGAATATAAGGAGTCAAATAAATACTAGTAAGGAACTTACAATCCTTCTCTTCTTTCACCCCTAAATGATTTTTAGTAAAGAGACTCATTATATATAATTCATTATTGGATTATTTCGAATCTCATTTAATGTATCACCCCTTACCTACCTGTTACTTTATGTATTTTTGGGTGTTGGGGTGTTAGGAGAAGGGTGGAATAATGGGGTACTACTGGATCTGATATTTTAGTTGTGAATATTTCATCGCGATATGAGTTTGGGTGTCAGGGTGTGAAGTTTTAGATTGAAGAGAAGTTAGTTTTCTAATTTAGTGGTTTGTCCCATGGAAGTTTGAGTTTTAGTGTGAAGGATCATGGTGTGGAATTTGGAAAAGTAAAGAACCTTCTGTTTATCAAAAATAATCTTATGTTTGGTGTTATTTAGAATTAAGTTTTTCCCTTTCTATATTTTTGGTTGTGTTATTGACTTTCTTCAAGCATTTTGTGGATTCCTGGGGGTTTCATCATCAGGTGCAGATTTCCTCCATTCATCAGCATTCTTTCTCCATGGTTCTGGCTTCGGAACATGATTTCATTCTTGCTTGGTGTTTTGAGCCTCGGTCCTTTGGTTGCTGGCGCTTTAACCTATCGCGGTGGTCAATTATGCTCAATAAGGTAATGAGAGTACTCAAGCTGCAATCTAATTCTATCTCCCTAGACTCCCTATTCCCTTTCAGAATATATCTTTCCTCAAGTCCATTGGGGACACTCTACATGGTTTTTTTCACAGATGATTGGACCCACTGTGGTGAGGCTTTGCTGGAAGCTCGGATCTGTTTGGAGATGGACATCACCCTCCCTCTCCCATAAATTATCTCCTTGAAAGTGCAAGGCTCTATGGATTGGAGGTGAAAACTAGTATTTTTGGTGTTCCCCAGGTATTTCAATTCATTCACTCTCCAAGGACATTCTGTACATCTTTGAAGGAACTGAAGGAACGACTGTCAGAGTCACCCCACTCGACCTTCCCCCTGTCGTGTTACACCACCTTCGAGTAATCCTAAGTCTGGACCTTCCCAGGTTTCCCATCAAGATTCAGTTGTGGCCCCTCTAGTCTCCCCTGCCCTGTAAAATAAGATTTTACCTCTTATTCCCCTTGTAGATATTGTATCTAACTATCAGGAGTTATCATGCTATGCTCTGATGGCCACCTCTATTGCCCTGGTGTTCTTTGGTTACTTCTTCAACCCAAGTTAGTTTCTTTAGAGAGGGAACTTTCCGGAAAGAGTCTTGGGTCACCCACTTAGGCTCTCAATTCCTTAGGGGTTACCCCCACCAGTGGATAACGGACCCCCTAGTTCTCTCGGATGGCGGAAGGATGCCAGAGTGTTGTGCCTTCCACCTTCGGTTTATGTCAGTATGTCGCATGCTTCCAGTGCACCCCAGTTGGATGGCTTAGAGACTCTAGTCCATAAGGTACCAAAACCCCAATCTCATTTCCCCTAGTTCTATGAGAGGCAAGACCATCTATATGGATCCCACTGTGGCCATGTTTTCAACATATCACTATGCTTCAAGTGTAGGAGTTTGTACCAATTTCAAACTAAGTCAGATGAAGGAGAATTCTTCCTCCATATTCAAGGAGACTGAGGGTCATGAGGCCAAAGCCAGGCCTTTTCTAGTTTAATTTTATCCTTAATCATCTAGAAATCCCATGTTCTTGGAGTACGGGTGAAATATGACTTCATCTCTATGAATGTTAGGAAGAACCAAGCAGATTCAGTTGTTTTTCTAGAGAATAAGCATAAGCCTTATAAGATTTAGGAATTTTGTCACAAGATCAAGCTTCATGGTGCCATGAAATCAGATCCCATTAATTGGCACATTTGGTTAGTTTTTTCTAAGGAAATCTTGGTTGATATGATCTATTTGGGTGACCAATTCATCACTAGGAAGGTAACAATGAGTGGGGATAGTGTGTTGGTTTACTTTGTGTATGGAAGCTACTACACTCATGGTCTTGAATGGTTGTGGAAAGATCTTAGTTTCTTTGATCCGGGGGACTCTCCCTAGATTTTGGGAGGTGACTTCAACATCATAGATGATCATGAGGAGAAGAAGGGAAGAGGGGCATTTCCCAGGAGGGCCATCTTGGAATTCACACACTTCATGGCTGAGAATGGTTTACTAGATTTAGGCTTCTCCGGTGACCCCTTCACATGGTGTAATAACTGGAAAGGAGGAAGAAGGTGCTGGAGACAGCTTGAAAATTACCTTGCAAACAACAATGTCATCTCCAAGATTCACAATGCCACGGTCAAGTACCTTTTTTCTTGGTATCTTAGACCACTCTCCAATGTTGATTTCCCCATCCCCCAAGACAGAGACTTCAGAGGGTTTTAGGTACTACCTCTATTGGACCTACACCCCTGGATACAAATAAATCATCATCGATCTGTGGGGGTGAACCAACGTAGGGGAATTCATGGGTTGCGTTCTATAACAAGCTATGTCTGATGAAATATGGGTTGCAGGTGAGGGCCAAGGATCTCCCTCATCCTGACCAGAACATGGAGGCAATGAAACTGAGTATCAAAAGTCTGGAAGAGAGTTGGAGCGACTCGCTCTTCGAGGATCTCTCTTCCAGAAATAACTCCTAGCCAGAGATGATTCTCAAACCGGAACATGTGTCATGAAAAAGATCCAAGATAAAGTGGTTGTAAAAGGGTGATAGGAACTCAGCCTTCTTCCATGATTTCTTGAAGGAAAGAAGGCATCTCATGAAACCGAACATTCTGATCGAAGATTGTACATACATGGATGACAGAGACACGGTGGGAACCATGGAACATACGTTCTTCATCAATCTTTTGGCCTGTCCCAACTTGAGGATGGCCACGGGGTATCCTCCTAGAAATGCGGCCATCTGGGAGGCATTGGTCAACTTTGTCTCTAATAGGGACAATGTTTGTCTTGAAAGGATCCTTGAAAGGGAAGAAATTCACTTGGTCATGATGAATCTGAATCCAGAGAGCATCATCGGCCCTGATGGCTTCCTTGGTTATTTTTACAGGGATTCTTGGGAGGTGTTTAATGATGATATCAATATTTCTATTCAGGATTTCATTTGAGGTGGTATCCTTCTATGGGTCGCATGTGCTACAACCATAGTGCTCATACTGAAGGTTAGAGACCCTTCCTCTCTCTCACCACAGACCGGTGAGTATGTGTAATTTTCCCTACAAGATCATGTCTAGTATCATCAACTTGAGGCTATCAAAACTCCTTCCTCAATGGAATTCTATCGAACAATATGGGTTTTTTAAAGGATGGTCATTACAAGGGATCATTGGCATGGATCAGAAACATTGGAGAGATATTAACACAAAGATTCATGGCTCGAACATGGCTATCAAATTGGATATGAATAATTCCTACGATAGAATAGAGTGGGTAATCATTAATTTTAAGATATGGGATTCTCTCATAAGGCCTCAGATCTCATTTTTAGATGCTTCAACTCCTCCTGGATGGTTTTACCCTTCATGGAATAGACTCATGGATTTTTAGAGGCCACCTGATGGCTTCGGTAGGCAGACCCAATCTATCCCATCATCTTCATTCTTCCATAGGACACGCTTAGCCACCTCATTAACAGGGGTGTATCCAATGGTGACTTACTCTCTTATCGCAGGAAGTTGAACCTTCCTCCAACTTCCCACTTGATGTTTATGGATGACACTTCGATTTTCATCAATGGTGGAAGGATATCTATTAATGGTATTAAGAAAATTCTTGAGGAATATTATTACTGGAGTGGGCAGGTCATCAATAATTCTAAAAGTAACCTTTATATATCTAACAAGTGTCTACCTATCAGGGATTCTTCTCTTTGTAGCAGGCTTGACATGCATCATGGGTCCCTTCCCATAAATTACCTCATAACTCCAATTTCTTCAGGGAGACTCATGATTCGAGACTTCGATCAAATTATTAGAAAGATCACATGGAGGGTTCTAAATAGGAAGAACTATTTTCTTTCCTTAGAGGGTTGATTACCCTGGTTAATAATGTACTTTCAGTTATCTCAATTCATGAAATGGCCTCCACTACTATACCTAAAGGATTCATCAGGACTATTGATAATCTCTTGGCTTGTTTCATGAGGTATAATCTTTCTAAAGGGAAGTGTTACTGGGTTTTGTGTAAAAATTGGTAAATTTAATCCAGGAGAGGGGAGTTGATGTGAGGAGAATTTACTCCATGTTGCATTGTATGTATGGCAAGCTGTCTTGGGGAGTGATTGAAGGAAAAAACCCTATGGGGGAAGTCCAAGTCCTACAGATGGGTTGGGGATGAGGAGTACACTAGAGGTAATGCATCCCCATTCTGGTCCATGATTTACCTACTCATCAACACCCTGAAACAGAACTCTTGTTGGATTGTGGGGGAGGGTAAGATTATCTTCTGACGGCATAATTGGGTAGGCTCTGTTCTTGGTTTTCTAGGTTGTCCAACTCCCTTGATCTTATTAAAAGAAGATTGTCTCCACCCCTCATTCATCAATGCTTTTTTGGACATAGAATAGTAGGAGATCCTTCAATCGATCGGTATTAACTCAGACCATGACG
The DNA here is from genome assembly GCA_963277665.1 of Viscum album. Lineage (NCBI taxonomy): Eukaryota > Viridiplantae > Streptophyta > Magnoliopsida > Santalales > Viscaceae > Viscum > Viscum album. Next base: position 162,756,074 of record OY728139.1, on the reverse strand, counting down.
TATGCATCTTTACTGAATCCTCCTTGGGGTGTTTCTCTACCAAGGATTACCACAGGCTCTCGGTTTCACAGGGCCCTCATGATACCTGTAACACCACCGTTTGGTGCATGAAAATCACTTAAAAATAAAATCTTATAACATGGAGGATCATAAATCATGTTGTGACTAAGGATGAGCAGGTCAATAAGGCAGGTATGTCACGACCCGTTCTCGGTACCCATATTGTGACTACCCCAAGCCCGCCTCCCATAGGCCAGGGGCTGGCGACTAGCACCAAGGCATAAATCCCGACAAAAGGGGAAGGCATTGCCTTTATAAAGTAAACAAATACCACAGAGTAAGAAAGAAGAAGTAAACACTAAGTAAACTGATTACAAGTAAGTGAAGAAAGTAAATGGGACAAAATACAAACCCAAACTGAAAGTAAAGTACAACTGGAAAGAAAGTACAGCAACTGAAAGTAAATCAGCAATGTCGAGTCGTCCACTGGAAGTCCCACCTGAATGGTGGGTACAGATAGCCACCTCAGCTCTTCGGGTCCAGCCGTCCGCTCCGTGTACGTCTCGCCCAGTGGTCCACCTCCAGGTACCGACTGCTCCAGGAGTCTCTACCACGATCAGCGTTGTCCGTCATCTGCAACCAACACAAAGGAGTGCGGGCATAGTCCGTGCAGGGGTGAGTATACGCTACTCAGTAGGGACCCCGAGACCCCCGAAGGTCTCCCAGAATCCAAAAAGGATAATACACAAAAGAAAGATACAATCACAAAGTAACAACCAACACTACTTAGGTATATTCCCATAAATATACCTAAGTCATCAATTCCAGTTCGGCTCCAACACCCGAGCCCAAGTTCGATCACGTCCACACAGGATATTACAACCCGATCCACATAGGAAAGCAAGTCAATCATATCAAAGATAATGATTGAATGTCAAGACTCAACTCACACAGGTATACCTCTGCGGTGATAGAGATGATCAGATATAGCCTCTGATTCATCTAAGCTGGGACCCACGTAGGATACTAAACCAGCTACTCTGCCAAACCCACATAGGATAGCAAGAACAGAGTCAGAAACTGCCAGACCCACGTAGGATTCAAGAATAGTAGTCATTTCCTTTAAACCCACATAGGATTTCAGTACGGTTTTCATCGCTACCCAACCCACAGAGGATTTCAGTGCAGTATTCATCTCCGTCGAACCCACATAGGATTTCAGTACGGTCTTCATCGCTGCCGAACCCACATAGGATTTCAGTGCAGTCTTTATCTCCGTCGAACCCACATAGGATTTCAGTACGGTCTTCATCGCTGCCTAACCCACATAGGATTTCAGTGCAGTCTTCATCGTCGTCGAACCCACATAGGATTTCAGTACGGTCATCACAGTCACAGCCAGCTCTAGGGTTCCCGCACATAGCATGCTCATTTCGGGAGGGTCTAATCCATGAGACAAGGGGTCGATACATCAACTGACACTTATTCTAGAGTTTATGTATCTCAAAGTTCTGTCTTGACAACATGAACTCAACGTGACAGACGGCGCATCAATCGGACTCCCGGTCTGAGAGTTATTGGCGTTTTCGTTCCAGGGGCCTAGTTGGTTTTTAAGTCAAAACCAACTGAACACACTCCAACCACATCCAAACCTCGAGTGGAGTAAGGAAAAAGTTCCGTCTCACTAATAGGATTCCAATGAAGTCGACAGAACGTCAATAGGATGTCCAGAGCTCAAGTTATAAGCGTTTTCGCTCTGAGGGCCCGGTTGGTTTCGTAGTCGAACCAACCCAGCCAAACCCAAAGTTCTCCAAAACCTTGAGTATAATATACTGGAACGACCGTTTCGATCCAAGGATCGCATCTAAACTGACGGTGCGTCGATTGGAGGTCTGTAGCCCATGATATGGGAAAAAGACCGTAAGTGGTCTGAAAATGGGGGGTCTGGGCCCGGTCTGACCCGACCCAACCCCCCTGGGTCGGCCCAAACCGGGTCTGGGCCTAGCCCATTAGGGCGCGGCCTGGCCTGGGGCAGCTTAGCGCTGGCCGAGCGTGGTCGGCTCGGTGCTGGCCAAGCGGCAGCGCAAACGGGGCAGCTGCCCCCTTGATTGTCGCTGAGCCCCCGCGTGGGGGTCGTTCCTTGCCAGCGGATGCGGCCCTGCACCGCGTACCCCCCCCCCCCCCCTCGGTCCCACGCGGCCACGGGACCGGACTACTGCCGTCATGGCTTCAGCCGCGGCGGTCCCTCCTAGCGGCGTGTCGGGACGCCGCCTCCTCTGGCCGCCAGTGTAGTCTGCGGGCCACTAGAGTTGCTCCGGTGGTCCGTTTTCAATTCCGTCTGCGCCGGCATTCATCTCGGGTCACAGACTTTACTGCGGAACCATAAAACCGCCTCTATGGCCCGTTCCATCAGCGCATATCGATCCACCATCAATTAAAAAATTTGTGGAGCCTTCGAATCGCCGCAATGGCGCGGCACGACGGCACTGCGCTTCTTTGCCCGTTCTTTATTGTTTCTGCGCGGTGTCGTTGCACCGCACCATCTTTTCTCGTGCTGCAACAAGTACAACCAACAAAGGGGGAGGAGGGTCGGTCATGTTCATGCAGTCCGACCTCCTCCCATTATTACGATAACAGGCGGCCCAATAAGAATTCGATGAACGACAAAGGAAAATTCACAGGCAAAAACAAATAACCCATACCTCAAGGTGTCGTCGAACGGAGGTTCGTCGCGGGAAATAACATCACAGAAGAAGGTTTTGCGGAAAAAGGCACCATGGAGAAGAGAATCATCGGCATTGCGGTAAACGACGTCGCGTCATCGATCTCCACAGGTTCGGCGTTCTTCATCGCCCTTCGTAGGAGGCCGACGTTCTTCATCGGCGACGGTGTGTTCTTCACGTTCTTCAAGGAGGAAGATGATGATTCCAAGACTTGGCTCTCCTCTTCAAATCCTTCTTGCACAACGCAACCACATAATAAAATAAGGCTTTTCCTTATTTTATTTCTCATGTCAATGGTTTTTGAAATTCAAAAATAGATCACGATTTAATTAACGTGTGTTGACCAATTAATGAGGTGTTTAATAATTAATTAAATGCGAGAGTTGACTTGGAATTTAAGATGGTGTGTGGGTGAGTTACATAATTAAATACACATGGGAGGTAAACGAAATAAAGGGGGTGGGGCTTGTGTGGGCCCCACCTCACTAATATCGTACCTAGGAGTTAGTGTATTAGTGGGTCCCACTCCAACCGCCATGTCTGGGTTATCATTACTTAGAATAAAAATAAAATTGTAGCAGAAGATTTTATTTTTATTCTTTAGTTAACCCAACTAATTAAAAACCTCACTCGAGAAAAGGCAACTCTGGAAAAGGTGTTCTTAAGCATTTATCGGTGCTGCGATTCCATCGGTGCCCTCGTAATTCGATTCTGAGCACCGGTTCAAAAGTTTGGAAAACCCGCTCGTTCGTTCACTGAACGCACCCAAGCCAAACTTTGGAAATTGATTCTGGGCACACCGGGCCCCAGAATCAGGTGTCGTCAGAAAATACTCTCTTGTAAAATCCCAAAGAAAATTAAGAAAAAGGAAAAAAAATCCTTGAATTTTATGTCCCAACTCAGGGCTTTACGTCCCCGTAAATCCCTAAGGGGTCTACATTAAATTCCTTGAATTTTCTTAAATTCCTTGAATTTAAGAAACTTTTCAGGGCTATTTACATTACTCCCAACTCAGGGATTTACGTCCCCGTAAAGATAAATCATAAAATAGAGGAACAAATGTGCATACTGAGCACACATATGAGCCTCCCGCTCCCAAGTCCTCTCCTGGAGGTTCCCGTGCTGGCATCTGATGCACACTAAAGGAATCGACCACCCACGTAGGACCCGCTCCTATCAATCCTCGATCTCCACTGGGACCTCCGCAAAGGACGCCCCATTGTCAATTTCCAGCTCCCCATGGTCGATGATATGCATCGGTTCATGCATGTATCTCCTCAGCTTGGATACGTGGAAGACGTCGTGAACCCAATGCAACTGATGTGGTAGAGCCATGCGATAAGCCGCCTCGCCTACCCTATTGAGGACCTGGAACGGTCCAATGAAGCGTGGAGATAACTTGCCGCCTTATCCAAATCTCTGTAATCCACATCGAGGTGAGACCCGCAAGAAGACATGGTCGCTATCCTCGAACTCCAGTGGCCTCCACCTCCTCTCAGCATAAGAATTTTTCTGGCTCTGAGCTGTCCTCGTCCACTCCTAGATGACCTGAACCTTCTCTGTCGTGGCTTGGACCATCTCCGGTCCCACAAGTGCTGACTCCCCAGGGTCTGTCCAGCACAGAGGTGATCTGCAAGGCCATCCGTACAATGCCTCATATGGTGCCATCCCGATGGTGGAGTGGTAGCTATTATTGTACGCAAACTCCACCAAGGGTAGGTGGTCCTCCCAGCTATGACCAAATTCTAGGACACATGCGCGGAGCATGTCCTCGAGAGTCTGAATGGTCCTCTCCGTCTGACCATCCGTCTGAGGGTGAAAGGCGGTGCTCAGATGTAGCTGCATCCCGAATTCCTATTGCAACCCCTTCCAAAGACAAGAAGTAAAGCGATCATCTCGATCGGAGATGATAGATGATGGCACACCATGAAGCCGTAAAATCTATGGAACATAGAGACGTCCCAAGCTCTCTCCTGAGCCCTGCTCTCTGATGGGTAAGAAGTGAGCCGACATGGTGATTCGGTCGACAATCACCCAAATGGAGTCATGACCACTAGAAGTACGTGGAAATCCAGTCACGAAATCCATAGATATGTCATACCACTTCCACTATGGGACCTCAAAGGGTTGTACCAAGCCTGCTGGTACCTGGTGCTCTACCTTCACCTGCTGACAAGTGAGGCATCGAGAAATGAACTCTGTCACAGCCTTCTTCATACCCGGCCACCAGTGATGTCATCTGATATCCTGGTACATCTTCGCCACTCCTAGATGTACCGCTAAAGGGGAAGTGTGAAACTCTCTCAGCACCTCCTCCTGTAAAGCAGCTGGTACCATGGTACGTCCTCTAAAAAGGACATTGTGCTCTTCTCCTATGGAGAATCCATCAGGTGCCTATCCTGAGGACATCTGCACACGCCGCGTCTCACAGTCAGCGTCCCCACGTTGTACCTCTCTGTCCCACTACAATAGTGGAGGTGTGACTATGAGTGACTGAAGAAAGGCTGCTCCATCTCTATCCACGAAGGATATCTACAAAGCGGCTAGATGCTCTGTCGCCTCCCAGAGTAGCTGGATACACGTCCTCCTGCTGAGAGCATAGTAAACTACGTTCCCTTTCCTAGGAGTATAGACTATCTCAAAGTCATAGTCTTGGAGGAACTCAAGCCATCGCCTCTATCTCAGATTCCGGTCCTTCTGTGAGAAGATGTACCAGAGACTCTGGTGGTCAGAGTAGACTGTAAAGCGCTCACCCATCAGATAGTGTCACCACATCTTCAGAGCGAAGACCACTGCTGCTAACTCTAGGTCATGGGTAGCGTATTTCTGCTCATGTTGCCTCAACTGATGCGATCCATAGGCGATCACGGCCCGCTCCTACATCAGGACACACCCGAGTCCGGTCTCCGATGCATCGTAGTAGACTACGTACCCTACTCCCTCCTCTGGTAGCCTCAAGATAGGTGTGCCGGTCAATCTCTATCTCACCTCCTAGAAGCTCTTCTGACATATTTCTGACCACAAGAAGGGTTTCCCCTTCTTTTTCAAATATGAGAGTGGTGCCGAAAATCTGGAGAAGTCTGGCACAAATCTCCGGTAGTACCCAGCTAGACCCAAGAAACTCCGCACCTCCGTCACTCTCCTGGGTGGCTCCCAAGCTAGCACTGCCTCGATCTTCACAGGATCCACCGAAACCCCCACCTTAGAGATGACGTGTCCTAAGAAGTGGACCTCACGTAACCAGAACTAACACTTTGAGAGCTTTCCATAAAGCTAGTGCTCTCAGAGTGTGTCTAGTACAACCTGCAAGTGGCAGGTGTGCTCCTCCTCAGTGGTTGAGTATATCAATATGTCGTCGATGAAGACCACGACAAATCGATCAAGGTATGGCTGAAAGATCCTGTCCATGATACCCATGAACACTTCTGGAGCATTGGTTACGCCGAAAGGTATAACCAAGAACTCATAGTGGCCATACCGACATCTGAAGGTTGTTTTCTACATGTCCTCTTCTCGAACTCTGAGCTGATGATAGCCTAATCTATGGTTTATCTTTGAGAACCACCGTGATCCCTTGAGCTGATCGAAGAGGTCTTCAATCCTTGGTAGCGGATACATGTTCCTCATGGTCACCTGGTTTAGGTGATGATAGTCAACACAAAGTTTCAAGCTCCCATACGCCTTCTTGGTGAACATATCAGGGAAGCCCTGGGTTAAACACTGGGTTGGATGAATCCATTGCCCTGCAAGTCCTCTAATTGTACCCATAGCTCTCGAAGCTCACCGGGGGCCATCCGATATGCTGGAGTGGATATCGGGGCTGTACCGGGGTACAGGTCAATATAAAATTCTACCTCTCTGCAAGGAGGTAGTCCTGGAATGTCGTCAAGAAAAACGCCCGCATACTGATCCACCACTATAGGAAAACTCGGACTACGCGTGTCAACTGCTCCTAGGATGATGCTAGCCAACTAATGAGTGATGGGATGACCTCTCCTCTGTTTGAGTCCATCTTGTGCTGCAAAGGCTCCCTTCTCACCGGTGAAGGTGAACCTGCTCCTCTCGGTGCGTACACATTGCACCTTGCGCCTAATATAGTTGATCTGAGCATGGACTATGGATAACCAATCTATGCCCAAGATGACGTTGTAAGGCCTCGACGCCTCTACAAGAATATCCCAGCCAAATATCTCACCTCCTAGAGTAAGCTCACACTGCCGGCACCAGTGTGTAATCATCGAGTCTTCTCCCGTAGGAGTCTCTAGTTGTAAGGATTGAGCCAACGGCTCCGTCGGAATCTCCGAGATCCGAAAAAGGGCAGCGGCAATAAAGGAATGACTCGCTCCTGTGTCTATAATAACTGTAGAAATGGTGGAGTAGACACAGATCGTACCTCGAATCATCTCTGACGCGCCGTGGTCGTAGGCCTCTACTGCCTAAAGCTAAGCTTGTCTCTGCCCGCCAGCTCCCTATGGTCGGGGTGGACCTCCTGGTGGTTGTGGTGGTAAAGCCTCAAAGCATCTCCCACCACCTGCAGCTTGGCCAGCTCCCCTGCCTCATCCGCCTGCTCTCGGCGGACCACCACGGTCGACCCTCTGCCTCTGCCTGGGTGGCCCCTCAACCATTTGCTGCTCCTCTACACGGCGGGTTGGGCAGTCACGATCCATGTGGCCCTGCTCGCCGCATGCGTAGCACTACCTGCTCCTCGGAAGGCTGGCTCTACATCCTGTGCCCCCGCACCTCTAAGCCAGTGTCCTGAGGTCGTCTGCCTGATGGTCCGGTCCGCCTGGACCCCTGTGACATCCGTCGACTTCCAGCTGCAGACGACTCTGCTACATGCCACACTGCAGTATGTCTCACTACTGGCGTAGGCTCGGCAAGAAATCTCTCTATGAGAAGAGCTCACTCTAGTACTCCTGCCTGTGTCAGAATGCTGAGGGAAATCATTGATACCCTAATCTTATGCCTCAGTCCCTCCTAGAAGGTCTGAGCCCGAAAAAATGGGTCTCGTGCCATGTCCATCGAATAGCGCGAGAGGTCGGTAAATCTCACCGAGTACTGGAAGACCGTCATGCTGCCCTGCCATAGCTGTAGAAGCTCGTGGATGCGCACCGCATGGAGGGTGGCTGGGATGAACTCCGAGCAGAAGAGGATCTCATTGTCCGTCCAGAGGAGTGATACCTCGTTGTGCACTTGGAGAATCAAGCTCCACCATCTGCATGCTGCCGCATGCAGGAGCCTCGCTGTGAGGATCACCATGAGGTCACCTAGTGTCCCCACTAACCTAAAAACTCGAACAACTGCCTCCAGCCAATCCTCGGCTGCATGAGGGTCTGTCTCCCCACAGAACCTAGGAGGTCGCTGATGCTGGAACTTGTGCAGTTCACTAAGATGATGTGCACTATCAGCGGCTAGGGCTGGTAGCATCGGTGGCTCGGCGAGTAGAGGTGTCGCTGGTGCCTCCGCTGTCAAAGGTCCGTGCACCGAGGCCTCATCTCTTGGTGGGCTATCGTCTCAAACAATGCTCGGAACCCTAGATGGCTTCCATCATGGGGCCATCCTGAAAAGAAACTGGTGTGCCATGGTCAAACAGTATACCTGGTGAGCTGACACAAATTAATCACAAAGAAAACTTTATAAACACACATGCAATCAATGTTTTCGTGCATTGAGTCGGAAATCATAAGTCAGGGTCCTGGTGTACGGATACGTTGGCCACCACACCAACACTGGACTCCCTGGACTGATAACCACACTCAATACCCTTAACACTATTGCTTCACATAGAAGAAAGTTCAGAGTCCAGAGTTTTTCAGTAAAACTGAACTCCTCTAATACCAATTTTTCACGACCAATTCTCGGGACCCGTGCCGTGACTACCCCAAGCCCGCCTCCCATAGGCCAGGGGCTGGCGACTAGCAGCAAGGAGTAAATCTCAACAAAAGGGGAAGGAATTGCCTTTATAAAGTAAACAAACACCATAGAGTAAGCAAGAAGAAGTAAACACTAAGTAAACTGAGTACAAGTAAGTGCGGAAAGTAAATGGGATAGAATACAAACCCAAACTGAAAGTAAAGTATAACTGGAAAGAAAGTACAACAACTGAAAGTAAATCAGCAACGTCGAGTCGTCCACTAGAAGTCATACCTAAAGGGTGGGTACAGATAGCCACCTCAACTCCTTAGGTCCAGCCATCCGCTCTGTGTACGTCCCACTTAGTGGTCCACCTCCAGGTACCGACTGATCCACTATCCTCAACCATGATCAGCGATGTCCGTCGTCTGCATCCAACACAACGTAGTGCGGGCATAGCCCGTGCAGGGGTGAGTATACGCTACTCAGTAGGGACCCCGAGACCCCCGAAGGTCTCCCAGAATCCAAAAAAGATAATCCACAAAAAAAAGATACAACCATGAAGTAACAACCAACACTACTTAGGTATATTCCCATACGTATACCTAAGTCATCAATTCCAATTCGGCTCCAACACCCGAGCCCATGATCGATCACGTCCACACAGGATAGTACAACCCGATCCACATAGGAAAGCAAGTCAATCATATCGAAGATAATTATAGAAAGTCAAGACTCAGCTCACACAGGTATACCTCTTTGGTGATAGAGATGATCAGATATAGCCTATGATTCATCTAAGCTAGGACCCACATAGGATACAAAACCAGCTACTCTGCCATACCCACATAGGATAGCAAGAATAGAGTCAGGCACTGCCAGACCCACGTAGGATGCAAGAACAGTAGTCATTGATGTCGAACCAACATAGGATTTCAGTACGGTCTTCATCGCTGCCGAACCCACATAGGATTTTAGTGCAGTATTCATCTCCATTGAACCCACATAGAATTTCAGTATATTTTTCATCGCTGCCGAACCCACATAGGATTTCACTACAGTCTTCATCTCCATTGAACCCACATAGGATTTTAGTACGGTCTTCATCACTACCGAACCCACATAAGATTTCAGTGAAGTCTTCATATCCATCGAACCCACATAGTATTTCAGTATGGTCTTCATCGTTGATGAACCCACATAGGATTTCAGTGCAGTCTTCATCGCCATCGAACCCACATAGGATTTCAGTACGGTCGTCACAGTCGCAGCCAACTCTAGGGTTCCCGCACACAACATGCTTGTTCCAGGAGGGTCCGCTCAATGAGCTAAGGGGTCGATACATCAACTGACACGTATTCCGGATTTGATGTATCTCAAAGTTTCATCTCGACAATAGGAACTCAACGTGACAGACAGCGCGTCAATCGGACGCCCAGTCTAAGAGTTATTGGCTTTTTCGTTCTAGGGGCCCAGTTGGTTTTTAAGTCAAAACCAACCCGACCGCACTCCAACTGCGTACAAACCTCGAGTTGAGTAGTCCAAAAGGTCTGTCTCATGAAGAGGAATCCAACAAAGTCGACGGCACGTCAATCGGACGTCTGTAGCTCAAGTTATAAGTGTTTCCGCTCCGAGGGCCCGGTTGGTTTTGTGTTCGAACCAACCCAGCCATACAAAAAGTTCCTTGAAACCTTGAGTGTAATATACCTAAACGACCGTCTCGATCCAAGGATCACATCGCAACTGACGGTGCATCGATCAGTGGTCCGTAACCCACGATATTGGCAAAAGACCAGAAGTAGTTTGAAAATGGGGGGTCTAGGCTCGGTCCGACCCAGCCCAACCCCCCTGCGTCGGCCCAAACTGGGTCGACCCGAACTAGGTCTGAGTCCGGAACATTAAGGCGTGGCCCGGCCCAGTGGGCGCGGCCCGACCTAGCTCAACCCCCCTGGGTCGGCCCGAACCGGGTCGACCCGAACTAGGTCCGAGTCCGGCCCATTAAGGCGTGGCCCGGCCTAGTGGGCGCGGCCCGACCCGGACCGTTACGGCCGGTCCAGCCTGAGGCAGCTCGGCGCTGGCCAAGCGGCTTCCCCCTTGATTGTCGTCGCGGCCCCCGCGTGGGGGCCGTTCCTTGCCAGCGGACGTGGCCCAGCGCCGCGTCCCCCCCCCCCCCCACCTCGGTCACGCGCGACCGCGGGACCGGACGCCTGCCGCCGCGGCTTCAGCCGCAGCGGTCCCTCCTGGCGGAGCGCCGGGACGCCACTGCCTCCGGGCGGCCGGCCAGTGTCAGTGTAGTCTTCGGGCCACCAGAGTTGATCCAGTGGTCCGTTTTTAATTCTGTCTATGCCGGCGTTCATCTCGGGTCTCTCACTTTACTGCGGAATCATCAAACCGCCTATGCGGCCCATTCCTTCATCGCCCGTCTATCCGCCATCAATTAAACAATCTGTGGAGCCTTCAAATCACCGCAAAGGCACGGCGCGACGGCACCGCTCTTCTTCACCCGTTCTTCATTGTTTCCACACGGTGTCGTTGCACTGCACCGTCTTTGCCCGTGCCACAACAAGTAAAACCAACAAAGGGGGAGGAGGGTCGGTTGTGTTCATGCAGTCCGACCTCCTCCCGTTATTACGATAACAGACGTCCCCATAAGAAGTCGATGAACGAAAAAGGATCATTCATGGGCAAAAACAAATAACCCCTACCTCAAGGTGTCGTCGAACAGAGGTTCATCGCGGGAAAGAACTTCATGGAAGAAGGAGTCACGGAAAAAGGTGTCGCAGAGAAGAGAATCGTCAACATCCCGGTACACGTCGTCGCGTCGTTGATCTCTGCGGGTTTGGCGTTCTTCGTCACCCTTCGTCGGAGGCTGGCTTTCTTCGTCGGTGATGGTGCGTTCTTCACGTTCTTCAAGGAGGAAGATGAGGATTCCAAGACTTGGCTCTCCTCTTCAAATCATTCTCGCACAACGCAACCACATAATAAAATAAGGCTTTGACTTATTTTATTTCTCATGCCAACAGTTTTTGAAATTCAAAAATAGATCACGGTTTAATTAATGTGCGGTGACCAATTAATGAGGCGTTTAATAATTAATTAAACGTGAGAGTTGACATGGCATTTAATAGGGGGTGCGGGTGAGTTACATAATTAAATTCCCATGGGATGTAAAGTAAATAAAGGGGGTGGGGATTGTGCCGGCCCCACCTCACTAATATCCTACCTAGGAGTTAGGGTATTAGTGGGTCCCACTACAACCACCATGCCTGGGTTATCATTACTTAGAATAAAAAAAAAATTTAGCAGAAGATTTTATTTTTATTCTTTAGTTAACCTAACTAATTAAAAACCTCACCCAAGCAAACATAACTCCGAAAAAGGTGTTCTTAAGCAATTATCGGCGCTGAGATTCCATCGGTGCCCTTGGAATTCTATTCAGAGCACAGGTTCAAAAGTTATAAAAACTTGCTCATTTGTTTACTGAACATACCTGAGCCAAACATTGGAAATTGATTCCAGGCACACCGGGCCCCAGAATCAGGTGCCGTCAAAAACTGCGCTCTTGTAAAATCCCAAAGAAAATTAAGAAAAAGGAAAACAAATCCTTGAATTTTACGGGTCTTTACAAGGTATCAGTCTTGCCTCCATATGTCACTTTTGTCGCAGCTAGCGAGAAGATATCACGATCCACCTGTTCTTTGAAAACGAGTGGGCCCACAATGTCTGGTGTTTCATTCGAACCCTCACGACATTCTTCTTTGGATTTCAAGTTGATTCTTCTTTCCTAGAAAGGTGGTTCTATGAGATGAATATTTTGTACATGGAATGGATGGTGTGGTCTATCATTTTCAGTGTAGGGTGTTGGTGGATGTGGCACGCCTGGAACCAAGCCCGCTTCGAAAGATCCATGCCTTCTGAAAATTCCATTATCATGGGCATGTGGAATATGCTATTGGACCTAGTCACACTCATCCAAAATTGGAAGGAGTCTCTCTCATTGAAGTTGTATTAGGTCATTGCTCCTCCAGTTAATCCTTCCCGTAACAGGCCACAAGGGAAATGGATATGCTGGTGCCCTCCGGTCTCGGGCTACAAGCTCAACTCGGACAGATCATGTCTTTTGGGCGATATGAGAGGAGAGGGTGTGGTTCAGGACATGTGTGGAAGTGTTGTGATGGCATTCACTACTTTTTATTGGAAGGGAACCTTACTTTGGGTAGAGGCCAAAGCTCTTGTTACAGGACTATCCCTTTGCAAACAGAGGAAAACTGGGATCACACAAGCAGAGACTGATTCTTTAATTCTTCATAATTATATGAATGGTAATGTTTATACAACGTAGTCAATATTCTACATAGTTAGTAAATTTGATACCCTCCTACACAATGTCAGGGCGACCCATGCATTGGGAGGGGAACAGAGTTGTGGATCATCTTCATCAATAGTGAGCTCGATCTCCAACATCACCTTCCTCCCTTCGATCAACATCTTGAAACCTGAGGGGGTTAATTTAATAAGAGGAGATGATCTCAGTTTACATTACTTCAGTCCACCCTAGTCCCTATATCCCATGTTTCTTGTCTCTTGTTTTGTTTTTTCGTCTTATTTGTTTGTTCCCTTGTTTATTCTTGAATAAAAATTTAATGATGATGATGATGTTATTTATCATGTTTTCAGGTGATGGTATGTGTTAGGTAGCGGGTGTTGTGGATGTGATGGACCTTATTAGTTTATTAATTATTCTTTTTATTTGAATGATTTTAACTGCACATTTTTTCTATTTTATGGGTAATTATATCATATTTTTATTATAGAATAGTTTAATGTTTTATTAAAAAATGATTTAAATTTTAAATTTTAATTATTTTATCTATTAATGGAATTGTTATATAAATGACTGAACTGAATTTTGGGTGTTTAAATGTTATTTTTGGATGTTCATATGTTATTTTTGAGTGCTTAAGTTGAATCATAATGATTATAAATTGATATGGGAAAGTTTAGAATTGTTGCAACATTAGTCTGGATTCCTGTAAGAATGGTTCTTGTAAGAATGATTCCTGTAATGATGAATCTCATAAGTAGGGATTACACATAAGGATGAATGGTCTACCATAAGGATGATTTCTCATAAGCATGGTCTCCATATAGGAGTGTTTGGTTGTAATCATGGATCCTGATGTAACCATGGATTCACATAAGGTTAATGGTCTATGTAATAGTGATTTCTAGTTGCATGACCATGAATTTTCAAGATCATAAGGATCATAAACTCGGAATTTTGAAACCCTATAGTGAGACATCATCATTCATGTAGCCAAAAAATCATATATTTGGATTATAATATGAATTATGTTTTAATTAGGAACAAGAGGGGAAAGCTGTGAATTTATAGGGAATTTCATATCATGACTAGGAAGTAATACTGTAGAAAAAGGAAAGATAAATTATTTTTGGAGGATTAAGGATCGTGGGGGTTTACTATAGTCTAGATAGGGAGAGAACCTAGGATTTATAAGAAGCAAAAATGTTTGCAGGATTCAAGAGTTCACATGATGGAGAGTTTAGCTGGATTTCAGCTACTTTTAGATTAGTTTTCCTTCTGTAATTTATTTTCTTCATCATATATTACCACATTGACAGTTTTTAATAAAATTTATCTATTTAGTTATCTTATTTCACTCTCTCTCTCTCTCCCACTCCAATGTGGTCTTCATCACTCAAGATGGTTAGTGACTAACTTAAGTAATCTCTAGAGGGATGAACCCAGTGTAAATCAAAGGTTTTTGAAAATTACTATTTAATTTTTTTTATCAAATTTGTGTTATATGAAGGATGATTAGTAGCGATGAATAGTGAGAATGTGTTCTCTCTACAGTTTTATTTGGTGTGTCTTAGTACTTTTCATTATTCTCCTGATGTTCCATGGTCATAAAGGTATATGATAGAACCTTGGTGATCTAGTATTAAATGGGTACAATTTTATACCAGGAAGTTTTATTAGAAGGTGATCTCAATTGAGGATCCCTATAATTTACTAACCCTGAAGTAGGTGGATTCGAAGTATACTCATCTATTTCTAGGTACATTTTATATTCATAACCATAATAGATGTAGATAATCACAAATACAACAGATTATGTTCATAATATAAGTATAATACTGGACATGAGAGAATGAAGGTTCACTAGGATGATTCCCTTAGGACTATTCCCTTTCTCACTAACATTATTCATTGTATTAATATCTCATGTTCATTTTATAGTATTGAATTCCATTATAAACCCCCACATTTTATTTCATTTTCAAATAAAAAAAAAATATGATATTGTGGTAATGAGTAGTGATTGTTTTACTAATACATATCCTCAAGAGAGATGGCCCTAGTTTTCCAATTTTCTATATTAGGAAAATATAAATGATAGTTTTTAATACCCCATGACAAGTGTGTCAAAATTTGGGGTCGTTTTTTGGGATCCAATAATTAAATTACTTATTATTCCTCAAATTGTTTGTAAATAATTTTTATTTGTTTTAATAAGATAAATTAACCCATTTTCTAACTCACCCTCACCTAGTGAAGTGATTGTTTCTCGATTTACGAGACTTTTGAAGGGATATCAAGGCTTAAATATCTCATATAAATAATTCCAGGAGGTTATCTAGGACCTTAATGAGTCCATTGAGCACACAGTATTTGAATCATTGGGCCAAGAATTAAATAATCACCATGAGTACTTCCAAAAGTTCGATCAAGAAGAAACTAAGGAGTAGAAATATTTTATCAAGCACCCTCCAAATTTTTTTGATGATATTTTAGAGATTAGGTCCATACTTGAATACATTCCATAACCCAAACATCTCAAGAACCTGACTAAAACCCTATATAAAGAATAATTGGAGGTAGATAAAATATTAGAGGATAATGACATGACTCTAGATTTCTTAGTCTTTACATTCTCAAAACTTTATTTAAAGACTACCATTACTTATTTTAATAATATATATTCATAACTAATGGAATATTCCTTATAATAGAGTGAGGATAATGAGGAAATTATCTTCAAGGAATAGCTAGAGTGTCCGTTACTAATCCCAAAATATGGATTTCCTTGATCCTTATGCATAGATAAATATTCAGAGGATGAAAAAAATTAGAGATATTCACCGTTATAAAATTTATTTTATTCACATTATATTAGGGGTCAATTGAAAACTCTTTCTCCATAATCTGAATTTATAGAACCAACCCCATTTGTGGAAGCCTTAGATTGTTTTGAAGGAACTACTATTGAATAAGTGGATAATTTTTAATAATGAAAGGAGGATACACTATGGTTTATATCTAATATTAAAGAAGGAATTAACTCATAGTTTTACTTTCAACCTGGCCTAAGAAAACCAGATTCTATGACACTCATAGAAAAAACCTACACACACTCAATGGGTGGTAAAATTTTGAAAATATTAGAATAGAAGGAACCATATTTTCTTTTACCCCAACAATGAAATATTTAACTAATATCCACGAGGATGGATCTATAGTAAAATATCCATGGGATCCATTATACCAATTTTGAAGGAATGAAAACTAGAAGAAACAATGTGTGGTAGTTTGTCTCATAGAAACCCCACCCACAATCATATTTGAGATAAAAAATAGAACTTGTAGTCTAGGGGTAGTAAAATCCTTGTACCCACTTAGGGGGGATCCAAAACCAAATTTATTCATTCTCTTTTCTTTTCCATTTGTTTTTTATTATAGATTCAGTAAATTTCTAATTTTTTATTTCTTACTTTTATTTGTATGTTTCTAGTGGAAATTAGAAAAGATCTTAACTCAAATCTTCTAGTACCAATAATTTATGTTATATTACCAATTTTTAATTTATTTTTTCACTACCGAAATCAAATTATGAGTTAAAATATATTATAATCAATTTTGAATCCAGAAAGAGGTAGAAATGGTATAATAATGGGGGACTGGTTTCAATATATTTTAGGATTTACATATTTTCTAATCTTTTTTAAATTTTGGAGTATTTTTAGGAATCTTTAACTTCATGGAACACTTTAAACAAATCAATACTATATTGTTGTTTTTGAAAAAATCACTTTATGTGAATTTATAAGGCTTTAAATGATTGCTAAAATATATTTTGTTTGTTTATGTTCAATCTAATTATTTAATGAAGTTTTATCAAATGTGAAACTCATGTGCAATAATTTTTTCAAATGTATAATTTTCCTAACCTAAGAGGTTTCTAATCATTTTTAATATGTTATTTCCATTTTATTCTTCTTGAGATTATTGAGTCAGGTTTTTATCCATAACATTCTATTTTTTTTATTATTTAAAACCATTATAGTTCTTAAATTGTGTTAAAAATGATTAAGGCTCCATTTTTAAATCCTATTTTTATATTATACTTCAATTGAAAGCCTACCCTTAAATCTAAATTTTTATTAATCCCATATTATCCATAAAATTAATTATTAGTACACCATATTTCAATCCATTTATCCCTTTACAAACTTCTCTATAAGTTATTACAAGAATATGGTTGAACACAAATGTGGTGTCGGTAGAATATGTGTTATACACTAACCTGAAAAATATGTTTAAATCATTGTTCCATAAATTTTACTATTGTTTTGTAATAAAATACAAACTGGGAATATGTGAGGATGGAAAAAAATTACATTCAAATATAGGATGGGAGTTCATCTTTACTTGAAGACCAAAATATACCCTCTTTAATCCAAAATTGGATAAAAAATTATAGATAAAAAATTAACTAGATAGAACTACTGTAAAAGAGGGAAGAGGTAAAAAATTATTATTTCTGTTGAAATTTCCAATAGTAGACTAACTAAGAAGAAAAAAGTTGTTTATAGGTTTCTTTTTACAAAAATGGGAGAGTGAGGAAATAACAATATTGAGTATAAACTATTTTTAATAATTTATTTCATTTTAGATATAAGTACTCTTCATTCTACAAATATGTTTTCAATATCTTAAACTTACCAACACCTTATCCATAGAACAAGCCATTCAATATCATAATGATTGACACAATTTTATGACTCTAATAAATGGAGAATCTAGGAAGGATTCAAGATTGTGGGAAACAATAATTTCTCTTAAGAATGAGAAAAACTAAAAATTTAAATCCTTAAATGAAGGAAGATACCTTTCTAGAAATGAAGTCAAAAAATCCATATGATAATTAATAAATGATTGAATTAATTTTAATGATCGGTAAGGAAAGAGAGGATTGAGATCTATGTATGTGGAATACTATTTCTTTAGTTACTCGAATTGAAAATAATTTTCATTAATATCTTCAGAAATCTTAATTAACCTTGGCATGCGATGATTACCTAGGAGTGGAATTTTTAAGTGTGGGTAACTAATAGATCTCATTAATTTTTTAATTTTAAAATTAATTTTAATGATTTTAATAACCTAATTCTATCAATTTATGTATATTTATATCATATTTTTATTATAGATCATATTTTGGATTTATTTTAGAAATTATTTAAATATTTATTTTAATTGTTTAATCTATCTTTATAAATATTATAGAAAAAACATTATTTAATTTTAGTAATTCTAATGTTATTTTAGGATGTTCAAATTTAATTTTTAAGGGATTGAGTTGAATCAAAGTGGATCTGAACTTATTTGAGGAAGTCTAGAATTATGGAAGCAATAGTCTAGATTCCCATAAGTATGATTCTTATAAGGATGATTCCCATAAACATGGATTGAGTATAAATATGAGTGGCCTCCCATAATTATTATTTCCTATTTGTATATCTTGTGTGTAATCATGTATGGTTGTAAGAATAGATTCTCAAATAAGCATGAATTATTCTAAGGATAAGGGTCTTCATAAGGATGATTTCCTGCTGCATAACCATGATTTTTTTTCTTATAAGGATCATCAACCCTGTAGTCTGAAACAAAGTACTTTTTCATCTCTATTCATCTTTTAAAAAAATTATCCACATGTACTATAATATTAATTCTATTTTGATCAAGAATAAGAGGG
This sequence comes from Viscum album, assembly GCA_963277665.1. Taxonomy (NCBI): domain Eukaryota; kingdom Viridiplantae; phylum Streptophyta; class Magnoliopsida; order Santalales; family Viscaceae; genus Viscum; species Viscum album. Next base: position 162,737,437 of record OY728139.1, on the reverse strand, counting down.
AAAAGTTATTTATTTTTAGTGAAGACCGGATCATGGACAAGAAGGGAGACTGGGAAAAAATAGAAGATTATTTATTTTTAAAGGAGAAAAGATATTTAGAGTTTTAATAAAGATATAATATGAAGGTAACATGGGATATATAAGAATAAAAAAATGCTAAATTATTTGTAAGTTTACATGGTGGATAGTTCACCTTGATTTTTTCTTCTTTTAGATTATTTTTTCTCAAGTATTTTATTTTCTTTATTCTTTAATTTCACATTGATAGTATTTATTAAAATTTCTCAACTTATCTACCTCTTTTTCCACTCTATATTTCTCTCACTCACTTTACTGTGATCTCGAACACTCATTATTATGAGTGACTAACTTAAGGAATCTCTCAGGGGATAAATCTAGTATAGAACCAAAATCACTGCACATTATTATTTACTTTGGCTTATAGAGATAATGATTGGTAGTGAGGAAATGTGATATTGTGTCCTCACTACAATTTTATTAGTGGTAGAATATTTTTTACACTATTTTACCTCTATTCTATGACCATAAAAGTATATGATGGAGCTTTGGTGATCAAGTTCTAAATGGGAATGATTGCATACTAGTAAGGTGAGTTAAAAGGTTCTCATGATTTAATATCCCTTTAACATATTTACCTTATAGGTTGTTTATGTGGAATATAATTGGAAATTTCAATGTACATTTTATATTCACAATCAGAGTAGAAGAGGATGATCACACATATGATGGAGTGTGTTTATATAGTAAGCATGAGTTTGGACTTTTGAAAATGAAGGTTTTATCAGGATGAGTATTTCCTTTCTCACCAAATTCAATAATTATGTTTTAATCTCATATTAATTTTTTATACTTTCATTACATTCTTAACCTTCATGTTTTAATTTTATTCAAATAATTTAATACAAAAACATAATGAATTGATAAGGACTAGTGAGTGTTTGACTGAAAAAGATCCTCAAGAGTGATAACCCTGATCAGCCACTATAATATATTAAGAAAATATAAACAATATTTCTCACCACCCCATAACATGTGTGTTAGGATTGTTTACCATAATTTTTATGGAAAGTTTTGACTCCTGATGTGAAAATTTTGGATGTGAAGTTATGTGATATAGAAGTGTTAACATGGATGATTATATTGAATTAATAGGTGGTTTTTGGCTATTGTGGTTATTAACATGTGTTTCTATATGGTTTACAAAATGGTTGGTTGTGTGAAGAGGTTTATTTTATAGTTTCCCAATAGTGGTGAAATATTATTTCTAGTAATGAACTCAAAAATTGGTGTGGGATAAAATTCAATTAACTATGGGTTATGAATGAATTGTTAATTATTAAAATTAATGGGTAAAGGATTGACTAAATATGGGTAATGGATAAAGATCAATTTCTTATTAAATATTATTAATGAATGAAATAATTAATATAATTATTTTGGTAAGTGGTAAATCTGGAGATAGTTAAATTATTTGATTAAATGGAAAACTACAGATGGTTGTTGTGGCTATTTTTTATGGGAAGTTTGGATGGTTTGTGTATTAGTAATTAAAGAAAATGGATGGTGTGTGTTAGTGGTGTTTTGGTGGTTGTGATTTATTTGGAAGTGTTGTTTTGGTGTGAACCCATTTGGTTGGGATTTTGTGCAGTTTTATTGTATTTTTGTATGATTTCATACCCACCCTACCTAAGTCATGTCACCTTACTAAAACCTATTTTTTGTTCTAGGTGTTTTCTCCAATATCCAAGAAGGAAAGGAAATGGGTTCTTGACAATTAACTATACCCCTCTCTCCCTTCTAGGTGCAAAAAAAGTTGTGATGGAATAATATATGTATGATAATATTAGTTGTAATGACTTAATGTTATAGTATGTTATACACTAGCTAACTTTGTCATGTGGTTGTGATGATGGTACATGGAGGGGGTGTGCATGGTAGGAGTAGGACATAAGTTTGATGTCATTTATGTTTAAAATCCCCTACTATAATGGATATGAATATATGGTTGTGGTTGTGGACTGGTTCCATTGTGAACATTGGACCCTTCATGTGTATGTTTAGATAGGGTGGAAGTCTGATCCACATCAATTGTGACATTAGTATATGGGCTGGTTCGAATGAGAACATTGAACCCTGTGCAGGTTGGGGTAGGTAGGGATATAGTTTAACCAGCATCAGTTATGACTAGATATATATATATATATATATATATATGTATATATATTATGTGATTGTACAAATGTGTAATGGATGAAAGCATGTGACATTTTTCATTGGGGTGTGAGAGAAAACAATCAGTGGGTAATTAGTGTGAGGTACATTATTGATATATTATTTTGATATTAAGTTATTATACTTGGATGAAATATTGGGTGAGCAAGCCTTGGTGAGGTTGGGAGATAGTTTATTGTGTATGTGCTTGTTGGATTTTCTGTTTATTCACTAAATCAATAGCATGTTTCTTTCACAACTGAATGATAGGTCTTAAGGTGAATCCTACTAAGTATAAATGTATACTAACCCCTATTTATATAAATCTATTTTTTAGATTTCTAGTGTGAGTTTGGTTACTAAGATTTGTATTACTGTCTTGGAGATTAGATATTTTGTCAGAGTCACTTCTATAATAGTTTCTCTGTAGTGTATCATTTTTAGAGACTTGTTTTTGTATTAAAGATTCATGTATAATTGGATAATTTGTTTTTTTATATATTTTTTTGGTGAATTTTCTATATTTTCATATGATTTATAAGGTTAATTCCTCAAATTTTCATGTTTTATACCCTAGATGTTATTCACCAACCTAGGGCATATTAGAGGTAGACCTCAGGGGTCACTTTCATCATTATTATAGGTCATGGTGGGGTTCCTAGTGAGTGTGGTTTTGTACATGAAAAAGATAAAGGGATATTACAATTAATAATATCTGTATATCTTAATAACTAATATAAGCTTAAAAAATCATATATCACAACTTTCAAAGTGTTTTCATCAAAGAGTGCGATGGGTACATGCCTTTACGATAATGTATGGACGAGTTTATCCTATCCTTCCTACAAGTTTAGATTCATTTATAAATCAATGTGATTGATTTAATAATTGAATTATTCCCTTAAAACATTCATTGATGTTCTCATTGAATACAACACTCTAAAGAGATGAAATGATTGGTTTCTAAGAGTTAACAAGTGATGTTCAATGAATTATTCATTAAATGAAGAATTCCAATAAAATTATATAATCCTTCCCATTTTTGTGAATAAATTATTTGTTTCATTCCATAAATGATATTATCTTCCTCCCATAACTCAGTTTCTCACCAAGGTAAAGGTCTTGGAATGCTTTCTGAGTATCAGGGTCATCAAGTTATGAATCAATATCCAAATTTTTGTGAATTACTTATGGAGGTAAGAATCCTAAATTTTTTATTCCCATGTTCATTATCAATCACACTTCATAAATATAGAGACTATAAATTTGGCTATATAGATGTGTTGTTCTTCACAAACCCTTAAATGTTTATTCTTTGAAGATAGATTAGGTTGTTTTTGGGTTTGTTTCTACTAAAAATTATCATTAAATGATCCTATAAAACCCATTAGTGGAATCATATCCTTATTATTCAAGGAAAAAATCATGTTAAATAATTTTTTTTATAAAATTTATATCATAAATCATATACAGACGTATCATAAAATATGATACATTGAGTTTTTCTTTTTTATTTTACCATAACATATGGTAGATCAATATCATAGGTTAAGATATATGGAAAACATGAATATTTTAACTATAGTGTATGATATAATATGAGATGTAATAAAATATAGCATAACCATTAGTTTCTAAAAAAAATAGGGTTGTGTGGGATAAATACAACATACAATGTATTATAGAAAACAAATAACAGAAAAAACTACACCTCTCTCCTATATCAATTTTATTTTATGTCTAATAGTAAGTTTTAAATTAATAAATGTGTAAGAAAGGTTAAAAAGGTTATTTTTTGATGTTTTTAATTATGGTTTATAATTTTTTATAAATTATAATATTTAGGCATTATAAAATGGTATTTTTCATGCATAAATAAATTCTGAAAATCTTATATTTATTGTTATTATTTTTTAAAAAATAAATAAATTTTTTATTTAGTTGTTTATTAAATTATATTATTCATGTTCATAAATTTTGTATAGAATATGAATAATTCATATTCTTTTATTTATATAATTAATTTCTTCTTGGAGATACATCCTTTCATTATTTTCTAGGTACGACTCCATAAGATTTAGTTTTTCATTGACCTTGACCTTAGTTTTTTTAGATTTAAAATTTTGATAACAATTTATAAATATTGTTATTTTATATTAGGTATTAGAGTTATCATAAATCTAATTCTCTCTTGAGTAAATTTACCCCTGGGAGAAGGACTTGGGGTTGGACAAACCACTTTCTTGGAGGCTTATAACTTATTCTAGAAAGGTGAGGGGTTTGATATCTATCACTTTGTGCAATCTCATATAGATATTTTCAATTTAATATACCTTTATACCTTTACATTAAAACTTCATATACCTTATGCAATAGATGTATTCAGATATGTTTGAATATGTTTGGTTTCAATTTTTGGGAAAGTAAAAAAAACTTGTAGGTAGTTTAAAGAGTTACACATTACTCTAGTGTGAACAAGTTAATTTGGTGGATGTAATATGATTTCAAAAATAAATTATTAAAATAATATATACATAGAGGAATAAAACATGGGATAATAAATATTACATGATATTTAGTGGGTTTAATAAGCATGTGATGTATATTAAAATAGCGAGATTTTAAAAAATACCTTAAAATTCTACGTGTGAGATTCATTATAATGTTTAACTTATAAAAACTTTGATCATTTAGTATGGGTGAACATAACAGTTCATTGGCCATGAATTGTGTTGTGTATGGTAATAAAGTAATATGGTGACCCTAATGGTTAGGTTCCTTGTTCTTAGTGTTTTCTTTGGGTAACACTAGCAAGGAAACCCTAAGAGTTAGGATACAATAAGAATAGAGTTTAGTGGACCCAAATAATGGATTAAAAAATAATTTATAGTATCAACTATTCAAGAACTATATATTATATGATTTTCCAGGTTTTTGTCTACAAGATATAGGAATGGATTATTTATATGATCAAACCGATGTAATTCATGATGAAATATAGACCTTCGATCACAAAAAAAGTTATGATGTATGGTGTTACCATTCTTACTGGGAGTAATTTCACTAAAATTTCTTTATAAAAAGATATAATACATGATACTCACCCATAGATATGTATTTTTTAGAGGTCATAGATTATTTCATGATTACAATTTTGAGATCACCCGTAAGAATGACCTATAGAGCAGTTCAAGATTAATTTCTACAGTTGATAAGTGTTCTCAACGTTAAACATTTAGATCATATAAATGTGAATACTATAGAAGTAAATTTCACTAACTCTGACTCTTGGGTATTAGATACCAGATTATGGTCACAAATTTGTGATTAAAAAACATATTAAGAGGTATAAGGTTTTTAAAGAAGGATTAAGTAGATATATGTGTCAGTAATAGTGTAGGAGTTAGTACATTAGAAGGAAACCCTTATGATTTTAATTTACCAAGTGGATTAGTTCTAAAATTTGAGAACTATGATTATATTCTCTCTATAAATATAAATTTTATTTATTTTTCTTTTTTGGAAAAAAAATTGACACTAATTCACTATTAATAACAATATTTGTTCTATATATATGAATGAGATTTTTTATGGAATTGGGAATATGATAAAAACTTTATTCGTTCTAGATATGGGTAATCATTTTTATAACATTAAAAATAAATAGTTTAGTATTGATTTTAATCCCACGTATATTTGGAATTATCAAATTGTGAATATAAATTAGAAAAACATCCAAAAAATCCTAGAGATGAAATATTAGAGCCATTATATTATGAGTTGTTTGAGAAGTGATAATATTTTTTATTAGACAAGCTTAATAAATAAACTTTTAGTGAATATTTTGAAATGGATAGTGGACTATTAGATATCATACATGATGATGTTCAAGGACCAATGAGTACTCATGAAAGTGGTGGTTTTAGGCATTTCAGTACCTTTATTGATGACTTTAGCTAGTATGTATATGTATTTTTGATGAAACACAAGTATAAAACTTTTTAAAAGTTCATATTTATTCATAACTAAATATGGAATGAAGTGGGAAAAGGTATAAATATCCTATTATTAGATCAGGGTGGTTAATACTTGTGTCAAGAATTAATTGACCATCTAAGGGGTTGTAGAATTGTTTTATAACTCACTCATTATAGAACACTTCAATGTAATGTGTGACTGAGTGGAGGAATTGATTTTTATTGAACAAGGTTTGTTCCGTGATGAGTAAGTGTGACCTTCCCATTTCATTCTGAGGTTATACTCTTGAGGATTCATTATTTCAAATAAATTGTGTTCTATAAAAATAATTAATAATAAAATCATTTGATATATATATTGGGGAAATTTATATTATGTTTTTTATAAATATTTAGGGATGAAAATAATTCTTATGAAATTTTTATCTTGATAAGATTGACTAAAAATATGACAATTGCTTATTTGTTGGTTATTCCAAGGAAACTAAAGATATTATTTCTATAAACACACTGATCAAAAAGTGTATGTGGCCTAATTTTCTATGTATCTTGAGAAAGAATGTGTTGGTTATAGAGTCAGTGTGAGGAATATTGAACTTATATAAGCTCAAAACAAACAAACATGAAGTCTTCTTGAGGTGGGAGTTGAGTTGGTACCACAAAGAGTTGTGGAAGAAAAAATGAATCAAGTTATTCAAGAACCCTAAAGGATTGGTATGATTTATAAATAGGACAATAGATATATATTTTTTGTCTAATGATGATGAATTAATGTTCATATATGATGAATTTTCAAACTACTATAAATCCATTGAGAGTTCTATTTTCAAGAAATGGTTAGAATCCATGGAATTTTAAATGGAATCAATGTACACATTCCATGTTTAGGACAAGGTGGCTACACTAAATTGGTGACACCCATATGGTGAAATTGGGTTTTCCATAAGAAAACTAACATGGATGGTAGAGTGTCTCCCTATAAAGTTTAACTGGTTGAGAAAACTTATAGGTAAATTCATGGTATTGACTATAAATAAAATATTGGTTGGAGTTGAAATAACAAGTGCTGGGGTGAATTAAATTTTAAAAAGTTTTTTTAATTAAAAAATAGAATAAATATATTAATAAAATTTAAAAATTTTACTAAAATTGATATATATAAGAAAAAGATAAAGAATTATAATTAAAATCAATTAAATAAGTTATATAGCATAGAAGAAATATAATTTAAAGATAAAATAAAAATTGATAAATGATTTTAGAAATAATATACTAAGGGATCTCTACATATCCTCCCCAAATGATCCAAGATATGTTTTTGATTAAACCATTGGTTTTATTAGTATCCAAGAAACATATTATATGAATTTAGACCCTTTATTTTTAGTGATTATAGAAAGACACCCAAATACACAGCTAGCATTTTAGTGGTTGTGGCTAGAAACCAAAATTCGACAAACATTAATGGTAGTGTGATCTAATCCCAACACACTCAATGGTATTGATAAACCAATAAAATTAAAATAAATATGTATTCTTATGAAAAAACATTGAATCCTAGTGAAAATCCTCTAACAATAATTTTGAACAAGAAAGAGAGAAAGGATGTGATAAAATTGTAAGAGAGAAAAATAAAGAGAACAAAAATGACACAATGGATCTATAAAACCATCATAAAGGTAACTAATACCATATACCAATCATTTTGTATGTATATATATCCTAAAATTGTTTTAGGGACATTATAAAGGTTTTGGGTGTCAAATAGATCTTTTAGGAGTTAAATTAAGGCTTGCAGGTCTCTCCACCAATAACTAGTGTTCGAGTCTATCTGGGTGCCACTGGATAGGTGGTGGATCTTGGGAAGAGATAGCATTATGTCTAGTTACCACAATCCATTTGGTGGTATCTCATTGGGTAGATCCTATCACCTGTAGGTGGAGGACTCTAAAAATATCATCCACTCTCCTCTTGGGCCCTCCATTCGATCCGAAAACCTCATGAAAATTTGTCTAAAATAAAAAATAAGAAATCCATGAAATGAAAATGATAGAAGCATTTTTTAGTGTTTTTGATAATTAAAACCACCTAAGAGAGTGATTTGTATAATAGAAAAATTTTAACCTATAGTAATGATAAATTCCATTCATATATTTCTTACTATAGAAACTAATTTTAATTATGAGATATATCAAATTGATGTCAAACCAGTTTACATAGTAGGAATTTAGTCAATGATGTGTATATCATACATTCAGAATTTTTTGATGTTCTAAATGATACTATTATGTTATGAAATATTCAATGGTCCATTTATAGATTGAAACAGATTCCTTGGAGGCGAAATATCTAATTCGGTGATGCAATCAAAGAGTTTGGTTTCATAAAAAACATGGATGATTATTGTGTATATAAAAATATTAGTAGGAGTTTAGTAGTTTTTTTCATATCTATTTTATATACTACTTATTTGAAATGATATTAAAACACTTCACTCTTTAAATATGTGGTTTGATAAATGCTTCTCAATGAAAGACATGGGTAAAGAAACCCACATAATGGGTATAAAAATATATTGAGTTAAATCTAATAGGTATCTTGGACTCATTCCGGACACTTAAATTGGTAAAGTGATAAACAGGTTTAGCATAGAAAACTAAAAAATAGACTTTATTGATGTTATATGTCATGAATCTTAGGAATATTTGGTATCCTTAAAATGAGTTATAATAGATGGATAGAATTCCCCATACATCTTCCATATGTACTATCAAGTATGTCATATTTTGTACTCAATCTGATGTTTTTATACTTTAAATATAACTAATAGATACCAATAAAATCCTATTGAGAGTCACCATATTGATGTGAATAATATTCTTAAGTACTTAATAAAGACTAAGGATATTTTATTATTATTTAGAGAAGAGGGTGATCTCTATTTAAAGGATTATAGATATGTAAGTTTTCTACCTAACAGTGATGATATAAAATCTCTATCTACTTTGTGTCTTTCTTAAATTATAGAGATATTAGTCAAAAGAGTCCCAAACAATCCATTTTAATATACTATATAATAGAGGTAAAGTGAATCATTACATCAGATGTTGTGAAGGAATTTTTTTGGTTCAAGAAGTTTATTTCTGAACTAGAGGTGGTTTCTAGCATTAAGGGAGTGGTTGAGATTTAATATGAAAAAATTGGAGCTATATATTAATAAAAGGAACCCCAGTATCACTAATGGACCAAAAATATCCTTTTAAAATACCACCTTATATAAGAGATCATTTGGATGGGTGATGTTAGGAATTGTTGGGTTGATACAGATGAAAATATATAAGATCCTATAATGAAACCATTGGCACAAAAAATCATGAGGGTCATGTAGAGTATCTTGGTATATGATTCATAAGATATTGATGTGATGGTTTCATAAAGTATGAATTCGTTATTATAAAAGTCAATTTCAATTTATCATTTATTCATATGTGCAATAATTTACATAACATGAACCATGGAATGATAATATCCCCTCAAATTATGACTTTGAGTTGTCTATAATTGATAATAATCATGGAGTAGTATCAGTTTTGATGATATTTAAAGATTATCATGAGTAGTAAAATTCTAAGATAATAAGATTAGAATTGTTATTTAAAATAACCCACTAAGTATATCATATCTAATGTCATACAATAATCAGTATACTTAGGGGTGTAATATTATAATAAATCCTTCTTACCTAAACTTGGTTAGATACCTATAATGATAACCTTCAAACATTTATATCATCCTTATGAAAATCATTGTTATTTAGATAATCAAGGGTGGTTGGGTATATTGTTAATCACATCATCAATTACAGTATGACCAAATGGTATGTTTTCACTCGTGTGATGAGAAAAGACATATAGACCTTGATTGAATTATACTAAGGAAATGAATGGCCATGCTTAGTTGAGTCACATGAGATTTTTAGAACCCCAGGATACCCTGAGAGGGGAGGGGTGAATTAGGGTGTCAACTTTTTCTTTTAAAAACAACGATCTTGGTCCCATGTTGGTAGGAACTGTAACACCCCAAGATTTCATAGTGTGTTATTTCTTCAAAATAATTCAATAACTTTCACTACACGCAACACCGAGTTCAATTGCACCATGACTTACCAAATAAAAAGCCATTAAAAGAGGTCATGAATAGTATTAACTAAATTTTAAACTTTATATAATCCTTATAATTTTAGAATCCATATTATGAGTTTCTTAGACATAATGTAAGAAAAAATTCATTTTCAGTATTGCACTTTTACCAAATTTTAATAGTGAAACCTTTTTAGATACTATATTTAAAACTTTTTGACTAAATGGGGACATCAAAAATTTAAAATGAAACATCCCAAGCTTCCACGGTACGCTAGCGTGTGTTGTACGCAACACCGAGTTCTAACACACCATAACCAATCAAACTAGCTGTTATGAATAGTAATACCTACTTTTTGAAGTTATATATATTTTATATTTTAAAATGGACTTCATTTTTGGATTCGGAATATCAAATTTAGCCTAAGGTGAAATTTTGGTACTTTTCGGATAACTTTCATATTTTGATTAATAGTGAAAATTACTAAATTTTAATTAAAAACAACTTTTTTAATCAAAATAATTAATAGTGATAAATTATGAATTTGAGTGGTTTTAAAGTATATTTAGAATATATTTTTACCATTTAATATAATGTTGGTCATTGGACATAATTTTACAATTAAACCGAACATAAACGAGTGTCAATCTTTTGATAGTTATTATCTCTTAAAAACACGCTTTTTGTTTTGACAGCGGGAATTAATTTTAAATTAATTTCTGCCACTTCTATGTTTTGAATTAAGGAAAATGGATTCCATATTTGGAATCAGGATGTTCAAATTGTGTAAATAGGTAACTTTTATTTTTAGACATTTTGAATAATTACTGCGGTAAATATTTTATTTACCATGGTTAAGGGTAAATCCGGTAAATAAGGGTTAAAAAATAATATTATAATAATACTAAATTACCCTAAAACCTGTCTTAACCCTATTGGTTGATACATGGTCGACCATGGGAATCTTTGGGTCTATTTTGGGACCCCATGGATCCACTGGTAAGTGATAATGACACTTTATTTTAATTAAGTTAAAATGAATACAAAAATGACACAAGCATATATCTTTTAGAAAAACAATTGTTACATAGGGTTATATATGTTTGCTTTTAGATTATAAATATTCATTAGAAAGCTAAAAGGATTTCCTACATAATGATATTTTATTTATAATTTTTAGACATTAAATAATTCATTTTATTTATGACACAATAATGATTCAGTAATTACTATAATAGTAAAAAATTAAAATAATTGATATTATAAATACCCAAATAAATATAATATGAAACTTTTAATGAATTAAACTAATTTTCTAGGATAATATGATATATTAGGATTGATTTAATTGACTTTGTTCGAAGTAATCAATCTGTTATGAGTTTAAAAAAAATCAACTATTGAATAGTGTCAAAATTGACATAAAAGAGTTCTTAAAACAAATATTATATTATTAATTGATATTAAATTCCTAAAAATCTAAGGTTCGGCCAAGAGACTTATATCATGATAGGTCCATCATTAATGTACCACTTTGGGGTCTCTTGGATGTATATAGTAAGTTTATTAACCATATTATATAAAAATACAAAGAGACATTGTAAAAGTGAAACTAATTAACTTAGAGTTAATACTTAAAGATAAGGTTAATATAAGTACCCAAACCTGTCTAAATTCTATTGGTTGAGTGGTTTTAGACCTATCCCCACCTTAACCTTTGAATAATAAGCTTTGGAGCCATTAGAAACCGAATATGAATTTATTATAAATTAATATTTCTAGCTTTTCCAAAGGTGCCCCTCACCCCTCTTATAAAAGGGCACTCCTCCTTCTCATTTATTCACACCTTCAAAGCCTTTTGGTTCGGCCAAACTCTGCCCAAATACTCTCCCAACATCCCTCACTACAACCTAGAGGCATTATTTTGATCAGAAAGCCAACCTATGGAGCCCTTTTGAACAAATCAAAAGGAAGAACCCGAAGAAGAGGTAATGATTTCACCACCCTTCTCCAAGTTCATTTCTTCTTCCACTTCTTCTTCCTTTGTTATTACCATTATAAAATAATAACTAGAGTATATCACATATACTGTGATGTTATTATAAATATGGTACAACCATATTCAGTATTCTATCCACCCTTTGAATAACATGTCACCATACGTGCGTACGTACGGCTTACCGTCTCCACGTCGTGGTGTAATTGTTATTCAATATAATATTATTTGGATGGGTATAATAATGATGTGTAACTCATGTAAATAATAAATATAACATGTTAATGATTATGTATATATGATATACCATCCATTTATATATTATTTTAATATCAAAAGAATGATATTGTCGCTCGTGCATACGTACGGACTACCGTCTCCACGAACGCGATGAGATTCATTCTCCATCGTATCCATTCAAGTATAATTATCATTTGATGATTTAAAAATGATGTTTAAGGACTGGATATCATTCTGGATATGAATAAGATACAACAACCATGGCTTATGTAACAAAACATATAAAATAAAATGAGTAAGTTAACTCCCGAAACGACGATAATTCTAAGATATTATTAACAAATCAATGTTAAAAGATCATATATGATATCATATTAATATATATGATTCCTGTATAATTTAATAACAACTATTTCACCATTATACAGGAGGTTAACCTACCCCAACCAAGTAAAAGTACAAGGTAAGGGTTTACTTTACAACCTCTTCATTATCCAAGGTTTTTTATACGTAATAATCTACTGGGATCTCTTTATCATCCACATCCATGTTTCTTAAAAATGCATTTCAAAACATTTTTACTATTTACTAGAATATGAGTTAAAGTCATTTATACCCTTTTTTACTTTTATAAGTGGTTTATAAAGGAATCTTTCGGTCGTTTTCAAAACAAGGTCCTTTTTAACCTTTTCGACAGAATTAAGGTAAGAATGTTTTTTTAACTTATACGGCGGGTGTGGCTATTTTCCGCCGTTATAAAATCTTCAAAGCTTCCCTTACAAGCTTATAAAAATATTTTCAAAGAAAATGTTTTATTTTATATGGATCTTAAATTATTTCAAAATAAAAGGAGATATTTATTTAAAAAGAATTTTGATTTCATCTATGTCAACATCCTTTGATGGATTTTAAGATTATTTGAAGTTGATTTATTATGATACAAAACTTCTATATTGTATTGAAGGTTTTGTGATATGTTTGACTATGGATGTGCTATTTTTATACCATTCATAGTTTATGGTGAAAGTATTGACATTTCATATGCTAGTTTTAATACGAATGTTTATGTTATGTTTAAACCTTTTCATATGGGAATGCATTGGACTTAATATGTGACGGGTGGAGCCCGCTATAGCTCCTCGATGCATCGGTAGGTCTCATGAGACAAACTAGTGTCTTGGCACAAGGCCTTGACAAAATCTTATTTGTAGTCTTGGCACGAGGCCTTGACTATGTGGTTATGATAGTCTGGCATTATGCATTCCAACATTATGAAAGTGGTTATTGATTTTTGCATGTGATTATTCGATTAGTAGAATATCCATGTGAATAAGTAAATGGCATTATTTCATTTTACTTTTTCCATACTATGTTGAAGTTCAAGTTTAAAAGGCTTTTGTTTTAGTAATGCATTGCCTTAAATGTTTATTCTTATTTATGAAAGTTTCCGCTATATTGTTATCCTTACTGGGCATTTGAGCTCACCCCTTTTCTATGTTTTATTTTTACCAGGAAGTGAAGATGTAAGTTATGAATGACCTGTAGGGATATTATGAGGGGATTATAGTGTGGACTGTGGAAACATTATGTTGTTGTTGTAGTTTTTCATTTTATGATGTAATGTAAAACTTATGAATATATCTAGTGTTTCCAAGGCTACTAAACCAATCGGTCTTTCGAGATTTGATCTTTCTTGTGATCATGCCAATGTTATGTAATAATGCACTGACTCTGGGTAACTGGGGTCGGGGCGTTACAGTTGGTATCAGAGGAAGTTTAGTACAAACCTTGGAAGCTAGATTTAGATAAACTCTGATTAGAGCACGTAGACCTAAGATGAACTTTGAGGATTAGTATAGAAGAACTTCCTAGAATTTTGGTATTGTAAAGATTTTGTGAGTTTTCCAAGCAATACATCCCTGTCTGGATACGAGCAGGTAGAGGCGGCTCTGGCACAGATGTACCTAGGGGTAAAACCCGAAAACACCGCTTTGAGCTAGACTCGAACGGGAACTGGTGCATGACAACGGGCCTTGCTGCACTCTTGGTTACGACACTCCCGGGGGATATGCTTAGGATAACTCTCATTTTATTTACAAATCATTATGAAGGGTTTATGAGTATAAACTTCCTCAAAGAAAACATTTTTATGATTATGGATTATATCCATAAATAGTTCAATTTATGTTAAGTGTTTTATAAGTATGGGATTATGTATTTTGATTCATAAACTGATCTAGTTTATGCCATTATTTAGAAATGGCGCCCAGTAGAAGGAATGAGAACTCCAGAAATACACATGATTCAAAGAGAAGGAATGATCATATCTTTCATGGTCTTAAGCTAGAATTTATAAGAGAAATAGTCTCCCATGTATTATCATCATATGAAGAAATAATATCATGTGTTGATAAGATAAGTAAAGAGTTTACTGAGTCCTATGGCTTTGAAGGGAAGCAAGAGAAGAAAAGGATGGAAGAGAGAAAGATGGATAAAGGGAAGAGGGAAAAGAATAATTTTCCCATATGTGGTAACTGTGGAAAGAAACACCCTGGAACTTGCCTGAAAGGAATGGGAGTTTGTTATAAGTGTGGAGGAAAAGGGCACAAAGTACGTGACTGCAAGGGTAAGAAAATGGTTTCAAATGTACAATGATTCATTTGCAAGGAGTTTGGACACTACGCGAACCTATGTCCCAGTCATCAGACTACGCTGCAAATGATGCTATTGGATAATAATCAAGTTATGATACTACCACAAATTAAGAGGAATGATTAGAGTTCTTATGTTGATTATGTCAATTGAGTGTTGTATCAACAATGAACTTGTTATAATAATTATGGAGTATATAAGGATTGTACTGCAGTACTATTTCATTAAGGATTTGAGATTATGTGGAACAAAGAAAAGTAACTCAATAGTAGGATAAATTTTTGGAAAATATATGGTTGAGAGAATGATAAACCATAATATAGTTCTGATACCGAAGTAGTGATTTTGGAATAATACATGATTGTTTTGGATAAATTATATTGGATATTCTTGACTACATTCGAACTGATTAATGATTTGTATATTCCATCATTTTTTGGGGTTTAAAACATTTTTGGATTAATGAAGTATATCCAGCTTTCTATATGGAATAAGGGAGCATGAATGTAATCAATAAGGAATATGGTAATTCAGGTTGTTTCAGTGTATTAGAAGAATACAAGATGAAGGTATTCATATGCTATTACGGGGTAAAAAGGATCTACATTATGTTTACCTTTCTTATAAATGTTGGACTGTGAGTTTGGATAGAAGTATTTTGGATAGTTCTAGTTTGTATTATTTTTGATTTCCATAAAAGGACAACCCGGAGGTCGGGCGGCAACCCGTCGCGTCCGGCAAGGCCGCAAGACTTGAACCCGCAACCGAAGGGCGACAAGGGTGTATCACCTACCACTATCCCACGAGATGTCCTGGATTAAATAAAGTAGTTTTTTAAAATATCTGGTAGATGAATTATAAATTCATTTATTTTGGAACCCTCTATGAATAGTATAAATAGGATTTTTTTTACGAGTGAATGATGAGTTTTTGGTAGAAATTTATTAAGGGATAAAACAATAATTTTAAAGTAAGTATATCTCCTTATGATCTTAGCCAATATCATAAATAAATTCCTCATCATTAAGAAAAGTAACTTAGAACAAAAATGTTGTCCTAGATGGTACCTTAAATCATCACTAATTTATGGCTTTGGGATTGTTGGCCTTTTCATAGCCATGTTCTCTACCACTCTCCATCAGATAATTGATGGTTATATTTCTCTTCCATATCCATATTTTCCTACATGGAACCCTAGTATGTGTTATTTTCGGTAATCTTCATACTTTCCACTCTTTATTTTAAATAGAGGCCTCGTTAATTCATTTTTCGATGTGGGATTTCAACTAAGATATTTTGAAACGTCAAAAATGTGTTATCCCAATACCCTATATTTTGTTGAACCGATGGTACTTCAAATAATCATAGATTGATGAGTTTAAGGACCTCAATTTTATATTTGTTTTTGATTGATGACCTCAATCACTACCTATAAATATTTACGTTTTTCCTCCAATTATATGTCTCTAAATTGCCACCAATGTTCTCCTAATCAAGATCATAATTTGGTGGTGACCCTTTCATTTCTCTTTTCCACATATTAAGACTAAATTTTAGTAACCCAATTTCCGATGTGGGTTTTCCCACAAATATATTTTCTATTTTCAACCTTTTATTTTCTAAGAACAATTTCAAATTGCGAGGACGCAATTTATTGAAGGAGGGGAGAATGTAACACCCCAAGATTTCATAGTGTGTTATTTCTTCAAAATAATTCAATAACTTGCACTACACGCAACACCGAGTTCAATTGCACCATGACTTACCAAAAAAAAGCCATTAAAAGAGGTCATGAATAGTATTAACTAAATTTTAAACTTTATATAATCCTTATAATTTTAGAATCCATATTATGAGTTTCTTAGACATAATGTAAGAAAAAATTCATTTTCAGTATTGCACTTTTACCAAATTTTAATAGTGAAACCTTTTTAGATACTATATTTAAAACTTTTTGACTAAATGGGGACATCAAAAATTTAAAATGAAACATCCCAAGCTTCCACGGTACGCTAGCGTGTGTTGTACGCAACACCGAGTTCTAACACACTGTAACCAATCAAACTAGCTGTTATGAATAGTAATACCTACTTTTTGAAGTTATATATATTTTATATTTTAAAATGGACTTCATTTTTGGATTCGGAATATCAAATTTAGCCTAAGGTGAAATTTTGGTACTTTTCGGATAACTTTCATATTTTGATGAATAGTGAAAATTACTAAATTTTAATTAAAAACAACTTTTTTAATCAAAATAATTAATAGTGATAAATTATGAATTTGAGTGGTTTTAATGTATATTTAGAATATATTTTTACCATTTAATATAATTTTGGTCATTGGACATAATTTTACAATTAAACCGAACATAAACGAGTGTCAATCTTTTGATAGTTATTATCTCTTAAAAACACGCTTTTTGTTTTGACAACGGGAATTAATTTTAAATTAATTTCTGCCACTTCTGTGTTTTGAATTTAGGAAAATGGATTCCATATTTGGAATCAGGATGTTCAAATTGTGTAAATAGGTAACTTTTATTTTTAGACATTTTGAATAATTGCTGCGGTAAATATTTTATTTACCATGGTTAAGGGTAAATCCGGTAAATAAGGGTTAAAAAATAATATTATAATAATACTAAATTACCCTAAAACGTGTCTTAACCCTATTGGTTGATACATGGTCGACCATGGGAATCTTTGGGTCTATTTTGGGACCCCATGGATCCACTTGTAAGTGATAATGACACTTTATTTTAATTAAGTTAAAATGAATACAAAAATGACACAAGCATATATCCTTTAGAAAAAGAATTGTTACATAGGGTTATATATGTTGGATTTTAGATTATAAATATTAATTAGAAAGCTAAAAATATTTCCTACATAATTATATTTTATTTATAATTTTTAGACATTAAATAATTTATTTTATTTATGACACAATAATGATGCAGTAATTACTATAATAGTAAAAAATTAAAATAATTGATATTATAAATACCCAAATAAATATAATATGAAACTTTTAATGAATTAAACTAATTTTCTAGGATAATATGATATATTAGGATTGATTTAATGGACTTTTTTCTAAGTAATAAATCTGTTATGAGTTTCACAAAAATCAACTATTGAATAGTGTCAAAATTGACATAAAAGAGTTCTTAAAACAAATATTATATTATTAATTGATATTAAATTCCTAAAAATCTAAGGTTCGGCCAAGAGAATTATATCATGATAGGTCCATCATTAATGTACCACTTGGGGCTCTCTTGTATGTATATAGTAAGTTTATTAACCATATTATATAAAAATACAAAGAGACATTGTAAAAGTGAAACTAATTAACTTAGAGTTAATACTTAAAGATAAGGTTAATATAAGTACCCAAACCTGTCTAAATTCTATTGGTTGAGTGGTTTTAGACCTATCCCCACCTTAACCTTTGAATAATAAGCTTTGGAGCCATTAGAAACCGAATATTAATTTATTATAAATTAATATTTCTAGCTTTTCCAAAGGTGCCCCTCACCCCTCTTATAAAAGGGCACTCCTCCTTCTCATTTATTCACACCTTCAAAGCCTTTTGGTTCGGCCAAACTCTGCCCAAATACTCTCCCAACATCCCTCACTACAACCTAGAGGCATTATTTTGATCCGAAAGCCAACCTAAGGAGCCCTTTTTATCAAATCAAAAGGAAGAACCCGAAGAAGAGGTAATGATTTCACCACCCTTCTCCAAGTTCATTTCTTCTTCCACTTCTTCTTCCTTTGTTCTTACCATTCTAAAATAATAACTCGAGTATCTCACATATGCTGTGATGTTATTATAAATATGGTACAACCATATTCAGTATTCTATCCACCCTTTGAATAACATGTCACCATACGTGCGTACGTACGGCTTACCGTCTCCACGTCGTGGTGTAATTGTTATTCAATATAATATTATTTGGATGGGTATAATAATGATGTGTAACTCATGTAAATAATAAATATAACATGTTAATGATTCTGTATATATGATATACCATCCATTTATATATTATTTTAATATCAAAAGAATGATATTGTCGCTCGTGCATACGTACGGACTACCGTCTCCACGAACGCGATTAGATTCATTCTCCATCGTATCCATTCAAGTATAATTATCATTTGATGATTTAAAAATGATGTTTAAGGACTGGATATCATTCTGGATATGAATAAGATACAACAACCATGGCTTATGTAACAAAACATATAAAAGAAAATGAGTAAGTTAACTCCCGAAACGACGATAATTCTAAGATATTATTAACAAATCAATGTTAAAAGATCATATATGATATCATATTAATATATATGATTCTTGTATAATTTAATAACAACTATTTCACCATTATACAGGAGGTTAACCTACCCCAACCAAGGAAAAGTACAAGGTAAGGGTTTACTTTACAACCTCTTCATTATCCAAGGTTGTTTATACGTAATAATCTACTGGGATCTCTTTATCATCCACATCCATGTTTCTTAAAAATGCATTTCAAAACATTTTTACTATTTACTAGAATATGATTTAAAGTCATTTATACCCTTTTTGACTTTTATAAGTGGTTTATAAAGGAATCTTTCGGTCGTTTTCAAAACAAGGTCCTTTTTAACCTTTTCGACAGAATTAAGGTAAGAATGTTTTTTTAACTTATACGGCGGGTGCGGCTATTTTCCGCCGTTATAAAATCTTCAAAGCTTCCCTTACAAGATTATAAGAATATTTTCAAAGAAAATGTTTTATTTTTTATGGATCTTAAATTATTTCAAAATAAAAGGAGATATTTATTTAAAAAGAATTTTGATTTCATCTATGTCAACATCCTTTGATGGATTTTAAGATTATTTGAAGTTGATTTATTATGATACAAAACTTCTATATTGTATTGAAGGTTTTGTGATATGTTTGATTGTGGATGTGCTATTTTTATATCATTCATAGTTTATGGTGAAAGTATTGACATTTCATATGCTAGTTTTAATACGAATGTTTATGTTATGTTTAAACCTTTTCATATGGTAATGCATTGGACTTAATATGTGACGGGTGGAGCCCGCTATAGCTCCTCGATGCATCGGTAGGTCTCATGAGACAAACTAGTGTCTTGGCACAAGGCCTTGAAAAAATCTTATTTGTAGTCTTGGAACGAGGCCTTGACTATGTGGTTATGATAGTCTGGCATTATGCATTCCAACATTATGAAAGTGGTTATTTATTTTTGCATGTGATTATTCGATTAGTAGAATATCCATGTGAATAAGTAAATGGCATTATTTCATTTTAATTTTGCCATACTATGTTGAAGTTCAAGTTTAAAAGTCTTTTGTTTTAGTAATGCATTGCCTTAAATGTTTATTCTTATTTATGAAAGTTTCCGCTATATTGTTATCCTTACTGGGCATTTGAGCTCACCCCTTTTCTATGTTTTATTTTTCCCAGGAAGTGAAGATGTAAGTTATGAATGACCTGCAGGGATATTATGAGGGGATTATAGTGTGGACTGTGGAAACATTATTTTGTTGTAGTAGTTTTTCATTTTATGATGTAATGTAAAACTTATTAATATATCTAGTGTTTCCAAGGCTACTAAACCAATCGGTCTTTCGAGATTTGATCTTTCTTGTGATCATGCCAATGTTATGTAATAATGCACCGACTCTGGGTAACTGGGGTCGGGGCGTTACAGGAACTAGTTAAACCTGTATGATAGATATGATCAGCAATGAAACATTCACATGCATAGAGATGACACAAGATTTTTTACTTGGTTCACCGTTAAGGGCTACGTCCAAGGAACATACGCCGACAAGTTGCCGGTCGTACAAAATTCCACTATTCTTCACTAGTGGTGGATTACAAAGGTTCGGGAATAGTCACTTTATCCCAAGCTCACTGCCTTTACAACTGTTCATAAATAGTATACTATGTCCCTCAGGTCACTTTCATTGACTCCCCCTGGCTCACTGCCTTTGGTGAAGTCCCACTCAGTTTATAGATGTGAATGTCTCTTCATCGTCGCTAATGAACACATCCTTCATTGTATGTAGATGCTCTCTTAAAGTCCAACTTCTATCTGTAGACGAATCTCACATTTCACTAAAGATATCAGGCACACTTCCAGCTTTCTCATAGCTCCAAAAAGACCGGCGTGCTTCAACCAAACCCGGTGCGCTTCTTCAAGCCGACGTGAAAGTTTTAAGACGGTGCGCATGTTCACCTCTACCACTTACACGACACTTGTTTTTTCCACCTCAAACTGGTGTGACTCACACTCTTTTCCCCCAAACCCAGTTTTGGTGCGCAACTGTTGACTGTCATGCTTCTTCAAATCCTGGTGTGCAAGTGTCAGCAAACCACCTGCGTGACACCTCCTTCTCTAACTCCAAACATGGGAGACTCACACCCTTTCTCGCCCAAACCAGCTAGGACGCGCAGTAAGCACCTGTCGCGCAACTTCTACTTGAATGACCACACAACCAATTGCGCGACTACTACACCTGCGTGACGGGAGATCTGAAATTATTTAAGTCTTGAACTTCTTGAGAAAAGAGGAGGGGTGGTCCTCTATTTATTGGCATTCAGGACACCCTGCGTGACGGCGCGCAAGTCTCCTCTCGGCACGCAAGTCCAACCGCCCTAGTCTCTATCGCGCTAGTAACTTGTGTGACCAAACCCAAAACTTGGGCGCCCCTTCTCCCTTTTCCATATTTTCATGTTATGATCTTGAAAAAAAGTTGGCGTAAAATTTTCCAAGCCTCCAAGTAATCAGCACGCAAGTGCCTTTTCCAAAAATAATTTTCTCCATTGGTCAAATTTTGAGGTCCAGAAATTTGGCAAACACTGGAAAACGGTCCCACCTTCAATACTGTTATCTTCTTAAACTGTAAGATCTCTTTTCTAACACATATTTTGAACATCCACTGAGGATTGACAACAAACACAAAACATACTCCAATTCATACAAAGAAAACCACGGTTCCAACAATATCCCCCTTTGGGTTAGTTGGCAATCAGTAAATAAATTCAATAGCATACGAGCCACATGCAAACCAAAAACTCAAGAATCAAGTTATCCAACACTCTAAGTATATGTGAGAAATGCTCGATGTAGAAAAAAATTGGGTAAGCATGAATTGGGATCCCGTGTTTTGGAATTTTTCAATGACGCTCAGGAAATTCTCTTAAATTTTCCCAGAAGCATTACATGTCCAAAGAATTCTTTCTTATCCTATCACCTAATTCTCATCATGATACCAAATATGTCCTGAATTTATTCCTTCTCCCCCATTGGCAATAAACCCAAAGATTGGTATTTGCTCATTGAACATCTCAAAACACCCCTGGATAGTATCTCCCCTATAAACCTTCATCATATCCACAAGAAGATTAAATTCAGTTAACATAACTGGGGAGAGGAGTTTTTTGTAACCTCCTTATGCACTAGGAGGTGGCTGAACACTGATATTCAACCAATACTTCTCAAACACATCAGTTGACTGTGGCTTTCTCAAGATATCAGCCACTTGCTCATCAGTTCCCACATGATCTATTCTAATCAAGCCTTGTTCAACTTTCTATTTGATAAAGTGATTCCTGATTTCAATATGTTTGTATGAGAATGCTAAACCGGATTCTTAGTAAGATCAATTGCGCTCTTATTATCACAGTAAATCACCATTGGTTGCTTCACCTCATCACCAATATCTGTTAATTGTTGCTTCATCCATAGTAGTTGAGTGCATGCCTTTGTGGAAGATATATATTCAGCTTTAGCAGTACTGAGAGAATTACTTTCTTGTTTCATACTCAACCATCCAACAAATTTATTCCCAATATAGAATGCTTCACCACTGGTGGACTTTTTGTTCACTACATCGCCAGCTGAATTAGCATCAGAAAATGCTAATAATTCAATGTGCCTGCCTGCATGAAAAGTATAACCCAAAGTTATGAGTACCTTTAATGTACCTCATGATTCTTTTTACTACCACCATATGTTCCTCCCTTAGATTACTCTGAAATCGGGCTGCTATACATGTTGTAAAGAAAATATCTAGTCATGTAGCTGTTAGGCACAGTAGGATCTCAATGATCCTTCTATACATGGTGGGATCTACAGAGGTCCCATCCTCATGCTTTCCAAGTTTGGATCAAACTATAATTAGAGTTGACATTGGTTTGGATTCATGCATATTAAATTTATTCTGTAGCTCTCTTGCATAATTTTTCTGAGATATGAGAGTATAATAATTCTTTTGAGTCACCTGAATCCCTAAAAAATATGTGAGCTCCCCAATCATTGACATTTCAAATTATGATTTCATGTGATTGGAAAAAATTTCCACTAATTTCTGTCTGCTCCCACAAAATATAATGTCATCGACATAAACTAGAACCATGAACTAATCTTTCAGAGAATTATTCATATAGATATTTTGATCTACTCCTCCTCTTATGAATTCTTTATTCTTAAGATAATAATCTGGCAATGAATACCATGCTCGTGGTGCCTGCTTCAAACCATATAGATCTTTCTTTAGTTTGCAAACCTTTTTTTCATCAGTACCAAGAAGAAAACACACTAGTTGTTCAATGTAGAATTTTTCTTCGAGTACACCATTTAAGAATGTTGTCTTGACATCCATTTGATATACTTTATATCCTCTTTGAAGTTCCATAGAAAGGAAAATCCTGATTGAATCCAGTCGAGCCACTGGAGCAAAGGTTTCTTCAATATCAACACCTTCAATTTGGGAGTATCCTTTACATACCAGTCGTGCCTTGTTTCTAATAACACTTCCATGCTCATAAAACTTGTTTTTGAAGATCCATTTTGTACCAATCACATTGAGACCTTCAAGTCTCTAGAAAAGATCCCATGTCTGATTCTTTTCAATCTGATCTAACTCTTCATTCATGGATTTCACCCATGATTCATCCTTTGCAGCTTCTTCAAATGAGGATGGCTCTACAACTTATAGAAATGCAGATTGTGTGTTATTACTCATCCTCCTTGTTTGAGTGGGTGCACTCCTATCCCCAATTATGTTAGATGGATAAATCTTAGCTCTACGATTTCTCCTATGTGGTTCAGTTTCATTCTCTCCAGTAATAGTTTCTTCTTCAGATTCTTCTTTTGAGTCAACATCATGATGTGACTGCTGAGTGTTTTGTACAGTTTCCTCTATTTCTGTATTTTTATTTTATCCACGTTCACTTTCTACCTCACTTTCTATCACGTCAGCATATGACATCCTTGAATAATTTGTGGTTTTCTCTTCAATTATCTTAACATCACTGCTTTCCACAATCCTTCCTAATATATTGTAGAAACACTTGTAGGCTTTGTTGTTCATTGAGTATCCAAGGAAAATTCCTTCATCTACATTGTCACCATACTTCCCTTGATTTCCATCTCTGTTCCTAATGAAGCATTTACTTCTAAAAACACAAAAATATTTCAAAGAGGGCTTCCATCCATGCCATAATTCATATGGCATCTTCGTCTGACACATATAAAGTCCTGTTTGATTTTGAATATACACAACAGCTTGAATAGCCTCTTTCCAGTAATGTCATGGAATACGACTCTCAATCAACATAGTTCATTCCATTTTGTTCACATGACGATTCCTACGTTCAACAACTCCATTTTGTTGTGGATTTCTCAAAGCAGCTACCTCATGTTATATCCCATGCTTCTCTATGTAATTTTCAAATTTCATGGATGTGTATTCCCCTCCATTGTCAGATTGAAACACATTGATTGTTTGTCCGGTATCATTCTCAGCGATTCGTCGATATGTTTTCATACAGTCAAGCACTTTTCATTTCTTGTGAATGACCATTACACATTACATTCTACTGTAACCATCTATGAAAAGGATAAAGTACCTTTCTCTATGATTTCCAGCAACATTTATCGGCCCACATACATCTGTATGAATTAGATCAAGAAGATGAGATGCCCTTTTCTTCTTTGGCTGATATGAACTGCAGACCAGCTTCCCACGAATGCAAGCATCACAAGAGTTTTCACGCTCACGCTTCAGGTTGGTAATGTCCATGACAATCCTCAATTTTTATATTTTCTCCATGTCTTGTTGATTGATGTGTCCTAGTCTCTGATGCCACAAATTGTTTTCTTCTTCAACAGTCATGTAACAAAAAATTTCTTTACTATTAAACTGATACAAGTTGCCTTCTGTTCTGCATCCCTTCAAAAGTGAATTACCTGTCTTTCCCTTGATAGTACATCCTTTCTAATTAAAAGTAACTATAATTCCCGAGTCACAGAGTTGACTCACACTAAGTAGATTATGACATAGCACATCTACATAAAGGACTTTAGTCTTCTTTATCTCTCTATTATCTAATTTAGTACTTCCACTGCCTTTGATTTGCAGAGCTCCATCATTGCCAAATCGTACTATACCGTCAACCTTCCTTTTGATATCTGTTAACAGGCCATCATTACCTGTCATATGAGATGAACAACCACTATCCAAAATCTAGGTACTGTTGCATTTTCTAGCTTTTAGGGCCACCACTGCAAGGTTGGATTTCTCAATTTTCTTCCTTTCTTTCCATGAGACATTTGATCGAGTATAGAGCAATGATGAAATTTCACTTATCTCATCCGTGTACATTGGTTCATAATAGTCGAAGTCTTCTTCGAGAGGACAAAAACTATTTGTAAGAGCAACACAATCTTATTGATGAGATTTCACTTGTCTCTAACTCCGATATGAGGTTTCCATGTCCCTTATCTTCCTGCAATTAACAGCATTATGACCAAAGTTAGAACAACAAAAAACAATACCCATAGAAATTGTTTCTTCTATAAGATAGAGGATATGAAGTCAGTATCCTTTGTTGACATCCCAGATCTTCCCCATTCAGGTAGCTCCTTGTCTCTTCGTAATATGACATGGTATGGCCTAGATATCCACAGAACTGACACTTCATGAGGGGAAATGTCTTCTCTCTTGAATTTATCCTCATGCCTTCTTCCTTGGGAGAATAGATGTACTACCTGTCATTTCTGAAAGGTTTAGGATAATTTTTAGTTTTTCTTTTAGTTTGGATTAAGGGTTTATTTTTTAGCACTTCAGCCAATGTTTCAACATGTCCAACTTTCATATTGTCTTTCATTTGGCACTCTTTAGTTCCAACAGTTGATGTCTCAGCTTCACAGCCAATTCCACTATTTCCCATGCAAGCAGGTCTTTGATCACTCATGATTTTTCCAACCCCATCTGAAACACACTTGGCTCTTATTAGTAATTATGCATTTAAGAATCTTCCAAAATGAATTTTCTTTTTACCCTCATTTGTGGTTAACTGAGATTCAATTTTACTCCTAAGAGTAACAACTTCTTCTTCAAGACCCTCAAAAATCTTGGACTTCTCTTCTAGTCTGGATGAAAGGACATTTATGAATTATTCTTGTTCTTCAATTATAAGCTTTAGTTCCACAACATCATCTTTGCTTTCAAGGATTGAAGACTGAACTCCCACTAGTTCTTCTAGTCATTCAATTTATGCTTCAAGCTCATCAACATATTTGGATGATTCTTTCACCATTTTCTTCCACTCATTACATCTCTTACATTTATTCTCAAACTTGGAAAAGGCGTCCTTAATTTGAATCTTTGGATCACTATTAGGAGTAATATTATTATCTCTTATTTTACCGATCGGGGGTTCTGAGTTTTCAATGGTAGCCATCATGGAAGCATGGTTTTAAGTTTTAAATTCTGGTTCTTCTACATCACAGAATTCATTATCATCATCTTCCTCTTCACAGACAAAGCTCTTCTTTGGTACTTTCCTTCATGATTTTAAGTCTCCCTTTTTGAAAAACCTTTTCTGAGGCTTCTCAATGTTTTCATCAACGCTATTCTCATCATCAAACTTTCTTAAGCACTAAGAGGTAATGTGACCAACTTTTCCACAATGAAAGCAAGCTAGAGGTAACATCCCGTTGAATTTCCCATTTCCCTTATGGAACTTCTTTGCAATGAGAGAAAGAATTTCTTTTTCCTCATCATCTTCACCACTACTATTTTTTTATATTTTTAGTTTCTCAATGGATTTGAACGCAATTTTCTTGCTCACTCGAGTCGTAGAATCTTCTGGTTTGACTCTCATTTCATATGCCACCGGGCTACTTAGTAGATCATCCAGAGAAAGTTTGGAATGATCTCTTTCCTCTAGATCTGACACCTTTTCATTGTACAGGGGTGGAAGTCTTCTCAGTATTTTCTTCACAATGTCAACGTCTTTGATTTCTTCTCCTAGGACCCGAATTTCCCCAACCACTTTAGTAATTCGATTGAAGAAATAGTTTGAATTCTCATCAGGATGCATCTTCAGATCATCGAACCTATTGTGAAGAACGTGTAGTTTTTCCTCCTTCACTTTGTTATCTCCTTCATGAATATTTTCAAGATTATCCCACATGGACTTTGCTGAGGTCAAACTCATGAATTTTAGATATATATGATCAGAAAGGGCTGCGGTGAGAGCATTCTGTGCATTAGCATCTGCATCGAGAATTTTCCTATCAGCATCAGTCATAACCAGTCCTATTAGATTAGAAACATTTATACCTTTCACAGTAGAAGACAGAACTTTTATTACAAGGTATATTAGATGATATCTCATTCTATTCTTTCTAATCTAAAAATTACTTCAATCAAAGAGGGTGACCCCCCTAACACTGGCTGAATTTTCCATGACGACAAAGGACAGATATAACACCAGCAACCTGACTCTGATACCACTTGTAGGACTCCGGGACACCCTGAGAGGGGATGGGTGAATCAGGGTGTCAAATTTTTCTTTTAAAAATAAGGATCTTATTCCCCTGTTGGTAGGAACTAGTTAAACATGTGTGATGGATATGATCAGCAATGAAACAATCACATGCAAAGAGATGACACATCAGTTTTCACTTGGTTCACCGTTAAGGGCTACATACAAGGAGCATACGCTAAAAAGTTTCTTGTTATACCAAATTACACTATTCTTCACTAGTTATGGATTACAAAGGTTTGGGAATAGTCACTCTGTCCCAGGCTCACAGCCTTTACAACTGTTAAGGGATAGTCCACTGCGTCCCTCGGGTCACTTCCGTTGACTCCCCCCGGCTCACTGCCTTTGGTGAAGTCGCACTCATTTTATAGACGTGAAAGTCTCTTCATCATTGCTAATGAATACATCCTTCATTTTATGTAGATGCTCTTTTGAAGTCCAACTTCTATCCATAGGCGAATCTCACTTTTCACTAAAGATATCGGGCGAACTTCCAGCATTCACGCATCTCCAAAAAGACTGGTGTGCTTCAACCACACTTGGTGCGCTTCTTCAAGCCGATGTGAAAGTTTTCAGACGGTGCACAAGTTCACCTCTACCACTTATGCGACACTTGTTTTTTCCACCTCAAACTTGCATGACTCACACTCTTTTCCCCCCAACCCATTTTTGGCGCACAACTGTCGACTGTCACACTTCTTTAAATCCTAGTGTGCAAGTGTTAGCAAACCATCTGCGTGACACCTCCTTTGCCGACTCCAAACTTGGGCGACTCACACCCTTTCTTTCCCAAACCACCTTGGATGCGAAAAAAACACCTGTCATGCAACATCTACTCGCACGAACACACAACCACTTGCACGACCACTACACATGCACGACGGGAGCTCTGAAATTATTTAATTTTGGAACTTTTTGAGAAAAGAGGAGTGGTGGTCCTCTATTAATAGGCATTCGGGAGACCCTGCGTGACGGCACGCAAGTCTCCTCTCGAAGCACAAGTCCAGCTGCCCTAGTCTCTACTGCGCTAGTCACTTGCTTGACAAACTGAAAACTTGGGCGCCCCTTCTCCCTTTTCCATATTTTGATGTTCTGATCTTGAAAAACAGTTGGCACGCAAGTTTCCAATCCTCCAAGTAATCAGAGCAGAAGTCCCTTTTCCCAAAACACTTTTCTCCATTTTTCAATTTTGTGGTCCAGAAATTTGGAAAACACTAGAAAATGGTGACACCTTCAATATTGTTATCTACTTGAACAGTGAGATCTCTTTGTTGTCACATATTCTAAACATCCACTAAGGATTGACAACAAATACAAAACATACTCCAATTCATGCAAATACAATCTTGGTTCCAACAAGATCTGTTCAGTTACTTTGATGAGGGGAATGTGATGTGTTCATCCACTTGATGAATGAAATATGATGTATTCATTGAATGGGTTAATCATTTTCATATAATCAAGAAATGATGAAATATTTTATACTATATTGACATTTTTTCATTTTTAATGGTGACTCAATGTAATAGGGGAAGTGATTATATAGGTATATATATATATGATGCATATGATATATATTATGGTGGACACCTTCATATGAGATATGATTCTATTTTATAGAGATCACACTAAACCCCTTAGTAAATTGAGTGACACTAACACTTTTTTGGATGCTTTTTTCTAACTTCTATTAAATGTTGATTTCATATTTATTTTCAAAAATACTATACCCTTCATGTTCATATTATTATAAATTTGGATAAGGATTGATTTTTTAATAAATTTTTTGTTCTAAAATAAAAATAATTTGATAAACCGTATCCAAAATAATTTTATATGGATTTACAAAGAGTAATAAAGTTTTTTATTATGTACATATATAATTTTATACAAGTGGTAGACTATTTTAAATGAAAAAAATATATATATCATCTTTAACAATATCCTTAGATCAAAATAACTAATATAAGAATATTTATTCTTATATTTTAGATTACTATGTGATGTTATTGTAGAGTATGATAGGGTCATGCATTTACAATAATGCATTCATGCATTTGGACACTCCATCCTATAGTTTTAGCATCAGTTATTAATCAATGTGACTGATATGTTAGTGTCATTTTCCAATTAATCCATTCATTGTATTGTTCCTTGAATAGGACACTTGAACAGGATAGAGAATATAACTTTGGATATACAGGTACATTTTTCTTCGGAAACCCTTATTCATTAATTTCTTCAAGAAAGATCAGGTTGTATTAGGTTTTGTTTCCATTAGAAATGATCATTATATGATCTCCTAAAACTCATTAGGTGGGTCATGATTGTATGATATAATTTCTTTCAAAGAGTTTCATTAACCACATTCCCCTTCATAAGTGTATTGGTTATGTCAAAATAAAATGTATGAATATTTTCCTCCCATCCCCTCTAATTAAGATTCAAATATTTTTAAGAAAATATATAGATCAAAATGTAGTTAGGGATTATCTTAGTTGTAAGAACCCCATAATACTACATCAGAAATTGGGGTTCATAATCAATTGGGCACATGTTACTATAGAAGTACTGTATCATACTATAGTAGTTGTAGAAATGTTGACCGGTGACACTATAGAGGTTGCGGGCATTGTAGTGGGCACTATAGAGGCAATGTCACTATAGTAGTCCAGGTACAATAGCATCACTATTCACAAGGGGGCCTTTGGGTCAAAATTTTGTGCCTTCAGGACCATGTAATGGGATTTCATTCCCACTACACCAACGATCCATGTAATGGGATTTATATCCACTAAGCCTATGTTCCATTTATTGAATAAATAAGGCTTTGTGGGTAGGTTTTTCCCTTGGGGGGATATGGAATACCTTTCTTGAATGGCCTGAATGCCTTCATTTTTTATTCATTTTTTATAATCCCCATTTTGAGGGTTGAAGGGGAAGTCGTACATTATATTTCCAATAGGCTTTGTGACATTACAGTACCTATAGGTCTTAATAGAATACATCCCAGACTATGACTACTTGAAACTGCCCCTCCCCAGCATCTGCCTCGTGATCAGCTCTCCACCTATTCATGGATATTTGGCTAGCTATCCTATGCATGGATTCATAGGCTTAGTACCGATGGAAAATTCCATACCATCTCATTCTTCCAAATCCAATAGCTCTACTCTAGTGAATGTACCCTGCTCTGAATCCTCCATTGGAGTATGTTCCTTAAAAAATTTGTCTAGTTTTCATATCCACATCAAGTGGAACAAAGGCCTTAGAGAGGCCTGAAGGCTTGAAGGTGGCCCAAAAATCATACTGACCTAAAGTCATGGGTGGCCCAAAGGCCTTAAGGACTCCAATTCCAAACTGGTGGCCCAAAGGTGAATAGTTATAGCAGCTACAGTACCAAACAGTACCTGCTACAGTGACTTCTATAGTGACTGCTATAGTACCCCAGAAATATGCATCTTCCTAGATTTGAACCTATGTCTCATGGATACAATGTAGATTCCTCACCAACTGTGTTGAGGCTCATGTGCATGGCATGCCTTTTCGGTTTGTGTGAGTAGTGTGTGTCTATTTAATATAATTGTACCCCCAAGAACCTAATATATATATATATATATCAAAAAATTATGATCAGAGTACAAAATGAATATATCCTTGAAAAATTAGTGTTGATAATAACTATGTACATGAATGATTGTTTTTAACTCCATGTCATGAGTTAAAAACTCTTCTCATATTGTTGAGGCTGGTGAAAACCATAAGCCACCACATGATCACTCTATGTGGGTACACAACCCAAACCCATATATAATGCATCAAAATAAAAGACATAACCCTTAATATATTTAAGTATAATAAAAATATGGGATTAATTCAATCTCCCCTTCTACTTATCAAAAGTGATTTTACATTTTAGGATTAAAAGAAACTTTACTTTTTTTCAAGTGAGAGAAATCAAAGGAGATTCTAGTTTAGATAATTCCTTACAAAATCATTGATAGTATCCTTGTAAACCCTATAATATACATATATCAATGATATTATTTGGTTCTTCCAAAGATATAACAACTCTAATTTTCTCTAGATCAATTGAAACGCCTTGTTTCAATGCCACATATCTTAAGAACTACACATCCTAGATCTAGAAATTACATCGAGAAACCTTTGTGAAAACATTATGTTTATAGAGAGTTGCCCAAATTATTCTCAATTGATTATCATACTCATTTTTTCTTTTGTAATATACAAATAAATCATCCATAAATACCATGTTAAAGAGTTGAGGTATCGATAAAATATTTGGTTTATAAGGGATATAAATGCCACAAAACATCGTTTGATCAAATGGGTATGATCCCACCGACATTAATGTATTGGTTAATAAAATTAAATAACTAGATAATCATAATGATCATACCTTCTTATAAAATTAGTATTGGTAATTTCAAACTTCTTCACCATGATCTAGTGATACCCTGATCGGAGTTAAATATTAGAGTACCACCTTTCCCCTCTCAATTGATCAAAAGAGGTCACCAATGCAAGACAAGGGATATTTATTCCTAATAGTCTCTCAATTAAACTTCTTATAGTCAATATTTAATCAAAGAGTCTCATCATTTTTATTTACAAAAAGTACGAGAGAAGACCATAAAGATATAATTAGTCGAATAGAGATATCTGATTTTTGGATTTTCCAACTGAATTTTCAACTCTTTTAATTCAGTGGGTTCCATGTAATAAGAATAAAAAGAAATTAGGTATATCTTGGATACTAAATAAATGGTAAAATCAGATTCTCACTCCATATGAAACCCTGATAAGTCTCCCAAAAACATTAGGAAACTCCCTAACCACCAGAGGAATCTCACTCCTGATGTTACTTTCATCAACCTTTACTAGAAGGGAAAACATCAAACATTTTTACCTACAAACCATAGGAATATGTGGTCATTCCAAGAAATATCGGGGGTCCCATTATCCTTGAAATAAATGAAATCATCCATTTTGGGAAATAAATATTACCCTCCATCGATAACAATCAATATGTGATTTGAAAAAAGTCATCTAATCTATCATGAGGTTAAAATCAAAGAGGTTCATCTCAAGGATAATAAAGTCTCAAGATAATTCCACCTCGGATATATAAAGCATAATAAGGGCATCAAAATCCATAATCCTTATCATTATAGAAATCATTATACATTTCCATAACACGAGGCATAATATCATAAAGGAGGTTCAATACTTCCATGATACATTTAGATATAAATTAGTGAGAGGCGCATGTAAAAATAAATTGGTATACATAGTTGATGTAATAAGGATAACAACCCTCATATTCATGGGTTTATCATCTAATTCCCCAGGTATCATCTCTGAAACATGAAAATTCATTTCCTATGAATGACCTTAAGTCTTACCACTTTCCTATGGCTCATTACATAGCAATATTTAACCATATAATGAATGAATAATACCAATGTTTTATTATGGTTGCGGTCCTACTTCCTTAGAGGTATCAGACTGAACTATAGATCCCCTATGTACTAAATATCATGCATCACTTTGAGAAGGGGGTTTGACTTTACAAAATCTATAGAGATTTATACAATTACCACAAGATTAAAAAACCTATGGGATTCATAGAACAATGATATTTCATGTCCATCCTTACCACACTGATATCATATAAGGGATTTACTACCTGTGGTGTAATGCCTCAGCCTGGAGGCCCACTAGTTCAAAAATTATTTAAAACAACTCATTTATAGAATTAGTTATTTATAACTGATATTATAGTATTAATTTTCATCGTTACATAAAAAAATATAAAAAATAAGGTGATTCTTTTTTTACATCAGTTATTATATAAATGATGTAAAAGCTATTAGAAATTTTAAATTTAAAGAACAATATTTAGTTTTATTTCACTTGATCACAGACCAAATTTCCAAAAACATTAACTAATTTTAATTAGAAATTAAACCCATAATTAAATTAATACTATGAAAATTAATTCATATTTTTACTTTAAAAATCTAGATTTTAATTTCTAAATTGATTAAACCAAAAGTTTTCTTATTTTATTCATTTTGGAATTTATTTTGAATTCAGAAATTACATTATTAATAAGATTTAAAATCTTATTTTAATCATAATAATCATCATTGGAAACTTATATATGCCAACATTGAGTTTTATTTTCATGTTTTTTGTTATGGAAATGAAAATTTAAAAATTCATAAGTGAATCATATAAATTCCATCATAATACTTTAGGAGTAAGATCTGAATGTTAAACTTTCAGATCACTAGGCTTCAAAGTCCCCAGTGTGAGACTTCAAGATCATATGACATAAAAGTTATACAAAAGGTCCTGAAAGAGCTACGTAAAGGACATTAAAGTATAAAAATTTTGTGAAAAGGTTATTTGATATAATAGATGTTGTTTTATGGAAATCAAGTCACTTATGTAAGGGTCACATATCTACTGTATGACGGTAAATGGTGTGATCCATGAGCTATGTAAGGGCAACCTCAGTGTTCAATGAGCTACATAAATTCCATTAGTGATGCCTTCACTGTGTCAAGGTCTCAAATCTAGTGAGAAAGGTAACTTCAGCATGCCAAGACTATGTAAATGTCATATAGGACTCACATGACGATAATGACCACTATTTCAAAGTAATAAGTTGCTCAGGTAATGGTACAACCAATGTTTCAGGACCTATGCAAGGTTCATCTTCATGAAAATGTATATAAATGAGGATTATTAAATTGTTATAAGAATATTAAACATTTTATTTCTCAAAAATATCAAGCTCAACTGAAAATAAAATTTAAATTCTTATAGTTCACCCAAATTGGGAATATGATCTCCACTTTCCCACATGGAACCCATACTATAAATGAAGAAGAATAATATAATATATATTAACCAGGCCAAGTAGAATCTATGAGAGTATTTTTTCTTAATAAAATCTACACCCTTAATTTATAATTATGGAAGCATCCAAACCAGGGATTATGGGAGCACACTATAATAAATTTCAGGATGAGAAAGAAATTTATTCAATTTATATAAATACTTATCTCTTCCCAATTTGAAAAGGATTTTGAAAATAGCTTCAACCTTGCTCATATTAGATAAAAAATTAATTTATTTATTTTTAATGATTTTAATATTATAGAAACTCTCATTTCTATTCATGGTTTTTCCATCTATCTCCCTTCTATAGAAATATCTAACTCTGTGGTTATATATAATTAAATCAAGCGAATTATCCCAAATAAGGATTAATTAGGAATCTAAATCCTTATTATTTAATTCTATAATTTGTTATTATCATACTTAATGTAGTAGCGTGTGGGAGGGAAGTAGATAGATAATAATAATATGATCTTACCATTTTCATTTGTATTATTCAATCTATAAAAACATCTCTCCCTCTCTTATATTATTATGCACTATATATGACAAATTTAGTAAGGATTAAGTGATGAAAAACATAAGATTTAAACTATGTATTTAGAAATTAGATGCCTAATTTGAGTGTGTTCATTACCTCTTAACTATATTCGATTTGAGATGGATATTTATAAGGATTTTTCCCACATTTTTAAAATTACACAATTTTGATAGAGAAGATAAATTAATAATTAA
This sequence comes from Viscum album, assembly GCA_963277665.1. Taxonomy (NCBI): domain Eukaryota; kingdom Viridiplantae; phylum Streptophyta; class Magnoliopsida; order Santalales; family Viscaceae; genus Viscum; species Viscum album. Next base: position 162,701,665 of record OY728139.1, on the reverse strand, counting down.
TCACGACTTGATTTTTGAGTGAGATTAATTTAAGAAATAATTAATAATACTTGTGACTAAAAGTGGATATATTCAATTTCTATTGGAATTTTTAAAATTTACTTAAATGAGAAAAAAACTAAAAAATCCCATTTTTTTCTTTCCTTTTAAAAAATAAAATGAACAAAAAATAGTCATAAGTGCTAGGATAGTAAGTATTTAGGCCCAGATCTTTGAGAGATGACCCCGATTATCTATTATAATAAATTTTTTATTATGAAAATATTTTATGATCATGTTTTGTGATAGTTTTATGATCACTAATTCTCAAATTTCATCCTTGAATGGAAGGTAACCCCTCTTTCCTGAACCTTTTGGCCACTGATCTTCTTCATCCACCTGAATCACAACCAATAACCAGCATCGGTCTCTCTCCACCTTCCCTTACAACTATTTTTATCTTTCACAACTTTTAGATTTATTTTCCATTGTTTTTTTATTTTTCTCTATTTAGAAGGTTTATTTTCTATGGATTCTGAGGTTTATTTTCTATTACTTTTTTGTTTTTTATTATTTATATTGTAGCTCATAAATATATTCTTTCATTGGTTAATTTTTAATTTATGTTTATTTTATATTATTTCATTGTTTCATGGATATTTTTTATTCGTCATGGATGTAAAAAAATTAGGTTGGTTGTTCATTTACATATGTTATATTATAAGAATATCACATATGATATTATATTTAATATTATGTAAATTATCCTATCATTCTTTTTTTGAAAATCCTCATAATAAAATTAAATTTAATTATACCCTATATCACTTTTACTAATTTGAATCTATCATATTGTATGACATATCATTACACTTGATTTTTGGTTTTTCAATTTTTTCATGTTTTACTTACTATTTGAACTAAGTTTCATGGATATTTTCATGTTCTATTAACAATTTGAAAAAAAAATTTGTAGGTTTTTAGTGATGTCGTGATGTTTTGGATGAGGATATCCTTCAATTATCTAGTATAGGATTATCTAATTTATATATTGATCTACTAAACTTTCCATTTCACTCTTATATGATATTGTCACAAATTGTAACATCCATAAGTTATTGAATAAGATAGAATAAATTCTTATATAGTTTTTGTGATTTATAATCAAGTACCTGGCTTCCAATTTTTTATCATCTATAAAAAATAAAATTAAGTCATTAAAAATAAACATTTGGTCATTTATATTATGATAATTACTTGTATGTTATGAAAATAGTGGGTATATATTTAAAAAAATCATTATTAATGTAATGAAATATTATGTTATATTAGTGTTCAACCTCTCTAAAATATATATTAATGAATTAAGTTTTATACCATTCTATTTTTTAATGGTTTTTTGATTAAATGGTAATAATTAAAAAATTAAAATATAATATTAATGTTTTTTTAAAAGGGGTATAAACTGTTAATTATGGTAAAAACATAAGGATGTAATTAAATTAGTCCAAAGTAATATTTTTTTTAAAACAAATTCTCCTTATTTTATTTATGAAATATTTTTTTCCTTTTTTTTTTGTATTTTATATTTATAAAATTAAATTTAAATTTAAATTTAAAAATAATTAAATTTATATTTAATTCATGAAATTTATTATAGGTGATAATGAATCATAGTCAAATTTCTGTACGATGAACAAGTGATGAATATGAGGGTCTGTTTTATTGTTTTCTGTAATTTTTCATACAAAATGTTCTAAGAAATGGAATGTTTTGTTTCATTATTTAAATGTTAAAATATATGAAAACTAAAAAGTAGAGAAATAAAATATTATTTAATTTTCAATGGTTTTATTCTAAGTTTAAGTAATTGGATTTGACATAGATAAATAGGGAAAAATAAATGTAAAATAATGATGAGGATTTTCAAAATGATAGTTTTATGAAATTGAATAAATGGTTTTTTATTGAAGTGAAAGAAATTAAGAAAACACCATCGATTGAGTACTTATATAGTGATGTTAAAAAAACATTGTATCTTGGTTGTACAAGATTTATATTTTTTTCAATAGTTTTATTATTGGTAAACTTGAAATCTGCAAATAAATGGAGTTATAATAGTTTTAAAAAATCACTGCAAACATTTAAATACATACTTCTTTAATAAAATGATATTACATATTCATATTATAATGTGAAAAATTTTATTCCTGGGGGGAATAGAGTATAAGAAGATATATATCTGCCTTGATGATTTTTATTATATTAAAAGGAATATGAAGGTCTTTTATAGTGTCGTAAATTTTTTTCACCATAGTATATGTAACACCTCTTTATTTATGAAATATTTTTTTCAAATAAATTTAATTTATTCGATAGATTGCACTACACACAACACCAAGTTTAAATGAACCATGATACACAATTAAAATTTAATTATATTATAGTTATCACCTAGTCGTTAGGTTGGTAGTTATGAATATGATTAAATAAATTTTGAAAAATACATGGTTACATAAGAATGAAATTAATTCATTGGTTATCAATTAAATATAAATAAAAAATAATCATTTGAAATTATTTTTAGGAATGCATTATTTTTTATCTTAATAAACTAAATTAATCACTATTGTTCAATTATTTTAATGAAATTTAAATATTAAAAATTTAATAAAATGTTTTAAAATTAATTTAAATATTTTTTTATCTATGGGATAATAATAAACCATGTTTTATGCTTAAAATGTATTTTTTAAATACTGGTTTTGAAGAGTTTTGCATAATTATTTTAAAATTAATTTATTCCACTTATTGTTAATGAATTTGGTAAAATATATTCCATTTTTTGAATCATGAGGTTTAAATTTGTTAATTAATTACCTTTAATGTTTTTGTCAACATGAATTTTATCCTTGGTAAAATTTACCACCTAATAAAATAGTAAATCGAATTAATTTAGGCTAAAACTAAGAGATAATGCCATATTATTTCATCCTAATTCTTATTATATGAATGTAATAAAAGTATTATCACCTTATTCCCAAATTTATTTGTTTATTATACACTTTTATATGAAAATTACCTATACAATATTTAAAGTAATGAAATTTACAAAAAGTCACTTTCTTACTTTTAAATATATATTATGTGTCCAAATTGGGAAAAACGTAATTTATAAATTAATAAAAATGTTTTTTTTCAGAATAATAAAATTATTTTAATTATTTTAATTTATTTATAATTTTTATTTATTAAATAATTACCTTAAATTCTTACACAATATCAAAACAATATGTATTCAATTAATGAAAAAATAAAATAAATGATATTAATAATATTAAAAGTTATATAATTTTATTTATCTAATGTGTACATGAATTTTATAGATGAATATTAAATATTTTCTTTATGTCTTTAAGTCAAATTTGATGAATAGAGTCAAAATCATCATTAATGATATTTTATCAAAATAATATATTATTAAACTATTTAAAAACCATAAATATATTGAAAGAGAACAAGGTGGATAATATGTGGTAAAAAATGTTACCCCTTTTCATTTTATAAATCAATTTTCATCTTATATGTAAAATTATAACCCTCTATAGATGAAAAAACCATTACAATGGTTAAGGTTAAAATTGGTTAACCAAGCTGTTAATAAAAAATATATGGTTCAAAATCAAAACCAAACCAATCCAAATTTTATTGTTTGATTTTATTTAAACCCCATAATATATTATATATTAATACCTATAATTTTGGAGGAATTTAGTCTTGATAATCACTCTATATTAATTTAATCTTTAAAGAAATTCCAAAAGTTCCCCTAACCTCAATTATAAAAGCACACATACTCCCTCACTTCATTACACTAATTTGAGCCTATTAACTTGACCAAAAAATTCAATAATATATTATAATGTTCCTTATGTACATTATATAGGATCTATTCTTCCCTAAATACCAACCCTAAGGCATTTAATAGAATATCAAAAGGAGTTGTCTCAAAGAAGAGGTAATCGGCTTAACCAATCAATTTATTTTTAATTTTACCTTTACGTCCTATAAATATTAAATATTATTCATAAATTAATAAATTGAGTATATTAAATATTCTCAAATGTTAATATAATTATGATTTCATCTTTAATCACCCTGTTTCCATCAAATTGTAACTAAAAGTATTTCTTGTGCATATGTACCAATCTTCGTCCCCATATAAAGATACAATTCATCTTTCATCACCATATTTCATGGATGGTATTAGGATAGGTTTAAAGTTTATATTTTATAATTATGAAATAATTATACTTATCTAATCATAATATCACATCTATATTTTTACCATCCAATATTTTTTAAAATGATAATGTTGCTCGTACGTACATGTGGACTACCACCTCTAGAAAGCGATGTGATTCATTTTTTGTTTCCATTTTACTTGGATGATAATAAGGATAAATTCAATAAATTTATATGAAATAAATTATATAATAATGATTATATAAATTTTAATTATTATTTACCTTTCCTTTATTTCACTCATTGAAAAATTTAATACAATATTCATGCGTATGTACGGTCTACCATCTCCATGAATGGTGTATTTAATTTTTATATCTCTATATTTTATAAATAATTCAAAAAAAATATATAATTTGTATATTATATTTATTTAATGATAAAAATTCAATATATTATGTAACCATGATCAAATTACAAGGATAAATAACTATTTAACAAAAACATACATGAAAAACAAAGTAGATATCACTCAGAATAATGATTTTAATAAGGAATTGTTAATAAACATGTAGTAAAAGGTTATAAGTAAATCATATATGGTATTATATATATGTGTGTTTAATTTTATTTAATTTATGTATAATCAATATATATTTACTATATATGATGTTTCAACATGTAATAAATATTTTAGAACTGAGGTAAGAGATTTTCATCTAACTTTTATTTCTATGAGACACATGTCATATTCACCACATATTTATTTTATGTGGTATATATACTACCCAGGAATGTTTCTTTTGATTCTTATTATTAAATTTTTTTAAATTTAAATATCCATATATTGTTATTTCTTTTATGGTTCTTAAGATTCAAATATTACCAAATCGGTAAGGGTTTTATGCCACAATCTCGTTTTTTATCTTGATTTTTTATTATTAAGTTTCCGATGATGAAATATTATGATCTACCTATCAATAAAATCATAAATTTTCTTATACTATATTAATTTCATAAAAATAAATGTTTTAATTTAATTTTCCTCTCCTTAAGTACTTTATAGTCTTAAAAATATGTTTTTAAGGAAAACTAACATTATTTCTCTCTTCATTCAAAAAAACCCTCTCTTTCATGTCTATGTTTTCTAAAAATAATCATGAATGATTTTACTATTATAAAATTATTTTTAAAATTCATTTATACACATGTATTAATTTTCAAAAAAAAATTAAAATGAATCATCTTTTCAATTTCCAAATGAGGTACTTTTAGAATTTTTAAAAAAGTTTGGAAATAAATGTTGTCTTTTAACTTGTACTGCATGAACAAAATTTTATGTGATCATGACCACTAAGTGTTTTGAAGATTACTTTACAATTTTCCATGTTTCTTTGTAAATATAATTTTTTTCTTAATATTTATAAAAATTTTATGTTTAAAATAAGTTATTTCAATGTATAAAGGGATATTTTTTTCAAGAAACCTTCCAGGTGATCTTTAAAAGCACTTTCCATATAAGATTCCATCATTTTTTTTCCTCAAATATACTGGGGACATGATCCAAATATACCATCATTATTATTTATCTAAATTTATTATCATTATGATCACAATTTTTTTATGAAACATGTTCTTTTTCCATAGGTTATGATATGATGAACTTGTGAAATGTTTATGAAACTCATTTCTTTTCCATGTGTTATGTTATGATAGAATTTTTATGAAACCCATTTATTTTCATGGGTTATGATATGATTAATTTTTTATAATCTTTTGGGACACAAATGTATTATTATCATTATGTTATGGGTTTGAATAGAATTATATATCCCTCTAACGTATTGGGTAAAGATAGATATCTCAGATGATAAATAGGACTGAAATGGGGAGGGAACCCAGTTCAGTAAGATGATCTATCCACTGTGATAGTCTTAGAAGTGAACCTTAACTACTATAATGGTTTGGATAGTAAATCCAATCCATTATAATATTATTAAGAGTGAACCTTGACTACTATGATGGTCAGGGGAGTGAACCCAATCCACTATGATAGTCATGGTAGCGAGCCTTTACAAATTAAAAAATTAGTTTTTATACGTATGTGCATGCCAATATTCCATGTCTTAGGCCAATTTAATGCTTTAAAAACTCGTATTTGTTAATTAATTTATCATTAATGTACCATGAAAAATCAATATTTATTCTGTGAATCATGATTATGATATGTGATTTATCTGGTGTGGATTTCAAATGATAAACTCACGTTATTATACCCTTATACTCATGTTATACTTATGTGATCATTCATTTCTCCCTTTTTTACTCTTATTGAACATATGAGATCATCATTTATTATTTTTTATTTACTTGTTTATTAAGAAAGGTTTTTGGAATTATATTTCAAATACAGGTTCTTGTTAGGAAGAACTTAACTAGAGACTCTTATGACCTTTTTGTCTTTGAGTCCAAGTTTCTAAATAAACTATACCTATATGATTCTTGTGTGGATCATTATGTTATTTGATGAATATACATCTAATATGTTTAGATATTTATGTATGAAAAGTATGGGTCTCTATTGTTAGTATCAAAAAGGTTTAGTTCACCTTTAGAGACTAGGATGAGAAAACATTAGCAAGAACCCTAGATATATGTATATGTATAGGATAACATCCTAAACATGTAGTAATGATTAGAGATGAATTATTCTAAACCTAAGGTTTTATATATTGAAAACAATCTTCCTTGATTTAGACATCCTTTAAATAATTTTTCATGATTATGTGGGTTTACACTATGATTATTGCTTCTCACACTATGTTTTTTGGTTTTAGTTAATGGATGGAACCAAAATGAATCATGTTAATGTTGAATGTGATAGAAAATGAAATGATTTATATCCTGAGAAACCAAATTTTATGGGAGATGAAATAAAAAATATCGTTGTTATACTCACAAAAATTTCTTAATCTATGAATCATGATGAACTTACAAATTGGAAAAGGAGTAAAAAATGTTCTGTTAAATCCTTTATAGGGAATCATACCCCTTTTTCAGTGGTCTCATTGATCTTCTAGTTTCTAAGAAATGGATTAGTACCATTGAAAATATATTTTTCTTTCTATAGTGTTTGAATCAAGAAAAAATTCATTTTGGTTTTCAATCATTTTGAAGGTGAAGTGGATCAATAGTGGAATATTATAAATAATAAAAATAAATGTGAGTAAATTGACTATATATATTGGGATGAGTTTAAGATAATATTATTTAATAAGTAATTTACTTTTATTCCTCATAAGAAAACAGAGAAGGAATTCCTTGAGCTAAATAAAAAGGATGATGAATCTATTTGTATCTATGAGAAAAAATTTATGAAACTTTATAGGTATTATTTTGGTATTATCATATAACTAAAAAGTAAGGTTGATCAATTATTTAGTGGATTAAAACAAATTCTCCAAAGGGTTTTATCCATAATAGAATTTGGTATCTATGAATAAATTGTTTGATGTTCTATCAAGTTAGAAATGGAGATTGTATTTAACCATTAATCTCATGGTTTTGATAAGAAAAGAAAGACTAAATACACATTAAATCCTAAAAAATATGGATAAGAGAAGATGATTTTCCCATTATGATCAAAGTGTGGAAGGAAACATGGGGGCCATTATCTTAAGGGTACTCGTAAATATTTTTAGTGTATAAAGTAATTCTATCAGGCCATCGAAATCTAAAGTGATGGGAAGAAGTTAGATAATGATGCGAATATAGATAAAGCTACACATAATGAATCACCCACACTCTAGTGTTTCAAATTCAAGGAATATGGGTATTATGATAAAAAATTCTCAAACCAAAAGTTTAATTATGATGACTAATGTCAACAACCTCTTAAGCCTAAAGAAAAAGTTAAATCATGAGTAAATCATTATTAATGATGTGTAGTACGATAATGAAGTGGTGAAAGGTACGCATACCATCCACTCTAGAACTGATAATGTCAAATTTGATTATATATATACCCACTCTTTTATATCTAAATAATTTTATAAGGTTATCACAATACTTCCTCAATGATTAGATATTGAATTAGCAGGGAAACCCCTTAATAGTATGATTATCGCATCTCAAGTCTATGATTCTTCTATGGTTGAAGTTCATGTGAATGTGTTTCAAGAAAATATTATTATTATAACATGGGTTGAATTTTATGTTATATTATAGATGTTTTAGAATTATTTATATAAATCCCACATCATTGATGAGGAAGGGAAGTTAAAATTGATATTTAAAATCAACTTATGATCGTATATCAGTACAAGAATAAATATAAACATCCAATGGAAATTTAATCTGTTGTATGGGTCATGATTCCAATTCAAAATAGTTGTTTTGTTATATTTTTTGGGATAAAATCAACATTGATAATATTCCTATTTTAGCAGAGTTTTCTTTATTTCTTTCCAGAATAATTTATTGGTCTTACATTGAAATTTGAATTTGAGTTCTCAATAGAACTCATACCTATTTATAAACTTATTTAAAAGACACTATATATAATTTCCCATTTTGAGTTGATAATTGAAGAAGAAACACTTAGATAATCCTTAAAAGGGATTAATTTGTCCATGTATGTTACAATGGGGTGCACCAGTTCTTTTTTTAAGAATAAAGATCGATCAATGTGACTCAACATTGATTATCAATAACTTAATAATATCACTATCAAGAACAAGTATCCCATACCTCAAATTAATTACTTGTTTGATCAACTTCGAGGAGCTCAAAAATTTTCCAAGATTTAAATTCATTTTGGATATCAAAAATTATGGTTCAAGAAGAAGGATATACCCAAGACAACCTTTTGTACAAGGTATGGACACTATGATTTTATAGTGATGTCATTTGATCTTACCAATTCCCCTATTATCTTCAGGGATTAATGAATACAGACTTTATATATTTTCTTGATCGTTTTTTGGTAGTATTTATTGATGATATTCTTTTATATTAAAATAGAAATTGAGAGTATAAAGATCATTTGAGGATTGTTCTGAGGACCCGAAGGAAAGATAATTTGTTTCCAAAATTTACCATGTTTAAATTTTGGCTTTATAAAGTTTCAAAATGTGGGTCATATAATCTAATGTGATGGTATATTAATGTATCCAAAAAAATTAATTTATTTAACATTTTCCTAGACCAACCAATTTTATTGAGATTCGTATTTTTCTAGGTTTTGATAGATATTATCCATTATTTGTAAATAATTTCTCTTGACTATCCAAACCACTCACCAAGTTAACTCTAAAACGATTCTTGTTCCCTTGGACTGGTGAATGTGAATAGAACTACAAGGAACTACCGAGAAGGTTGGACATTTTACCTATTCTTATGTTACCCTGTAGTGGATAATGGTTTGTAATATATAGTGATTAATTAAATAAGGGATTGTGATGCATCATTATGAAGAATTATATAGTGGTTTCTTATGCCTCATACTAATTGAAGATTCATGAGAAAATTTAACCGAATCATGATCTGGTGTTAGTTGTGGTAATTTTTTCAGTAAATATATGGATTAATTATCTATAAAGAGAAAGGTTATATATATATATATATATATATATTAATAATAAGAAATTAAAGTATATATTCGCTTAAAAATAGTTAAATATTCATGTTGATTAATGATTATGACTGCTCAATACATTACCACCCTGGGAAAATGAACATGGTGGAAAATGATTTAAGTCAAAAAGATATTGTTAGCTTATCTATAATGAGAATCAAAAAAGATAAAATATTTAAATATTTTCAAATTATATATCTTGAAATATTTAAGTAAGGGTATAAATCATTTCTTTCTCAAATGAGTTTTCAAACATCTATACATGTGATGATTAAAGAGGTGTATAACAAATATGTAGAGCTTTAAAAGAAGGTTATAAATTTTCATGTTCTTAAACATTATTTTGATGGAATGATAAGGTTTAGGAACCATTTGTGTGTTCCATACATACAATATTTTTAGGGGCTGATAGATGAGTCTCATAGTTCATTATTTTCTAATAATCCTTAAAGTATGGATATGTATAGATATTTGAAAGAGTATTTCTGATGGGGCAATGTGAAGGGAGATATTTCTAATTATGTATCTCGGTTCTTGGTAATTCATCAAGTTAATGTTGAGATAAAAAAGCCTAATGTAATGTTACAAGCATTACCCATACCCAAATATAAATGGGAAATCATCACTATGGACTTTTTCATTAGAATCCACAAAACATCTAAGGTACATAATTCCATTTGGGTTGTAGTTGATAACCTTAATAAGTAATCGCAATTTTTCATCAGTAAATACTTACCTCTTTATAATATTTCCATAATATACATTAAGTAAGTGATAATGTTTTAGGCAGTACCATATTATTTTTTATATGATTGGGATTTAAGGTTTACCTTGAAATTCTGGTGAAGTGTGTAGAAGGAACTGGATATAAAGTTGAGTTTTAGTACAGTGTATCATTATTGTATATATTTCTAGTCTGATAGAACCATTCAAACCCTAAATTATATTTTTATATACCGTTATATTGATTTTAATGGTATTGGGGATCAACAACTTCCTCTAGTTGAGTTTTCTTATAACAAAAGATTTCACTCGAGCATTTAGAAGGATCCTTATCAATCCATATGTATAAAGGAGTGTAGAAATACAATGTGTTGGGATGAGTTTAGATAAAGAAATATATTGTTAAATAATCAATTTAAGTTAATGGAAAAAAAATTCAAATCTATTCAGCAGCACATCAATGCGGCTCAGAGTTTACAAAAAAGTAATGCTGACAATCATCAGTATAATCTTAAATTTTAAGTCGATGAGAAGGTGTTCTGGTGAATTTCTCTATGGAATAAAGTTATGATATTTATAAAGAAATAAAATATGAGCCTTATTTTTATCATCTCTTTCAAGATTTTTCATCAAGTGTGGGTGGTGTCTTATCACTTGGAACTTCCACCGAACCTCTTATAAGTTTATGATGTGTACCACGTATCTCTCCTGAGAAGTACGTACCTAATCCATCACATGTACTAAAATCAGGGGTTGTACCACTAGATCAAGATATTTATTATGAATAAAAATAGTTATTGATCTTATACCATAGAGATAATGTTATATGGAATTAGACTACTCCTCTAGTGAAAGTTCTCTCAAGGAATCATAAATTTAAATAATCTACTTGGGAAACTGTAGATATAATGAAATAAAAATAACTTCATTTTTTTATAATTAAGTGATGAATTTTGTGGGAAAATTTAATTTTAAAGGGGGTATAATTTTACACCCTGATATTGTATGAAATATTTTTGTTCAAATAAATTTAATTTCTTTGATAGCTTGTGTTACATGCAACACTGAGTATAAACAAACCACGATATACTATTAAAATATTTCTATGTGATAGTCATCATTTTTCCATTGGGTTAGTTAGTTTGAATAGTATTAACTAAATTATGAAAAATTCATGGTTACATATGTATAAAATTAATTCATTGGTTATCAATTAATTATAAATAAAAATAAAAATCATTTGTAAATAAAAATAGATGTTTTTCTAAAAAAACTATTTTTATGAATGAAATGTATTTTAATCTAAATAAACTAAATTAATCACATTTTGTGAATTATTTTAATGAAATTTATATATTATATATTTATTAAAATATTTTAACACTCATTTAAATACTTTTTCTAATCATGGAATAAGAATAAACCAAGTTTTATGTTTAAAAAGTATTTTTTTAAATCGATTTTTGAAGTGTTTTGCGCATTTATTTTTAAATTAATTTCTACAACTTATAGGTAGTGAATTTTATAAAATTTATGTGACATTAGGAATAAATAGGTTCAAATTTATTATATAGACCCATTTTATATTTATCCAATATGAATAATAACTTTAGTAGAATTTTTCACCTTAGTAAAGCATAAATCATATTAATTTGGGTTAAAACTAAGTGATAAGTCCATAATCTTTCATCCAAATTCTTATTGAATATATTTAATTCAACTATTATGACCTTATTATTTAAATATATTTGTTGATTAGATAAATTTTAGTGAAAATGACCAATATAATATATAAAGAAAAGAAAGTTACAAAATGTCACTCTCTTGCTTTTAGGTATCTATTATGTGTCCACATAGGGAAAAAATAAGTTATGAATGAATTAAAATGTATATATTGAGTATAATAAATAAAATAAAATTATTTTAATTCATTTATAATTTTTATTTATTAACTAATTACCATAAATTCTTACACAACGTCAAAACAATATTTATTCAATTAATGGAAAAATAAAATAATTGATATTAAAAATATTAAAAATGATATAATTTTATTAGGTTAATGTGTTCCACGAATTTTATATATGAATATAAAATATTAATTTTTTTTAAATGATCATATTTTAATCACAAATTCTTCATTAAGTCTTGTAAGTCAAATTGAATGAATAGTTTCAAAATTAGCATTAATGATATTTTATCGAAATAATATTTTCTTAAATTATTTAAAAATCATAAAAACATTTAAAGAGAACAAGGTGGATAATATAAAGTATAAAATGTTATACCATGTAATTTTATGAACCAATTGTCATCTTATATGTAAAATTATAACCTTTTAAGAGTGAAAAAGATGTTATCACGGTTAAGATTAAAATTGGTTAATCAAGCAATTAATAGAAAATATAAGGTTTAAAATGAAATCAAAACCTCTACAGATTATATCGGTTGATGGTATTTCAACCCCATCCTATAATATATTTTAATTACTTTTATTTTGTCATTATTGTTTCTAGATAATGACTTTGTTATAATTTAATCTTTTGATAGTTTCCAAAAGTTCCCCTCACCTCAATTATAAAAGGGAAACTAATATATGACTTATTTACACCATGTTGAGCATTATATATCAATAATACCCTTAAAAAATACCTTATAGATTCATTATTCACATTATATAGGTTTTTTATTCCAAAAATACAAACCCTAATGTCTTTAAGATAAGATGTAAATGAGTTGTCTCAAAGAAGAAGTATTTGACTTAACAGATCACTTTTTTTTAATTCTTCTTTTACCTGCTATAAATATTATAAAATATACAAATAATAATAATTTCAGTATCGAAAATATAATTAAATGTTATTATTATTATTAATCATCCTTCACTCACCCTATTTTCATCAAATTAGAAGTGAAATTATCTCTTGTACATACATACGGCTTACCTTCTCCACGTAGTGATACAATTCATTTTTCATCATAATATTGCATAGATGGTTATTATGATGGTTTGAATATTTATATATGATAATTATGGAATAATTATTAATTTGGAATCATACTATCACATCCAACTTCTTACCTTACCTTCTAATTCATTGTAAAATGATAATTTCTCTCTTCCATACGTGCGGACTACCACATCCATAAAGTGATGTGATTCATTTTTCATTTCCATTTTGCATGGATGGAAATAATAATAGATTTAATAAATATATATTATTTATATGATATACTAATTATTTTTTAAAGGTAAATTATTATTGACCATTCTTTCATTTCACTTTTTGAAAATTAAAATTTCCATTCATACGTATGTATGACCCACTGTCTCCATGAACTATATAATTCATTTTTATATCTCAGTATTTTATAAATGATTATAAATATATAAAAAATGAATTTGTATTATATTTATGTCATGATTAAAATTATTTATATTATGTAACCTTTATCAAATTACAAGTACTAAAAACTATTGAACCAAAAAATACATGAAAAATGAAGTAGATATCACCCAAAACAGTGATTTTAAGAGAAAACTATTATTAAAAAGGTGATAAAAATTTGAAAGTAAATAAAAAATGGTATTATATATATATATATTATTAAGGTTATATAATATTTTTTTAATAAATATATATTTATTATATATGATGTTATAATATGTATGAAAGAAGTTATATCTGTAGAAAGGGATTTTCATCTCAATTTTATTCTTGTGAGACACATTCCATATTCACCACTTATTTATTTTATGTGATGTATATAATACCCATTATTTTTTGTATGATTATTATTAAAAAATTTATGTTTACTTATATATCTATATAATTTTATTTATTTCATGGGTCTTGCAATTCAAATGTTACCAAAGCGGAAAGGGTTTTATGTCACAATCTAATTGTTTATTAGGGATGTTCATGATTAAGTTTATGATGATAAAATGTTTTGATATACCTCTCAATAAACTCATTATTTTATTATACTCTGGTTCTTTAATGAAAATAAATATTTTCCTTCATTTTTCCTTACCATAAGTACCCAGGTGTCTTAAAATATATTTTTAATTAAAACTGACTTTATTTTTTTCTTTGGTTGAAAACCCATTTCTATTCAATGTTAATGTTTTCAAAAAAAATTGAAAATGTTTTTACTATTCTAAAATTATTTTTATAAATCATTTTGAACCATATTTTACTTTTCAAAAAAATTTAAAATTATTCTTGTTTTCATTTTCCATATAAGGTACTTTTTGACTTTTTACAAAATTGTGAAAGGAATGTTTTCTATTATCTAATATGGCATTAATGGAATTATACACCATTATTAACACCCAATGATTCGAATATTACTTTATAAGGTTTCATTGTTTTTTAAAAATAAAATTTTCTCCTCAATATTTTCGAAATTTTTATGTTTTAAATAAGAGATTTCAAAGTGAAAATAAGATATTTTCCTCAAGAAATATTCCAGGTGATCTTTAAAATTATTTTCTATCTAAGATAGAATAATTTTATGTTTTATAAACTTTATTGGGAATATAATACAATTATTCCATTTTTATTATATCTCTCGATGTTTTATGATTATGATAAAAATTTATTTATGAAACTTGTTCCTTTTTCAGGGGTTATGATATGATGAACTAGTGAAATGTTTACAAAACCCAATTTATTTCCACAGGTTATGCTTTGATGAAATTTTTATGAAACCCATTTTTTGTAAAGGGTTATGATATGATGAATGTTTTATAATATTTTGTAACACATATGTATTATTTTAATTATATGATGGGTGGGCCCAGAATTATATATCTCTCCAATGCATTGGATACTATATGTATCTCATGAGATAAACATGATTAGAGTGGTGATTGAACTGAGGTATGTAAGGGACTATGTCCACTATGATAGTATTTGGAGTGAACCTTAACTACTATGGTGGTTTAGGTAGTGAACCTGGTCCATTATGATAGTCTTGAGAGTGGACCACAACTACAATTATGGTTTTTCAAGTGAACCCAATCCCCTATGATATTCTTGATAGTGATCCTTGACTACTAAGGAAATAATTTTCTATGATTATTTGTATACAACAATTATAGGTCTTATTACAATGTTTTTCTCTCATAGATCAGGTTCTTTGAATATATTTTGATTCATTTCTTATGAAATTCCATATTTATTCAACGACTCGATATTATGATCTTTGATATGAAGGGTATAAATTTCAAATATTAAGCTCATTTTCTCATACCCTTATGCTCATGTTATTCTTATGTTATCATTGATATCTCCCTTGTTTATCCTTTATGAGCGTATGAGCTCACCTTTATGTTTCCTTTCCCCCTGTTATGAAGAAATGTTTGAGTAATTATATGTCAAAGAAGGGTGATAGTTATGAAAAACTTAATGGGAAACTCTTATGAATCAGTTGTTTATGTGTTAAAGTTTCCAAATACACTAGACCTATATTATTTTCAAATGTATTTTTATGTTTTGTATTAAATATAAATCTAATATTATGATATATATATATATATATGAAAATATTGGTTATTATATACTAATTTGAAATAAATATCAAAAGTGTATTTATCTATCATGAAAAGTACTAAGATTTTTTTGAGGTAATTTTGTATCATCCTATACTTACTTATCTGAAAATTTTAATTTCAAATTAAAATGGTGTTTCCCATGGTATTATACTTGAATCAGTTGAAAATAATTCCTCTATATTACATAGGTACATCTAGGAGGATATATCAACCCCTTGGACTTTAACATATTTAGTTTGCAAATGTAAAAGTCTCTTCAATGATCCTATAGATATTACTCACACCTAGTGTGAGAAAAATATGGTGTCTAACTTCTTGGAGTCTTGGGCCACTCATGATAACCCATAGGATCCCTTCCCACATAGTGTGTAAATATTATTATAGTTTATTCCCTAGGGATACATTATTTTAGACCCCCTAGACTTTTCTAGTCCTTGTCCCCCTTCTCAATAATATTTAATAACATTGGATGGATTAAAATAGTGAAAAAGGATAAGATGGAATATATATTAGAGAACATATATTTCAAAAATACATCATCCAACTGATTTTTAAAAATAATAAAAAATTGGTCAATGATCTTATAAATTTGAAAATGAATTTAGAAATATCTGACTTATCCTATGTGTAGATGGAATGAATCCATAATGAATCTTTAGTAGAAAACATAGATCATGAATATATTTTTTTGGTAATTTACAACTTCTCTACTAAATGTTTTATAAATCAGAAATATAAAATCATGGTTTTGATGATTTCTAGAATAAAATAGCTTGAAAACTATATTTATGTTTACTTTTCACCATTAATTGATGATTTGAAACACTTATGGGAGGAAGTTATTTGAGTATATGATTCTAATAAAAAAAATATTTTCAATAAAATTTAATGATTGTGTTCACAATAAACAAATTCCCAAAATATAAAAAAAATATCGATATAGTATTAAGGTTTATAAATCATGAGAAATTTGTAAAGAAGAGACTTCATTTTTTCAACTACAACATGGTATTAAGACGTTAAACACGGTCTATTGAAAGGTTTAGTCTATAGATCATTATTACACAGGATTAAAAAAGTAATTTAATAGCTCAAAATAATTTGATATTTCTTAAAATCCATGGTAAAATAACCAATATTTTGATGGGGTGAAAAACATTTATGTATTATTTAAAAAAACACAGATATCTAGTTTTGAAAAAAAAAATATAGAAGAAACGATCAATATTTTTTAAGCTCGAATGTTGGAGATATCATTACATAAAATATAACATTGATGTGATGCATGTTGAGAATAATATATGTGATAGTTTTATTGGAAAATTATTATATTTTAATGGAAAGAAACATGATGGTTTAAATGAAATATTGGATTTAATATCAATAGGACACATTTGGAGTTAGCTCCCAATCCAAATACAAAATTAACATACTTACCGTAGGATTTTCATGCATTATATAACAGGAAGAAAATAAGTTTTTTTTTCAGTGCCTCCATGGTATCCACGTTCTTCAAGGTTATTCTTGAAATGTAAAAAATATTATTTCTTTAAAATATTTGAAGTTAATAGGTATGAAATCTCATTATTTTTAACTCTTACTAGTTTCATTATGTGTAATACTGCACATTCATGTTAGATTAATTATCATGAAGGATAGTTATTTTTTCAATTACATTTGTAACAATGTGATATATATATTCATTTTAAAATTTGGGGAATGATGTAGTATATATACTTTGTAAACTAGGAATTTACTTTCCACCATATTTTTCAGATATCATGGTATAGTTAATGGTGCATTTGGTATGAGAAATAATTCTTTGTGGTCATGCATATCTATATTAAATATATTTATTTAAAAGTTATGTGAATATATTAAAGAGGTATGTTAATAATTTATATTGAAGAAAATACTCCATTATTGAGAAGTATATTTCTATGGAGGTGGAATATTTATTTTCAAACTACTCAACTTCCATGGAGCACATCAGTTTGCCTACATCACTCCATGAACAAGTTAGTTTTGGGGTAAATGGTATTCATGGATTAAAAATAAAATTATTAAAATGTGAACAAATAAATATAGCACATTTATAAAATTTGAATCATTTAGATGAAATTTATCCATGTATAATATCCCATACGAATTTTTTTTTAAATGTTATATGAAAAATAAATATATATGGGTATTAGATGATCATAAGAACACTTTTTTCCATTATTTAAAGTGATTTTTCATGGAAAATCAGATGTATTAGAAACATTGAGATGGATATTGGGAGACCCAAATTTAAATTTTATAACATTTTCAAGTTGTTCTATTAATGAATATAAAAATTATGCCAAATATCCAGAAAACATAAGTGTAGTTCAAAATTATAGTGCATTAGTGTTCGCTGAAGAAATTCATTTTTCGAGTGAAAAATAAACAAACTCAATCCCTATGCCAAGTGAATATTATAGAGTTATTAAATAAATATTAGAGATTTATTAAATTATTTTGCAAGTTCATGTGTTTAATTATAAATGGGTTTTTGATAGAAATAGTTTTAAACTCAGTGCATTTGGTATGACAAAAGAAAACATGAATAGATTTGAATACATGGATGGCCTTATAATCTTAGAGACACATGAAAACCATTTTTTGGTCTTGGTACATAAAATTTGAAATTTTATATCATTTTGAATGGTAAAAAATTGTTTTGGTGATGATAAACATGAATAAGATGGTGATTTATGTTAGATCCCCACTTTCATAGAAATATTATCAGAGGATATTGATGACCACATCATAGATATGGTTTTTTTCATATGAAAAAAATCATGAAGAATGAATATGGGAAAAATAATTTAGTAATATCCAAATATTAAAAGTAATATATATTTATTTCTTTTTCAACTTTTCAAATTTTGAAAAAAAATTGATATATTATTCCATGTTTTATTTTTAACTTAAGTCACTCAGTTCAAGAAATATGATAATTTTTTAGTTTGTTTTGTTTAATTTTATAATTATTCAATTTTATATTTAACTATTTTATTTATATTAATTTTTACTTAAGTATTTATTTTTTATATCTATATCATTTCATTTATTATAATTTTTGTCAATATTTTTTTAGTAGTGCTATTAACTATTCCAATTAATATGATAAAGAGTTTGTTTATTTTTTTAATCATTTTCTATTTTTATTTAAATTTATATTTAACAGTCATATTTTTATAATCTTTTATAGTTTTTTCATTATAGATATATATAATATCATTACCATATATTTTGTTCATATTTTTTATCATTTTTTTAAATACTCTAATGAATATGATAATGTGTTTTTTTTTGTATCATTTTCTACTTATTATTCAATTTCAAATGTAACTTTGGGATTTTTATAATATTTTATATATCTTACTTTCTTTTTCTATATAATTTCAAGTCTCATAAATATTTTCAATAAAAAATAACATTTTAGTTAACTAATTTAATAAATATAAATAAGTTTGTTTGTTTAGTTTAGTTTTTGTTAGATCATTTTTTAATTTTTATATAATTTTATATTTAAAAATTATTTTTATAATATCTTACTAATTGTTTTTTAATTATATTTTTATTATAATTTCATATCAAACAGCCGAGTTAGATTGATCTTCTAGGGAGTACCTTACACATACTTCTACTGAAAATCTGCATTATTCTTATACACATAAGCCTTCTACTTCCACATAGAAAGGAAAGGCTTCTGGAGTGGGTAAATGTTAAATCCCATTTTTACCTAAATTATCTCCTAGTAATATTTAATACTAGAGGATATCTATCAAGTTCTATAGTAATGGTAATACTATGGGTTTAAATTTGAAACAATTTAAGAGTTTTATTTCAATAGAAGATCAAGAAAAGTACGACTTTTGATTTATGATTGGAGAAGTTTTGACAAGATGACACTAGTTTAGTTTTGGGAAACCATTTTGGTAAGATTATTTATTATTATTTTTTCTATCAATACATTTTTTTTAAAATATAGATTATTATTTCCCTTCTTATCATTTAATATATTATTTACCTGATGCTATATACCCCCCCAGAAATCTTAGTCAGAGACAACGTCTCCGACCATTTATTAAAATAAAGGAAAATTATAGAGAGCATGAAACATAGAACGTAAAAAACAACTACATATCATAAGATCCATACCCGTCACCATATCCATAACCATTTTATTCATCCACAGTGGTCGACTCCCATTTCGAGCTGTCATACCGCTTCAAAATCTTAACATATTTCCTTCTGAGATTTAATTTTTTGAAATATAAAAACTCCTCAGAGGGTTGCACACCTTTCCCACTGCTAACAGAGGACCTCGTTGGAATTGGATTCGGCATATTAGAATAATATTTCCTTTTCATTCTTTTTGGTGGAGCAGTCATATCTTTTTTCTTCCCCGACACAATCTTCTTTCCGCCTTGAACAATGTCACTATAAGAGGTCTTCACCCTACCTCCAGCATTCTCCTTTTCACTATCGGAGATATCCCCCCAATTTCCAGGGATATGTACCTTCTAGTAACCATCATGATTCCCATGTTCTTGCAAAGAGTGACTATTAGTATCAACCATTACTAAATAGTGTGAATGCTCCATATTCTTCTTATCACCATGCCTCTCATGCTTTAATTCCTGAAAACAGTTACCAGCAGCCTCCTCTTGCAACTGGCCATTCCTACTGTCACTTTGAGTGTACTTCTTTCCCAAAATTGGAATCCTACTGTCATCCAGTCACCAGTATCTTCAATCGAAACCCGTCTAGGAGACGAGGCATCTTGAGAAGTCAGCAACGCAGCCCGATCCGGGACCGGTTCCACTTCATTATTCACCAAACCCGCAAAACAGTTCCCAAGTTCAATCTGGTCTGTCTGCTTCTCAAGATGTGTCTGCAACCTAGTTGAAACCTTCACCCACCCACCATTTTCATCCAGTGAATTACCTCCTTGCATTCCCTTGACAGGGTTGTCCATCACTATATCATTATTCTCAACAAATTTAACTGCTTGGTTCACCATATCAACCATTTCCCCTATGTCATGAATTGAAGTGGCTAACTCATTGATCACATGCACACCTGTGACACTAATAGAACCGAAGACCTTCTTTGACTATAAATCTTCCCCAACTTGTCCATCTGAAGATACCTGCATATCCCAATTTTGATCTTCCTTTTGAGGGCCTTCCATAATAGGAGAGTTCTCAATCACTAGAGGAGTATCATGAACATCCCCGACAGCCTCAAGAGAAACATCATAACCATTGTAAGTTCCATTATCATCTCCCCTCAATCCCTGCTTCACTCCAGGAGGAGTGATAGCCCTCAGATCCCGCTTCATCCTAGAAAAAACATCACTAACCTTTGGCCTATTAGATAACCCCAAAGCCTTTTTCTGCATACCAATATCAATTAAACTCACTGGATAAGATCCCTCGCTAGAGCCACTATGACTCAAGACAGACACCGTTTGGGACCAGGGAATCACTCTTTGATCCTCCTACATTGGTCTCTCAAGGGAGTCCTTCCCATGTGGCTTCAGATAATCCACAACAGAACCATCACTAAGGCCAAATTTATCATACTATAGCTCCATCATGTTTCTATTCAGAGACCCACAATGGCAGATCGATGCTAAATGTCAAAGTTGATTAAAATATGTACAAAAATCTATCCACGATTAAAACATAACCACCAGCCTCCACCGAAATTCTTGTCCATCGGTAATCCACACCAAATTCTCTGGTGGCATGGATACATCCACCTCCACATAGATACGGGGGCAAACAGAATGGAATAATGCTTTAGTTTTGGAATCAGAACACAAATATCGACCAACCATATTCTTGAGAAGGCATAAAATTAATGGGTTTTGTAAGGGGATAGGTAGAGTGTGAAAACTTACCCAAACCACCATAGTTGGATTTTCCCTCTGCATATGGAAATCGAAGTTCCATCTAAGAAGAAAGAAGAAGAATCCATCGCATTGTCGAGGAGTTGTGGACCAAGTAGGGATGAGGTCTTCCATTGATCCAAACCGTATCATAATATGTCTTCGATCAAGAAGCCCAACAACCGCATGATCTCTCAAACCCCAAGATTCAAAGACAAAGAGGTCTAACACATCAATAGAAGGGCGTTGATGATGAAAATGAGCCACTAGAGTCAGATTAAAGATCCCATTGGAACTGTTGAACTCCGACGGCAATAAAGCAAGTTGAGGTGAACCATGGTACAAATCTGGAACTTTTGGGCAAATCGAGATTTGAGGGAATGGAGGAAGAAATTATGGATTAG
Organism: Viscum album; assembly: GCA_963277665.1. NCBI lineage: Eukaryota > Viridiplantae > Streptophyta > Magnoliopsida > Santalales > Viscaceae > Viscum > Viscum album. The sequence continues at coordinate 162,679,190 of OY728139.1, read as the reverse complement.
AGAAGGGGAGGATATGGAAGGATTTTAAATCAATATTAACTTCAAATTTAATTTTTTGTGAAAGAAAAAATAAAAATCAATGTGATATATATGATTTTATATATAAAGATACAAGGAATAATTTTATTGAAATTATATGGAAAGAATTTTTTTGATATGTGAAATGTTGTTTTTTTAAAGCTCTTTTGGTATAATCACTATGAATTATTATATTAATTATTTTTTATTTGATAAATAGGAAAAAAAGAGATATCATATAGGGATCTAATAAAAAAACATATACCCTCATAATTTATCTCATGGAGTGTAAATAACCTAACCCTAATAGCCTAGATTCAGTGGTTACTTTATTATATTGGTACTAGATACAAACGATCATATACCAAAGGGTTGAATAGTTTATTAGTCTTGGAAAACTAGATACATGGTTTAATATCTCATTATATAAAATATAACATAGTATTTTTTTGATAACATCATTATTCCCTCTAGAATATTATTTTATATCAACCATAATAAACATCCTAGCATCCTGGGGAAAATAAACATAAGAAAGATGTGAGATAAAATGCTCAGTAATGGTTACATACAATGGAATTTACCATAAGAAAATAATTAATAATAAATATAGAAAGCTAAATAATTGAAAAAACATACCAAATAATCAATAACTTGATCATACTGAATAATATGATAGTAATAAATAAAAATCAAAATATTACATATAAATAATCACTTGAACCTAAAACTTATCCATGGATATCATAACTATTGAAAAAATCACATAGAAACAAATAATTGAAATCATAATGATGGAATGAATAATGACAGACATCATAAACTTACTATAAAACCCCCATTCTAAGTAATCATGTATCAATGGGTAAGGATTTTTCAAATACCAAAACAAGTTTATCACATGAGACCTATCGAAGTATCCAGGGGTTATCTATAATCAGGCCCAACTGGACACTTAATAAGTATAATTAATTACTCATATATTGAATTATCAATATAACTGATAAAAAATATGTCTTATAAAAAATATTCATATTTAATAAATATTATTGAATATCAAGATTTCCCTAATCAATTAATTAAAACAGCATATACAGAAATGGTTTAAGGTTTAGGAAATAAGCATATCCATGATTCAAAGAATATTGAAATGATAATTAAAATATGATCACAAGAAAGTGAATATTTTAATAGAAAGTTAATGTCCACAAAATGAAAAATAGATAAAAGGTGATCATGCATTCATTATGAATTTAGGTTTTGTAAAAAAAACTTGTATTTTGTAGAATAATATAAAATGGAATTGAAATATTAAAAGAAGTTTTCAAAAAAAAGTGTTTTATTTATAAAATCATTGAAAACTTGTAGAAGAATATAAATGTTTTAAAATGGTTATGGTGGCAAGAAAGTCCATTAATGTTGTATATGTTAAAACAAAACATTCCTTTTTGAAAATTCATTCTGGGAAAAATTATTATATGTGATAGACTATTTGTGAAGAGATCATCGCTCATCATAAATAGTCCCATTGTAAAGACTATTTGCAATGGTATGGGTTTCTCATCGTAAATACCTTTGGTGTTAAAACACCCTATATGGTGGTAACCATTATCTGCGATAAGAATTTCCCCTATCACAAATATTATTCCACCATAGGGTTATTTACAATGGATATTTATAACCCAGTGCAAATAATATGTCAGAAGAATATTATTTGCATTAGAACCAATTGAAAATACATTTTTTATCACTGAAATCTTGCTTTATGGTGGATAATATTTTCAATGGGATTTAATTAAAATAAAAATATTTTTAATGGGAGTCGTGTTGTTAATATTCCCATCACTATTAATCTAACTGATATATATTCCCTAGTCGATATTCCCCTCACTTTCCTCTCCTCACCTATACTTACCTATCATCTCCTCTCCTATCCTCTTATTTATTTATTCCTCTAAAAAAATTTGTTCTTACAGGGAAATAATTCATTCATATTTGTGTCTGATAAAGCATCAATATTTGAGTTATTTGTTTAATCTTTAAAAAAATTATTTATTTTATTTTATATATTTTGATTATTAATTATCAGTAAATATTTTTAATTAGTAGTAATTAGTTTTCAGTATAACAATACTAGAAATTGGATCTATCCCCACAAATATATACCCCTGGTTTAGATAAGCAATGGGTATAGACATTATTCCCAAACCTATATGCACAATTTTTAAAAAAAACTGTTGGTATAGGTTGAGTTATACCAATAATTTTTTAAAAACTGTGGGTATATCCCCTTAAATTAGTCACCCCCACCCCCACCCCCTACCACCCCTCATTTGAATTCATTGTTATCTCTAATCCCACTAGCCTTGAAGCCCCCCCCCCCTCTTCAATCAAATTTGGCTTCCCCAACCCCTCATTGGGAGGCATTTCACCCATCATCTAGGTGTTTATCCTCCACATATGGAAGTTTTTTTGTTGTGATTTTGAGTGGTAATATTTCATTCCCTCCTTTTATTTATCCTCTTATCTTCTCTAATGTTCTCCCCTAATTCAATGATTTTTTATTACAATATTCCTTGAAATCAGATTAGTGAATTCCAAATCCATCTTCTCTTTTTCTAGCTATTATTTCCATTTTTATCTATGCATGTGATTCCATTAGATCATGTTGGAATCACTTCGATCATTGGGTTTAAAAATTTATTGTCTAATAGAGACCAAATATTGTCTATTAAATTCATAAAAGTATTGTTTTAATAATAATTAATTTATTTTAAAAACTATCCTTGGAATTCTTATGAATTTAACTTCAATTAGAGATTATTTTAGTGGAATTTTTTAAATATTTATATATTTTTCGTGTTGGGAATCATATTTAAGTTAACTATAGGGGTTAATGTTGGTTTTTATTATCCTATACTTATGAATTTTAATTATTTAAATTTAATTTGTTATATCATGAACCATGGTTAAACTATTTATTAGACTTTTTAAACCCAAAAAGAAATAAGTGTTTGATGATGTACGTGATTATACTATTATAAGTAAATCTGTAAAATTAAATTATCCATAAATAATGTATGAGTTTTATAAAGTATGATGGAATGGATTAATTATTTAATCTTGATGGATCTTCCCCAAATTGAAAACTTATTATATTAAAATAGAACATCATGAAAAATCCATTTTCCTTAGGTTCGAATAATATAAGTAATGTTAACCTTAAATAAAATTCTTTCATGTCTAAATTTTATCCTCAATAATGATTTTGAAATGAGAAGACCTTTATGGATAAGAAATAAAAAAATCAACTTGTATTCCTTAGTTGTTAATTATTACAATACATACACCTTGTTTGGATTTCTATGATTATTCCTTGGTTTTTTCTTTTAATATGCATTATTCTTTGTTTGGATGAATAGTAGATTATTTTGTAATGGTCACTTACATCATGCCTTATATTCAATTTTGTTTCTTATTAGTTTTCATTAATTTACTCTACACTAAACTTTTAATATGTATTTGAATTTGGATATCATTGAAATTATGGTTTACATTATTGATTAGAACATAACTTTTTTTCCTTGTAATATAATGGATAAAAGATGATGTATCATACTGATCAGATTTCAACTGATTTTCAGAATAATTTGGATTTTTTTGTTATTCGTTTAAAAATTCTTCATATGGAGGTCTTATATAGTGTTCATGTTATAATTTTGTTGGAATACCATGGTTAATCTGGTATGAAGTTATCTATCACATAATGAAAGATGGATTTCAAAAAAAAATATTATGTTTGGTATCATAATGGACAGATGAGACAATCCTTGAAAATTCATGAATGAAAAGAAAGAATCAGTATGTTGAAGTTGATATTTGATTGGTTTATATTTGGGTATCAACATTAGATTTATATTATTCCAATGTAAGAATAAAATGATATCAATGCACATAATGAAAATGCTGAAGATAATGATGTTGAGAGAGTAAAAATTTTAATAGATGATATAATAACTCTTGTATAATGGTAATGTAATAAAATGAAAAGGTTGTAATTTTTAATTTGGTTATATCATGGAAAAACCATATATGAAATTTCTAATACCACCATTGATTATATTCTTACCCTTGTCAAGGAGTTTCATCCTGATGGTGCTGATTTTCCAACAAATAATTATAAGGCATGGAATTTAATTAAGTATCTCAGGTTTTCTACAAATAAATTTCATGGTTTTTCAAAATATTGTAGTTTGTTTTTGGAGGAAATAGTTAACATTAATAATTGTAACAAATGTGGTCTATCTTGATGGAATAAAAATGCATATGGAACACCATGTTTTTTTCCATAGAAATTCATGCAACACTTTTCATTGATTCCAAAGCTTTAATATCTATTCATGTCTTCATAAATATCATCCAGTATGTGATGACATAATGCTAAGAACATTAAAGGTAATGATGAGTTGGTTCATCCTACATATGGATAATCATGGAGGTAATTTGATGAACAATATCCATATTTTTTAGATGGGGTGTGTAATATCAGGTTGGTTCTATCCTATGATGGTTTTAATCATTTTGGTTAGATTCTTACTGGTCACAGCACGTGGCCAAAATTTTTTCACTTTTATAATATTCTTCTCTGTATTTTTATGAAAAAACCTTTAACATTCTTGAGTATACTAATATCTAGGCCTTTTAATCCTATAAATGATATAGATGTATTCTTGCAACCTTAAATAATAGAGTTGAAGAATATTTTGGATATGAGTGTGTGCACATTCAATGCTTTTTCAAAAAATATATTTTAGATGTGTGATGCCATTCTATGGACTATAAATGATTTACCAGCTTATGAAATTATGTTTGGTTGTATCATGAAGGGAAAAATATCATTTTATATTTATATAAATAATACACAATCTATAAGGCCTAAATTTCATTGTAGTTTTAGTTTCATGGGACATCAATGATTATTTCTAAAGGATCTTCAATACAGGAATGATTGTCAGATGTTAGATAATATTATTGACACTGAGAAACCACCTCAATGTATGTCCAGAACCAATGTTCTTAATGAATTGAAATATTTTATCTTTCCATTATAGAAAGGTTATATGAAATATAAAAATAGAAAAAATGTTGACACTGAAGCCACATATAGTTGAAAAAAGAGAATTATCTTTTTTGATTTTCCGTATTGGTCTACCAACTTATTATTTCATTGTTTATATTTAATTCACATTGAGAGAAATATATATATGAAACTTTTCTTTCAATTATTTTAAATATCATAGTGAAGAACAAAGATGATTTTCAATCTTACTAGTACTTTTTGGATTGTGCAATTCGATTAGAATTGCATCCTGTGTATATCAGTGAAAACAAATGGAAAGTTCATTTTGCTTATTTTGTGATCACACCCTTAGAGAAAAATCAATTTCTAAAAGTATTGGATAATATCAAGGTTCATGATGGTTATTCTGTAAAAAAATTTGAATGAGTCAACAGAAGGGATTTGATACAAAAATACCTAAAAACACATGATTATCATATCCTTATTCATTAATTGATTCCAATAGAAACTTGGAATTTTATATTTAATAATATAAGGATGACAAGGATTTTGTTGTACCTTTTTTTGGAGACCTTTTTTCTAAAATTTTGTCGATATCTTTATTGATAAAAATGTAGAAAGAGGCACTATTAATAATTTTTGAGTTGGAAAAAAAATTCCTCCATCATTTCTCACATGCATGATGCATTTAATAGTTCATCTTCTAACTGAAACACTTCTTAGGGGACCTGTTTCTTTTTGGTGGACATATCCTACTAAAATAATTATTTCCATAATGAAATCCTATATCTAAAACATGAATCATTCTGAAGGTTCCATTGTGAGAGGTTATCTAGCTCAAGAATGTATGGATTTTTATTCAATATATTTTAATGATGTGATCACGGGACATAATTGTCCAACTAGAAATGAATATGAGCATTATGGGGAAATTAAACTCTTGTTTTCATCTCTTCCTCAAATAGGATGAATTCTTGATTTATATACATTGGCCATATTGACCCTCAAATATTGGTATATGCAACATCGCAGGGTCTTATTTAACTTTGATTTATTTGATGACTATATCAAGAAATTAATTTCAATATTTATATTTAATATAATACTATGTAATTTTGCATATAACATAAACTTTTATTATCATTTTATGTAGGTAACATAAAAAAATTATAAGTATATTTCATCAATATTTACCTTTGTGAAGGAGAGAGGTTTTTCATAAACAATAGTTTCCTATTTGGTTGAAATTAATGGTACGACCATTAAATTAATTAACATAGAATATAGATATTCATTTAATTGTATTATTAGTATACATTTAATTTATTGATTTTACATTTTTTTATGTGTTTTTAATGAATTTAGAGTAATGGATTTTGGTCCCAATTATTTGGTTTATGAATGAAAATATTTAATAACCAATGGGTATAAATTTTTTACAATTGTTCGAACGATGAAAATGAGAAAAAAAATGTAATGTAATTATGTTAATTGCTGAAATAGACTTTTATTCCAATGTATCAGATAGTCATAACCAATATGAAAATGTGACTTATTATAGATATGTTGAGAAAATATTTTTATTGACTTACTACTCTCAAGGTTGAGTGACTATGATAAAATATAAATGGTTTGATTCTATGATGTAACATTGTAAATTTATCGATGATTATGGATTTAAATTATTAACATTAGTTTATTTATAGAAACCAATGAACCATAAATTTTAGCATTAATTACAAAATATGTGTTTTATGTGAAATATCATCTGATACTTAATTACAGTGTCATTAATAAAGTAATCCCAATATATATTTTTCCTGATGCTGGGGAAAAAATTGACACCACTGAAACCATCATTAGTGTTGACCAAAATATTTTATTTGATGACCCAAATTGTCCCATTATGAGATTTGATGTTAAACCAGAAGTAGTGGGGGGTAATATATATAATTAGACATATATTTTCACAGCTCATTCGGTTTACCTTGAAATGGGGTTCTAAGGTTGGTATTATAGTAATTACTTTAATTTAGTTTTAATTTGGAATGATATGTTTGTTTTAGTATTGTTTTGTTTCATTTCATTTAATTTGATTTATCTAAAATAAAAAAAATGAGTTTAAAATAGGTTTTCAAAAAATGTATAGCTTGGTTTTAAATTATCGTTACAAAAACGTGTTATGACATTTTTTATGTCCTCTTTGAATTCTAAGTTGTAAGCATGATTTTTATAAAAACTTTTCTAAAATATGTACATTTCATTATTATGTCGATTATGAAAAATACTATATAATTTTTAAGATGTGATTATTTGATATTGATCATAGATGTGTGAGCTTCGGTTTCCTCTTCTATTACCCTTAGTGGGTATAATAATTGTAATATTTTTCTTCTTCATTATATAAAATTTCCTGTTCATATTATCTATCAATTTTTAAGGGACATTAAATTTCAATAGAGTTGACTCCACCTCATCTTACTTGGTTCATCACATTCATATTATTTAATAATGTATTATTATATTAATCAATGTAATTTGTAGCAAGCATTATTGGGAACTGAAGGTTGGATTCTTGGTGAAAAATTATTTTTCTTGAGTAGGAAGAAAAAGGATAAAAGTGCAGTAAGTGCACAAACACAAGAAAATATTTTAATTTTTTAATTTATATTTAAAATATTTATATAAAATTCATAATTAAATACCTTGTTTTTATTTTTAAAATTCTTCCCTAGAGACCCTCTATGATAAGAAAGATTACAACTTCAGGAAAAATGATCATTTGAGTCGGGTATTAGGTGAGGAGCGCGAGGGGAGTGTCTAATAGCGACCTAAAAAAATTGTCCCCACTATGTATTGGTCCTCATTAGGCTCCTCTCAAACCTCTCAAATGAAAAAGATAAAAATCACTTGTTCAGAACCAGCTGAGGGTAAAAAAATAGATTTACAGGAGTATGAAATAAGTAAGATAATCATGAACACTTCTTGAAAGCTATATCAGTTATAATTCAACCACTTCCATCAAGGGATACTACTACTATTGATTTATATATGGAATAAATATTCTCCTTAAATAATTCCCCAAGTTATGTTAATGAGGGTCTTAGTGGTAGTTGAGGCGATGGTGGTGGTGACGGAATTGGTGATAATGATGATGATGATGATAATTTTGGTGGTGGTGGTGGTGGTGGTGATAATGATGATGTTGATGATGATGATGTTGTTGTTCCTCCAGATGATGATGTTGGTGATGACGATGTTGATAATGGTTATAAGGATAAGGATTTTGGCAACGGGAGATATGTTGATCCCCTCTATTTTTGACTTATTAGTAAAGAGACACATGGATGTTGTTTAATGACTCTAATTGACTAGTTTTATAGATGTATATGTATGTAATAGTATTGTAAATGGTTTGAAAATTATTACAAGAAGTTGGTTGAATGTTAAATATACAATATTTGTATTGCATTGAATGTGCACTGTGGTTTCTATTTTATTTACAGGTATAGGAAGGGCCGGAAGAGCTATTGCTACCCAAATGGGGTAAGCCACCTATACTTACAGTTCAATGAACCACATATAAATGTTTTCTGCTAGGAAAATTTATACCCATAGTTTGGTGAATCATGGGTATATATATATATATATACATGGTTTTGGTCAAACTAAGGGTATGAAAAAATTACTATGTCTATACACATAGTTTTAATATAAAACGTAGGTATACCTCTATAATGATAGCCCCATCAGCCATGGTTCTGAAAACCGTGGGTATAGTCTATACCCATGGTTTTAGGGGCTATACCCAAGATTCTAAACCATGGGTATCGGGTAATTTTCCAGTAGTGGCAGTAATTTTTTAAAATTATTAGTAATTAGTTTTAATTATCAATAATTATTTTTAATTAGCATTAAATAGTTGTAATGGGTAGTAACTACTTATAACTGATAAATAAATAGTAATAATTAACAGTCCTTTGTAATAATTAACATATCTTAGTGATAAGTAACAATAATTACCAGTAATTAGTAATTAGTAGTAATTACTAGCAGTTTTCAATAATTTAATATAAATATTAATAATTTAAAACTAATTAGTAACAATTAGTTGTAATTATTAGAAATTAGCAGTAATTAGTTGTAATTAGAAGAAATTAGAGTTAATTATTAAAAAATAGATTTAACTAGTAGATATTAGATGTAATTAGTAGAAATTATCTATAATTAGTAGAAATTGGTAGTAATTAGTAGAAATTAACTATAATTAGCATTTATTAGTACACATTTGCACTATTTAGTGAAAATTAGTGGTAATTCATAGTAATTAATTATAATTAGTGGTATTTTAAAAAACTAGTGATAATTAGAAAAGAATAGTGTTAATTAGAAAAAATAGTATTAATTTATAAAAATAGGGATTATTAGTAAAAATTTACGTTAATTAGTAGAAAATAGCAATAATTAGTAATAAATAGTGGTAATTAGTAGGAATTAGTGGTAATTAGTATAAATAGTAGTAATTAGTAGAAAATAGAAGTAATTAGTAGAAAAGGGGGTAATTAGTAAAAACTTGTGGAAATTAGAAAAAACAATTGTGGTAATTAGTGGTAATGAGGTAATTAGTTTTAATTAGAAAAAACTAGTGGTAATTGGTAGTAATGAGTAAAAATAATAGTAATTAGTGTTAATGATTAAAAAATTATAACGAGTTAATTAGTGATAATGAGTAAAAAATAACAATAATTAGTATTAATTTGTATAAATTATCATTATTTGGTGATAATTAGTATAAATTTGAGGTTATTAGTATTAATTAGTAGAAATTACTGTTAATAAGTCATAATGAGTATAAAATAGAGGTAATTAGAGGTAATGAGTATAAATTAGAAATAATTAGTGGTAATGAGTATAAATTAGCAATAATTAGAGGAAATAAGTAGATATTAGTGTTAATTAGTGGTAATGAGTAAATATTTGTTGTAATTAGTTGTAATGAGTAACAAATAGCGGTAATTACTATAAATTGGTAGTAATTAGATGTAATTGGAATAAATTAGCATTAATTAGTAATAATTACTAGAATTTAGCAATTATTAGAAAAAATTATCCTTAATTTGCAGTAATTAGAAAAAAAAATTAAATCAACTAGTGGTAATTAGAGGTAATTAGAGGTAATTATCATTAATTAGCGGTAGTTAGAAAATAATTATGATAAATAGAATAAATTAGAAAAAAGTAGTAGTAAATAGCGCAAATTAAAAAACAAAATAGCAGAGACTAACAAAAAAGTATGGGTAATTGAAAATAATTATAATTAATTTAAAAAAAATAACTGTAATTTGTGGTAATTAGAAAAAAATTGATAAATAACAAAAATTTAAAGAAATATAGAAAATTAGTAAAAAAAATGAGGGTAATTAGCAATAATTAACGGTAATTAGTAAAAATTAGTAGCAATTATCATAAATTAGTAATCATTAGTGGAAATTCATGTTAACTTGAAAAATTTGGCAATAAATAGCAATAATTAGAAAACATTAGCAGTAATTAGCAACAACTGGTAAAAATTTCTGCTAATTATAGGTAATTAGTAAAAATTAGCAGTAATTAGTAGTAACTAGTAAAAATGGTACACATTGGCCATATTTAACCTTGATTAATCACAATTAACTATAAATATCCATAATTAACTACAGTTAGTTATACCTAACTTACCAAGGGGAATGAGGGAAGATAGAGAGGAGGGGATAAAGGTGATAACAGAGTGAAATAATTATGGTGCCCTTGATTTTATAAAATTTAGATAAAATAAATTCATGGGTAAACCTACAAATGATGAACAAAGAAATAGATGTGAGAGATAATAATGACATGCTTAGTGAGTTTTTTTCTTTTTGGGTTCAATATCTCTTCATGATAAAATAATGTTTTATTGATAATCATAATTTAAATGAATGATTATCAGTAAAAAATTATTTTCTCATGATGATAGATTGAACTGAAAAAAGGAAATAAGACACTAATAGTGTCATTGTTATCTCCCACATCTACTTCGTCTTTCATTATATTTTATCCATGAATGTCTCTTCTCTAGTCAATTTGATCCTATGGGTGATGAAATCATTTCCCTCTATTATCGTCTACATTCCCTCTACACCCTACTTCATATGGTGGGAATCAAAGAGTGAAGGGGGTTAAGTCAATGATAGAGTGAAATAATTCTGGTGAATGTGCATTCAGAAATTTTGAAGGAGGGTTAGTTATGGATAAAACTATGAGTTTTCCCATGACTATTTATCCTACAAACAGTCTGAATGTTGGGGCACTGGAATTTTTTCACTACATCATCACCTTCATCCCCTCTACTCCATGCTTCCCTCATGCACCTTGGTGATCCTTATATTTCCTCTATTTCTAATTAACAATAATTAAATGAAAAAATAAGAGTAATTAGAAAAAATAGTAGCAATTAGAAAATAAATTAGTACTGATTAGATATAATTGTTAATATTTACAATTAATTTTTAATTTTTTTATTTTTTTATTTTTTATATCATCTCTTATTTATATCAGATTAATCATAAATAATATTTTTATATTCAATTTTCTAAAAAAATCTAGAATAATTAGAAAACAGTATTTATTATAGGATCTTGATAGGATGAATAATCATAGGAATCCAAATATTTCTATAATAAATCCTATATATATCAAGGGTGTTGAATCTTTTCTATCATTTTAATCATTAAAATCCTAATTTCTTTTAAAAGGTAAAATTAAGCATCCATATAAGAAATTTTGTCTGGGGATATTTGAAACATTTAAAAACATTGGGGTTATCTATGGAATTTTGGTTTTTAGAAAAATTATGTTTTTTGGTATCAATATAGTGAACAAAATTTCAGATAAGATACTAATAATTTGGTTCAAGATCCATCATGGTTTAAAACTTTAGTATATGATGTTTGTGGTTCTTATTTTCAATAAATAAAAACTCAAAAATTTATTGATTTAATTTCTAAATTATAACCATAACAATTTTATGAGTAAAAAAAGTATGTTAAGGATGCCTTATATCCTAGTTTCATGATAAGAAGATTTCAAGTGGTTACAAAATTTAATGCTATTAAATCATATAATGGAATGTCAAATAACTATTTTGATTAGATATTGTCTTTGGGAAAATCACTATTTCTTTAAGGAAATTTCAAACCAACTAATTTATATGAGAGAAAGAGGATAGTTCATAATTTGGGTCTTGGTTATCAAAACATTCCTGCATGTTTAAATTATTACATATTATATTAAATTGAAAATGATTCATTAGTTAGTTTTCATACATGTGGAAAAGTTAGGTACATGGAGGCTCAATAAGGGAAGTGTGGATTGGTTCCCATTAAAACATTGAGTTATTTCCATATTACACCCTGATCACAGCATTTATTTATGTCTTAGAACATTACATCATTGATATATGGTGAAAATCCAATATTTTAATTAGTAAAAAATTAAACCATCCTTGTGATGGTGATTCATGGAAACATTATGACAATGTACATCTTTTTTTTCTTCTGAATCCCTTAATGTGTTATTGTTCCTTTCTACATATAGTTTCTTTTAATTTGGTTCTTATGATAGTCAATATTCATATTGTTCTATCTTTATAACTTAATAAAACTTGCCCTCTTGAATGTTTATGAAGATCCATATATCGTTTGGAAATTATTAATTCAAGGAAATCAAAAAAAAATTGAGATTTATTTTGAGCCATTTATTGATCATTTAAATTTATTATGGACTAATGATGCTATTATATATGATGTTGTTGTGAAACAAATTTTCCCAATGAAAGATATATTAATGTGTACAATTAGTGAATTCCTAGTATATGGAATATTATCTGGTTAGAGTGAACATTTCCCAAAACCATTTCTAAACTATATTATTGATAACAAAGAATTTATTTTCTTCAATGGGATCAAACCTTGTTTTTTCAGAAATCATTTTACATTTATTCCTATTGATCACCCTTTCTGGAAGAACAAAAAAAATTAGAAAATGTACAATTAAAAGAGATAGACCTACTGTAAGGATCTCAGGTATTGATTTAAAAAATTTTGTCTCTTTATTACCTCCTATTAACTTTAGATAGATTATAAACCAATAAAGAATAAATGGATTCGGGAAATATCACAATTGGATAAAATGGGATATTTTTTATTATCTTTCAAATTGGTCTAATTTTCTAGACTTTTACATATTGGATGTTATGCATATTAAGAATAAATATTTTGATAATAAATTTTATATAGATTTAAACACACTTGGTAAGAAAAAATATAATGTAAACATATGATTATATCTTTCCCAAATTTTTAGTATATTAGAACATGATTTGTTTGAAAATTATTGATCATAGAAGTTAATGAAGTGAAAACTGCCCTATAAATTTTCTAAATAAAACAGTTTTTTATTTTTTCATTGGATTTTGTATTTGAGGATATATATAGTTATGTTTCCAATTTGGCTAGATGTAATAGACACAATCATATTACTGACTTAAAAATTATTGATTGTCTTGTTATAATGGAAATAATTCTATTGATTAGATATATAGGATTGTTTAATTACTTTATTTGGGATGCGCTAAAATAAATATAATATATTTTCCAAGAAATTTGTGTGTTGAAAAAATAATATGATGCACTTCGTAAACTGTAAGAAGAGTTTTTTAAAATTTTATAAAAATTGGAAAAAAATCTTACTGGGTTTGTTTGGTTCAACCAATAATTTGATATTAAATTTAATATATGAAAAGAAATGTAGAGGTCCTGTAAAATTTTGATGGATGTACCCATATGATAAATGAATTCAAAAACTGAAGAAAAAGGTATGTAACAGAGCATCAGTTGAAGGTTCAATTGTAGAAGCTTATTTTTAGGAGGAAAATTCTTTTCTTTACTCCCATTATTTACAACATTAAAATCCTTAAAAACATAACCTAATGAACCATAATGAGAAAAATGTTGATTAAGAAAAAAAATAAATTGTCTATGTTTAATCGCCTGAACTTGGCACTAGTGGAGTTCATGAATAATGGATTTTAGATGATGAACATCATATATATCATACATATATTCTTCTCAACTATGAAGAAATGACATGATTTTTATAATGAGTTCCACTATCACCTATTCTTTATTTTTTTTAAATTAAATTAATATTATTTTATTTGTAGATTATAGGATAATCATATTAAGAAATAGTTTCCAAAAATTACACTATATTTCCTCAAATAATGTTAGAAAAATAATTTCCCTGCTAATTTCAAAGACAGGTAAAGTAAATTGTTTATAGTTCAATATATGCAATAAATTTATTATTTTTTATACTATTAATTTTCATTCAATTTTTCAAGTATGAATACATTTAAATAAAATAAATAATCTATTATGTTTATTTAGTAACCCACCATCCAAAATGGTTAAATCTTATAATTCATATGTGGTGAATGGGTTTTGATTTCATACTTATGCATAAGGTGAATAAAAAATAATAAATAGTTTTGTTTTCTTAAGAAGATATCACCATAGATAAATTGATGTTGAATGTTATAACATACTAGATGAAAGAATTGAATTTTGTTATCTGATACATAATTATGTAATAATGTTTAAATTCCATTGGTTTGATACGGATAGAGGCATGTGTTTTAATCTATTCCATGGAATCTTTGATATTAAATATAAAATATTTATTCGAGTAAATTAATCATTTTTAATGGATCATCAATCACATAAAATTTATTATAAAATTTATTTTCTTGGTGAAGAATTATAAAAATGAAATCCTTTGAAAATCAGTTTATGCAATGTGAATGTGGTTCTGCTATTGTTAAAGGAATTTTAAATTTTCAAGAGATAGCTCCAAATAAATATTTTTAATGAAGTGGAAAAAATATTGATGATCACACCCCACATTTATGGGTCTATGGTTTAGATTATGTTGATAATGTAACAAATGAATTTGACATAACAAGAGATTATGAATCTAAAACTCATATTGAAATTAATGATACTGAGGAGGTAGATGAAGATATTAACATTGTCTTATATGAAGATGATGAATTAAAAAATTATATGTTGGTTATATTCATAATTAATATATATATATATATATTACTCATTTTTAATTATTTTTGACAACATTCTTTTCATGTTTTAGAAGGCCGATGAGACTTTTGATGAGATTTTTTATAGCCTATAAGAGGCTATGCTCTCTGGTGAATAGTCTAATTCCTCGTCATATGACCCTTAGGATTTTGGTAGTTCATTTTTGACTTGGAGGGGTCATTGTCTTGTAAGATTTATAATTCCCAACCCAATTTCTGAGTGATTTCCATTTATTGATTTCTATCCATGCATGTAGAGGTATGTTCAGTTTTATATTTCAGTTAATTTTTATTAATTATCATAAATTTTCATTAATTCGTTTATACACTAATCATTTGATTATTTATTATATTTTCTCCTAGTTTTCACATATGTTCATTGGGAAATGGAGTGTTATTCTACAGAATTTTTTTTCTGTAGAATGGTTGAAGTGAGCTCATATTCTCATTGATGTTTAACACTGCATTTTTTATCATTAGATAGTGCATAAATAAATAATATTTATTTTAAAATTTATTTATTTATTAACATTATATTATTAATTATTTTTTTACTTTTGTTATCTCATTAAAGATAGAATGCTGACTTTTAACTAGGAGGCCTTAGAAGTTTGTATGTGTGAAAATTATCATCAAATTATTCACAATCTTGGGTCAAGATCCAAGAAGTAATATGGAGTCATTATTTTTTATCAGGCTTACTAAATCCATCAACATTATTACATATCCTCCTGAGTTTGGGGTGGATTTTTCTCATATTGGATAGAATATAGTTTTTATATGAGATCATTATTAGATCAGAAGAACTAGGGTAGGTAGGAGGTTATGCGTAGAGATTCTATTTGTATGTTCAATACTCATCTATGATATATGATAAGTACTTTTATTTAATAATATATATAATAGTAAATGTAAACTATTTATTTTATTATTTATATTGGTACTTGATCATCTTTATATTATGGAGTTTGATTTTTATAAGAATATGTACAATGACTGTGACACTAGAGATATTACTAGTGATCGACAACATCCTATGGTGGTCAATACCTTTTTATATTTAAAATTAACTAAAAATAATATTTTAACTATTTTATTTTAAAATATCTTTTCAAGGAGTCATATAAGGATGAAAATTATCACACAAATGATGGGACTCAGGCTGAGACTGGGGGTTATTGTACCCGTGCATCAGGATTTGATGACAGAATAAAGATGTGGGTGAATGAGTATGATTTTCAGAAAGGTAGTTGTTGATATCGATTCTTGATTAATACTTGGAAATTATTATGGTACAGTTTTGTGGTTTTCATCCAGCTGGAAGAGAGATCATAGAGGGCCATCATCATTTGATATAGAGTATGAGTAGATTCTGTGAACTTAGGATGATGTTATAGAGACCCAGTGTAGGGAGTAGGAAGAGATTCAAAAACAACAATAATAACAATAGAATTAGTAGTGTCGATCATAGTAGTAGCAGCGCGAGTAGATGATTGAGTACATTTAACACCTGGAATAGGGTATAGGGATGGATTTACCTCCACAACCTCTTCTAGATGACCCTCCCCTGCCCTAGTGATTGATGTACTTTTTTTGACACATTTATTATGATAAATATCTAAATAAACATATTTTTTATCATATTGGAATTAATTTGGATGTTTGATGTTTTATATATTTATTCGTTATTATCATTTTAATGTTTCTTATTTAAGATTTTTTTATTTTTTATTTTTTTTTATAATTTTTTTATTTTTTTTCATTTTTTATTTTTTTAAAATTCTTTTCAAGGGGATTCTTTACCAGTTAAAAATACTGAGGTATATATAATTGGTAAAAATAAATTGCAACAATGAAGTCACCCATTAAAAAAATAACTTTTGTGACACATTTTTCAGCTACGGGATATTTTCAACAGGTTCTCATTACTAATGACCAGTTGAAAATAATTCATATTCCAATAGTGTTTTATAAATAAATTCAAAAATGAACCTTTTAGAAAATATTTGAAATATTCCATTAAAATACTTTAAAATGTAAAATATAAATCAAATGTCCTTAATAAATTATTTTATTAAATAAAAAGGTCTTTTTTAAACAAATTTAAAAAATATTTATGCACATGGAATAAAAATATACCCAATCAAAAAGAGAAAAAAGATGATATTTTTACTTTAAAATATCTTTTCTTGATTCAAGTTGCAAAGAGAAGAAAAGTTGGATGAAAATAAATAATATCCATAAATATATAGAGGATAATAAAATAGATAAATTTTATGAAGTATAGATTATAAGATTTATTTCATGAAAATATAAGCAATCCCAAAAAATTGAGTTTGTAAAACAAATTCTTCCTCCTTTGATAACTTTTAAATTATAAGCCCTTGAAAGTGAAAACTTGATTTGAAACCATAATCATTGTTAATAAATATATATTCATTTTAAATGCATCTAAGGGTAATTATAAACACCACATAAAACTAAATAGGTCTATAATACAAAATATGTCTTAATAGAGTGAAAATTGAGTGAAATCCATTAAAAAGATCATATCATTGAAGTGAGAATTAATCAAGGAAGAGATTATGTGTGAAAAATATAAAACCATAAAAAATTGGAAATAAAAAATATTAAAAAAAATTCATTACACACATAATCATGGAACAATATATTCAATGAAGTATAATTATATCCTAATTAATGGAAATTAAGTTAAGAAGTCCCTTTTCTCATACTTCCACTTTGTTGAATATGATTTAACCTTCTGTATAATGGTTTTAAACTTCATATTAATTTAAATTAGAACCATATTCATATTTATAATATCATATATGATCTATTGATAATATTTCAACACCCATTTCTTAATAATTCCATTAAAATCATCATTTTAAGGTGTTAATTATTTCATTTTTCATTGAATTTTTGGTACTGCGGTTTTGGTCCTTATACTTTGATCATAGTTAAATTATATATATAATTATAATAATGATATAAATATTATATATATTTATTATATATATATATATAATCACCCAAGAAATTTAAAAATAGAAAAATGATTTACACTGTTCATAGAGACGGTTGGTCGTACATACGCATGATTGTTGTTTTCACTTTTTATCGGATGGCATAAAGGGAAGGTAAATAATAATTAAAATTTTTATAATAATTATTATATCATATATAACATTTTTATTCATTAAATATTTCTTTATTACTATCTATGTACATAAAAAATGAAAAATGAAGCATATCACTTCATAGAGTTTGTAGTCCACACTAACGCTCGAGCGACGCTATTATTTTCTAACAAATGAAAAGGTGAGAAGGTAATTTATATTTTAAATTTAAATAAATATAAATATTTAATAAATATAATATATACTCATTATTTGTATCTTTATAATAATCCAAGTAAAATTATGATTAAAATAAATTACACTATTACGTTAAGATGGCAAGCCATGCATACACACGAGGGATGTTTTCTATTTTCATAGAATAGAAAAGAGGTGGAAAATGGTTTTCCCGTAATAATAATAACATCTTAGTATTTTTATGATATTTTATTTATTATTTTAATATGGTTACAATATATTTAGAGTAATTATAAGAATAAAAAAACTTCAAAGAGTCAGTAAATATGCTAAACTCTTCTTTGATGGACATCTATTAGATCCCTTCTTAAAGACCATTCTTTGAAGAATATCAGTGCCTATAATTCATGTATATATAAGTTTATAAGATAATTCTTTAGGTTTTGGTTGATCTATTTTTCTAAAAGTAGTTTAAATAATAGGGGAGGGTTTCCTTTTATAATTAAGTTGAGTGGAACACTTGTAATTTTTTAAACTTTTAAAATATTATTATTTCACTTTCTTTGTAAAATGAATCTAAAAAGAATCATATTAAAATTTTATAATGTAAAGGTAAGAATAAAATCAACCAACCATTTGTAAAAAAAATTAGGTCATTTTAATCCTTATCTTTTTAGATTTACCACCTGAAAACCACATTTTGACCTTAACTGTGGTAACCAATTTTTATATCTTAAAGGGTTATAATTTTACTTATAAAATAAAAATTGGCACATAAATTTCCATGTTATAAAATTATATAACATTTATAATCATAATTTTCCTATTTAAATATTTTTATTATTTTTAAATAGTTTAATCAAAAATTATTTTTCATAAAATATCATTAATATCATTTTTGACACTAATCATATAATTTGTCTTTAAAGACATCAAGATAACTAAATAATTAGAATATAAATTCTTTACCAAAAAATTATAAATTATTATTAACCATGAAACCCATGTGAAACCATAAGTAATCCAAAAAAATTTACTTCTGATGATTTTAAAATCATTTTCTTTGATTTTTCTACTACTTACACAAGAACTGTATGAGTGTCATGTAAGATTTTGAGGTAATTATACCATTAATAGAAATTAAAAGTAAATTAAAATCATGAAAATTAATTAAAAATATTGAAAATAAAATTTTATATTCATTCATAACATATTATTACACCTATTTGAATATATAAAATAAATTAAAAACAAAAGAGTAACATTTTTCAATTGGTTTAATTAAAATAATATAAATGTCATTATCAAAGAAAAATATCACCAAATTGAAATATATTTGAATTTGGGATGTATATGGTGTAATTAATCTCATAGAATTAAATAAATTCATGTTTTAGGTTGATTTTAGGACCTTATCTCATGTTTTTAAACCTATTTTACCCATTTTACTCCAACTGAGGTGAATTTGTTTTCCACGATTACTATTCATAGTGACAAAAAATAAAGGGGGAATATTTACTAAATTTGAACCAACAAATTCAAAATATGGTATCCATTTTTCAAGATTCAATCTCTTTAATGTTCACAAATCAATTTTAATATAAATTCCTAAAACTCAATAAAAAAATTGTTTTTAAGCATTAAATTATATAAAAATAAAAAAATTAATTAAAATGGAATTAATTATATTAAAAATTAAAATTAATTGTATATTAATTTAATAAAAAATATAATGGTACTTTTAATTTAATTTATTTAATGTAAATAAATAAGATTATTTAAAAAATATATAATTTTCATTATTCAATGAAAAATCGATCATTTCAGAAAAATATTAAATTACACACTAAGTTATCTTTGGTGTGATGATAAGATAAAGTGTGTTAATTTTATAAAATAAAGTTCCTAAAAGTGGAATAAAATAATTATAATATCCTCACATTAAATCAATTAAAACCCATTTTTGAATAAAACATATTTTTTAAGCATAAAAATTACTTCACTAAATATTGTGTGCTTATTTCCTAATATTTAATCATTAAATTTGTATTGATTATAAAAATTATACATATATTAATTAATTAGGTTTCTCGTATTCATACTCTCCCATTTTATTTCTATTTTATAATGTTCACATTTAAAAAATAATATTTTTATAGTACATTGCACTTTTTTTAAAGCTCGGTGTTGCATGATAATAGAGATATCGATCATATTGGTATTTTAAAATAAATTTTTAGTTTGTTATATCCCCATATAAATAAATTTCACCATCTTAATTTTATCTCGGTCGTCAAAGGTTCAACATTTTTTGAAAAACCTTATTATATAGTGGGATAATAAAAATTGTTTTGAAAAGGGAAATGGGAAACATAATGGTTACCTAAAATATCACATATTCAAGTTTCCATATAAGGAGAACATTTGTGGGAAGTCAAAATATAGGCATAGAGGAAAAAATAACATCCAAAGACTAATTGAATGATGGAGAATATGTTCATGAGAAAGTTAATAACCAAAAACCATAAATCGTTGAGGGGATAAAAGACTATCAATTCATTTGGAATAAAGGTAATGTGATAATATTTTTATTTCAAGATATTTTTTGTAAAGTTGAAAGATTCCATTACTTTCAAGATAGAGAACATGAGAAAATATACTTACATGATTTCTTTTTATTTTATAATAAAAATTTCATCCTGTAGTTGTGCTTAAATGAATTTCAACTTTATGTCCTATTCTAATAAATAAATATTCAAGAAAAAATTTTCATACATGAAGAACTAAAATTAAGTTTAAAGGATAATATGATCTTTGAAATAATGACAATTTATTCATTATTTTTCTAAATATTTTCCAAAACTAAAATGGTTATAATAAGTTATCCAATCTGGATAAATATAATTCATTAATCTCTAAAACATCAATAATAACACCCAAAATTCAACTTAATCCAATCCATAAATATTTACCCGTAATACTCCTACAAAATATGTCTAACAAAACTCAAAACAAAAAAAAATCTGAAATACTTAATCAAACCTTTTTTTGATAACAACTTTAACGTTTATCATCATACAACATAAACTAACTTATAATGACATATACTAAATATGTGAATACGTTGATCATATATTCTACTAAAAAATACTAATAACCTAAATCATGATAAAACCCCAATGAAAACATATATGCTTCCAAAACACAACATAATCATTATTACTCAAATAAAATCTCTGACTATTTAATATATTCCATATCTGAAAATTCAATAAACTTTAAAAAATATGACCAAAATCACTTTGTTATCATATCACTAACCAATTTAAAGGTTACCAATACTATCCCTTTTACTTTATAAATTTCACTCATATCATTATCTAAACAAACATTATTAACTAAATATCATGAACATATTAAGGGTTATCTTTCGGTCAATCAATTTTTCTAAAAAAAATCACCTTCGCATTAAACTAATTTTTTTGTTTATTGGTACCATTCAACATATGTTTTAAAATACTTAAATAAAAACTAAAATGGAATAATTCTTAGATGTGTCGTGATTATTATAACTAAAATATTAATTATATAATACTTCTACAATAAAATTAGTGAATCCCAATACCAAAACAATTCAATCTATTCACTTCAATGACCAATACAGTATAAGTAATTCCTTGGTCTAAGATTTAACCTTTAAATTTGTGAATTGAAATGGATAATTCCCATGTTCAACATACATAAGACATTGAACTATAAATAGTACCTTAGGATGAACTCTATATCCATCAATTGAACTCTTCATCTATGACCTATTTTCTCCATATAAATATCTTATTTTTCCTCTAAGATATTTCCCTAAGTGCTTCTTCCCACATACTTGACATGTAAAAAACACAATCTTCTTCCCTCCATGATCTTCATGAGAATACATTTTTATCTTATTAGGTGTGTTAGGTAACTCACCCAAGTTTCTCATATAAATCATATAAATAGATATTTGATTAGTAATATCACATGGTTTTTCCTTCAAATTCCTATTTCATTTAGTTTCTCAAGAGGAAAATATTTCCATTTTATGCCACACTAAACATTAATATGAATCCTCCTAGTTTCGGCTATTATCTAAAACCAAAAACCATTGTGTTAGAAATAATAATCATAGTGAGAGATCATGGAAAAAATTATTTTTATAATATCTAAATTATAATTCCTTCTATCCAATATATGGAACCTTAATTTTAACCTAGGTCATACTTTTTTATCATCTATTCAAACCCATCATAATTTTCTATAAATAAAATGTGACTCCACCAAAGCATATACCCTAGGAGTGTCAAACTAGGTACACAATAAGGGAATACTCACTATGCACTGAAATAATATTTGGGATATATTCAACAAACTATTTTCATGTTTATTACCTCTAGATGTTTCTATGCCAAAACCATGTCCACTTATTGTATGTAGATAGGGATTATTTTATAGTAAAACTTGAAAATTTCTACCTTACCAAAAAAATTATGATATTATTATATAATTAGATATATCTTCAATGCCTTCCATAGGCTTATGCCACCTAATATATTTCCATTAATCTAGTTCCTAATGTTTCTACTAATCTTTATTTGATACCAATTATAAATTCCCCATCCCTAGCATCCTAGAGTTAATGGTTACTTTATTACATTGTAACTAGACACAACTAATCATACCACAAAGGACTAAATAGTTTAATAGTTTAGGTAAACTAGATACATGTTTGATTATCACATTACATAAAATACAACATAGTATTTTCCATGAGAATATCATTATTCCCTATTGAGTATACTGGTATATGAATCATAATACACTTCCTAACATCTTGGGAAAAAGAAACATATGAAATGTGTGAGCTCAAATTCTCGGTAAGGGTTACATACAGTAAACTTTATCATGAGAAAATTTTATATGAATAATATGGAAAGGTAAATAACTAAAAATAAATTCCATTTAATCAATAATTTAATCATGAATAATAATATGGTAGGAACAAATGGTAATCAAATAATTCTATATAAATAATCACATGAGCTTGAAACTTATCATTGATATCATAACTATTAAAATAATCACAAGGATATCAATAACTAATTTCATAATGATGGAATGAATAATTTCATACATCATAAACTTACCATCAAATCCTTATTCCAAGAAATCTTATATAAATGGATAATGGTTTTCCAAATACCAAAACTATTTTTTCATAAGACTTACCAATACATTTGGGGTTATCTACAACTAGGACCACCCGTCACTTAATAATTTTAATTTTTTCCTCATATATTGAATGATTAATTTAAATCATAAATAATATTCCATATCAATAAATATTCATATTGACTAAAGAATACATAATGTCAATATTTCCCCTATCAATTAAATAATAAAACACCATATATAGAAATGGTATATAGTTAATGAAATAAGATTATCCATGATGAAAATAATATATAAATGTCTATTGAAATATAATCACAAGAAAGAGAAAATTTCAATAGAAATTTAATGAACAAAAAAAATAAGAGATGAAATGTGACCATTAATTCATAAAAAATATAGGTTTTATAATAAATTCATATTTTGAGAATAAAAGATAATGGGAGATAAATATAAAAATAATTTTTTCTTAAAGAGTTTTAGTTAAAATACCTTTGAAAACATATAGAAGAATTTAAATATCATAAAATGCTTATGGTGGTATTAAATTATATTAATTCCCTATATATTAAAAATAAACATTTCTTTTTACTTTTTGTAAAAAGGGTAAAAACCCCTTTTATAAAAAATTAGAATGATTAATTTTAAAAGTATAAAAAGTAAAATATAACATTAAATTTCCTTAATAAATCAATTTATTAAATAAAAATTACTTTTGTAGAATAATTTTGACAAAATATGTTTAAGGAAGAAAAATATCCCTAATACAAAAGACAAATAAGATCAGATTTTTATTTTAAAAATTTATCTGTTGGATTAACTAAAAATAGAGGAAAAGTAAGAATAAAACAAATAAACTCCTTAAATATACATAGGATAATAAAATAGATGAATTTTATGAAGGATATATTGTAATATTCTTTTAAATTAAATATAATCAATCTTAGAAAAATGTGATTATAAAAAAAATTCTTACTTGTTTGAAAACATTTAAATTGGAACTATTGAAATATTAAACATTAATTGAAACATTAATAATAAATGATTAATATCTATTCATGTTAAATACATAAAATTAGTATTTTATACACTATAAAAATTTAAATTGGTTCATAATACCAAATATGTCTCAATAGAGTGTAAATTGAGATGAAATATGTTAAAAAGATTATATAATTGAAGTGAGAATTAATCAAGGAAGTTATAATGTGTGAAAACTGTAAATCCAAATAAAATATAAATAAAATATAGTCTAATCATATGTTATTTTACACATAATCATGGAATAAATTAGTTAATCAGGTGAAGTATAATCCAATGAATGGGAATTGAGTTAAGAAATCTCTTACCTCATGTTCATACTTTATTGATCATGCCTTAACCTATTATATAAATGTTTTAAAATTGTTATTAAATTATAAACGAACTATATTCATATTTATAAAATCATATATGATCAACTTATAATATTTCAACACCCAGTTATTAAAAATTTATTTAAAATCATTGTTTCTGAGTATTAACTATTTTTTTCATAGAAGTTTTGGTTTTATAGCTCTAGTACTTATAATTTAATCATGGTTTAATCATCTATATAATTATAATCATGATATGAATATCATATATATTCATATATATATTTTATAATCATCCATTATAAGGCCCCAGCCTTAAACCTTACTTAATCTTGAGTTATTACAAGATTACACATTGAGGATCTTTTCGGGTTTAGAGTTTTAGAGAATTAGATCATAAAACATGCATTACAGTCCACATATAAACAAAGTGGTTACATAAAGATAGTATTCTTCATTCCCATAAATGGAAACACATTTAAAATAAAACATGGATTATTTCTTGACACATCCTTGACTCTATCATCTTATCATGTACCTTTCCCTTGACCTGTGAAAAACATTTCAAAAACTTGGGATGAGCATAAAAACTCAGTATGGGTTATAAAAAAAACATGGAAAGGAAACATGAGTTCATATATACATAAGAATGAAATCATACTTTACCCATAAAACATAGGCACTTTAACATACCTCATAAAATCATGAATAAATCATATAAATCATAAGAAATAAAGGTAACTTGAGGCATTCATAACATTCTTACGTAGGGAGTAACCCTCTTGGTTACGTTTGGAATACCCATCATAGTATATTCCCTAAAATCTCTTCGGAGAAACCTTAACGTTTCACTCCTTCGCGTTACCCAATGCATTGGAGAGCTATAACGGGCTCACCCGCCCTTAGTTTATCACGGAACCACCCGTCTTCATAATAATGCCCAAGAACCATAACATAATCATATCACATAAAACATGCATAAAGGAAACATAAAATTTCCACATTTCAATCACAAGATATCAATACAACACAAAAAACATTGTGAAAACCATTTTCAATACCAAAATAAAAGAAAAGTAAAACATGGTATTTATTTTTCTTTTAAAAAGAAGGTATGGCTTGTAGAGGAAGCCGAAACTCAAATAACGGTCACGACGGTGGAGAAGTCGTTGTCGCCGCATACGTACGACAAAAACATTCCCTTTTGTCATTTAGTAAACGCTTCGTATTTAAAAGATTACTTTTGAATAAACGTAAAAGTCAAAGGGGTTTATACACCGTATAAAAGAAAGTTGTGTATAAAATAAAATATGCCTCAACGAAAGGAGATTGAGACGAAGTCCCATACCTCGTATCCGACTTGACCCGACCGTTCTTTAATCTCCTGAATAATAAACTTGAGTTAATCTCTACTTTCTTATGAATATTTTTCAAGTTCATCATTCCTTTTATACCATGTTATGAACATCATGTAATTATTTAAGTTAATAATGTTCATTTTGTCGGTATTTGGTTCTTAAGTCAAAAATAGACTTCTTACACTTACATGTTGTTAATTTGGTCAAAGGTTCATTATATCCAGAATGATATTAATGATTTGGATAACATATATATAATATATATTCATCATATACATTTATTTATAATATTACATCACATTTAGAGGTAAGAAATGAAATGCACCGTTCATGGAGACGGTAAGCCGTACGTACGCATGAA
Organism: Viscum album; assembly: GCA_963277665.1. NCBI lineage: Eukaryota > Viridiplantae > Streptophyta > Magnoliopsida > Santalales > Viscaceae > Viscum > Viscum album. Next base: position 162,652,319 of record OY728139.1, on the reverse strand, counting down.
CGCTACTTTCATTTCTATTTCGTATTTTATAGAATGGAATCATAATGATATAAAGGTATATTATAATTCTAGTATAATATCATATATAATATCATAGTTCCATCCTTTATATGTCCCACATATGTTATTTAACGAATCAAATCACTTTGAGGGGCGGTAGTCCGCACTTCCTAAAATGAAGATATCGTGTTTACCCATAATGGGAACCATAACGTTATGCCAAAAATGAAAAAAACAGAATCTTAAGGAAAAAATAAACATATTATATATCATATATAAAAATAGTGACATCATAATGTCCACCTTTGAAGGTGTTAAATGAGTGTTGAACAATCATCGTTTCGGGAGGCAGAATTTCGCCATCCACAGAAACTGTATGTTCTTTAACCATTTGATGTAGTTGTGTGAGTGTGTTGCTCAAATATATCTTATAAAAACATCCTAGTATATTGAATATACTGGTGTTGTTACAAAAGAAGTAAATAAAAAGATTTTAGGGGGTTGGAGAAGCAAAATAAAACAAATGAACATGAGAGAATGAATTACCTTAAAAAGTGTAACTCCTTTTGATTTGAGCCTAAAGGCTTCCTTTGAAAGGATTCTTCCCAAAGTTAATCCTCTAGGATGAGGAGAGGGATGTGGAGAGAGAAAATGGGCAGGGGTTGGCCGAGCCAAAGGCTTGAGGTGTGTGTGAAATGAGGTAGAGGTGGGGGCCTTTTATAAGAGGAGAGGAGAGGCACTTTTGGAAAGTAAGAAATATTACTTTATTTGAAAATGTGTTTCGGTTTTAAAAGGTACCATATTTATATAATTCGTGGATAAGGTGATAAGGGTTCGAAATCCACTCATCTAATTGGTTTTGGCCATGTGTAGTTCATAGATTTTACATTATCTTTCCATTTTATTTAAATCATCAAATAATGATGTCATCGCTGCATCATTATTATGTCATAAATAATTTAATTTATTTAATGTCTAAAAATCATAAAACAAATACTATGATGTAGGAAATCTTTATATATTTCCAATGACTATTTATAATCAAATATCTGATCTTTATAACCCCATGTAAAAATTGTTTTCGTAAAACATCTCTTGTTTGTGTCATTTTTACTTTGACATTTAATAAAAAGTTATTTATGTCATTTCCAAACCAAAGTGTCTCCATGGGGTCCCCAAGTTGACCCATGGCTTGTCTTGGTCGGCCATGACACAACCAATAAGGTTGGGACATGTTTCTAGGTCATTTCCTATTATTAAAGCATTATTTATACCTTAAACTACCCTAATTACCACTAATCGCGATTAAGAACTTAATAAGTTACTATTCACCAAAAAAATTATTATAATCTCATTGAACCACATTTTACTTCTTAATGACAACCATGTATGTCGTATTTTCAAAATTCAATACACATTAGTGGTAAACTTTCATTTAACTGAAAAATCAGTTTGCTTGATTACCACTTAGTGGTTTCACTATTCATCAAAAATTGAAGTTTTTCAGAAAATTACCAAAAATTCACCCTAAGCTATATTTGATATTCCGAATTCAAAAATGAAGTCTATTTTACAAAATTCAAAACATATAAGTCACATTAATTAATTTAATAATTAATTCCCGCTGTCAGAGCAAATAGCGTGTTTTTATAAAACAATAAGTATCAAAAGATTGACACCAGTTTAAGTCTAATTTCAAAGTGAAATTGATTCCAATGACCACCATTGGATAAAATGGTAAACATATATTCTAATTTCACTTAAAAACCAATTCAAAACATAATCTAATCATAAAAATAAATTATATTAAAAAGAAGTTTTGATGTAAAATGCAGTATTTTTCACTATTCATTAAAAAAATGAACATTGTCAGAAAAATACCAAAAATTCACACAAGGTAAATTTTGATGTCCCAATCATAAAGGATAAGTTTATTTTGACAAACATAGTTTATAAAATTGTCAAAATATAGATTCAAAAAATGGTTTTCCATCAAAAGGCAGTAAAACAATCTTTTAAGAATATTAGTGTATTCCATGCATAAGATTGTATCTATTTTCATTTTAAGCCTCTATAACACTATCATAATCATTAAAAGACATAGATAAAAATATATATTATTCATTACTTACTTGGGATGTTACATCCTTCCCCCCTTTAGAAAATTGTGTCCCCGCAATTTATTTACTTATCGAATAAATGGGGGTACTTATCCCTCATTGCATTTTCAGATTCCCATGTTGCCTCTTCAATCATGTGGTTTTTCCACAAAACCTTTACCTGATGAATCACCTTATTCCGTAACACTTGCTCCCTATGGTCAAGAATATGGACTGGTTGTTCCTCATAAGATAGGTTCTCTTCCAGCTGAACTACCTTTGGACTCAAAACATGAGATGGATCTGGCATATACTTTCTCAACATCGAAATGTGAAAAACATTGTGTACCTGAGATAAACTCGGAGGTAAAGCCACTCGGTATGCAACTGATCCAACTCTCTCCAGAATTTCGTATGGTCCAATAAACCTTGGACTCAGATTTCCTTTCTTACCAAATCTCATCACACTTTTCCAAGGAGAAACCTTGGGAAAAACATGATCACCTACCTCGAAAGATAGATCCTTCCTCCGGTTATCCGCATAACTCTTCTGCCTGCTCTGAGCTGTTCTCATGTGTTTCTGAATCAGCTGAACTTTTTCTGCCATCTCTTCTACCAATTCTGGTCCCATCAACTTCCTTTCACCCACTTCATCCTAGAAAGCTGTAGTTCGACACCGCTTCCCATATAATGCCTGAAATGGTGGCATCTGTATACTGGAATGAAAACTGTTATTATATGAAAACTCAACCAAAGAAAGATGTTGGTCCCAACTTCCCTGATAATCCATAGAACAAGCTCGTAGCATATCCTCCAAGGTCTGAATTGTTCGTTCTGACTGCCCATCTGATTGAGGATGAAAAGCTGTACTAAAATTTAATTCAGTACCCAACGGCTTCTGAAGGCCTTTCCAAAAGTTAGAAGTAAACCTGGGATCATGATCCGATAAAATGGAGAGAGGAACTCCATGTAACCTGACTATCTCTTTAAGATACAAACGGGAAAGTTGATCAAGAGAGAAAGTATCTCGTATAGCAAGGTAATGAGCATATTTTGTCAAGCGATCAACAATAACCCAGATTGCATTATTACCTCGAGATGTCTTCGCTAATCCAACAACAAAGTCCGTGGATATATTCTCCCATTTCCACTCTGGCACTAGTAAAGGCTGAAGCATCCCTTTCGGTAACTTCCGCTCTGCTTTAACCTGCTGACAAGTCAAACACTTCACAGTAAAATCAGCAATATCTCTTTTCATTCCATCCCACCAGTAATACTCCCGCAGATCTCTATACATCTTAGTACTGCCCGGATGAACTGAAAACGGAGAACTATGAGCTTCACATAACAACTCTCTCTTCAACTGTGAATCACAAGGCACACACAATCTCTTCCCAAATCTCAAAACACAATCATTATCAATGTTGAATTCAGGCAACTTACCTTTCTGAACCAGCTCTACCCTTTTCTGCAACTCACTGTCTTGCTTCTGTGCTTGCTTGATTCTATCTGATAGAGATGATCTCACTGATACCTGAAACAAAACAGAAGGACTTCCTGCACCAACAACTTCTATGCCAAATTTCATCAAATCCTTAACCAAAGGATCACGTTCTAAATGCAACATTGTTAATGAAGCATTACTTTTTCGACTCAAACCATCAACCACTTTATTTGCTTTTCCCGGATGGTAATGAATTGTACAATCATAATCCTTGATTAATTCCAGCCATCTCCTTTGTCTCATGTTTAACTCTTTCTGAGTGAATATATACTTTAAACTTTTGTGATCGGTATATATTTCACACTTTACTCCATACAAATGATGCCTCCAAATTTTTAAAGCAAAAACAACAGCAGCTAGTTCCAAATCATGTGTAGGGTAATTTACCTCATGAGTTTTCAACTGTCGTGAAGCATAAGCAATTACCTGATCATTCTGCATTAGGACGCAACCAAGTCCTTTCAATGAAGCATCACTGTATATAACAAACTCACCATTCCTGGAAGGTAGTGCCAAAACTGGAGCATTCACCAATCTTCTTTTCAATTCCTGAAAACAATCGTCACATTCTTTTGTCCATATAAACTTAACACCCTTCCGAGTTAGCTTAGTCATTTGACTAGATAACCGTGAAAAGTTTCTAACAAACCTTCGGTAATAGCCCACCAAACCAAGGAAGCTACGAATCTCGGTTACATTTGTTGGTCTTGGCCATTCTTCCACAACTTTTTTTTTTGTAGGATGAACAGTTATTCCATCTTTAGAAACAATGTGACCAAGGAAAGAAATTTTTTGCAACCAAAACTCACACTTGCTGAATTTCCCATACAGTTTCTTTTATTTTAAGGTTTGCAAGATAACCCTTAAATGTTTTTCATGCTCCTCTTTACTTTTAGAAAACACCAAAATATCATCAATGAAAACCACCACAAACTTATCCAAGAACTCATGGAAAATTCTATTCATTAAGTCCATGAATACAGCAGGTGCATTGGTTAGCCCAAAAGGAATTACTACAAATTCATAATGGCCATATCTCGTACGGAACGCGGTCTTCGGAATATCTGCCTCTTTTACCTTCAGCTGATGGTACCCCGATCTCAAGTCAATCTCTGAAAAAAAATGAGCTCCCTGGAGCTGATCAAACAAATCATCGATATGAGGCAAAGGATATTTGTTCTTAACAGTGATATTATTCAAGGCTCTATAATCAATGCAAAGTCTCATAGAACCATCTTTCTTTTTAACAAATAAAACAGGAGCACCCCATGGTGATGTGATAGGTCTAATGAAACCTTTCTCTAATAAATCTTGCAATTTCTCCTTCAACTCTAAAAGCTCAATTTGTGCCAATCGATAAGGGGGTTTTGAAATTGGCTTAGCATCAGGAACTAAGTCAACAGTAAACTCAACTTCCCGATCTGGTATTATTCCAGGCAACTCATCAGGAAAAACATCAGGATACTCATTTACCACTGGCACATCATTAATCTGAACAGTTCCTTTATTTTCAACGATGTGTGCAAGGTAACATTCATTTCCATCTTTTACAAGTTTCTCGGCCTCTTGATATGTTATCAAAAGTAAGGGTTCATTCTTGTAAACAAACTGAAAGTCTTTCTGAAAAGAAACTTCTTTAGCTATACAGTCAATATTAGCATGGTAGATAGAGAGCCAATCCATACCCAGGATAACATCAAACTCTACTAGAGATAAAACAATAAGGTTTGCAAGTAGGTTCTTTCCACAGATAAGGATAGGAAGATTCTTATAAATTCTTTTTGCCTCAACATTCCCCCCAGGTGTTTTTACCAAAAGTTCAGGAGTCATTTATTGAGATGGTATTCCCATTTTACTAGAAAAGGTTTCAGAGATGAAAGAATGTGTAGACCCCGAATCAAACAACACACTGGCATAATCTGAAAAAACCAACAAAGTACCTGATACCACTTCATTTGATGGCCCGACATCTGCTGAAGTAGTTGCAAAGGATTTCACCACCCCTTTCTGCATGTAGTCTAACTGCTTCCCATCACTCAAGCTCCTTGTCAGACACTCGTTTGCATAGTGACCCATCTCATTGCACTTATAACATTTCACTAACTGTAAATCAAATTTGTTCTTACCTTCACCTTGATCCTTTTCAGTGCAATCACGAGCCTTATGTCCCATCTTACCACATCGGTAGCACTTCCTAGAATTCAGAAGACATTCCCCAGCATGCCTTTTGCCACATTTATCACAAACTGGAAACTTAGTTCTCTTACCATCAGACTTTTTTGAAGAATTTTTACCTTTCTCCTGCCACCTCGGTCTCTTCTTCTGCTGGTTGTTATAGAAAACTTGGTCATCGGCAAACTCCATTTCCACCTTCTCAGCACATCGAACAAGCTTTTCATAACATTTAAACTCACGAGAAGCTAATTCCATTCGATACTTTGGCTTTAATCCTGAGTAGAAACTATTGATTTTACTATCAAGGTCCCGGATAAAATTTGGAGCATACCTTGCCAATCGAGTGAACCTTTCTTCATAGGCAGCCACGGAGTCTTCCTCTTGCCTCAATTCCAAGAATTGATTTTCCATCCTAAGTCGAACAGCCTTAGGAAAATACTTCTCAAGAAACATACCTTTGAATTCATCCCAGTCAAGAGCATCAATCTCATCGGCGTCCCTGATATTTTTAACCATAGACCACCACTGATCTGCTTCACCCTCCAAACGGTAAATAGCAAGACTAACCATTTGATTGTCTGAACACCCCATGACATCAAAAATCTTCTCCAGTGCTTTAATCCACCCTTCAGATAGCACAGGGTCAGATGATCCTCTGAATGATGGTGGATGTTGCCTCATGAAATGTTCCACCACTGACATGTTCCTCTGCGGTTGATCTGCGGAAAACCATTCTGAACAAACATGTCTTAGATGAAGCAACATGGTAATATTTAAATGCTATATCATTTCGAAAAAAAAATATTTTTGGATAATCATTTAATAGAATTCCAACTCCTAAAGTTATCTAAACCCACCTCTGATACCAACTATAAGGCCCCAGCCTTAAACCTTACTTAATCTTGAGTTATTACAAGATTACACATTGAGGATCTTTTCGGGTTTAGAGTTTTAGAGAATTAGATCATAAAACATGCATTACATTCCACATATAAACAAAGTGGTTACATAAAGATAGTATTCTTCATTCCCATCAATGGAAACACATTTAAAATAAAACATGGATTATTTCTTGACACATCCTTGACTCTATCATCTTATCATGTACCTTTCCCTTGACCTGTGAAAAACATTTCAAAAACTTGGGATGAGCATAAAAACTCAGTATGGGTTATAAAAAAAACATGGAAAGGAAACATGAGTTCATATATACATAAGAATGAAATCATACTTTACCCATAAAACATAGGCACTTTAACATACCTCATAAAATCATGAATAAATCATAGAAATCATAAGACATAAAGGTAACTTGAGGCATTCATAACATTCTTAGGTAGGGAGTAACCCTCTTGGTTACGTTTGGAATACCCATCACAGTATATTCCCTAAAATCTCTTCGGAGAAACCTTAACGTTCCACTCCTTCGCGTTACCCAATGCATTGGAGAGCTATAACGGGCTCACCCGCCCTTAGTTTATCACGGAATCACCCGTCTTCATAATAATGCCCAAAAACCATAACATAATCATATCACATAAAACATGCATAAAGGAAACATAAAATTTCCACATTTCAATCACAAGATATCAATACAACACAAAAAACATTCTGAAAACCATTTTCAATACCAAAATAAATGAAAAGTAAAAAATGGTATTTATTTTTCTTTTAAAAAGAAGGTATGGCTTGTAGAGGAAGCTGAAACTCAAATAACGGTCACGACGGCGGAGAAGTCGTTGTCGCCGCATACGTACGACAAAAACATTCCCTTTTGTCGTTTAGTAAACGCTTCGTATAAAAAAGATTCCTTTTGAATAAACGTAAAAGTCAAAGGGGTTTATACACCATATAAAAGAAAGTTGTGTATAAAATAAAATATGCCTCAACGAAAGGAGATTGAGACGAAGTCCCATACCTCGTATCCGACTTGACCCGACCGTTCTTTAATCTCCTGAATAATAAACTTGAGTTAATCTATACTTGATTATGAATCTTTTTCAAGTTTATTATTCCTTTTATACCATGTTATGAACATCATGTAATTATTTAAGTTAATAATGTTCATTTTGTCGGTATTTGGTTCTTAAGTCAAAAATAGACTTCTTACACTTACATGTTGTTAATTTGGTCAAAAGTTCATTATATCCAGAATGATATTAATGATTTGGATAACATATATATCATATATATTCATCATATACATGTATTTATAATATTACATCACATTTAGAGGTAAGAAATGAAATGCACCGTTCTCGGGGACGGTAAGCCGTCCGTACGCATGAACGCTACTTTCATTTCTATTTCGTATTTTATAGAATGGAATCATAATGATATAAAGGTATATTATAATTCCAGTATAATATCATATATAATATCATAGTTCCATCCTTTATATGTCCCACATATGGTATTTAACGAATCAAATCACTTTGAGGGGGCGGTAGTCCGCACTTCCTAAAATGAAGATATCGTGTTTACCCATAATGGGAACCATAAAGGTATGCCCAAAATGAAAAAAAACAGAAGCTTAAGGAAAACATAAACATATTATATATCATATATAAAAATAGTGACATCATAATGGCCACCTTTGAAGGTGTTAAATGAGTGTTGAACAATCATCGTTTCGGGAGGCAGAATTTCGCCATCCACAGAAACCGTATGTTCTTTAACCATTTGATGTAGTTGTGTGAGTTTGTTGCTCAAATATATCTTATAACAACATCCTAGTATATTTAAGATACTGGTGTTGTTACAAAAGAAGTAAATAAAAAGATTTTAGGTGGTTGGAGAAGCAAAATAAAACAAATGAACATGAGAGAATGAATTACCTTAAAAAGTGTAACTCCTTTTGATTTGATCCTAAAGGCTTCCTTTGAAATGATTCTTCCAAAATGGAATCCTCTAGGATTAGGAGAGGGATGTGGAGAGAGCAAATGGGCAGGGGTTGGCCGAGGCAAAGGCTTGAGGTGTGTGTGAAATGAGGTAGAGTAGGGGGCCTTTTATAAGAGGAGAGGAGGGGCACTTTTGGAAAGTAAGAAATATTACTTTTGTTGAAAATTTGTTTCTGTTTTAAAAGGTCCCATATTGATATAATTCGTGGATAAGGTGATAAGGGTTCGAAATCCACTCATCCAATTGGTTTTTGCCATGTGTAGTTCATAGATGTTAAATTATCTTTCCATTTTATTTAAATCGTCAAATAATGAGGTCATCGCTGCATTATTATTATGTCATAAATAATTTAATTTATTTAATGTCTAAAAATCATAAAACAAATACTATGATGTAGAAAATCTTTTTAGCTTTCCAATGACTATTTATAATCAAATATCTGATCTTTATAACCCCATGTAAAAATTGTTTTCGTAAAACATCTCTTGTTTGTGTCATTTTTACTTTAACATTTAATAAAAAGTTATTTATGTCATTTCCAAACCAAAGTGTCTCCATGGGGTCTCCAAGTTGACCCATGGCTTGTCTTGGTCGGCCATGACACAACCAATATGGTTGGGACATGTGTCTAGGTCATTTCCTATTATTAAATCATTATTTATACCTTAAACTACCCTAATTACCACTAATCGCGATTAAGAACTTAATAAGTTACTATTCACCAAAAAATTATTATAATCTCATTGAACCACATTTTACTTCTTAATGACAACCATGTATGTCGGATTTTCAAAATTCAATACACATTAGTGGTAAACTTTCATTTAACTGAAAAATCAGTTTGCTTGATTACCACTTAGTGGTTTCACTATTCATCAAAAATTGAAGTTTTTCAGAAAATTACCAAAAATTCACCCTAAGCTATATTTGATATTCCGAATTCAAAAATGAAGTCTATTTTACAAAATTCAAAACATATAAGTCACATTAATTAATTTAATAATTAATTCCCGCTGTCAGAGCAAATAGCGTGTTTTTATAAAACAATAAGTATCAAAAGATTTACACCATTTTAAGTCTAATTTCAAAGTGAAATTGATTCCAATGACCACAATTGGATAAAATGGTAAAAATATATTCTAATTTCACTTCAAAACCAATTCAAAACATAATCTAATCATATAAATAAATTAGATTAAAAAGCAGTTTTGATGTAAAATGCAATATTTTTCACTATTCATTAAAAAATGAACATTGTCAGAAAAATACCAAAAATTCACACAAGGTAAATTTTGATGTCCCAATAATAAAGGATAAGTTTATTTTGACAAACATAGTTTATAAAATTTTCAAATTATAGATTCAAAAATGGTTTGCCATCAAAAGGCAGTAAAACAATCTTTTAAGAATATTAGTGTATTCCATGCATAAGATTGTATCTATTTTCATTTTAAGCCTCTATAACACTATCTTAATAATTAAAAGACATAGATAAAAATATCTATTATTCATTACTTACTTGGGATGTTACATCCATGAAAGGTAGAGATAGAAAATTGATTAAAATTGTTCATGGAGACGATAAGTCGTACGTACGCGTGAAAGATGGTTTAACTTTTAGACGGATAGAATGAAAGAAAGATATATAATAATTAAAATTTATAGAATCATTATTATATAATATATATTTATAAAATATATCTTTATTATCATCCATGTAAATTTGAAATGAAAAATGAATCACATCGATTCGTGCATGTGGAAATCCACATATATACACAAGTAACGCTATCATTTTTCAACGGATAGAGATGTAAGAAGGTAATTGATTTATTATATTTAAAGTTTCATAAATATTTTCATAAATATCTTATATACACATTAGTTCCATATTTATAACCATCCAACTCAAATGGTAATGAAAAATGAATTACACCATGCGTACGCTCGAGCGATGTTTTCACAATATATAGTATTTAAAAGAGGTTTAAAATGGTTTCACCATAATCATAATAACATATAAGTATATTCGTGATAAATTAGTTATTATTTTATAATTTTTAAAATATATTTAGAGTAATTATAATGATAAATAAACTTGAAAACAACGGTAAATATGATTACCTCTTCTTTGGAAGAATTAATTTAGATCCCTTATTTAAGAACATTTTAATAGATTTTTAAGGATTCCAGCACATCTAGTTAATGTACTGATGATTTTAGAATATAATTAGGTAGTTTTTTGTTGGGATAGGTTTCTGAAAGTTTTGTAAATAAGAGAGGGTAGGGGTGTTCTTTTATAATTGAGGTGAGTGGTACACTTGAAATTTAAAAAATAAAATAAAATACTATTAAGTCACTTTCTTGGAAACATGTATCCACAATGACTCCTACTATAAGTGGATAAGGTTGAGGTACAAATACAAAACAATGGTTTTAATAAATTTTTTATGTTATTTTAACCCTTTTTTTTTATTAATCCCCATACAAACCTGTTTTGACTATAACTATGGTAAAAACTTTTTCAATTTTAAAATGTTATAATTTTACTTATAAGGTAAACATTGAAACATAAATGGGAAATGGATGAAATTTTATAAAATTTATAATCTTTCTTGTCCTATTTAATTTTTTTATGATTTTTGAATAATTTAATAATATAATTTTTTCATAAAATATCATTATTGTAATTTTTGACATTATTCATTTAATTTTTCTTTAAATACTTTAATATAATAAAATAACTAAAATATAAATTATATAACCATAAATTATAAATTATTATTAACCATAAAATTCATGAGAGGACATAATTAATAAAAAATATATTAATTTTGAAATTATTTAAATTAATTACTTTGATTTTTATACTTCTTATACAAGCATAATTTCATCATCATGTATGCTTTTAAGGTAATGTTACCGTTAGTAAAAATAAAAAATAAATTAAAATCATAAAAATAAATTAATAATGTTCAAAATAAAATTTTATATTCTTTCATAAAATATTCTTATCCTTATGTGAACTTTTAAAATAAATTTAAAACAAGAGAGTGATATTTTGGAATTTTCATTATATAAAATAATATAAATGTCATTATCAAGGAAAATGATACCAAAATTCTATATATTAATATTTGGGATAGATATGGTTGAATTCAAACCCTGAAATTAAATAAAAAAAGTTTTGTGTTGATTTTGGGACCACATATCATGGTTTTAAATCTATTTTACCCATTTTACTCTTACCATGCTGACAAATTATTTTTACCATGGTTACTATTCACAATGACAAAAAATAAAAGGGACCTTTTTACTAAATATTCACCACATGATTAAAAACCTGGTATAATTTTTCAATATTATATATGTAAAATTTTTAAAAATAAATTTTAATATAAATTCATAAAATGAAATGAAAGTAGTTTTTAGAAGAAGAAATAGTGTTTTTAAGCATTAAGTTATATCAAAATCATGAATATTGTTGATTCAAATGGAATTAATAATATTATTATATATAAAGAGCATCATATTTCACAATAATACTAAGTAAAAAATATAATTTTATTTTTAAATTAATTTATTTAATGAAAACAAATTAGAGTATTCGAAAAGTCAGTATTTTCCCCATTCACAAGAAAAAATCAATCATTTTAGAAAAATCCAAAATATCACACTAAATTAATTTTTATATTATTAATTTAAAAAAGTTTTAAATTTTAGAAAATACAACTTCTAAAATTATTATAAATTAATAATAATTCTCTTGCACAAAATGCAAAAAAACCCATTTTTTAATGAAAATATATTTTTTAGCATAAAGACGACTTCACTAAAAATTGAGTGTTTATTTACAAATAATTAGTCACTAATTTTTTTTTGATTAGGCCCATTATAAATATATTTCATAATTTGGTTACTCATATTCAAACCTACAAATTTAACAGCTAGGTTGTAACCTTTTCATTTAAATAATAATATTTTGACAGTATATCACAATTCACTTAAATATCAATGTTGCATATTAAGAAATCCATCAAGATTATTATTATTTTAAAATAAATTTTTTTGGTGTTACATGAATGGTATCTATTATTATAAGAATAATTTGTGGCTGAAAATATTTAAATATTAAGAGATGATTCTTTAAGCTCAGTGGAGATAGCCCCTCCTTTCCACATAGTTAAACATGAAAAATAGAAAAGAGACCAAATGAACGAAAAGGGAATATATCTTATAGAAGAATCTAATAATATATTAAATAATATTATATTAAATTTTTTTAATTTTTTTAATTAATTTTTAAAATATTTATGTTTCTAAATTCACTAATACGTTTTTTAAATATTCTATAAGAATCACTTGTGGAGACGAGCACGCTGAAACCATCACACCCAAGGGTATAAATGATATTTTGGATATTGTATTAAGAAATACTAAACACCCATGTTGTGTATTAGGATATGAGGTGGGTGTATCAATTAAAAAAATCCATTCTAAAACTTCTTTAAGGGAGTATGTATATAAATCAACAATAGAATCCTTATAAGCTAAAGTTATGGAGATGGGTGTGATGATGGAGAAAATGATTAGAAAAATAGTAAAACTGTGGGTTGTAGACATAAAGAAAAAATTTGAGGCCACATATCACACTTCTCAAATTCTTTCTACAGGTCTCAATCCCCCACCTACACTTATATATCCTACTCCTACACCTCAACCTCCAAAGTTTCCCATCAACTATGAGTTATAAATTAAGGATCCCCAGTATCATATAGTAGCATATGAGATTATATATTATATTTGGGAAAAACTATATCATCAGTAGAAAGAAAAGGATATGATTATAGTATTGGTATAGGATATTATAGATTCATCAACTAGAGTAACAATATCTATATATTAGGTTTTTATAATTGGACTAGGTGTCAGATATTTTTTACATTGTCCATCCAGACTTTTTTGACAACATACCACTGAGGAATGAAAAATATATATCCTTTATTTCATATTGGTGTTACATTTTTTTTAATATTTTATCATATATATATATTATAGGAATATATTAAAGATAGATGCATATTGTATAAAAAGTGAAAACATTTTGAGGCCCCTTCAACTTCAAATACTACATTTTATAAAGGACATTATAAATTATCATCATATTCATTTATGCTTTCAAATATTCATGAGATTCTAATGAGTGATGAAATTTGAGTTAATTTTAATTTTAAGATGGTTAGTAAGAGATATATATCGAAGCATGTGATTATAAATATTTTAGGCCTCACAGTGATGTAAGTATTTTCCATGAGACTCTAATACCATATTTCTTTCAATCATATCCATTTGATCTAACTTAAAATATATGTTTTTTTTATAAGGTATTTGTATATAATTTTTTTTTATTATGATATAACATTATTTTATTAAATCTTGGATTCATGAATTATTTCTCTAATATTGAAGATAATGAAGGATGAATAAATAATAATATATATTTTTAATAGTTTTTTAGAATAATAAAATTCAGTTTTGTATGTTTTCTTATCTTGGGAGGTATAAACCATATATTTCCTAAAGTTTTATTTCACTAAATTAAATAACCACTCAAATTATAATTTATTATATTAATATAAATTTTATTTCATGCATATTTTTCTAAATAAAATATATCATACTAGTTGCGCTCCATCCCTGGAGATGTGTGAGAAAGCTTTAAAGAAATATTAGTGATGCCAATTTTATTATTTTAATACTTAAATATTATAACTTCACTTTATGTTATTTCATACTTAATATTATAAAATAGTTTATGGGTATACTATAACCAAACAATAATAAAAAGTACAAAGAATATAAAATATGTTTGTGCAAAGGCGGCTTCATTTATAAGTACTATAAGTTAACATATACATAAAATTGTATTTACAATTGGTAATTTTTTAAATGGATTTTTTATCATCAATATGTAGTAATAAAATACAGATATTAAATGCTGAGATTTAAGAATAAAATATTTACAAATAGAATAATTACAAAATCCAACAATGTTATATTTATTATAATATTTCCTTTAGTTATCTTATAATTATATTGATAATACATGTTGAATACTTTCCTTTTAATCTGTAGCTTTTAATGACCTTATCTCTTATAATGGAATTGAGATAAATCATTTATGGGGAGCATGGTAGGATTATTTTACATGTTTTGATTTTATTTTATTTAATATCTATTTTCAATATATATTTTAATGATTAAATTTAAGAATGTGATGTTTGTTTTTAATTTGAAAAAAGTTATGATGTAAATATATTTTATATAATTGTACTATTTTTCTACTTGGCATTGATTTATGTTATTTGTGGGGGTTTTTGATCAATTTTAGGTTAGGTAAATTATATTTAAAATAATAAAAAAATTTGCATCAGTTATAAAATAATCGATATTAAAAACAGCAATCAATTTTACATTTTTTGACATTTTTATAGAACTTTTTATAATAATTGATATAAAAACTTATTTAAAATGTATCTTACAATGACATTTTTAATTAAAAAGTGTTAAAAATTAAAAATAAAATATTTTAAAACCCTTTTTCTACACAAGTAGAAACTCCACAATTCCTAGACCCAATGCATTATGTGAGCTTAAGTGTGTCTCTATGTATTCTAGAGGCTAGTGACTAGAGGTTAGGGCCTAGTACACATAAGGGGAACTATAACCTTGAATAAAAGTAATAAAATTACTGAAAATATAGTTAAACATCATCCACATCATATGTTATAGTTTTTATAAATAAATAAACAACAATTTTATAAAAATATACCAAGAAGAAGTATACAATAATAAATCACAAATAATTTCTCACCAGGTTAATCATAATACAAAAATAAAAAAAATAAAAAAAGGTTCTTCATGAAACCTTGAGCCTCACCCCATCCCCTTATCCCAATACCCTTGAGCTACTCCAAATTGATCCACTACGCAGCCTTTGCATGGACCTATAAAGCAGACATGAGGTATGAACATGCACCAGAGTGTCTGTACAGTGTGTGAGAAATAAATCTCAATAATGTCTCAATAAGTTCCCATAATATACTCCATAACATAAATGTATTCATAGGGAAAATAAATAACAAAAATAAATATCCTCACATAAGTTTAGTGAATTTCATGTGTTAACTAGGCCACTTCAACTCCATGTGTGCGGGTTATCATGTATTAATTAGTCCAATGAAATACTCTATCATACCTACATCAACACCATACCAGAATCTTATTATCACCTCATGCTACCAAATTATATTCTAACTTGTAAATGATGACCCAGGTTAGGTCATCTCACTGAATTACAACACGTACCCAAAGGTTCAAGGTAGGGTGTCCAATTTAAGATGGGTGGATTACTCTTCCACCAACTAGTCACATTATTAAGGATTCATGAGCTCTATATCCCTATCCAATTTCACTATCTCAAGAAAATTCCATTAAATAAATATGGTCGTAAATAAATTCCAAGAATTTATAACCAATAGTTGAAGGGGAACGGTGGTCTTCCACTATTCTAGACATGGAACTTCAAAAAATTCTGAGACTATCATCAACCATATAGAATCTCTATTTTTCGACGAATTTCTGACTCCTTCAATTTTCTATAACCATTTCATAGCCTCTTGAGGTCTATGGTCAACATTGAATATAAAAAAAACTGAAGGTAGGTCAGATCTACCACTCTACTTTGAGTCTAGACGTGGTCGATATCTAAAATAAACACATCTAAACCCTAAAATACACTATGATAACAAAAAAATCAAGGCACAAACTTTCTATGGTCTATAAAGACTTTTATGGGTGTCATGTTCTAGATAAAAAACATAAAACTCAAATTAATAACATTCAAATTCAAACTCAGTATAATAAAATGACCCTTTCATTTAAATCTTAACACCGCATTGAAATAGTATCACTTTAATTTAAGCTCAAATGTTCACCCTTAAATCCTTTTGTAAAATCATGGAATTTCACTTGAAAATAAGTTTTAACACATTCCTTTTTAAATTCATTTCACATTTCAAAATATATAATTTATTTTATAATCCTCTTAGACTGCTTCATTTATCAATTCCAAAAACCAAGTCATCATTATTTAAAATAATAGATAAATTGAAAAATATCAATTAAATCCAACTAAAGAATGAAAACATACCACAAAACTCTTTCTAATCCATCTCAAGAAACAATAACACAAGTCCCAAATAAATTCAAATGAAAAAGGAATCTTGAAGAAAACTCAATTTATTGGTGTTTGTGCATGGTTTGTCCATAAGATTTTGTGTACTATACACCAACTATGTGATATGATATTGGGAGATTAATAGAACCCGGAACATGGGAACTGTATGGTTTGTTGGGCCATGTGGTAAAATCAAGAACCTCCATTTCTTATCAAATTTTAGTTTAAATCTCAAAAAAAACTTATAAAACACCCAAAATTATTAAAACACCCTCAATTCATATAAAATTCACAAGTAATAACCAAAAACAAGGTTAAGAATAAAAACATTTCTGAAATCCTATGGTAAATCAGTTTTCATCATGAGTGGTAGAGATCACACACTCACCCATAACCTACCTCTTAAGATCTGATGGTCTGATATCTCATCTACCATAAATCCCAAATAACATTGGTAATTTAAAAACCTAATCCTTAATAATATTTTGGGCTCTAATACCATTTTCACATACCAACCCAATCCACCCCTGACCTAGGCACCTGATCCAACCACTGACATAAATCGAGGCATGATCTTGATTACCCTATGCAGGAAACAAGCACCAAGGAATCAAAATACAATTATTGTGAATGATTTCACCCAGATAAATAATATTTAACATTCATTGTAGTTATTTTAAGAATTTTTCATGACAATTACTTACATTGGATGTCCATTAATAAAAAACAACCAAATACAAAAATATAAAAAATAATAATGAGACATAACCAAGGTAAATAGTCATACCAACCTAGAATAAAATACTAAATGAGAAATTTATCTAAGAGATATGGTATTCTAAATCAAAAAAGTACAACTAAGATGAAAAAACAAAACCAAAACTAAAATACCAAAGTAATATCCATGTAACCTCTTAGTCACCATTTATCCTCAATTCAAATATGGCTACTCCATGAGCTACACAAATATAGATCCTATACTTATAATATATCCACTTATTCTACGAAACCTAAATGGTTTAAATAGGGTGTGATATAACATCCCAATATGGTTTCACAGAAGATCTCATTCTTTTACTTTTTCAAAATATTCTAGAAAGACTAGTTTGGAATAAAATATTATAAAATAAGGTTTTATTCATCTTAAAAAAGTGAATGAATATCCATTTTCCAAAACATATTTTTATAACCCAAAATAACTTATTGAACTTTATGAAAACCTCCTTAAATATTTATTTCAAATATTTCAATTAAAATTAACTTTTAAAAATGATTCTTTAAAACCACTCAAGAAGAAACTTAAAGTGAATAAGGGTAGAAATTACTAAATAGATGAATTGTGAAATAAAATATAGAAAATAATCAAAATAATTGGTTAAAGGAAAAGTTAATAATAAAATATATCAATCAATATTCAATGGCATAAGAATAGAAATATAGATTAATTAAAATTTAAATGTAAAATTGATATATAACTACAAAGTGGAAAAATAAAATTAATAGAGCATATATAATCATGAAAAAATTCTAAATATCAAGTTATATGGTCCTAGAAATTCTCAAGTGGAATCATCTGATAGTCAATCAATGCATTCATAGTCTATGACCACTCAGCTACTCTCAACATTCCTCAATGGTGGAACTCCCCTAAAGCTAACGCTCATTACATACTAAGGGGGGTATATTATTTCTCCTTGGAACTATATATTAATCATCTCTAAATCTACCACTATGATGCCTATGATTAACAAGATACTAGAGATCAAGGGTGGTGAAGAATGTGTTCCATGTTAGGCACACGCTAGTAATGGAGTACAAGGAAATCCATGCCCATGTCAAACATAAACCCACCCTCACCCAAAAACATCTAACTAAATCACCCAAATTAAACTCAAATAAATAATAAAAAATTATCATATATATCATCAAAATAATTTAAAATATATTTATGTGAAGATTTAGGTTATTTTTTCATTCATTTGGATGGAAACCCATCTGTAGAAAGTTCCAAATTATCCTTAAGTTTCCAAACTAGAGTTATCATTATAAATATCCTTTAAAAAATTAAAAACCAATATTAATCAAACCCCTTTTTAACGTACCAAATATTACTTTTGATCGTCCTTTAAAAATTACACTTTAATAACCCCTTTTGAAAACTAATTTGAAATAAAAAATAAATTTTAAAACACAATTAAAACCAAGGAGAACCCCTCTTTTAAGACCAACATAGCTCTTAAAAATAATAAAAAAATGATATAAAACCTCATTAAATAATTTTAAAATCAATATAAACATGTAAGTTGATAAATAACATGGAAAGAACTCAAAACATAAATTTAAATCTATTGAAAGTGAAATATCCAACTAATAACATCTCAAAACATGTGTGAAAACAACTATAGAAATTAAATCATTAATTTAAAATACCAAATTACCTAATAAAACCTATTAAAAACTTAAATTACTTTATATAATATATAATTTTCAACAAAAAAATGGTTTTTAAAGGACAAGTATGAAATGTATTGTTAGGAAAAATAGAAAAACATGGTGACACCTACCTAGGATAAGCACAAATAAAGGTGAATCCTTCAAAAAAATTGAGAAATGATCAAATATAAATCTAAAAAACTTAGGGAATAAATAAAAATGGTCTTATCACCAAATAACACACATTTTTCTTCCAACACCATTCTATAATAATATAAGAATAAGAAATAAAAAATAAGATAAATGATAGGAGGAAAGTGGTTTAAACCTTGATATATATACTAAAATTGAAGGAGAAATCCTAGAATACCATGTTGTAAGGAGAGGGGGTCATTCTTGGGAGGGATAACCAGTTAGGTCAAATGATAGGGAGAATAGGTATGGGTGAGTAGTATAAAAACTACTAGGGGTAAGATAGAAATTTTTTCATTTTAAAATTATGGGAAAATCGCATGATTATCGTAAGTTTTACCAAAACATACGGTAATTGTGCACCCTTCATTAGAAACACTTGTAGGCCTACATGGTTTATGAAATTATATTCCAAACATGTGAATAATTCTACTAAAAACAATATACCCTCCCATATGGCCTCTGCATAGTTATCATTAATCATGCGCTAACCGTATGTCAGAAAGCGTTTTTCAAAATTCTAAAAAAATAAAAATAAATATACTTAGAAATCAATGAAGATGATAAAAATAAATAATAATAATTTAATAAAGTGTAAATTTGAGTTTATGATGTGAAAAAGAATTTATGTGGGAAAACACCATATAGGTTGTTTTTTACACTTTAAATCCCTGAACCCCATCACAATATACACTAAAGGGTATATTATCAAGGTATAAAATTCATATACTGACCCACTAAGGGTCCATATGTATCCATAATTTGAAGGGACTATATATCCATTATTGGAGATAATCCTGCACTAGGATCACATGACTCATTATCAGAGAAAATACCATAATTTAGATGAGTTAAAACAAGTTATATAGGAAAATTCCATGCAATTTTGCATTGAAACTTTACATAGATAAACCCCTCCTCGGTTAAATCAATAAAATCACATGTATGTCATGTGATTTATATATTCCAAACATGATTCATGTAAACATGCTTCATTCAAATGGAATAACAACCAAAACCATAAATAAAAATCTATATAAACTCATCATATTAGAATAAATATCTTAATCAAAACATCAGAATCCAAAACAACAATCTTGTACCCCTAGTAACTGTGACTTTTCATCAGAAAATTTATTCATGATGCACCATTATAAGGTCTATCACAAGATTTCCCACATTAATTGGTCACTTATACACCATATACACAAATATTAATAAAACAAAAATTCTCTTATACTACTTTTTAACACTCCAGTCAAAAGGCTACTTCATATTTCCCCCACACAGTGTATTATAGGGCCCTAGGCGCAACTCCCTATATGCCAATGGCTTAAAACTAGTGTTGAGGGCCTAATATATATTACATGAATAATATTATCTCAGATAAGAGAAATAAAATGGTTTTAAATAACTAAAAAACATCCACATTATATATCAGTGTACATATAAATCAATAAAAAAATAATGCTAGAAAAAATATACCATATATAAGTATATAATCATACATCCCAAATTATTATACATTGGGATGATCATAATAGAAAATAAACAAAAAATCAAAGGGATTCTAAATCCATCCTTGAGTCTCGCCTCACCCTTGTCTCCAAATAACTTTGAGCTTCTCTAGCCCAATCCACTGACAACCTATTCTTATACCTATAAAGTAGACATAAGGTCTTCAAATGAATCAGAGTTCCCATGTAGGGTGTGAGAAATAAATATCTATAGGGTCTCACCAAGTTCTCATAATATAAACCATCATTCTAGTGTATTAATGAGGAAAGTAAATGATATAAATAAACATGTTAACACAAGTACGTAAGACACCGTGTGTTAACCAGTTCACTAAGAATTCATGTACATTAGGCCGTAATGTGCTAACAAGCCCATTATGACCCCTGGTCATGCCTTCTTTAAAACCATGTAGGAATATTTTTTTTTATCATTATACTAAATTCATATCTTATCTCTTGCCTAAATACCCCTTGTAGTTTATCTCTTTTAATCCATATCTATACCCAAAGGTGTAGGGTAGAGTGTGCACTAGTTCTCAATCATTATATAAAGGTCCATGGTAGGTTCTTGGGTCCAAGTCATGAACTCGCCTTCTCAATGAAGGTGGGATTTTCAATACCTTTTCACTCTATGTGAGGTTTTCTATATCTAAACCACTACCTTATCTCTCAAGTTAGGGTCTCTGACCTCTATTTTGTATCACATATCATCTTTACTAGGACCTCTCATTTAGGGGAGGTCACACATTACATCCACCACCCACTAACTCAGGATGGGGTCACAACCACACCTCTCCCCTCTCCCGGGGTGGGTCAAATAAGCACCAGTGTACCAATACCCTATCATTTTAACACCTAGATATTTTATGTTTTTTTTAATAAATTTAATTCCTTTGATATCTCGTGTTAGGTGGTACATTGAGTCTTAAAAAACCAGGATATACTATTAAAAATATTATTTAAACACGGTTGTTCTAACCTAGTCATTAAAATTGGATGTATGAATAGGAATAAACAAATTTTAAATATTAATTATAATGTTTTTATATAAATATAGCATATTGATAAAAAAGTAATAAATTTTTATTAAATTCTATATATGTTTTAAAAATACAATTTTCTCAAAAAATGTTTTTATTGTATTTTGTGGAAAAAAATAAAATTATTTTTCCAATTTTAGAAAATATATTTGAAAAAATAAACTTCATTATTGAAATATACATGTAAAATTTTTCTTTCATTGAATTTTATATAGTATTTTAAAAAGTTTACCACTTTTATAAATTGTAAAAATACATATTTTATTAAAAACAACCTTTTTGTTTAAAGAATTCATAGGATATATATTATTTTAATATGGTTATAAAGGTAAAATTAGTTTAATTATATATTTATTAATTCAATTTAGGTCATTTTAATCAATTTAATGTTAAATTTTGATATTAAAACATTCTATAATTATTAAAATTTTCTCTTTGGAAAACCACTTTTTTATCGCACCTATGGTTTTATTTTTAAATTAAAAAATTTCCAATTATATGAATGAAATTTGGAAAAATAGATTCCATGTTTTTAATTAGAATAATATATATTATATAATAAATAAACTTGTCATAATGAATAGTGAAAAAATTAAAAATTAATTATTGTGGTTAAAGTTAAAACAGGTTTACAAGGGGTTAAATAAAAATATAAGTAGTAAATTACCTATAAACATTTATAAATCCTATTTTTATACATATTTAGACCTTATATGATATAATTTTATATAATTATCCATTTTGGATCCTTAGGGAATGTTTAAAATTTGGGTACACCTTTTTCATTTCAAAAATTCCAAGTGTATCCCCTCCCCAGCTTATAAATGGCCACTCCCTCCACTCTCTTATTTACACTTTTAAACTCCTTTGATTCATCCAATACCTACCCAAATACATTCCTAACTTCCCTAAAAACTTCATGGGGGGATTATTTCTATTATTAAACCCTCATAAAAATACTTTAGGCAAAAACCTAAATGGGTTCTCTCAAGAAGGTGTATAGTCCTTAACCATACGTTTTCATTTTATTTATTCTCAAAATCCTTAAAATATTATTCAACCATTATGTTATAATAACATAATTATCTATAATATACTTATATTTGATTTTTAACTATATTACCTATACTTATCTCTTATTATATCAAGTGGGAAACAAAACTGTTGATCATGTGTACGGTGAACTACCGCCTCGCTAACCGTTGTACTTCATTTTTCATCACCAACTCTCATAGATGGATATAATTATAGATTTAAAATTTTTATATGATATTTAAGAGATAATTATATATATAGAATTATAATATAATGTTCATATTCATACATTCCATTTCAGGGGAATACGATAATGTTGCTCATGTTTACGGAGGACTACCACCTCGCGAAGCGACGATATTCATTCTTCACTTACACTTTACATGGAAGGTAATAAGAATAGTTTTAATGAAAATATATGATACATATGACATAAAATTATTCTTAAAAATTAATATATTGTTTATCTTTATTTAGTTTCATCCTTTTATAAAATAGAAACATTGATTATGCATACACACGACATACCGTCTCTGTGAATAGTAAAGTTCATTTTCTATCTCTAACTTTAATGGATTACTCCAAATACATATATAGTGAATATATAAGATATTTATATCATGGTAAAAAAATTATATTATGTAACCTTGATCAAATTAAAAGGACTTAAAGTGTCAAACCAAAGTATAGACGAAAAACAAAGGAGTTATTACTCGAAATGTGATTTTAACAATGAATTGTTAATAAATTGGTAATAAAAGGTTATAAGTAAATCATATATGGTAAGATAAATAATATTATGTTTATTTAATATATGTATAATAAACATATATTTATTATTCATGTAGTTCTAACATGAACTAAGTAATTTGAGACTTAAGGTAATGGATTTTTGTCTCAAATAGCCTTCTTTAGGATATATATCATGTTATACACATATCGTATTTTATGAGGTATATGTACATCCCATTTGATATTTTATATAGTTAATTTATTTATTCTCATGATATTTAATTTTTTATTTAGTGTTATTATTTCATGGGGTTTATGATCCAAATTTTATCGAAGCATGTAAGAGATTTTCATCTCACTTTTATTTATGTGTAACATGTTCCTTATACACCACTTATTTCTTTTGGGTGGTGTATATATTTCCCATGAATTTATTTTATAATAATTATCCTAATAATTATGGGATATAAATATCTATATAATTTTCTTTATTTCATGGGACTTATTATTTAAAAGATACCAAAGTGGTAAAAGTTTATTGTTATAATCTCATTATTTATCAGGATTCTTTATGATATTCTTCCAATAATGAGATATTAAGAAATAAATATAAAGAAACATATGTATTTTATTATCCTCTATTCATTTATATGTAATACATGTTTTATTTTAAATTTCCTCTCTTTATACACTAAATATTCTAAAATATTTTTTAAGGAAAACCCAAACATAATTTTCTCTTTGGTCAAAAATATTTTTCCTTCCATGTCCGTATTTTCTAAAAATGTTCTAAAGAAAAATTTATTATTATCCAATGATTTTTTAAATAATTTAAACCCATGTTTTAATATTTACAAAAACAATTAAAATTAATCTTATTTTCATTTTCCAAATAAGGTGTTTTTGACTTTTTACCAAAAATTTAATAGGGATCCTTTGTTGAATGTGTATTGCGTGAATGGAATTTTATAACATTATAAACACTCAATTATTTTAATATTACTTTAAAGTTTTTCAATTTTATTTTAAAATGAGGTTTTTTACATAATATTTGTGCATTTTTTAGATTTTAAAGAAGTGATTTAAAATGGAAATAATATTTTCCTCAATAATTTTTTAATTAACTTTTATGTAATTTATATTCATCAACAACAAGTAAATTTGTTTTTACCTATATTTTTTAGGGGATATGATCCAATTTTACCATCCTTATTCTTAATCATTTTATTTATTATTATGATGAATTGATGGGATGATTATGAGACATATTTTTTTTATGTGTTATGCTATTATGGAATGTTTATGAAACTGTTTTATTTTCATGGGTTATGATATAATGAATGATTTAGGATCTTTTGGAACACATATGTATTATTTTTATTATTTGATGGGTGGGACCTATATCTCCATCCAATGCATTGGGTAAATTATTATATCTCATGAGATAACTATAGGAAACAGACTGATGTGCTTGATCCATTGTAAGAAGCAAGTTAATAGGTTTGATTCACTATGGGAAATAGGTAATGATTCCAGATTCATTATGAAATGTGAAATAGGTATTTATGGATGAACCATTTTGATTTTATGGTCCTGGATGTCAAAAGTTTCATACAATTTTTTTATACTTATAATGGTGCCACACTTGTACAACATTAACTTATGGTTTATAATTTATTTATGATTATTTTTCACTCTTATGGTTCATGTATTTTGAAATGATAATGTTTTGTGCTATATATCATGCTTATGATCCATAAAAGATTGTGTATAAACTTTAAAAGTTATATTTATAATCTCATACCCTTACACTTATCTTATTCTTTGATATTATCATCAATTGATATCTTTCATGTTTACCCTTACTGAAATTCTAAGATCACCCTTTATTATGTTCCTTTTACCCAAGTTATGAAGAAAGGTTTGTGTATGGTATTTCTATGAAGAGTATTAAATGAGGATATCATTAAGGGTGATGTTAAAGATCATTCATGAAATAAAAATATTGTGTAACTAGTCTCAATTGATACAATTCATTTATGGTCCTCTGACGTGTATTTATGAAATGTATTGAATATTCATCTATCAAGAAGTAATATATATGTATGAAAATAATAGGTCATTATAGTTGGTATTAGAGGAAAGTATTAGTTAACCTTTGGAAACTATGATGAGAAAACTTTAGTGAGATCCTTAAGTATACTTATAAGGATAAGTTAAAGTATATGAAAATATCTTGGAATTTTGGTTAACGGTAGAGTGAGTGGTTTCTAAGAAATTACATCCCTGAATGAATACTACATGTGGATGTGGCTCTAGTACAATTGTGCCTAGGTGTAATAACTCTGAAAATGGTTCATTGAGCTACACTTGATCATCCCTCGGTGCATGAAAATGGACCTTTCTGTACAACTAGTTTTCCACTCATGGGGGATATGCTTTGGAATTTCATAAACTATTTACCAACCATAAGGAATGATTTCAATAGAGGATGACCATTAATGACCTCGATCAAAAAAAAATTGATACACTGAAAATAAGGTTTCATGATTTAGATATCCTATAATTTATTTCATGATTATTTCATCTCTCAATATTATTATTATTACTCATACTATGCTTTTTGGTTTTAGTCATTATCAGGAACCAAGAGGAATCATGATAACACTGAATGTGATCGATAATTCGGTGATTATGAGAAACCAAATTGGATGATAATGGGATAGAATTATATTTTTATTATTCCTAATCATATATTGTTATATATGATTAAAAATTTAAACTTTTGTGATATTCCTAACATGTCAAATGAGATGAATATGGACTTTTATGAAATTTTATATCGTAACAAACATAGAAGAAAGATGATTCATATTACTAAATGTCACGAATTTGGGAGAAATAACCTAGAATAATATCTCAAATTGAGGGGATAATTCTTTCTATGTGAAAATGAAGGTCATAGAGAAAAAAAATTCCAAGGAGTATGATTTCTAATATATGGGGAACTTGGGAATTAATTGATTCAATTCCCTAAACTATGGGTTAGTAACTGGACCAAGGAAGGTACTATGTTATTCCAATCATTTAAGTTAAAGGATTAAATTATGTATGTATTTGAATTTAATAATTCGGTTGTATAAGTATTTTTATTAATTATATTTTTGTTATAAGAATTAGGAAATATCAAAGGATTATGTTAGTTTTGGAAGCATATATATCTTTATGTAAGATTAACTTAAGATTTATGAATACCATCATGGTTTTATGAGTTAAAGTTGTACCATTAGATCAAAGTATTAAACACCACTTTTAATGTATTAAGTGATGGAATTTTAATGTGATTATGAAATTTTTTGAGAAGTTTTCTTAGGATAAGGAATATATAACACTTAGGTTCAACATGAAGTACTATTATCGAACAATTTCCTTTTCATAAGTTTAAATGTATTGATAACCTCCAGGGATTATATAATATTTGATTAATTGAAGTTATTTTCAAGGATTTTCATCATATTTATTAGTATGTTATAAAAATTATTTTAATGTAGTTTTAGTATAAAGGGATAACATATCACATCTTGTAAGGTTGTGAGGCTTAAACCCACAATCGAAAGGAAGTTATTATGAAATGCATATCACTGGCCTATGTGATGTCTTGGTTAGAATAAAATTATTATTTTTAAATGATGTGATATATAAAGATTAATTTTATTTTTAGAAAATTTGTTTTATTATATAGATAACCATGGATTTAAAATGATATGGTGATAGTTTATGCCTCATGAAAATTAAAGGTTCATGAGAAAAATTATCCAAATCATGATTTGGAGTTAGTTGTGGTAATTGTTTCATTAAATATATGAGGTCATTATATTTAGGGATAAATTTGTTATGTATATATATTGATCATAAAATTTTTAAGTATATATTCACATAGAAGGATTTGAATATGATCCAAAAAAGATGGTTTAATTTTATTAAATATTATGATTTCTCAATACATTACCACCCTGGGAAAGCAAACAATTGGATGATGGTTTGATTCAAATGGGCCATTCTAGATTAACTATGATGAGTATCATAAAATATCCACTATTTATAGATTTAAAAAATGATTGATCTAGAAATAATGAAGGAAGGGAAATAATTTTATCATTCTAAAATGAGCGTTCAACTATCTATACAAGTTAGGATTAAAGAGTTGTAGAATGAAGAAGTAAAGATATAGAAGAATGTGAGAAATATTCTTGATTTTAACCTTGATTTTATGTAATGATAGTTTTAAAGAACCATTTTTCTGATCCATCGACAACTGATTTAAAGTAGTATTTATTATAAGAAGCTCATAGTTATTTATTCTCTATTCATCTAGGAAGTCTAAATATGCATAAATATATGAAAGAGTATTTTTAGTGAGATATAATAAAGAATGATATCACAGAGTTTGTATCTCAGTGCCTGGTATAGTAGAAAGTTAAGGTAGAGAGAGAATATTTTAAGGGGATTTTATAACGATTACCCATACTAGAATATAAATGGGAAAACATCACCATAGATTTTTTCATTACACACCCCAAAATGTATAAAGTTCATAATGTTGTATTGGTTATATTTGGTTTTC
Organism: Viscum album; assembly: GCA_963277665.1. Classification (NCBI taxonomy): domain Eukaryota; kingdom Viridiplantae; phylum Streptophyta; class Magnoliopsida; order Santalales; family Viscaceae; genus Viscum; species Viscum album. The sequence goes on along the minus strand of OY728139.1, from coordinate 162,623,828 downwards.
TTATAAATTTAGAAAACTTAATCACTATGAGAGAGGATTTATCTATAGATCAATTTTCTAGGATATACCTTAAGAAAGTGGTATGTATTATTATATTTCGACATTCTATTGTATCTAATTAAGATAGGAGGCTTACCTTGAAGTTCTGGTGAATTCTTCAATGGTATTTGAATAAAAATTTATGTTTCAGCACAACTTTTCATCCTCAGATAAATTTCCAGTCTTAGAGAACAATTAAAACCTTAGAGGATATGATATGATCTTATTATATGTATTTAAAAGGTGTTAGGGATCAACACCTTCCTCTAATTGATTTTTCTTACAACAATTTCTTCCACTTGAGAATTCAGATGGATCCTTATGAAGCCCACTACGAAAAAAATCGTAGAAATATAACTTTCTAGGATGAAGTTGTAAAATTAAAGCTATTGGTACTTGATCTAGATGGGGAAATGGGAGAGAAATTCTAAACAATTCAATAACATATCAAGGCATATTAGAATCAACATAAACTTCATACTGACAATCATGAGTTTGATTTGGAGTTTAAAGTTATTAATACAGTATTTCTATTAATTCTCTATAGAATTAGGAATATGAGATTTGGAAATAAATTAATTTCAAACCCTAGATATATTGGACTTTTTGAGATTCTTGAATGAGTAGGGATAGTTTTTTATTTCTTACTACTTCCACTTATCCTCTCTTAAGTCTATGATGTGTTACATGTATCTCTCCTAAGGAAGTACATACATGATCTTACACATGTACTTAAATCAGATGTCATACCACCGGATCATGATCTCTCTTATGTGGAACAATTGGTGGAGATTATAGATTGTATAGATAAAGTTCCATGAAACAAGACCACTCACCTGGTCAATGTTTTTTATAAATCCACTAGCTTTAGGAAGATATGTGGGAATATGAGGATTTAATGAAGAAATAGTATCCCCAGTTTTTTTAATAAATTGATTTAATTTTGATGGAAATATTTATTTTAATTTTGGTAGAATGTAACACCCTATGATTTTATGAAATATTTTTTTAATAAATTTAATTCTATAGATATCTTGTGTAAAATGAAATACAGAGTTTTAATGAACTGTGATATACTATAAATATTATTATTTAAATATGGCCATTATAACCTAATCGTTAAACTATACGATATGAATAGTAGTAACCACATATTAAATATTACCTATAATGGTTTTCTAAACATAAAACATATAGATAAAAATATACTTAATTTTCAGAAAATTCTTTATATGTTTTGAAAATACTATTTTCTCAAAAAACGTATTTATTTCATTTTGTGAAAAAAAACTTAATTTTTTACACTTTTAGAAAATCTATTTGGAAAAAATAAACTTCATTTTTTAAATCTATATTTCAAATTTATCTTTGAGTTAATTGTTTATAATTTTCTGAAAATATTAATTTTTGGATAAATAGTAAAAAATGATTATTTTTAATGGAAACTTCCTTTTCATTTAAATAATTCACAATATTTTTTAAAAATGGTTATAAAATTTAAATTATTTCAATTAAATATTTATTAATCAAATTTAGGGCACTGGAATCAATTTCATATTTAATTTTTATATTAAAACATTCTATACGTGTGAAAATTTTCTCTTTGGAAAACCACTTTTTCGTCGCATCTGTGAGTTTATTTTAAAATTAAAATTTTAAACATATGTGACTAAAGTTTGGAATAATGGATTTCATATTTTTTATCATCATAATTAATATTATATAATAATTTTAACTCGATTTTTTGCTTGAATGAATATTAAAAAAAAGTAAAAATTAATTATTGTGGTTATGGTTAATACAGGTTTACTAGGGGTTAAACTAAAAAATAAGGAGTGAAACGACCTATAAACTTGTAAAAATACAATTTGTTGGAAATATTTCACCCTTATATCATCTATTTTTTATAATTAACCATTTTGGATCCTTTTTGTATGTTTAAATCATGGGTACAACTTTTTCTTTTCAGAAATTCCAAGTGTGTCCTCTCTCCCACTATTAAAAGGAAACTCCTTATCCTATACTATTCATACTTAAAGAACCTTTTGGTTTTTCCAATACCTAAAAAAATAAATTCTTTAACTCTATATACACAATCTATATTCCTTGGTTTTACTATTATATCCTTTTAAAAAGGCTTTAGGTATAAACCTAAAGGGGTTTTCCAAAGAAGAGGCATAGTCTTTAACCATATGTTATCATTTTATTTATTCTTTATATCATTCAGATATTCTTAAAAAATGATGATATAAAAACATAATTATCTACCATATACTTTTATTTTATATTTTAATTTCATCATCTATAGATATATCCACCTCCATCAAGTGTGTAATGAAACCGTCGATCGTTTTTACGGTGAACTACCGCCCCGCGAACTGATGTAATTCATTTTCCATAACCACCTCTAATGGATGGATATAATGATTTATTTAAAAAAATTATAGGAAGTTTATTACATAATTATACTTTTGTAATTATAATATTACATACTCCTTCATATATCTCATTCCATGGGAATACGATAACATCGCTCATGTGTAAGGTGGATTGTCGCCACACAAAGCGATGTGATGCATTCTTCACTTACGCTTTACATGGAATGTAGTAAAGATGGATATAATGAAAATATGTGATATATATTATATAAAAATGATTCTATAAAGGTAACATATTATATACCAGTCTTTCATTTTATCCATTGTGAAAATGTAAATAGCATCTATGTGTACGTACGCCTTATCGTCTCAATGAACATTGTAATTAATTTTATACCTATAACTTTAATGGTTTAATATAAATAAATATATAATTAATATATATGATATTTATATCATAGTTAAAATTCTGGATATTATGAAACCATGATCGAATTAAAATGACAAAAAATTCCAAATCAATACATATAAGAAAAACAGAGTTATTACACAAAATGTGATTTTAGCAAGGAATTGTTAATAAATTGGTAATAAAAGGTCATAAGTAAATAATATATGGTATGATAATTGATAGTGTGATTATATAATATATTTAAAATAAACTTATATTTATTATATAGGAATTTCTAATGTGTACGAAGGAATTTAAGACTTAAGGTAAGGGCTTTTTTCTCAAATTTCTTTCTTTAAGACATTTTTCATGTTATGCACCTATATTATTTTATGATGTCTATATAAATACCCTCTGACATATTATATTATTTATTTTTAAATCTCATAATATTTAATTTTTCATTTAAATTTATTATTTATGGGTCTTGCGATTCAAAAGTTACCAAACCATGTAAGAGATTTTCATCCCACTTTTATTTCGGTGGGACACATGCCTTATACACCACTTGTTTATTTTATGTGGTGTATATAATAAACATTAATGTATTTTATAATAATTATAATGATAATTATGGGATATAAATATCCATATATTTTTCTTACTTTCATGGGACTTATGATTCAAAAGATATCAAAGTGGTAAAGGTTTAATGTTATATTCTTATTGTTTATCAGGATTGTTTATGATATGATTTCAATGATGAGATATTATGATCAAACTATAAATAAAATCATGGATTTTTTATCCTATGGTTATTTATATAGAATAAATTTTTACCTTTCATTTTCCTCTCTTTATGTACTCAATATTCCAAAATAATTCTTTTAAGTAAAAACTGAATTTATTTCTATCTTCGGTCGAAATGTTTTTTCATCCATGTCCATGTTTTCTAAAAAATGTTTTAAAGAAATATTGAACATTTTAAAATTATTTTTTAAAGACATTTATACACAATTTTTAATTTTTTTTAAAATAAAATTAATCTTCTTTTCAATTTTGGAATGAATTAGTTTTGACTTTTTATAAAAAAATGTAAAAGAAATATTTATTTTAATGTGTATGGAATGAATAGAAATTTCTACCATTGTGAAAAATAAATTATTTGAAGATTACATTATAATTTTTCAAGGATATTTTCGAATAAAATTTTTTACTTAATATTTTTGGAAAATTTTATATTTTAAATAAGTGATTTCAAATGAAAATTATGTTTTCCACAATAAATTTTTAATGATATTTTATAGAATTTCTATCTATAAATGATAGCAAACTTTGGCATTGCCTATATTTTACTATGGATATGATCTAATTGTACCATAATTATTCTCTCATTAGGTGGTTTATTATTATGATGAATTTATGAGATGATTATAAGATGCATTTTCATTATATGGGGTATTCTATGATGGAATGTTTATGAAACCATTTTATTTTCATGGGTTATGATATGATGAATGATTTATGATCTTTTGTAACACATATGTATGATTTCAATTATGTGGTGGGGGCCTATATATCCCTCAAATTAATTGGATAAATTATCATATCTCATGAGATAACTATGGGAATAGGCCAATGTGCTTAATCCACTATATGAAACAGGTGATGATGCATGATTCATTATGAAATCGGAAATAGGTTTTGATGTATGATACATTATTATTTTATGATATTTTATGCTAATCATGATATATTAAATGGTTTCTATACTTATGATGGTGCCACATTTATATGACATGAACTTTAGTATCATGATTTATTTATTATGATTTTTAAATCTTATGATCTGTGTCTTTTGAAGTTATAATTTTTTATGTCATGGATCATGTTTACGATCCATGGTAGATTGGGTATGAAATTTTTAAGTTATATTTATAATATCATAACCTTTTACATATCTTATGATTTCATATAATCATATGTCGATATCTTACATTTTCACTCTTACAAATAATATGATCTCACCCCTTCATATTTTTCCTTTCATCAGGTTATAAAAAAGGTTTTAAGTAGGGTATTTCTATGAAGAGTATTAAATGGTAAGATATTTATGGGAGATGTTTAATATCTTTCATGAAATAAGAAAGTTGTGTAATTATTATCCAAATACACTAAACCTTTATAGTACTCTCATGTATATTTGTGAAATGTATTAAATATTCATCTATCAAGATGTAGTATTAGTGTAAGAAAATATTGGGTCGTTATACTCACTTAGGGAGAGGTTAAATTATTCTGAAGCCACACATTATTGCTAAATATTAGACCAAAAATCACACACAATAATGATATCATCTCACTCATGATGATTTTTCCAGTTCCATCTCAACCATGGTAGGGCCAGTCCTTGAGGCACATCATCACTCAAGATTCATTTTTTCCTACCACAACACACTAACATATGGAATACAACCTATCTCACAATCTCAATACTTTTTATAGGGTGTTATTCACTCAATACCAAGTCCCCACCTCAAATTATTTACACCAACACACATCCATCACACCTTGATAACCTCATAGACCATAGGATCTATCTAACCCAGAACACATAGGTAGAATCCCATTTCATCTAGTTTCACTATAACACTTTGGAAACCCAATTCTTGGTCATCCTATAACACCCTCAACCCACGCTCAAATCTCATATCACATCACCAAAGGGATACCTATCAATCTATCACCCATAGGAAACCCTCTTGTTCACTCCCATCAAGTCCCATATGACTTATAAAACTCATCTTGGGGACCAAGGATCTCCCCCAACATCAAGAGTGGGTTCCTCATTACACGTGATATGTACAACCATATCACTCATCATCATCTGACCCCATACCTCTCATGCTTTCTCATTGGACTTATATAACTTAAATTGAATGCCCAAGTCATGTCTCATACCCCAAGACCTACCCAATTACTATTTTCAACATAGTATACACCTACACCCCTAGGATACCTAATTGTTAAGAAATACTAATGAATTCAAAGTGCATAAGTACACTTGATCTTATTTTGGGGGATCAATGCCACCCCATCCATTTACCTTGGGATCTCTCTATCCCTATTTGTTCTACTCAAACCCATTCAAAATCTTGGAATAAAAACTCATATATAAACAAGAATATAATTTTATTATATGGTCCACCAATATAAATACTAGATTAAACCCCTCACCAAGCCTATGGACCACCTCATCCAAACCCATCCATGTCTCTGCCGTGATTTTTATTCCATGTAAGCTTATATCACACAAGGTGGGTATAAATAATTATTATAATTAATTATATAATTTAATATTAGGATTCATAACTAATGTAAAACTCATCAGGAATTATTGCATTTTTGAAACCACTCAAAACCCTTTGGAGACCTTCTTTTTGAGTCCTCCTCTCTCCAAGACACACAAAATCCCCATTATTACCACTTAAGTCTATCATGATCTATTAAAATCAACACCAAAACCCTAAATCATACAAAATTTAGTGGAAATGGGATATAAAAATAATAGGGAGAGAGAGAGAGAAGAAGAAAGAAGAGAAATGTACCCAAAACTACTATAAAGTTATACTCAACACCATCCAAGGCCATGGGGGATAAAACAGTGAGATTAAAGGATTAATGTAGAATGATAGCCCCTTATTTATCCAATTTTAACCTAAATTATGATGGGGGTGACCCTAAAAATATTGGTTTACCCTACTAAGAAAACTAGCTAGGGATCCCCTTGTGGCATGACTATAGGATCCACAATACAAGGGCCTCAAATGGGGTTGCCTTTAGAATCATCCCCTACAGTTGATGTGAAAGGCCTATCCATGAACACTAGTTGTGGTTTAACTTATCTTTGTGGGGGAATCCTGATGGTTTACCTCCCATGAAATATCCACATCACAACCTACCCACTATGATGTGGTCCATCCCCCATAAACACCGCTATAGCATAAAAACTTATACCCTTCTAAAAAAATCCCACATCACCCACCATTATAAAAAAACCCCAAGGTTATAGAATGGTCTATTTCCTTCAACCATAATCATCAACTAATTCTCCCTGATCTCTCTTTGATATTCACCTAACACCTGAACCAGCAACTAAACATCTTTCTACTTCCAAAAAAATATCTTCAAGATGTTTCAATTCTAAGATTTATTATCAAAATCCCAATTCAGGAAACAACCCATAATCTGAGATCAAAAAATCAAATTCCCTTAGACAAAATGACTTAAAAATTAGAAGGCTGTTATAAATTTATTCCAGGGATAAATATATAGATAGATGCCTAGAGCCACTTCAACTTTCTCTTCTCAGTTCATCACATTTTCTATTTTTCTTCAAAAAATAACTTTCCCTTCCACCAATCATAGAAGAATAATATTATAACATTTTCAACCCTATATTATCAATTTAAACTAATAGGGCTTGTTCCATAAAATTATTATAAGTTTGGACCTTCAATAAGAAGACCTAGGATCATATTTTTGGTATAAGTACTATCTCAAACCACTGTGATTTCAACTTATTATTTGAAACCATCTTGGGAGACAAATGAATGATCATTAAAAATTAGTCAGTATATTCTATGATTATCTGGTTTACTTTTCAAAGGAATGAAAAATCTTTTGACTTCACGAGTTCCATAAATTTGAGATAAATTTATAAAATGAACATCACCTTAAATAATATTTACTCCAAGTCCTCATTTTTTTCTCTTGAACAACGGAGTCCCACCATTTTTTATTGGGAACTTCAAGAATGAAAGTGAATATCTTCATCTTAATGGCCTCTAGAGTATCAAGAAATTCAAAAATTCTTTCTATATTCTCTAACCAATCCTTTACCTCCTAAATATCCTTATAGTAAAGAAACTCTTGGTCCTAGTATTTATCTTCACTCAAAACTAGACTTACTTTCTTAGACTATGTTTTTCACCTTGGTCTATAGCTATTAGATTCTATACCATTTATTTCATAACATTATGATTTGTTAGGGGAGGTTCTCAAAGAAATTTATCTATTTCTTCCACCTAAGGGTTCATTGGGGGCCTTCATAAAGACATGTTACTACATAAAATCAAATAAGAAGAAAAAATAACATTAAAATATATATATATACTAAATTAAAATAGCAAGTACCATTTAAATAAATTAATAATCATAAGAAAACATTTAAAAGAGAGAAAAATGTAGAAATCATCAAAATTTACACTGTTTTCAGTTTAGTCACATATTTTACCAAATTTTGTGCCAATCATGTGAGCAACTCTAGATGATTTGGGGTATGATGTATGGTTAGGAGACATAGTTTTAAAAATTGTGTACTAAGTTTTTAAAATTGTAGCTCCTCTACCAGGGTCGTGTGGTTTATCCACATGATCTAAAAATCATGTGCCTTAGTTGTATACCATAGAAATTCCTCTAGCCCTCCATTTCCTACTTGAAATTATATACAATCAAAAAAAAATTCTTAAATACTCATTTCTATATTTCCCACTGTAACTTAAGTATCTTTATGATAAGTTTTGATTGTGTGACCAATGAATTTGTTGAAGGTTTTTATTTTTCATTAACATTGAATAAAGAATCATTAGAGGTTTCTCAAATAATGAAAAATATTTAATGAATTTTTTTAAGATATTTTAGTCATCTTTGAGAAAGTTTCAATAGGTTTGGTGATCATTGGATGTGAATCTATAATCCTATAAAGAAGCTAAAATTTTGCAAAGTTATTTTTTATATGAGACATTATGAAGTTCGTATGAGTCATTGAGAGTTGTGTACAAGTCATTAGAAACTATTTACTAGTCATTTGAATTTTTATATGAGTCATTTAAATCTTTTTATGTGTTATTTTAAGTTAATAAGAGTCATCAGAAGATATTTATAAGTTATTGAAAGTTTTTTATGCATAATTTAATGTTACATATGACTGATTTTGACTTTATATGTGTAATCCCCTTTGTGAAATTGTTAATTTTCTAGAGGGTGATATATTAAATATATAAATAATTATATATTCTAAATAAAATGAAATTAGATGATTCTTGATCCATACTTCATTGATAAAAACATCACAAATAAATTAGGATTCAATCAACAAATGAAGATATTATGATCTAAGCATCATGAAGATCAAGATTACCCATGAGGAAAAATGAATGATGAAGAATTCAAATGAAGTTGATTTTTCTTTTGAAGTATATCCAAATAGGTTTATGGAACTTAAGTGTGTTGATGTTGTGTTGATACCAAATTATTTAATCATATGAAAATGTTATGGAAGTGATTGAAGATTTTATTTCAAAAGATATAAATACTTCATTAATGTGTTTTTCAGATCTGTTATTTTGTAAATAGGTTAACGAATATGATTATTTAGGCCAATCAATTTTATTGAAGAAGAATTAATTATTGAGTATCTCTTGAATTTTAAAATAAATTAATTTTAGAGTTATCTTTGAATAGTGATCGTTTATGGATTTTACCCAAGAATATTTCTCAACTGGAATTAAGAAAAGGGTTTTTTGAAAATAATATATAGATAGAGATTAATTGAAATATATAACATTATTTAATGGTGGGATAACACCCTCATAAACCATTTAATGAGGATAAATACAATGATCATTGAGTATCTAATTTTTTATAGGGATCCTATAGAATATGATATGGCACTAATTCCAAGAATTATTTTTAATTATGGAATATTTTGAAAATTCCAGAATAAGGGAAGCAGTCAAGAGAGAGAGACTAATGTTGTGAATATTTTATTATCATCAAAAACTGAGAGAAAATAAATGTTGAATCTAATGATTAGAGAAGAAAAATAAAACTTTCAAGATCCCAAGTCTTTAGTGAACTCAGATTAAGAAAACTTTGATGATTATATCAACATTTTTATATATATATTCTGAGTAAGTCTAATAATTTCTTATATTTTCTTAAGAGTTATTAGGGGTCGATGAACTTAGAGAGATGATAATATTTGAATTTTTTTATCTTGGAGTCTTGCGGATAAGATCTTCACATACTTTTAGAGTAACATATATTTTCCTGTGATATTTCTCATTCTATGTTTTTATCACTTCAACTAGTGAGATACTATGTAAATTGTTGGTAAACAATCCCACAATGTAACATTGTAGTGTTTTTTTGTTGCTTTGTTTGTTGAAAAAGTATGTGTCTAAGGTCAGTTGTGGAGTTCTATTATTGTTTTTTACTAGAGATGTTTACAAGGAACCATTAAAATGGAATGGTTTCTCTGGATGAATTCTATAAAGTATTATATATAAGGTGGTATCATTTCTTAGTTTTTTCCAGATTTTTGGGGTCAAAAATTTGGAGGATGGATCAATAATCATGAAAATTGGATTTCTATGAATTCCTCCTGAAAATATGGAAAATTCATGGATTTTTTGAATATTGGAGCTTATCAAAGTTATGAATCTTTATGAAGGAATTCAGTTACATGATGGTTGGGTTTCGCAAAGGTGTGGAGCATTATGAACACATGATGTAAAGGTGGTGATTCTCTGTAACTACTAGAACCTTCACGAATGGTAAAATTTCCATGGCACTTTAAAAAAATAGGGAGACCTGCAAATAATATTGGACAGATTTTTGAAAAATTGATGACAAGGATATAAGCTCTGAGAATGGGAGGCATCACCTATAAATAGTCCTCTACCCCCTGATTTTAGAAGAGAAATCCTTAATGAAAATACAAGGGAATAAATTTTTGATAGTGATTCATTAAATTTTTTTCTTGTAAAAACATTCATAAAGAAATTAAGTTCATGAAGGCTATCAAATATGACCAAAATTTATAAGAATTGTGAAACTATTGATGTTTACGATGGCTATAAAAATTTAACCTAAAGTTATGAGATTTATGAAGGCTAAGAGAGCTTCACAAAAGTGTTGATATTTGAAAATTCTAAGTGATATTTGTGAAATGGGTATACTTTATGAAAGCAGTGATCATCATTAAATTTGGGGGGTTCATTAAGAAAGTATATACTTGTGAATAATTTGGTAGTTTCACAAAATTTGTGTGAGCTTCTCGAAAGTAGTGAGTATCATGAATGTTTTGAAAAGGAATTTCTGTTTTGGTAAAGTGATATTCAGTAAGTGGAAAAAAGTATAACTTCAATAAAGCATACCTAAAACTATGTATGTATTATTTATTTTTAATGAATGGACCTGCATGTCTATAAATTTTGTATGAATCCTTTCTGGAGTAGTGAAAAAATGAAGATGAAGAAGGTGATCCTTTCCACCGGCAGTGAGACATAAAATGAAATATTGGGGGATTGATCCTTAATAAGCAGTGATATGTGCCTAAACATTGTAAAGGTAGTGTTACTAGGCATATATGTGATCTATACCAAACATTATTTTGGCAGTGAACCTTAGAGTATTTGGCACACCTATACATTATAACTGTATGCTACTTGGATGTAGTTCAGTGAGGGTGAGTCAAGGGAAATTTTTTGTTTCCTGGTATATTCACACCAACTTTACTTTCAAATCATCATAATTAGATAAAGAAGAAAAGAATAATATCTTCATAAACACCTAATAGAAACAAATGTGACCCTTATAATAAAGATTTCAATATCTATTGGGGTAAGATGAATTTTGAAAATAATATTCATACCTAGAATCACCCCCACCCCCCCCCCCACCCCCCCCCCCCCCCCACCCCCAACCCCCTCTCAGGGTATCTAAGAACATTATGATCCTAACAATTGGTATTAAAGAAAGGTTTATTTTATCAAATTTGTTTTCTTTGAATTGGTTTAGTTAATTCTTCACATTAAAGTTTTATTCTTCTCTTATCTCATTATGCCGTGTAAAAAGGATAAACCTCAAATAAGAAGAATAAGTTAGGTGGAATTCCTCGGTGTGGAACTGTCTATGTAAAGATTGTGATTCATTTTAAGGAAATAAAAAATGTATTACATAAATTTTTGGATGAATAAGACAATGAAAATATTTACTCATTCAATGATTCTACACTAATGAGTGAGGAACCTAATATTCCTACTGATGTGGGAACTAATGATGATGACTAAATTACAAGAATTCCAAAAGTGGAAGTTTTCCAAAAAAAATGAATGTGATCAAAAATTTGAGGGAGAAAATAATTATAAGGATATGCAGATCCAAGTGAAGAAAATTAAAGTCAACAAACTAAAAGGTTTAAAGAAAATACTTGTGAAATTGGCCACATATCTAAGGGAGAAGAATGATTCCCAAGATAAAGAACTATAAAAAATAAAATCTAATGACAAAGGTAAGAATTTGAACTCAAAAGAAATTCATAATTTTGAATCTTGAAGTGATAATCATTTTATACATTGTTCATAACTAGTATATAAGAATAAAAGGCTACAAAAAAAAGAATTTGTGCTTTAAAGATTCTATTTCCTGGATAAATTTTAAAAAAAATATCAAAGTGACATAGAGTAAAATCCCTCCAAGACATTAAAATATGAGATGATTAGTGGAAAGACTCTCATAAGAGAACTTAATTCTCAAATTTTATCAAGGGATAATAAGATTCATCAATAAGGAGAAGAGCTAGAATCAACCAAGAAATAAGTGTAGAAATATAATGGAAAAGGAAATCCCAAATTTAAGTATGATTTACATTTATTTTTTTATTATCCTTTAGAATGTAATAATGAAATGAAAAATAAAATGGGAAATTTTAAAGGAAAAACATGAACAGGTTGTCTTATCCCAAAGTCCATGAATTTTAGAAAAATCTGGTATTAGATATGGTAAACCATCTCCCATGCAAGAGAGAAAAGAGTCGTGAATAGTTTCAGAAATAGGTAAAATTATGTATGTGTTGTATATCGGACTAAAAAGTAGTATACATGAATTTATGAAAATATGTGCTACTTATGTGGGATGCGTGGCTATACATCAAGTTTTTATTTTGAGGATCTGGAATATATTTCATGTTGTGAAGATAGAAATATTTATAAATCTAATAATAAACATAAGATTCATGATAAGTCTAAAATAAAATTCTTATAGAATAAAGTAGCCATGAATTTCTGTTATTTTGGAAGATTGAGACATGTCATGAGTATGTTTCAAGAAGCAGGGGGCACAATTTCAGAAGAATATGTCAAGTTGTATCAACATCTCAATCAATAAATAATAATGCAAGGTATGTTTTTAATGAGAGGTGTTTTATATGTGCCAATCATGGGAATTTGGAAAGAAATTTAAGTAGGAATAAAATAGGGATGGCAAAAGACCTGAAAGGGTATCCTCAACTTTGGAAATGTATAACTAAAAATACTATATTTGAAGACAAGTCGATAAGTTGAAGAATAGGTTCCAAGACTCAAAATAAACATAGGGATCTCAATGAAAAATGTACCAATAACATTCTCTCTTAAAATCAAAGAATATCTCTTGGAAAAAATGTGAATGAACATAGAAGAAAAAGGAAGGATATTCTCCAGTTTTAAGTAAGAATAACATACATTTAGTGAAAGAGTAACTCCCAGCACATCAGAGTGAATTGACTCAGATAACCGATAAAATAAAATGAAAAAATAATGACTCAACATATTTATGTTTCATACCATAAATAAAGAAGTAAATTGAAGATAAATATCCATTTAATGGATCAATAATCAAGAGTTTATGATCATTTGAAATATTCCTACTCAAATAAAACAACACGAAAAATGGCATGTAAGTGTTGCAGAAAAAAACAAAAATTCTACTAGGGATCTTAAAACCCAAATTGTGAAAATGTATATGCCTATAGAACCGACCTATTTATAGAATACCAATAATGTTTGTAAATGATGTTTAACTAAGCATAGAAATAGTACAACACTTTGTAAGAAAATATCAAAGGGTTGTTCCATCATGATCAACCATAATCCTCCTATTGAGGATTCTAGAGGTACCCCTTTCTGAATGTGTTAAATGTTTCTAATATCTTCTAAACTGTGTACATGAATAAGTGGTAGATACAATACATGGGGTTTGTGTGTGCATAAAGGTAACTAATGCATAAATTTTAATGAAGATATATGAAAAAAGAATAATCTAAACTCTTAAAATTCACATATGGTGTCAAATTCAAAACGTTTTGTTATTCAAAAAAACTATTTTATAATCAGTATATGAAATTTTTGTGCATTGGAAAATATAGATTATATAATGAATATTTCATTATGAAATAGAAGATCTATCAAATCTATAATTTAATGATCTTTTGGTTCCAAGTCTAATTGAATATTAAACCATTATAATCATGCCACAATTCAAATGTTATTTGTTAACTGAGATATGATTGATTGGTGGAGAAGTATAAACAATCATGTATTTCATTATCATCTATTTTTTTCAAACAAAATGATATTGGATAAGTATTTTTAGGATACCAAGAAGATGTGAGAGAAGACTAATAATGTTTTCAATAAGTTTTCTTCCCATTCTGAAGAATAATTCAACATCTACATTCAGCTCAAAATTAGTATTAATGATTTATATTAGTATAATGTAGTAGGTTCTCTAGGAGATTTTTTTGATACCTAAATATAAGAATGTCATTAGGACCAAATGGGTCTTCTGTAATAAGATGAATGAATATGGGATAGTGATTCAAAACAAAGCATGATTTTTGTGAAAAAGGACTCCCAGATAGAGGTTATTAATGTTGATGAAACATTTTCACCTATTTCATACCTAGAGACAGTCATATTATTCTTGTCCATAATAGTGCAAGGAAAGTTCAAATCTTTCCAATAGATGTCAAGTCATTATTTATGGATGGAGTTCTTGAAGAAGAAGTTTATATCGACAATCCAAATTATTTTCTTATTCATGGATATGATAATTGATTTTTTTAGCTAATAAAGGAACTATATAGATTGAAACAAGTTTGGTGAGCATGGTAATCAAGACTTGACCAGTTTTTGAAGAATCTTGGTTTTTAGTGTGGTATAGTTAATTACAATCTATATTTCAAAAACTATAGTAATTAAAGGATGATAGTACCGATGTTTTTTTATGATAGAATATTTGGTGGATCTGATGAATGATAGTTAAAACAACTCATATAATTTATGAAAAGTGAGTTTTAAATGTCAATGATTGGTGCATCGACATTTTTCCTTAGTTTATAGGTGACACAAGGAAGTAATGGAACGTTAATTTATCAATATAAATATAAAAAGGTGGTTTTTAAAAAGATTTGGAATGGATAATTCCAAGGAGATTATGAATCTGGCTTCTACCTAGATAAAACTATCACAAGATGATGAAGAAAAAGCAATTAATTTCACCTAATATAGAAAAATCATTGGAAGATTATTGTACTTAACAATGACATGATTGGATATTATTTTTCTATATACCAAGTAGTATGGTATAAAAGTAATCTCAAATAAATCCACATCCATTCAGTAAAAACTAATACTTCGCTATATCAAGTGAAAGGTGGATTTTCTTTTGTTGTATAATGAAAAATATTAGCAAGATTTATTGGGATATACATATGCATATTGAGCAAGATCAGCATATGATATAAAATCAACATAATATTGTTCATTCTATCTTGGTATATTGTTAATTTATTAGGTAAGAAATAAATAGGATTTCATTTCATTGATCACTGCAGAAGATTAATATATTACAGCTACTCGACCTTGCACATGATTATTGTGGATAAAGAAATATCATCATGATATATGAGTTGTAGTGATGTCTCCAATTAGAATCCATTGTGATAATTCAAGTGATATAAATATTAGAAAAAATACATTCCATCACTCAAGTACAAATCAAATTAAAATCAAGTGTCATTTTATCAATAAGTATGTGGAGCATGGACTTGTATAGTTGGAGTACATTCTTACAAGAAATATATGTTGTAGAAAAAATGATGAAGGCCTTACACAGAGTGTTGGTTGAGAGGAACCAACTGGCTCATGGAGTTTAGTCAACTCACTAAACTTAGAAAAGTTTAGATGTGGGACCCCCTCTCCTCGAGGTATGATTTTTTTCCCTGAAGTACTGATATGAGTTTTTTACCCTATTGCATACCAAAAATTAGTGATATTTGGGTTCATTGAAAAGGGGGGACAAGTTGTGTCTATAAAAGGGAGAAAAATTTCTTAATATAGAGAGGGGATAAATTTCTTGTTGGAGAACCAAAAAGGGGGATTAGTAAATATAAAGACACTAAAAGTGATCAATCAAAGGATATATATCACAAAAAAATAGTTTGATGATAAAATTAGTTGACTGGTTCTGGAACGAATTGATTCATTGATGAACTTTGAATGCTACTCTTGTTTCTCACATCGATCATGGCTCATGTGGGATTGGAGTATATGATGATTAAATCATTGATCGTTATCTGAATTACAATAATAAAATCTTTAAAGAATATAGAAGAATATTTAATGAGGTATCAAAATTTGAACCATGGTCAACAAACCCAAAGGGGGAAATTTTTGGTAAAAAATCCCTCAATGTAACATTGTAGTGATGTTAGGTTGATTTTGTTTATTAATAAATTTGGTTTCCAAGGATATTTTTGGAGTTAGAAAATGGTTGTTGACTAGGAATGTTGACAATGATACATGAAAAACGAATGGTTTCTCTAGAGAGAGTTTATAAAGTTGTGTATAAATGTGGCATTATTACCTAGTATTTTTCAAATTTTTTGGTCCAAAATTTGGAGGATGGATCTATCATCTCAAAATTTGGATTTCTATGAATTCCTCTTGAAAATATGTAAAATTCATATATTTCATGAAGAGTAAATTTTTGATAAGGTATGAATATTTGAAAAGCTATCCAGTGTCATGAAGTTTGGGTATCATGAAGGTGTGGAGCATCAAGAACATATGATGTAAAGATGGTGATTATCCATGAATATGAGAATATTTTTGAATGGGAAAATTTATCCGCTGCTTCATTAAAAAAAAGATATTCACAAAAAATATTGGAGAACTTCTCAAAAAGTTGATGATAAGGATGGAAGATTTGAGAAAGGGAGGCATCGCCTATAAATAGGCCGATACAAACTCATTTGAAAAGATAAAGACTTAAAGAAAATCCAAAGTATCTCATTCCATGAAGGTTATACATGAAGGTTGATAAAATGAAAAAGTTCAAAGATAAAGGAATTTCACAAAGGCTATGAAATACGATCAAAAATTTTAATCATCGTGAAAGTATTGATGTTCATGAAAGCTATAAAAAATGACTAAAAGTTGTGAAATTTGTGGAGGATAAGTGATCTTTATGAAATTGTTGAGCTTCATGAAGTCTAATTGAGCGTTGTTAAAGGATTATACTTCATGAAATAAGTTATAATCACAAAATATTTTGTCTTCTATAAGGAATAAAATATACATGTGAAGAATCGGGTAGTTTTGTGAAGTCTATATAAGCTTTGAAAAAGAAGTGATCGTAAAGAAAGTGTTGAAAAGGGATTGCCCAGTAAAATTGTGGTAAAATAATATTCATAAAGTGTATGAATATAGAAATTAAAAATTTAATCTACTTAACACTAATGATGTATTCATTATTTTTAATTAAGGGACCTATAAGACAATAAACTGTGTATAAATATTTTCTATAGTAGTGAGAAAAGAAAGAAGAAGGTGATTATTTCCATCAGTAGTGATCCATCTAAGGAAATATTAAGGGAGTGACCCTTGGGAAGTACTGATATGTCCCCAAACATTATAAAGGTAGTGATCCTAAGAATAGAAGTGATCTAGACTGAGCCTTATTTTGGTAGTGAGCCTTAGTGGATTTGGTACATCGACGCATTGATATTGTATGCTCCTTGGATGTATAGTAAGGGTGAACCAAATAAAAATATATGTTTCATTGTTCTTTCACTCCTAAATTACTTTTAGTGAATCATCATTAAATAAAGAAGGAATTAATAAGATCAACATAAACACTTAAGACAAAATAAATTGACCCTTATAATTAGTAGGTCAAGATCCAATGGGGCAGGAATAATTTTGAAAAGAATATTCATACCCTGATTCACCCCCCCCCCCAAAGGGTATTTAATCCCATTTTTATCGAAATATAAATTCCATAAAGATGTTATAGAACTCAATGATACAAGATTATACCAGGCCTTCCCTCTTTTATTTGGTCATAAAATTATAGTGGAAAATCTGTGGATTGGGATAACAGTTGGAAACAGCAAAGAGTGGGTACTCACATTGAGACCAAACCATGTAAAAAAAATTGTGTTGTTTTTTTATTTATATATTATAATGAGTGATTCTTGATTAAATTTTTAAAAGATTTAATCTTAACTGATTATAGAGATTTATTCCAAGTGAAATAAATTTAAAAAAAAATTACACCACTGATTCACCCCCCCCCCCCCCCTCCTAGTGGTTCACTCACTCATACAGAACCTCAAGAGGTATCAAATAGATCTAGTTACCCCTATTATATCCATGTGTGGATGGAGATAGAGAATATAAACTCAATTAATAGTAGGTATATTCCAATTTTATATGTCAAAAATTATCATATCTAAAAGAATAGTTTGTTTCTTTATCTTTTATCTTTTAACATGAAAGTAAAAACTATTGAAAAAATGGGATCTACAACCATAGATAAAATTCATCCCATGTCTTATTCTGATAAGAGAAATTTATAATTTGATGGAAAATCTCAAAATTCTACTCTTGGGTCTCTATCATAAAAATTTTACATGAAGGTTA
The DNA here is from genome assembly GCA_963277665.1 of Viscum album. Taxonomy (NCBI): domain Eukaryota; kingdom Viridiplantae; phylum Streptophyta; class Magnoliopsida; order Santalales; family Viscaceae; genus Viscum; species Viscum album. The sequence continues at coordinate 162,605,208 of OY728139.1, read as the reverse complement.
TCTGGTTGAAAACAACTAAAAAATATGGAATAAATATAAAATAAACAATGAAGGAAATGTAAAATTTAAAAAATAAATACCTCCAGATGTGGGGGATGTTATTATTTATAAAGAAGAAATAATTTATTATTAATTTAAAAAATAATAATGAAATTCATAGTGACATCACAGGATTTGGAGAAAGGCTAGAAGACTCCTCAATTGTGTAGAATTTGATGAGAAATTTTGTAGATACATTTGATCCTAAAATTTCAGTATTAGAAGGTAGATAGGATCTTTCCTATGATAAATTATACCAAAATATCATTACTAATTAAATGAAGAAAATTATATCATTTAAAAGGAAGCATAAATAGAAAATGGATTTTGAATCCATGAGAATCTTTAAGATCAAAATGAAGAATTAGAAGACTCAATTAAATCTAAGGATGATCAAGAAAATAAAGAATATAAGAGGGTTATGTCTCTTCTCTCGAAAAAATTCAAAAAAGGAGAGTAAAAATACAAAGGTAAAATACCACATAAATTCTTCAATTTTGGTGGCAGTGGCCACTTGGTAATAAACTCTTCAAATAATAAAAATATTGAGTATTAGAATGATGAACAAGATGAGAAAACTCAAAAAAATTAAATGGGGTAAAAGCTCAAAATAAGTTCCCAAATAAATTAATAATAGTAAGATGTTTCCAATAAGTAAAATAATATTTCTGATAAGTAAAGATGAAAGGGGTGATCTCTCTTTAATCATTCTGTTTGAATATTAATTTTTTGAGAAAGTCATAAATTTTATGGCTCGTATAGATAAGAAAAAAAGAATACACAAGTAGTAATGAAAAATAATGTAAAATAACATATATGGAATACATGTTGAAATATAAAATTGTATCATGTATTGATCATAATACAAATCTTAAGAAAGATCTCAGGTCATTAAATTATAAATATACAATGAAAATCGATGGTAAAGAAGGTATTATCAAAAAATAAGTTGTTTATAATGATGAAATTAAAAATATAAAGCTAAAAGTTTGCTAAAATGGATAATATATTAAAAGAGTTATTAGTATTATGAAGCTTTTTCATTCTACTAGATTCAACTTAATATAAGGAAACACTATGGAATTTCGCTTCAAGCTTGTCATGGTAGCGGTAATTGATTACTTCAGTATGAAATTAAATTTATTAGAAGATGATGAACTTATGATGAATGGTAGTGAATCCCATTAAGGGTTTAACATAATAAAAAAATAATGTGGTGGATCTATAAGGAATTAGAGTTTGACCAACTCCAATGGTGGGTTGGCCCAAATTTTTGGGTAGCGGTGCACTTTTTTTACCAGCTAGAAACTTTTATAAATAAGAGGGAGGATCAATTATTCATGTCTATTGTATGATTGAATCAAAGTGTAACACTAAATCCGTAGTTATATTTTTTTTAATACTAAATCCATATCTATTAATATAAAAGCTTTAGTGTTCTCCTATGGAAGTAGGATAAATTTTCAAACCATATAATCATGTGTGTACAATTTACTTTTCCTATAGAATTTCCTTTTGTTGAATGTTTTGTGTACAATTTTACTTAGAGAGTGTGTGATAAGTGCTAATTAGTGTGGTGAGTATGGTTCCAATTCTTCCCATATTCTAGTACATTATTTTTAGGGAAATGTTTTTTGTGGTTTTACTTTTACATTGTAAAACCTCTGAAGTGGGTGAACTTCTAGTGGATTGGATTTATATCTTCTTATGATTGCATAAATGATCTTCCTAGTTAATCAAATTTTCATTCACCTAATAAGTTTTATCAATGCTCCATGGTCCACACTCATCTAGTATTTATTTTAATATTTATTTTTTCTTTAGTGTTATATTGATTTCAATTGGTTAAACTTCCGTTGAAAAATATGATAATAAAATAAATAAAGGTTTCAATCGATCAATTCGACATGATGATTATATATTCTAGAAGATACATATAGAATATTGCCTCATAAAAAAGGATCTATAAATTTCATTGAGTATATAGAACCCTAAAAAAGTAGAGAAAAATGGATGGGAAATGATGGAGATAAAATCACTAGGTTTAGTGATGATATTGTTGGAATTAAATGTAACCTTTGAAATTTATGAGAAGACGACTATGGTTGAACTATATAAGGCCCTAGAAGACATGTATGGAAAACTAATAGAATTAAACTAGGTGTTTCTAATGTTATTATTTTTTGTATTGATTTTATCAAAAGGATGGTTAGTATCCATGTGAACAACTTCAAAATGATAAAGAGCCATCTAGAAGCAATGATAGTTTCCATCATAGATGTTGTGTAGGAAATTATTCTATTATACTCTCTACTAGAATATTGGAACATAATGGTTACAGTGGTCAAAAATTACTGATTAAATATTAAATTTTAGATAAAAGTTGTTCCAAATTTTATCCTCAATGAGTTACTCTGGATAAGTTAGGTCTAAGTACCTTCTGGAAGTGCACTAAATACTAAAGGAAGGGAAATTTTACCTCAAAGGAAGAGTTATTGACAACTAGAAGATAAGTATAGGGATAAGATTTGATAAAAACAATCCATTCGATGGCTCACCTTCAAAAATTTTAGGAAGCGTAGACACCTCTAGAAGAAATATAGGAATTATAAGAAATTCTCTAGAATAACATCTTTTAGAAGTTCAAATTTTTTTTATCAAAATGGAAGAAGGAAATAACCCATTGCTCTGTGTTCATATTCTATTGGATTCAAGGGTGGTTAAATTCAGTTCTTCCTTTCACTCCATGGTTTATCATAGGTTCATGAAAAATTATGTAACTATAATCTTTGTAAAAGTTCATCTAGTGGAATATTAAGCATTGAAAGTAATTTAAAAAGGATAAATGAACATTCAAATAGAGAATAACTATTTATTGTGATTGAAGGTAGTGAGACACATTAATGGTCTCTAAAAGAACATCATATCTATAGGGAAGCTAAATAATATAAACTATTGACCAATATTCTCTAATGGATTCAATAAAGTGACTCAAGTATCCATGGTTATGGTATGAAAATAAAAGGATTGAACACTTTAACTTACAATAAATTAAAATGAAAATAAAATGTTTAAAATTTTAACCTCAAAGAATATATAGGTCTGTAAGTGTCGACTCAATCACTGTAATGATAAGGAAATAATGGTTCTACTAAGAAATATTATTATGATGCTTGATCATACAAGCATCAGATGTTTTTAGAGTTCTGTTCTAGGGAAACAAAATTGGGTTTCACTAAAATTAAATGGTTAGAATTCTAGAGCATAGAAAATGTAGATTGTTCACTTTTATGCATGGAATATAGCCCTAGTTTGATCTCATTTATGATATTTTTACATTTTCACATTCATTGATGATGTGAAAAGAAATTATGTGTTTATTTCCTTAAAAAAAATTTGAAATTTTTAGTGAATTTTTTTAGTTGAAAGCCATGATAGAACAGGAGAGTGAATATAATTTAAAGTGAATTAGATCTAATAATTTTAAGGACTAAAAAAAAGAGGTTTATAAAATTTAAGTTTGAAGAAAGAGATTAGTCTTGACATAAAAATACCCCAAACTCTATAAAAATGGATTTTTAAGGAGAATGAAATTGAATTTTATTAAGAAGGAAATGTGTGTGTGTTTGTGTGAAATCTAGAATCTACAAGGCTATTTGGGTGGAATCAATCAATAAAAAATTAAACATGGCCAATATAAGTGAATCATTTACTGTGGGATAGAGTTTACTAGAAGATCTGTTGTCCAATAATCTACCATAAGTTTGGAACTTTAAAGTCTTAAAAATTATAGCTTCAATATTCATCACTGAAAAGGATGGAGACAAGATAGATTTAAATAACAAACCTTATTTTATTTTAGGATATGGGAATGAAAACATTGGTTTCAAAATATAGGATTATGACACTCACAAATTCATTGGAATTAAATCATTATCTTTAATGAGAAGTTATTTTAGAAGGATAAAAGCTTTGATGAATCAGAAGGTGAGGGAAAGAATCAGAATTTTTAGACCCCCCTAAGCCTCATGTTTGTTTGTTCTTAGGATATTTGGTCACTTGTATTCTCTCTTTTGAATAAATATATAATAATTAAGTTTAATGGAAAGAATAAAACTACTGAAGTACAAGTTGGTCTAGATAAGATCACTAAAAGTTAAAAAAATATTGAATGCAGATATCTGCACATGTTAATAGAAAATTTGAAAGATAAAATAGGTACTAGAATAATCATGGTATTCCAAAGATCATGAGAAATCTTCGATAGTTGGAAAAATAGAAGTTGGGGCATTATAAAAAGGATCACCAAAAAGAGATGAAACTCAAGTCGAGTTTAGAATATCTTACTGAGTTAGGTGATTAGTCTAGAAGTATGGAAATTATTTGAATTTCTTATATATAATTGATTTTAAGGAAATAAAATTCCTCTAATAGGAAAAAACCCTTCACTTAAAATAGTTGGAGTTAGATATAGAGGAGGAAATTAATTCCTTGAAAATCATTATAACTTAGATGCTTATTGAACTACCAGGAGGAAAGAGAGAACTTGAGAACAAATCAGTTTTTTATTCAAAATAGGAAGTGATTGGAAGAAGAAGATAAAATGTAAATTTTATGGTCAAAGGGTTCCAACATAAGGAAGGAATAAATTTCTCATAAATCTTTTCACTAGTAGTTATGCATACTACCATCTAAATGTGCTTAGTATTATTTATTTTGATGATAAACACATGGATTAAATGGACTTCATGAATGAATTTATTTTTGAGGGCTAAGAATATGATATCTACATGAGAAGTCCTAAGGGTTTGGAATACTATCGAATGGAGTTCATGGTTTTTTATGTGAATATAAGACTCTATGGATTGAAACAAGCACCTCAAATGTAAAACTATAAGTTAAACACTTTAATGTCTAAGGAAGGTTTCACTAGTTTTGACACCAATAAATGATGTTATTGAATTTTGGGGATGATAAAACTTATATCATACTCATACTATATATGGATGAAATTTTATTGGTGGGTTCATAGAGTTCACATATTTTGGTGTTGAAGTGTATGTGGTCTATAAGATTCAAAATGAAGGATCTTTGTCAATCCATGAAAATATTTAAGATTAGAATTAAGATGGATAATAAATTTGGTACATTGTTGTAATACCTTAAATATTATACCTATAATATCATGTAAAATTTTCAAATGATTGGTTGTAAAGTTGTATTGACTCCCCTTGTTGGACACTTCAAGTTATCCAAGGCATAGAAACCAACATCAAAAGATGATGATCAACACCTGAAAAAAGTACAACTTTCATCATCCATCAAATATTAATGAGGCTCCCTAGAAATATTCTTCTAAATATAGTTCCGAAATACTATATATTATTTTTTATTTTTTATGGAATTTAGAATAGATGACTCAAAATTAACAGTATAAAATTAAAATTTCAAACACAATTATTGAGTCACTTACACCCTGAAGAATATTTTTTGGTATAGAGTTTTAGATAATTTGGAAAAACTATTATAAATTAAAATTTATACTAATTTTAAATAGACACTAAATAAAAACATTAATTTTTACTAAAACCCCACTAAAGATAATATTATCATCATAATTCTTCCTGCTCATCATTAAAACTTATGAAAAACATTTTTTAAAATTATTGGAGAAAGCAAAAAATTACTCAATAAGGGTTTTTGAAATAAAACTCATTTAAAATAATTGAAATCCCATGAAATCATTTTTCATTAAAATGAAATATATTAAACAAAGAATTTTTTATGAATAAAATTTCATTCCCCTTTTGAAATTTGAATAGTTTTTAGAATAAATTTCTATAAATGTGAGTAAGTAAAAATATTTCTTTATTAGATTTCTAAAATACTGTAAAAAAATTAAATAGAGAACATTTAATATTTTATAAAATGAAAAAAAAAATTATTTTCAATTCAAAACATTTAATATTTTAAATAAGTTTCAAAAAAAATTATTAAAAATTAAATCCAATGATTTTTCTTATAATTTTTTTGCAGGCTTAGAAAAAAAATCTGTTTTCAAACCTGGAACATTAACGGTTATATTTGTCTTATCCATCATATTGTGGAAAAATCCCCTTGATTTTTTGGTTTCTCAACTCATTCCTCATCTATTTACAATGCCTAAGTTCCATATTTTATAAAAAAAAATTGTATATTTATGTCACGACCCGTCCTCAGGGCCCGTGTTGTGACTACCCCATGCCCGTCTTCCATAGGCCAGGGGCTGGCGACTACCACCAAAGGCATAAATCCCGATAACTGGGAAGGAATTGCCTTTATAAAAGTAACAAAACACCACAGAGTACAAGCAGATGTAAAACACTAAGTACAAAAAGGAAGTGCAGAAAAGTAAATGGGCCAGAATACAAACCCAATCAAAAGTACAGCTACAAATGAAAGAAAGTACAACAAAGACAATAGCTAGAAGAAAGGAAGCAACTCCTGGGTCGTCCTCCTTGGATCCTACCTGAAGGGTAGGTACAGATAGCCTCCACAATGCTCTCTCCCGTCAACCTCCTCCGAGTGTCGCCTCACCGTGAAGTCCGACACTGGAAACTATCTTGTCATGAGGTCCACCTCTGGGTACCATCCAGTCCTCGAACACTCGGCCTCTGTCTACGCTGCCCATCGTCTGCAACCAACACAACGAGGTACGGTCATAGCCTGTGCAGGGGTGAGTATAACGATACTCAGTAGGTTCCCCGAGACCCTCAAGGTCTCACTAAATCCAACAAGGATAATGACAAAGAAGATCTCAACAGATAACCTCTACTTAGGTATATGCCCATACATATACCCAAGTTATCAAGTAACTCATCTCAATCGTGAGGTAACACAAAGATTTCTGAAATCAACGGATAACCACTACCCAGGTATATTCTCATACATATAACTAAGTTATCAAGTGGCCCGTCTTAATCATGAGGTAAACACAAAGGTCATAGACTCATCTCAACCAAGATTTTATTCATGATGTCAAAACCATGGCTACTGGAGAACTCATCCTCTGTCGAGTAGAGTGGGAATGCCGCTACAACCAAGCACGCCGTACTCCTCCTCTGTCGAGTACAATGGGCCTACCGCTACAACCAAGAATTCCCCACTAACCTTGGACTGCTGTAGTACTCCACCTGTCGAGTACTGTGGGCCTGATACTACAACCAAGCGCTTACCACCATGGGTCTACCGCTACAACCAAGCGCTCCCCCTCATAGGCTCTAGAGGTACTCATTCTGTTGAGTACTGTGGGTCTGCCGCTACAACCAAGCGCTCCTCCGCCGTGGGTCTGTTGCTACAACCAAGCGCTCCCCCTCATAGCCTCCAGAGGTACTCCTTCTGTTGAGTACTGCAGGTCTGCCGCTACTTCCAAGCACTCCTCCACTGTGGTTCTGTCACTATAACCAAGTGGTCCCCACTGGGCTATCTGAAACACACCGAGTCGATAGATCAGCAGTCGTCAAGTCTCAGCCAGCTACTAGGTCTCTAAACTCTTCTAACTCATCACCGGGAGGGTCCGCTCCATGAGCTACTGGTCGATACTCCAAGTATCACAAAGTTCCATGGAGAAGTATTTCAAAGGACCACCTCCTCATAGGGGTCTCAACGCAACAGACGGCGCGTTAGTCGGACGCCCGGTCTGTGAGTTACTAGCCTTTTCTTCCCAGGGGCCCAGTTGGTTTCATGTACGATCCAACCCGACCGTATCTCGACTATACCCCGAACTCTCATAGAGTATGATCATATAGACCGTTTCTCAACGTGATCACCAACGCCGCTAACGGTTCGTCAAACGGACATCCAGTCTGAAAGTATTCAGCTTTTCCGTTCCAGGAGCCCGGCTGGATTTCGGGTACAATCCAACCCAGAAATTATCCAAATACATCCAAAACTCACGCGAATCATTCCAAAAGTTTCGTCTCATCAATAGGAATCCAACAAAGTTGACCGCACATCAATCAGACGTCCGGAGCTTGAGAGATAAGCGTTTCCGCTCCAAGGGCCCGGTTGGTTTCGTATCCGAACCAACCCGGCCGTACTCAAAGTTCTCCAAAACCGTGACTGTAATATACTAAAACGGTCCTCTCGATCCAAGGATCGCATCTCAACTAATAGTGTGTCGATCAGGGGTTTGTAGCCAAAGATATGGGCGTTTGAACGAGAACTTCCTGAGAATAGGGGGTTCGGACCCGGACCGACTCGGCCCGAGACCCCCCCTGGGTCAGCCCGAACCGGGTCGACCTGAACCGGGTCCGGGTCCATCCCAATTGGGTGCGGCCCGGCCGGTTGGCATGCCGTTCTGGCGCGGCCGCGTGGCCGCTTGGCTGCCGGCTGGGCGGAACAGGGGGGTGCGGTCGCCCCCTTGAATGAAACCGCGGCACTCGCGTGGGGGCCGCTCCTTGCCAACGGACGCGGCCTAGCACCACGTCCCTGCCTCCTCGGTCTCGCGTGGTCGCGGGACCCGCAGCCTGCCATCGCGGCGGCCCTTCCCGGAAGCACGTTGGGTGCTGCCGCGCCTGTGCAAGCCGCCGCCTCCGGCCGCCGGCGCCGCCGTGCCGACGAGGCGCGCCGGTGAGGTTTTCCGCGGACCACCAGACGCGCTCTGATGGTCCGTTTTGCCTGCCGTCTTTTCCAGCAGTCCTCCGAGGACTGGCTCTTCACTACGAAGACCTCAAAAAGCCCTTGCGGCCTGCTTCGTCATCGCCCACCGATCTGCACACCATGAACGAAGAAACGGTGGGTTCGGACTTGTTCGTTGGTCCGCACCCACCGCGTTAGCGGTTTAAACGGATTCCAAAAAAATTTAAACACATGTCGAGGATATAAATCACATAGATTTAATTGAACCAAAACCCATACCTCAAGAATCATCAAGAGAGGGTTCGTCGCAAAATTGCACGTTGCAGAAGAAGGCGTCGCGGAAGGGGGGTCGTCGGGTCACGAAGAAAGGATTTGTCGGCGTCGAGTCGTCGATCTCCAAGGATCTGGCGTTCTTGTCGACCTTCGTCGGATGTCGGCGTTCTTCACGTTCTTCCCATTCTTCATCGAGGAAGGAGTGTTTCACGGCTTGAGTGATTTCTCCCAAACCCTCTCGCACAACCAACCTCTAATAAAATAAGATTTTTCTTATTTTATTAACACACAAGACAACGTTTTTGAAATTCAAAATTGAAACAATCAATTAATTGAATTAATAGAAACGTTTAAACCGCCAAATTAAAAGAGGCATTTCATAAACAGATAAATGCAAGGGTTGACTTCCAATTAATGGGGGTGCGTGTGCGTTACCTTATTAAAGAAGGGGGTTTAGGAAGAAAAGAAACAGTGGGGATCGTGTGGGTCCCACCTCAAAAATATCCTACCTAGTGGGTAGGATATTGTGTGTCCCACTCCAATCACTTAGCTTAGGTTAAACAACTTCAAGTAAAATAAAAACTGGTTGCAACATTTTTATTTTAATCCTTTACTTAACCCAAAAATTTAAAAACCACACCCGAGCAAATGCAACTCCAGAAAAGGTGTTTCTAAGCAATTACCGGTGCTGAAATTCTATCGGCTCCCTCAGAATTCGATTCCGAGCACAGGTTCAAAAGTTAGAAAAATCCCGCTTGTTCGTTCACTGAACATACCCGAGCTAAACTTCGGAAAATGATTTCGGGCACACCGGGCCTCGGAATTAGGCGTCGTCAGAAACTACGTACTTGTAAAATCCCAAAGAAAATTAAGAAAAAAAATTCCTTGAAATTTCCAGGTCTTTACATTACTCCCACCTCAGGGATTTACGTCCCCGTAAAGCTTTAACACAAACTAGGGAAACAAAAGTGGTATTGAGCATGCATATGAGCCTTCCGCCCCCATGTGCTCACCTGGAGGTTTCCGTGCTGCCAACGAAAGCGCAAAAGAGGAATCGACTATCCTCGTAGGACCCTCTCCTTTCATTCCTCATCCTCTACTGGAACCCCGCAAAAGCCACCCCATGGTCGATGACATGCGTCGGGTTCTGCTCATATCTCCTCAGTTGAGATACGTGGAAGACGTCGTGCACCTGGTGAAAATGAGGTGGATGGGTCAAGCGGTAAACCACCTCGCCTACCCTGTTGAAGACCGGTAAAGGTCTGCTAAACCTCAGAGATTACTTTTCGCCTTAGACACATCTCTTTAAACCTCGTCGAGGTGAGACCCGTATAAGGACGTGGTCGTCATCCTTGAACTATAGAGGCTTCCTGTCAGCTCTGTGCAGTCTCATCTGCCATGATCCATAGGTGATCACTACCCACTCCTACATCAGGACACACCCGAGTCTGGTCCCTAATGCGTCGCAATGAACTACGTAACCAACGCCCACAGGCTGGGCGCACTGATCAACCCAGCTCCTGAAAGCTCTGCTGGAAGTGGAGCCGCAACTCTGAAGAATTTTGGCACAAAAGTAAGTTTGGCCATCTTCTGAGTGATCGAATACACCCTCTTATGCATGATTCCATCCTGTGCTTCCTGGGTTTTCCTTTTCGCTGACCAAGGAAAACCCCATCCCAACATTATAGATAAACCACAACCTTTTTGTCTAATACAATCAATCTGCGTATGAACTATGGATCCAATCCATACTCAGACCAACATCGTAAGGCCTCGACGTTGCCACCAAGAGATTCCAACCGAAACTCTCACCTCGTGGGTCAGATAACATTGTCGGCATAAGTGTGATTATCGAGTCTCCCCCCAAGGTATCTCCAGACGTGAGGTTCAAGTCTATGGATTACCGGAAACTCTAGCCCTGGGACAAGATTAGTGGAAGGAAGGAATGATTCTTATCAACGTCTGTTACTACGGAAGCTAATAGTGGACACAGACTGCCCCTCGAATCATTCTTAGAGCCATTGGGTCACTCTCCTTGACCGCATGCAGCTAATCTTTTCCCTTCCCTCTAGCTCCCTGAGCCTGGCGGGGACAACAAAGGCGGGTGGTTGTAACATGTTGAAATGTACACCACCACATGGTATTCTCCTAGCTCTGCTTCCACGTCCGCTGCTCTGCAGATTCATCTTTCCTTGACACTTCATCTTCTTGAAACATTTTACATGTCCAAGTCTCTGAGACTGACGCCAGTTTGCATCTTCCCACTATTAACATTCACTGGATAAAACCAATCAGCCAAAGAACATTCAACCACAAAGGTTCTTTCTAGCACCCTAACATAAGTAGGAATGCATAGATAAAAGAGTTCTTACTCGGATATCCATTAAACACACCGCTCTCTGAGGTCCGAGCTCTAAAGCACTGATCATATTGCAGTCATCAAGTACCAAGAACGATCGGTACGCCTCGATGATTACTCAGCTACTGAAACATCATCTTTCCAAAGCTGTATAAGCTCTAGAAAAACTCTCATCCACCTCTTCAAGCCAGTTCTCAGCTACCTGTGCGTCGGACTCACCTCAGAACTTGAGGGTATATGATGTTAGAACATGTGTAAGGCAGTAATCTAACATGTGTCACCTACCGGTACCGCCGGTTGTAACTGCATACCAACAAGTAGTGATGTATAGCTGACACACTACCCGAAGGAACTATCTCAGGCATCGGTCCACATACCGAAGCCTCATCACTATGCGGACTATCCTCATGGTCACTCACCAGAAAACACTAGTAGGCAAGTCCACTATCCACTCTACTGATGTCTTATCTAGGTGGAAAACTCTAGCAATCACCTCCAACCAGTGCTCTACTATCTGGGAAACTGCCTCGCCTCGTAACCTCAGAGGCCGCTGCTGCTGGACCTCGTGCAACGCGCTCTGCCATCGTGCACAGTTCGTTAGTAAGGCTGGTGGCATATTCTTCCAAACAGGTGGTGGTGTTGCTGGTACACCACCCGAGGGTGCCAACATAGTAAAAAGGGCCCTGCACCGGATCCTTGCCACTCGGTGGGCCGTCATCGAGTACTCTCTCAGAACTCCAACTGAATGTCTGCATGGAGACATCCTAAACAGATGTGACACCGTCAACAATTTATACCTGGTGAGCTAAACTAGTTTGAGCTGACTTTAAAACCCTTGGAAACACACACGCAATCGGTGTTTTTCATGCACAAAGTCAGAAATCAGTAGTCAGGGTCCTGGTGTATGGATACGTCAGCCACCGCACCAACACTGGACTCCCTGAACTGAAGACCACACTCGGTACCCTGAACACTATTTCTTCACAGAAAGGGAATATCAGAGTTATAAGTTCTGCGGTAGAACCGACTCCTCTGATACCAATTTGTCATGACCCGTCCTCGGGGCCCGTTTCATGACTACCCCAAGCCCGCCTTCCATAGGCCAGGGGCTGGTGACTAGCACCAAAGACGTAAATCCCGATAAATGGGAAGGCATTGCCTTTATAAAAGTAACAAAACACCACAGAGTACGCGCGTAAGTAAAACACTAAGTACAAAAAGTAAGTGCTGAAAATTAAATGGGCTAGAATACAAACCCAATCGAAAGTACAGCTACAAATAAAAGAAAGTAAAACAAAGACAATAGATGGAAGAATGGAATCTACTCTTGGGTCATCCTACTCGGATCCTACCTGAAGGGTAGGTACAGATAGCATCCACAACACTCTCACCCGTCAACCTCCTCCGAGTGACACCTCGTCATGAATTCCACCACCAGATACTGTCTCGTAGTGAGGTCCACCTCCGGGTACCATACAGTCCTCGAACACTCGGCCTCTGTCTATGTTGCCCGTCGTCTTTAACCAACACAATGAGGTGCAGGCATAGCCCGTGCAGGGGTGAGTATAACAATACTCAGTAGGGACCCCAAGACCCTCAAGGTCTCACTAAATCCAACAAGGATAATGACAAAGAAGATCTCAACAGATAACCTCTACTTAGGTATATGCCCATATATATACCCAAGTTATCAAGTAAACCATCTCAATCATGAGGTAACACAAAGATTTATGAAATCAACGGATAACCACTACCCAAGTATATTCCCATACATATACCTAAGTTATCAAGTGACCCATCTCAATCATGAGGTAAACACAAAGGTCAAAGACTCAACTCAACCAGGATTTTATTCATGATGTCAAAACCACGTCTACTGGAGAACTCCTTCTCTGTCGAGTACAGTGGACCTGCCGCTACAACCAAGTGCGCTGAACTCCTCCTCTGTCGAGTACAGTGGGGCTTCCGCTACAACCAAGCATGCCCCACTAACCTTGGACTGCTGTAGTATTCCACCTGTTGAGTACTGTGGGCCTGATGCTACAACCAAGCACTTCCCACCATGGTTCTGCCGCTACAACCAAGCGCTCCCCCTCATAGGCTCCAGAGGTACTCCTTCTGTTGAGTACCGCAGGTCTGCCGCTACAACCAAGCGCTCCTCCGTCGTGGGTCTGCCGCTACAACCAAGCGCTCCCCCTCATAGCCTCCAGAGCTAATCCTTCTGTTGATTACCATGGGTCTGCCGCTACTACTAATCACTCCACCACCGTGGGTTTGCCGCTACAACCAAGAGCTCCCCACTGGGATATCCGAAACACACTGAGTCGATAGATCAGCAGTTGTCAAGTCTCATCCAGCTACTAGGACTCTGCACTCTGCTAGCTCGTCACTGGGAGGGTCCACTCCATGAGCTACTGGTCGATACTCCAAGTATCAAAAAGTTCCATGGAGAAGTATTTCAAAGGACCGCCTCGTCATATGGGTCTCAACGCAACAGACGGCGCGTCAGTCGGACGCCCGGTGTATGAGTTACTAGCCTTTTCATCTCAAAGGGCTGGTTGGTTTCGTGTGCGAACCAACCCAGTCGTATCTCAACTGTACCCCGAACTCTCATAGGGTATTCTCATAGGGACTATTTCTCAACGTGATCACCAACACCGCTGACGGTTCATCAAACAGACGTCTGGTCTGAAAGTTATCAGCTTTTCCGTTCCAAGGGCCCGGTTGGATTTCAGGTACAATCCAACCCGGCCATTATCCATCTGCATCCAGAACTCAGGTGAAGCATTCCAAAAGTATCGTCTCATCAAAGGGAATACAACAAAGTCGACGTCATGTCAATCGGACGTCCGGAGCTCGAGATATAAGCATTTCCGCTCCGAGGGCCCGGTTGGTTTCGTATCCGAACCAACCCGGTTGTACTCAAAGTTCTCCAAAACATTGAGTGTAATATACCGAAACGACTGTTTTGATCCAAGGATCGCATTGCAACTAACAGTGTGTCGATCGGGAGTTCATAGCCCAAGATATGGGCGTTTGAACGAGAACAGCCCGAGAATAGGGTGTTCGGGCCCGGACCAACCCGGCCCGAGACCCCCTTGGGTCGGCCCGAACTGGGTCGACCTGAACCGGGTCCGGGTCCAGCCTAATAGGGCACGAACACGTGGCCACTCGGCTGTCTAGCTGAGAGGAACAGCGGGGTGCGGTCGCCCCCTTGAATGAAACTGAGGCCCCCGCGTGGGGGCCGCTCCTTGCCAACGAACGCGGCCTAGCGCCGCGTCCCCGCCTCCTCAGTCCTGCGCGGTCGTGGAACCAGTAGCCTGTCGCCGTGGCTTCGGCCGCGGAGGTCCTTCCCGGGGGCATGCCGGCGGGGTTTTCTGCGGACCACCAGACGCGCTCCGGTGGTCCGTTTTGCCTCCCGTCTTCGCTAGCGGTCCTCCCGAGACCGGCTCTTCACTGCGAAGACCTCAAAATTCCCTTGCGGTCTGCTTTGTCATCGCCCACCGATCTGCACACCAAGAACAAAGAAACGGTGGGTTCGGACTTGTTCGTTGGTCCGAACCCACCACGTTAGCAATTTAAATGGTTTCCGACAAATTTTAAACACATGTCGAGGATATAAATCACATAGATTTAATTGAACCAAAACCCCTACCTCAAGCGTCGTTGAGCGAGGGTTCGTCGCAGAATTGCACATCGCGGAAGAAGGCGTCGCGGAAGGGATATCGTCACGTCGTGGAGAAAGGATTCATCGGCATCATGTCATCGATCTCCGAGGATCCTAAGTTCTTGTCGACCTTCATCGAAGGTCGACGTTCTTCGCATTCTTCCCGTTCTTCGTCGAGGAAGGATTGTTTCACGGCTTGAGTGATTTCTCTCAAACCCTCTCGCACAACCAACCTCTAATAAAATAAGACTTGTCTTATTTTATTAACACACAAGCCAAAGTTTTTGAAATTCAAAATTGAAACAATCAATTAATTGAATTAATAGAAACGTTTAAACTGCCAAATTAAAATAGGTGTTTCATAAACAGATAAACGCAAGGGTTAACTTCCAATTAATGGGGGTGTGGGTGCGTTACCTTATTAAAGGAGGGGGTTTAGGAAGAAAAGAAACGGTGGGGCTCGTGTGGGTCCCACCTCAAAAATATCCTACCTAGTGGGTAGAATATTGTGGGTCCCACTCCAATCACTTAGCTTAGGTTAAACATCTTCAAGTAAAATAAAAACTGGTCGCACCATTTTTATTTTAATCCTTTACTTAACCCAAAAATTTAAAAACCACACCCGAGAAAATGCAACTCTGGAAAAGGTGTTTCTAAACAATTATCGGCACTGCGATTCCATCGGTGCCCTCAGAATTCGATTCCGAGCACCGGTTCAAAAGTTAGAAAAAACCCGCTCGTACGTTCACTGAATGTACCCGAGCTAAACTTTGGAAAATGATTCCGATCACACCGGGCCTCGGAATCAGGCACCGTCAGAAACTACATACTCATAAAATCCCAAAGAAAATTAAGAAAAAAACTTCCTTCAATTTTCTGGGTCTTTACAATTTCCCTTTTTCCATTGGAAGTTTTATTAAAACATGGCTTTCAAAACATTAAAGAGGGTAAATTCATATAAAAATATACCTATTTTTTTATTTAAAGGATTATAAGAAACTAAAATTCCTAATAATAAATATTTAGACTAAGATATTATTTTAAATAAATACATGGAACTTTGAAAAGAATTAAATAGTGCACATTCATAAAACAATTTAAACAAAGACAAAATCTATGAAATAAAATTATTTTAGGAAAAATCATGCTTACAAAAAATATTGGAAGAGGGATTTTTAAATTTAAAATTATATGTATGTAAAATTATTATTTTGAAATAAAAGTTCCCCTATAATAAAATAATAATTTAAAAATGCGGAAAAACATCATTTTTTATATAAAATGATAATTAAAAACCAACATCATAATATTTTAAAACATAGAGTGTTTTGTTTGAAAATTTAAAATGTAATTTAAAATTTTAAAAATATTTATCCCTTACATAAAAAATAAAAACATTAAAAAAACTTCTTAAAACAAACTTTGAAATCAAAATATCTTCAAAACATAGATAGTTTTGAAGTTTTTAAAAAAAATAAAAATAACATTATTTTCCCTTCCACATAAAATTATGATTTAAAAAACTACTTAAATAAAAACAAGATTGAAATTAGTTTAAATCATATATACTTTTTTCTGAAAATATTATTTTAAAATTTAAAAACATTTTTTAACATAAAAATAAATTTTTTAGAATATAAATTTTATTTAAAAAATAATTTTCCCTTACATAAGATGTTAATTTAAACCCCTTAAAAATTCCAAAAAAAATTACAACACTTTTTTTTCTATCCCCTGACATTAAATAATAATTTTAAAAAAAACTTAAATTTTAAAATAGAAATTTTACATTAAAAAAATCCCTTATATGATTATAAATTAATCACACTAAAGGTATATCCTAAAGTTTTAACCTATTTGTAGGAAATTATTTCTAAGATGATCTGTTAAAACTCATTCTCTCTCTATCCTTTATAAAACTTCTAACCTCCCTGATCGCTATCTCTCTTTAAAATTCATGTAAAGATCTATTTTTTAAGGTTCATAGAAACTCCTTCTCCCTAAAGAAAACCTTTATAAAGGTTATATCAATGCATATATAATATTTTTATAATACTTTATTATTATTTTAAATGATACCATGACCTTCATACCAGAGTAGTTTTGTTTTCTATTGTTTTAGATTCGCCATGGATTGTCAAACTTTAGAATAGATTACTAAATTTTATTTACCCCTACTCATACTTCTATCATTAATTATAAACACATTAAATAAACTATTTTTGTATCACACAATATGACTAGTGTGTGTATATATATATATACTCAATCAATCCCTGAAATAGCAGTATGCCAGAGAAAGAGACAATGACTCTTTTGAGCATCGATAGGTTTTTATCTCTCTCATCCCGCAATAATGTGATGATCATGAAATATATACATATGTATATATCATTCATTTATGACCCAAAAATATTTATGACTTAAAGAAGAAGAAGAATAATATGATAATTTCTTTGGGTTTAGCATGCAAACAGAGGGATAAAATGACCTAAGATACAACCCAACCCCTAAGAGATTCATCTAGCCATGCCTTGAGAAGTACCACTTCCTCCTGATACACCATGTATATATGTGCTTATATCCCTACAACCAAAAACTCACCACTACTATATATGAGTGTAATAAGGAAAAAATTATTAAGTGAATAAATTTGATCGGTGTTGCTCAAAATGTTTAGATAGTTCTTATTATATTTTTATTTTTAATGATGGGTGAATAGTTGTATTATACTACTTATCCCACATCAATATTTCACTCATAATACCACTCCCTTATATATCATAATGTGGTACCATGGTCTAAAAGAAATCCATGGGGTGCCAATGGTCACCCCCGGTCACCCGGCATAACCCTCGGTGCACTACTAACCTTCATTATCCAACATATGTATGCCTACCCACATGGTTTTGATCACCCTTTCATACCCATTAATAAGCACTGATTGACTTACACATCTAGTGTAGGTTGAACGTTCCCTAAATCTTAGTTGGTTGTCCCCTTTTGATGACTGGATACTTAGGCTATTTTAGCTATGAATTAGAAGAAAAAAATCTATCTTGAGAATACAAATTGCTAATCTAATTAAAAATCTAGTAATTTTAAATTCTATTATATTATCTAAGAATATATAAAACATAAATATATTTTATTTATAATCACTAATCAACTTATAATTTTATAATTATATTATTTAATTCAGTCCAGTTTTATACTACCATTTTTAAAGGGTTTCATAATATATATTTTTTATATAAAATATTATTTATGCTCTTTTGTAAATATTACTATTATTAATTATAAACATAATTAAATATATTAATATCAATTTATAATACATATATTTCAAACTAATAATATATTTCTTAATTTTTCTATCTCTTGATAATCATTATATTACTAGTAGAATTTATGATTTATTATGTTCATTTAATAATTATTTACTATATTAAATACTTATTTCTAATTAATGTACTATGATAAATACTATATAACTATTAATAATATTTTTAAATCAAGTTAATATAATCTATCATATTTAAATTTTACCATAATTTATAAAAAAATATAAAAAGTTATTAATTACTATTAATTAAGTAATTTACAAATTTCTAATAATAAATTTATTATCTAATATTTTATAAAACTACCTTTAAAAGTATAAGTTTTAGAATTTATTCCTTATTTATAAATTAAAAACATGGTGTTACCTTTATAGCCTGAACTAGTTAATCTCGTATTTAATAACTTGTTTGATAATATTGCACAATAGTTGTATTCAAGTATAATAGATATATTTTATTCTTAAAAATATTATTCTTCCTATCCATTATTATTTAATCTCAATCAAGATTCCTATAATTATATTTTGTTAATCCTCTATATAATCATATTCATAAGGGTTTTCTACATGGTTGAACCCAATGAGGCATCCTTTGGTTGTGCTATTTTCTTTCTTATATACATGTATTGTCCCATTATGTAGTTTTTAATTATTTTTTACTATTGTGTTCACAAATATTTAGGGATGAAAACGTTTTGATGAAGGGTAATTTCTAACCAAAAATAAGGTTATCACCCCCCTCCATTTTTTATATTGTGGTTTGTTTTTGTTTAAAAATAAGATATTATTACAATATTTATTTGAGTGAAATAAATATTTATACATATTAAAAACATAGGTCATTAAATTATACTCAATTAAAAAAATTAAATACTCACAATTTTAATTACCTATGATCAGATAAATTTTTACTTCCTGATTAAATACGGAATATATATATATATATATATATATATATATATTTGTTTGTGTGTGTGTGGAGTTTTGATTAATTAATGTTCAGATTGAATAAAATTGTAGGGAATTAATTCATGAAATATTTTTTTCTTAATATAGCACAATACATTTTCTTAAATTAAATGAAATTAAATCCTAGAAAATTTAATAAACCCATAATTTTATTTATTTTTTAATAAATTTAATTTTTTTGATATCTTCTGTTACATGCAACATGGAGTTTAAACAATCCATGACAAACTATTAACAATATTATTTAAATAAAACTATCATTACCTATCCATTAAAAATTGTGGTATGAATAGGAATAACTACAATATAAAAATTAATTATAGTGGTTTATATAAATAAATCATATTGATAAAAAAGTTATTAATTTTTAGTAAAGTCGTTATAAGCTTAGAAAAATACTTTTTTTATCAAAAAATGATTTCTTTTTCGGAAAAAATAATAAAATTTATTTTTGAAATTTTTTTAAAAAATATATATTACAAAATGAAATATATTTTTCTGAATAAATTATTCAAAATTATCTTAGGGTGAATTTTTGGGATTTTTCTTAAAATATTAATTTTTCAATGAGTAATGAAAAATACTTGTTTTATTGAGAATTTAATTTTCATTTAAAGAATTTATATGGACATAAAAAATTTAAAAAGGATTTAAAAGTAAAATTAAATCAATTATATTATAATTAATCCAATATGTATCTTTTTAATCAATTTCATATTTAATATTGATATATTTTGCAAAATGTTTGAAATTTTTCTCTTTGGAAAACTGCTTTTTCGTAGCGTCTGTGGATTTATATTTAAATTAAAATTTTCTACTACTGTGAATGGAATTTAAATAAATGAATTAATTATTCTTAATCATGATAATTAATATTATATAATAATTTCACCTTATTTGTTGTCCAAAATTAATAGTAAAAAATAATTATCATGGTTTAGGTTAAAAATGGTATACTGGGGTTTTAAACTAAAATGATAAGGGGTAAAATGAAGTAAAAAATTTTCAAAAACCAATTTTATGGGTATATATATAACATATCACAGGTAAGGTTTTCTAATGATCCATTATGGATCTTTTTGTAATGTGAAAAATGTGGGTACACTTTATTCTTTCAAAAATTTCACGTGTGTCGTCTCCCCCACTTATAAAAGTCTAACCTCTATCCTATCTTATTCACACATAAAAAATATTTTTTTAGTAAATAACTACCCAAATATCTTCCTTAATTCCCTCCCCATATCATAGAGGATTTATTTTTATTATTAAACCATCCTGAGAAGGCTTTTGTTATAAATCTAAATAGGTTCTCCAAAGAAGAGTTAAAATTCATAAACTTATGTTTTTCTTTTATTTATTATTCCACATCATTAAAATAATATTATAATTTGATAATATAGTAACACCAATATATAAAATATATTGATATTTTATTCTATTAATTTTATGACCTTCATCTATCTCATCTTCTATCAAATGGGAAATGAAACTGTTGATCGTGTGTAAGACAAACTGATTCCTTAGGAACCAATGTTATTTTTTTCCCTCACCTATCACGAATAGATATAATGGTGAATTTAATGTTTATATATTATATTTATGATATTATTATACTTTTTTAATTATAATATCACATATATATTCTTACCTTCCATTGTGTGAGAATATGACATCATCGCTCATGTGTATGATGGACTATCGCCTCATAAAGCTATGTGATTCATTTTTCACTTATTCATTACATGGAAGTTAATAAAGGTAAATTTAATTAATATATGAAAAATTTATTAAATAAAAATTATTATTTAAAGTTAATATATTATTTACCTTCCTTTTTTTTCATCTTTTGGTAAAATGTAAACAGTGTTCATGCATACGTACAATATATCATCTTTATTAATAGCGCAATTCATTTTCTATATATAAATTTAATTAATTACTATAAATAATTATATATTGAATATATGTTATATTTATATAATGGTTAAAATTCTTGAGATGAAGTCACTATTATATAATTTAAATGACCAAAGATACCAAACCAAAACATACATGAAAATCAAAGCAGTTATTACTCAAAACGTGATTTTGACAAGGAATTTTCAATAAAAGGGTAATAAAAGGTTTTAAGTAAATAATATATGAAATTATAAATATTATTATGGTGATTTAATATATTTATAAAAAACTTATATTTATTATACAGGTTTTTTGAATGTATATAGAGGAATTATAGACTTAAGGTGGGGGATTTTAATCCCACTTTTATTTCTTTTGGACCCATGAAATATTCACCACTCATTTATTTTATGTGGTATATATACTAACCATGAATTTATTTTATTATTATTATAATCAAATTATGTTATCTTTTATTTCTTTCATGGGGCTGGAAATTCAAAATTTAAGTGGTAAAATATTTATGTTACAATCTCATTTTTATTAGGATTATTTATGATTAAGTTTCCGATTATGAAATATTATGACATATATCTCAAGAAACTTATGAATATTATTATCCTATATTTATATAATTAAAATATATTATTTCCCTTAATTTTTCTATCTTTATGTACTCGAGAGTTCAAAATAATGTTTTTTATAAAAATCAATTTTATTTCTCTCTTTGGTCAAAAATCCTTTTTATTCCATATCCATATCTTATAAAAAAAATTAAATAAATTTTTTATTATTATCAAATGATTATTTGAATTAATTTTTACCCATGTATTAATTTTTTACAAGTTTTTTAAAGTAATATTCTTTTAATTTTCTTAATGAGAAACTTTTAACTTTTAATGAAAATGTGAAAGGAATCATTATTTTAACGAACATGGCATGAATGGAATTTTCCATCATCATTGCCACTCAATTATTTGAATATTACATTAAAATTTTCCATGTTTATTTTTAGATAAATTTTTTATTTTAAATTTTTGAAATTTTTAGATTTTAAATAAGTTATTTAAAAACTGAAAGGATATTTTTTCAAAAAAATGTTCTAAGTGATCTTTCAAAATAATTTTCCATTTAAGATAACATCCTTTAATGTTAATTAAGATTTATTAGGGATATGATCCAATTATATCATCCTTATAATTTCTCCAAATGTTTTATGTATATGATGATAATACGTTTATGAAACCTGTTCATTTTTTATGGGTTATTCTATGATAAAATGATGAAATGTTTATGAAACTCATTTATTTTTCATGGGTTATGCTATGAAAAAATGTTTATGAAACCCATTTATTTTCATGGTTCATGATATGATGAATGTTATATGATCTTATGGACTACAAATGTATGGTTTATGTGATGGTTAGGGCCTATATCTCCCTCTAATTCATTGGGTAATTATTAATGTTATATGATCTAAAATGGTACATGATAGGTTATCCCAATCCAGAAATAAGGTGTACAGGAGGTTGTCCCAAGTCTGAAAGAGGGTATGTTGGAGGTAATCCCAAGCTCGGAGTAATTAAATGGGCAGTTATCCCGATCGTAACATGCTATGAATGTCTTGGTGGGTTTCCTTGATATAATATTTTCTATACTTATGTGTATGCTACAAATATATATTGTTTGCCAATGTTAGATCTCATGGATCGTGTTCTTTGATTCCTTTATTATTCATGTCTTATGAACTATAAAGATTTATGTCATGAATCAATTTTATAATCTACGATATGCAGTTTATGGTATTCAAAATTTTATTCTCATGTTATCATACCCTTATGCTCATGTTATATTAATATCTCCTTTTTTACCCTTACGGAGCATATGAGCTCAACCTTTCTTATGTTTCGTTCACCTGAGTTATAAAGAATGGTATTATGTATGATATGTCTAAGAAGGGTTACAGTTATGAAGAACTTAGTGGGATATGATGTAGCTCACTTATAGACCAGTTGTTTATGTGTCCAATTTTCCAAATGCACTAGACCTAAATGATATTGGAATGGATCGTTATGTTATGAAATGAATATTCATATTTTAAGATATAATATTTTTGTATGAGAATATTGGGTCTTTAAAATTGGTATCAGAGAAAAGTATAGTTAGCCTTTAGAAACAAGAATGATAAAATATTAGTGAGATCCCTATGGATATATCTAAGGACAGTTCTAGGGATAATTCTAAGTATAAGAAAATATACTAGAATATTGGTGAAGGATAGAGTGAATGGTTTCCATGTAATTAAATCCCTATCTGTATACTGAATGTGGACATGGTTATATCATAGATGTACATAGGGGTAATAACTCTGAAAAAAGTACATCGAGCTTTACTTGAGCATTACCTAGTACACAAAAACGAGCATTACTATGAACCAGGTCTAACACTCTTAGGGAAATGGTTTTTAAATTTACAAACTCTTGATGAACCATCATGAAGGATTTAAAGAATGACTATGAATAACCTAGTTTAAGATTAAGGTTCCTTGGATTAAAAAGAATGTGTCATGACTTAGAAATATTATACGTGATTTTTCATGATTATGTGGTTTCACACTATAATTATTATTTCTTACACAATGATTTTTGGTTTTATCCAATGGTTATAGCTTGAAGGAATTGAATTAATGATTAATGAAATGATTTTACTCCTGATCAAACAAATTTTATGGGATCTGGAATGAAAAATCATGTTGTTATGCTCACACAACTTTCACATGCTATGAATCATGCCGAACTTCCAAATAAAAAGAAGAGGGAATAATGTTTTTTTTATTCCTTCATGAGGTAATGTATACTTTCTCTTAGTGTTACTATTGACCCACTAGTGGTTGAGAAAAGGATCAGTACCATTAAAAATATTTTTTTTATCTAGTGTTTAAAGAATGAAATAGTCATTTTGGTTGTCTATCATTTGGAAAGAAAAGAATATCAATGGTGAAATATTATCAAGAACATGATGAAACAACACAAAATAGAATCCATGGAGTGGTATTAATTTAAGTGATTATTTTTTAATAAGTAATTTCCATATATTCTTCGTATGAAAATAGAGAATGAATAACTTAATATAAAACAAAATGATGTTGAATCTGTTGGAACTTGTGAGGAAACTTTTATATGAATTATGAGGTAAGATTCTGGTATTATCATCCAATATAAATGTAAGGTTGATTGATTATTTATTGGATTAAAAGTAATTCTACGAAGGTAATTATCCATAAGGTAATTCAATAGATATGAAGAAATCATTCAATGTGCTATAAAGGTGGAAATAGATATTGGAATTACCCATAAATCTCATGGTTTTGATAATAAAAGAAATATATAATTCAAAGGAAACTCTAAAAAACATGGAGAGAAGAAAATGAAATTTATTTCATGCTCAATGTGTGGAAGGAAACATAAAAGAAAATTTTATTAAGGGGAAGAATAAATGGTTTAAGTGTGGAAAGAAATTTCCTTGAGCAAATTAATTCTGATGTAATGGGAAGAGGTTATCTAGTGATATGAATAATGAGAAAGCTCTATAGAATGCACTTCCCACACCTTAGTGTTTCAAATGAATGTATTTTAGGAAATATTCTAACGTGCTCAAATATGAACATTAATTATGATTATTTACATCAATAACCTCTTAAGTCACATGACAAGTTAAAACTCATGTGATTATTATTTCTCATGAGGGGAAAGATAATTATGTTGTGAAAGGTATACTTATAATCCACACTAGAACTTTGAATGTCTTATTTGAATTTGGATTTACCCACTATATTATATCTAAGTAATGTTCTAAGGGTATCAAGATTCCACCCAAACTATTAGATATTAAATTAGTTATCAAAAACACTAAAGGTACGATGATCTCATTTAAAGTCTATGATTCTTCTACAGTTGAATTTTGTAGTAATGTGCTTCCTAAAAAGCTTATTATTCATCCTCTTGTTGAATTTGATGTTATATTAGTCATGGATTGGATTTACTTAACTAAATACTACATTAATTTCAAATTAAGGTAAGTCTCATTTGATATTCCAAACAAACCTATGATCATCTATTAGTGTGATGATATATATGAAATTATGATTGATATCACATCCATTTCATTATTCTTCATTCCCGTTAAAACGGGGAATTTATCTCAGATGGTTGGGGAGAAACTTAACATTGATGATATGCCTATTGTGATAAATTTTTTAATGAATTTTTAAAATAGTTTCCTAGTCTTCCACCAAAACATGAATTTTAGTTCTCTATTGAACTCATATATGGTTCCACACCCATTTCATATAATCCCTATAGAATAGTTTCATTTGAGTTGCCATAATTGAAGAATAAACTCTAGGAGAACCTTGAAACGGTAATTATTCATCCAAGTGTGTCACTTTAGGGTGAATTTGATCTTTTTTATAAAAATAAATATAAATTGATGTGACTCTGTATTGGTTATTGGGAGATAAATAAGATCATAATCAATAAAAAGTATCCACTAACTAGAATTGATGACTTGTTTAATTAGCTACGTGGAGCTCAATAGTTTTCAAAGATTGACATTCATTCAAGATATCTTTAATTAAAGGTAAATAAGTAGGATATACCAAATACATTATTCTATAAAATTTATGGACATTAAGAGTATATTGTGATGTTATTCAGTCGTACTAATTCCACCAATCTCTTTATAAATTTAACAAATAGGATCTTTAGATATTGACTTGATTTGTTTGTGGTATTATTTATAGATGATATTGTAATTTATTCAAAGGGAAATTAATAGAATTAAGATCACTTGATAATTGTACTAAAGAACCTAAGTAAGGATAAATTGTATGAAAAATTTACAAAGTGTGAATTCTGGCTGAAAAAGGTTTAATTTTTGGGTCATATAATTTCAAGAGAGAGTATATCAGTATATCCATAAAAGATAAAGGATATTGATCCTTAGAATATACCAACCATGGTGACTGAGATCTATAGTTTTCTTCATTTGGATATATATTATCAATAATTTGTGTATAATTTATCATGACTATCTAATCCACTCACCAAGTTAACTCGAAAGGGATCCAAGTTCCTCTATTGAATGTGAGGGAAATTTCAAGGATATGAAGAAAATATTAGTAAGTAAAGTTGTACTTACATTACCCTATAATGGATAAGGATTCATAATTTATAGTGATTCATCTAAGAAGGGATTAGGATGCTTTCTCAAGTAGAATTATATGGTTATAAATTATGCCTCATGAAAATTAAATGTTCATGAGAAAAATTACCCAACTCATGATTAAGAGTTATTTGAGGTAATTTTTTCATTAAAGATATAGAGGCATTATATTTATAGAGATAAGAGTGATATATATACTAATAAAAAATTTAATGTATATATTCCCATTTAATAAGTTGAACATACACCAAAGAATATGGTTAGAGCTGGTTAATGATTATGAATGATCAATGCATTACCACCCTAGGAAAGGGAACAATAGGGACAATGATTTAAGTAAAAAAGGATAATTCTATATTATCCATGATAAGTGTAAAAAAATCCAATATTTATTAATTTTCAAATGATAGATCTTGAAATCTTAAAGTAAGGTGGAAAATATTATCTTTCTCAAATAATTATTCAACCATCTATTTAAATGAAGATTAAAGAGTCGTAGAAGGAAGATATGGGTCTAAATAATATGGTGACAAATGTTCCAAAGTTTATCCTATGTTATGATAGAATAATAAAGTTTAGGAACCATGTATGTGTTCCATTTATACCTAATTTGAAGAGGGATCTGTAGAAGAGGCTCATATATTTTCATTCTCTATTCATCTTGGATGTACATATATGTATAGATATTTGAAAGAGTGTTTATAGTGGGTTGACATGAAGAGAGATATCATAGAGTTTGTATATTGTCTCTTTCTATGTCATAAAATTATGGTTGGGAGACAAAATTATAAAGGGATGTTGCAACCATTACCCATACCATAATAGAAATGGAAAAATATCACACTGAATTTTGTCACCAGAGTCCCCGAAATGTCTAAAGGGAATAATTCTATATGGTCAATAGTTGATCATCTTAAAAAATTAGTACACTTTATAGCTATCAAAGATTATTTTCTATAGATTATATTTTTATAATATATATTAATAAAATCATATGGTTTCATGCAGTATAACATTTCATTATATTTGATCAGGATATGAGGTTTACCTCAAATTTCTGGTGAGGTCTTATGAAATATCTTGATATGGAGTTGAGTTTCAGTACTATATATCATTCTTATATAGGTGTTTAGTCTAAGAGAAAAATTCAAAACCCAGAGTATATTTTGATTTTTTATTCTATGAATTTAAAATGCATTTGATACAACACCTTTCTCTATTTGAGTTTTCTTATAACAATAGCTTTCACATGAGCATTTAGATGTCTCCTTATGAAGACATCTATAGAAATAAGTGTTGAACTCCAAAATATTAGGATAAAGTTGGAGAAATAAATATATTGGTATCTAATAGAGAATAATAAATCGTAGATAATGTTATATCCATTTAGAAACACATTGGGGTAGCATAAAGTTGATATAAAAGTTATGCTGACAATCACCAGTGTGATATAGAATTTAAAGTTAGTGAAAAGGTGTTTCTAAGAATTTATCCATGGAATGAGGTAATGATATTTGTAAAGGATCCTAAAATGAGCCCTAGTAATATCAGTATATTTGAAATTCTTGATCAAATAAGGGCAACAGCTTATCGTTTGTCACTTCCACTAAACCTCTCTCAAGTTCACGATGTGTTCTAAGTATCTCTTCTGAGGAAGTAAATACCTGATCTATCACATGTAATGAACTCAGATGTCATACCACTAGAGTATTATATTTCATATGAAGAATAAACAATATATATTCTAGATTATTTAGATAATTTTCTACAAAACAAGACCACTAACCTAGATAAAGTTTTGTGGCGAAACCACCAATTTGGGGAAGCTACGTGGGAACCTGAGGATATGATGAAGAATAAGTATCCACAATTTTTTATATCAAAGTGATTAATTTAAATGTAGAAGCTTATTTTAAGTGGTTTATAATGTAACACCATAAGAATTTTATGAATTGTTTTCAAATAAAATTTATTTTTTCAATATCTTGTGTTACATGCAGCACCAAGTATAAACAAACCAGGAAAAATTATCTTAATATTATTATTTAAACAAAACTTTGATTAGATAGATTTTAAACTTGGTGGAATGGATAAAAATAAAAACATTTTAAATTTATATAAAAGTTTTATATATAAATAAATTGTAATGAAAAAAGTACTTAATTTTTAGTAAATTATTTATATGCTTCAAAAAAATAATTCTTTTCTCAAAGAAATGATATGTATTGTTTTCTGTTAACAAATACTAAAATTAACTTTTGAGTATTTTAAAAAAATTATTGGAAAAAATTAACTTCATTTTTGGAATCAGATGTCAAAATTATCTTTGGATGAATTTGTTTAATTTTTTTTTAAAGATTAATTTTTCAATGAATAGTGAAAAAATATTAGTTTTTATTGAAAACTGTATTTTCATTTAAATTATTTATAAGGATATATTTTGTTTTAAAATTGGTTAAAAAGTAAAATTAGATCAATTATATTATAATTAATTCAATAAAGTTCATTGGAGTCAATTTTATATTTAATTTCGATATAAAAACATTTTAAAACTTTAGAATCTTTTCTCTTTGGAAAACTGCTTTTCATCACATCTGCAGTTTTAATTTTAAATTAGAATTTACCAATTATGTGAATAAAATTTTTAAAAATGAATTAAATATTTTTAATAATAATAATTTGTATTATATAATAATTTCAACTTAATTTTTGGTCAAAATTAATAGTAAGAACAGTAAAAATCAATTATTGTGGTTATGGTTAAAATAGTTTTATCGGGGGTTAAACTAAAAATATAAGGGGTAAATGACCTAGAAACTTGTCCAAAACCAATTTTATAGCCATATATAGAACATATAACCCAAAATTTTATATAATTATCCAATTTGGATCCTTTTTTCAAGTGAAATATTTGGTTACACTTTATTCTTTTCAAAACTCTCATGTTTGCCCTCTCTCACACTTATAAAAGGTCACCCCCTCTCCTCTTCTATTCACACTTCCAAAACCATTTGGTTCGGGAAAAACCTATCCTAATTTATTCTCTAATTCCCTATACACTTCCTATAGGCATTATTTTTATTTTTTAACCCTCATAATAGGTATTTAGGTATAATCCTAAAGAGGTTATCCAAATTATAGGTAAAATTATTAAGCTTGTGTTTTTGTATTGTTTCTTCTTCCACCTCCTTAAAATATTCTTTAGATATTATAATATAATTACACAATTATATACCATATACTGAGATTTTATTATGTTAATGTTATTACCTACATTTATCTCCTCTTCTATCAAATGGGAAATGAAACTGTGGATCATATATATAGAGGATTGTCGCCTTACGAATTGATGTTATTCATTTTCTATCACCACCTATCACGTCTGGATATAATTTTGGATTTAATGTTTCTATATGATATTTATGATATTATTATTCTTATTTAATTAAAATATCACATATACCTTATTATTTTCCATTCTGTGGGAATATAATAACGTCACTTGTGTGTATGGCGGACTATCACCTCGCAAAGCGATGTGATTTGTTTTTCACTAACGCTTTACTGGGAAGATAATAAGGGTAATTTTAATTAATATATGTTATATATATATATAATAAAAAATATTCTATAAATTTAATATATTATTTACCTTCCTTACCTTTCATATGTTGAGAAACTAAGAACAACGTTCATGTGTATGTACGGTTCACTGTCTCCATGAATGGTGTAATTCATTTTATATCTCTAACTTTAATGGATTAATCTATATACAAATACAATTAATATATATCATATTTATATCATATTTAAAATTATATATATGAATTAAACATGATAAAAATTTAATTATTTAAGATACCAAACCAAAACAAACATGAAAAATGATGCAGTTATTACCGAAAATGTGATTTTAACAAGTAATTGTAAATAAACAGGTAACAAAAGGTCTTAAGTAAATAATTTATGGTATGATACAAATTAATATGGTTCTATAATATATTTATAACAAAAAAAATTTATTATATAATAGGTTCAAATGTGTATTAAAGAATTCGATACTTAATGTAAGGTATTTTTGTCTCACTTTTATTCTGTGGGATAGATGCCATATTCACCACTTGTTTCTTTTGTGGGGTGTATATATAACCCATTAATGTATTTTATTATTATTATCATAAAATTATGTGATCTAAATATCCATATAATTTTCTTTTTTTCGTGGGTCTTATGATTTAAAAGATACCAAAGTGGTAAAAGTTTTATGTTACAATCTCATTGTTTATAAGAATTGTTTATGATCAAGTATCTGATTATAAAATATTATGACCCATCCATGTCTCTTCCATGATTTGTATTCCATTTAAGATTATATCTCACAATTAATTATATAATTTAATATTAGGATTCATAACTACTGTAAAACTCATCAGGAATTATTGCATTGTTGAAACCACTCAAAACCCTTGGAAAACATCCTTTTCAGGTCTCCTCTCTCCAAGACACACAATATCCCCATCATTACCACTTAATTCCACCATGATATAGTAAAATCAACACCAAAAACCTAACCTAAATCATACAAAATTTAGTATAAATGGGATAGAAACAAAATAGGGAGAGAGAGAGAGAGATATAATAATAGAAATGCACCCAAAACCACTATAAAATTATACTCAACACCACCCAAGTCCATGGGGATCAAAAGGTGAAAGCAGAGTATGAAAGTAGAATGATGACCCCCTATTTATCCAATTTTGACATCAATTAATATGGGGGTGACCTTGAAAATATTGGTTTACCCTACTAAGATAATTATCTAGGGATCCCCTTATGGCATGTTTATAGGATCCACAATACAAGGCCCTCACATTGGTTAGCCTTTAGAATCATCCCCTACAGTTGATGTGAAAAGGCCTACCCATGAACACTGGTTGTGGTTTAACTAATCTTTGGGGGGGAATCTTAATGTATTACCTCCCATGAAATATCCACATCACAACCTACCCAATGTGATGTGGTCCTTCTCCCATAAACACCACTATAGTGTAAAAACATATACCCTTCCAAAAAATTCCCACATCACCCACCATTCCACAAAACCTCAAGGTTATAGAATGTCCTATTTACTTCAAACATAATCATTACCTAATTCTCCCCGATCTCTCTTTGATATTCACCTAACACCTGAACCACCAACTGAACATCTTTCTACATCCAAAAAATATCCTAAAGATGTTTCGATTCTAAGATTTCTGATCTAAATCACAATTCATGAAACAACCCATAATATAAGATCAAAAAATAAAATTCCCTTAGACATAATGACCTAAAAAATTATCATACTATTATAAATGGATTCCAATAATAAAGATATAGATACATATCTAGAGCCACTTCAACATTCTCTTCTTAGTTCATCACATTTTCAATTTTTCTTCAAAAAATAACTTTACCTTCCACCAATCATGGAAGGAGAATCTTATAACATATTCAACCCTATTTGATTAATTTCCACTAATATGTATTGTTCCATAACTTTATTATAATTTTGGACCTTCAATGAGAAGACCTAGGATCATATTTCTGGTATAAGGACTATCTCAAACCACTATGATTTCAACTTATTATTTGAAACCATCTTGGGAGACAAGTGAATGATCTTGGAAAACTAGTCATAATATTCTATGATCATCTGTTTTACTTTAAAAAGGAATCAAAAATCTTGTGACTTCACGAGTTCTATAAATTTGATATAAAACTATAAAATGAACATTACCTTAAAGAATTTTCACTCCAAGTTCTCATTTTTTTCTTAAACAACTGAGTCCCACCATTTTTTATTGGGAACTTCAAGAATGAAAGTGAAACTCTTAATTTTAATGTCCTCTAGAGTATCAAGAAATTCAAAAATTCTTTATATCTTCTCTAACCAATCCTTTACCTCTTAAAGATCATTATAGTAAAGAAACTCTTGGGCCTGGTATTTATCTTCAGTCAAAACTAGACTTACTTCCTTAGACTGAGTTTTTCACCTTAGTCCATATCTATTAGAGTCTATACCATGGATTTTATAACATTATGATTTGATAGGGGAGGTTCTCATGTAAATTTATCTATTTCTTCCTCCGAAGGGTTCATTGGGGGCCTTCATGAAGACATGGTACTACATAAAATCAAATAAGAAGAAAAAATAACATTAAAATATATAGATAAACTAAATTAAAATATTATGTATCATTTAAATAAATTAATAATCCTAAGAAAACATTTAATGAAGATAAAAATGCATAAATCATCAAAATTTACATTATTTTTGGTTTAGTCACACAGTTTACCAAATTGTGTGTCAATTATGTGAGCCATGCTAGATGGTTTGAGGTATGATGTATGGTTAGGAGACAAATTTTTAAAAATTATGTATTGAGTGTGTGAAATTGTAGCTCCTCTATTAGGGTCGTGTGGTTTATCCACATGATCTACAACTCGTGTACCTTAGTCGTATACCATGTAAAATTAATCTACCTCCCATTTCCCATATGAAATTATATAAAATCAAAACAAAATTTAAATAAATTCCTAAATACTCATTTCTAGATTTCCAAATATTAATTAAGTATCTTTATGATGAGTTTTGATGATGAGACCAATGGATTTTTTGAATGTTTTTATTTTATATGAGACATTATGAAGTTCGTATGAGTCATTGAGAGTTGTGTACAAGTCATTGGAAACTATTTACTAGTCATTTGAATTTTCATATGAGTCATTTAAAGTTTTTTATGTGTTATTTGAAGTTAATATGAGTCATCAGAAGATATTTATAAGTTATTGGAAGTTTTTTATGCATAATTTAATGTTACATATGACTGATTTTGACTTTATATGTGTAATTCCCTTTGTGAAATTGTGAATTTTCTAAAGGGTGATATATTAAATATTTATATAATTATATATTCTAAATAAAATTAAATTATATGATTCTCAATCCATCCTTCATTGAAAAAAAACATCACAAATAAATTATTATTCAATCAAGAAATGAAGAGATTATTATCTAAACATCATGAAGATCAAGATTACCCATGAGGAAAACTGAATGATAAAGAATTCAAATGAAGTTGGTTTTTCTTTTTAAGTATATCCAAAATATGTTTATGGAACTTAAGTGTGTTGATGTTGTGTTGATCCCAAATTATTTAATCATATGAAAATGTTATTTCAGTGATTCAAGATGATATTTCAAGAGTTATAAATACTTATTTAATGTGTTTTTAAGATCTATTTTTTTGTTAATATGTTAAGGAATATGAGTATTTAGGATAATCAATTTGATTGAAGAAGAATTAATTATTGATTATTTATTGAATTTTAAAATGAATTAATTTTAGAGTTATCTTTGAATGGTGATCGCTTATGTATTTTACCCAAGAATATTTCTCAACTGGAATTAAGAAAAGGTGGGTGTGAATATAATCTAGAGATGGAGATTAATTAAAATATATAACATTCTTTAATGGTGGGATAACACCCTCGTAAACCATTGAATGAGGAAAAAATAAAATGATCATAGAGGATCTAATTTTTTATAGGGATCCTCTACAACATGATATGACACTAACTCTTAGAATTATTTTTAATTATGGAATATTTTGAAAAGGTTGGAATAAGGGGAGAAGTAAAGAGAGAGTGTAACACCCGATATTTTTATGAGTAATATTTTGTTTTTATATATCATCAAAGGAATCTTTCACTACACACTTGCTTGGCTTACTTTACACGCAATCATGACCTTCCTCGATAGCTTGCGTCGTACGCAATACCGAGTTTCACTAAACAACGATATGCTATTAAAATATTATTAAAACTAGCCGTTATGAATAGTAATAACCTCTTTTTGAAATTTTATAAATTTTATTTTTCAAAATGGACATCTTTTTTGGATTCGGAATACCGAAATTAGCCTAGGGTGAAATTTTGGTATTTTTCTGAAAACTTTCAATTTTTGATGAATAGTGAAACCACTAAGTGGTAGGTTAAAAACTGAATTTTTGCATAAAACTTAATTTTACCGCTTCTGTGAATGGAATTTCGAAAATCTGACAGACATGGTTGATATCAGTAAGTAAAATGTGGTTCAATGAGATAAAAATAATTTTTTGGTGAATAGTAACTTTTTACTTTTTTTACCACGGTTAATAGTAAATAGGGTAACTAAGGGTAAAAATGATATTACTATTACCCTAACACATGTCCTAATTCTATTTTATAAGTTTAATTCGACCAAAAACAAACTTAGGAATAAAATATGACCATTTAGGCCCACTTGGGTTAGATTAGGACATTTATTATTAATTTATTTAAAGAAGGGTTAAAATAGTTAAAATCAAAGTTTAATAAGTAAATAATTTTTAATATGGGGTTATACATAAGATAAATTCAACTATAAATATTCATTAGAAAGATAAAAATATTTCCTACATAATGGTATTTTATTTGTAATTTTTAGACATTAAATAATTTAATTTATTTATGACACAATGATGATGCAGTAATTATCTTATTAATGAAATATTGACATAATTGAAGTTATAAACACCAAAATAAATGTAATTTGAGACTTTTTATGAATTTCACTACTTTTATAGGTTACTATGATATATTATTGTTTATTTAATCAACTTGGTTCGAACATATAATTCTGTTATGACTTTCAAAAAATTCATATATCAAATAGTGTCAAAATTGACACAAAATAGTTTTTAAATAAAATATTATATTAATAATTGTTATTTTATTCCTAAAAATCTAAGGTTCGTCCAAATGACTTAGATAAGGATATATATATTAATAATAAACAATTTGGGGTTCGTTTGGCATGTTATAGTAAGTGTATTAACCATATAGTGAAAGAAAACAAAAAGACACGGTAAAAGTTAAATTATTTAACTTAGAGTTAAATCTAATTGATAAGGTTAAAATAATACCCTAAACTTGTCTAAATCCTATTGGTTGATAGGAGTTCGACCCATACCCACTTTATCTTCGAAATAAGACCCTTTGGAACCATTATAAACCGATTTTGACTTTAATATAAAATAATATTTTGAGATATTCCTAAGGTGCCCCTCTCCTCCCTTATAAAAGGGCACCTCCTCCCCCTCCTCCTCACACCAATTTGAGCACTCAAGCTCGGCCAACCCCTTCCATTTTCTCCTCTCCACTTCCGTAGAATAATCCTAGAGGTCCTGGTCTTCTTCAAAGACCAATCTTAGTTCCCTAAGTGGAGGATTCAAAGAGGCGTTCCAAAGAAGAGGTAATATCCATTACCGATCTTTTAAATTTCTTTCTTCTTCAACTTCTTCTTATTTAGTTGTTTCATGATAAAGTAATAACATCAGTATTACTTACATACTGATATGTTATTATAAATATGAAACAACCCTAATTCACCTTCTATCCATCCTACGGAAAAATGAAATCACCGCGCGTGCGTACGTACGGAATACCGTCTCCACGCCGTGGTGTAATCTATTTTCCACCATCACCTTACAAGGATGGGTATAATGGTGTAATGAGTAACTATTTATGATTATTATAAATTAATATTGATACTGAAATAATATATATATACTCCAATACAGTTCCACGATCATAGGAACGATATCATCACTCGTGCGTACGTACGGAATACCGTCTCCACGATGTGATGCGACTCGTTCTACATGATCATCATTACATAGTAATTATATAAATGAATTTAATGAATAAATATGATATATGTTACACTAATACCATTCTGTATATAAGTTATCTATAACATTAAAAAAATAATAAGAATTTATTCGGCAAAACACGCATAAGAACAAAAGGCAATAAGGACCAGAGTAACAAGTAACAATGAAATATTACTAACAAGAAGCTAAGAATATGACCATATATGATATCATATCAATATGTATGATTCTGGAATAAGTCAATAACATTATTTAAACCATTATACAGGAGCTTCGGTCACGTACAAAGCAAATCATACCTAAGGTAAGGGAAATATCACAATCTCATTTTTATCCGAGATTGTTTATTCGTAAGTATCTACTGGGGTGTATTTTATCATCCAAATCCATGTTCCCTCAATATGTAATATTGTTTCCATCCACTTGCAATAGTTTAAATCCATGTTTACCCTTATGTGAGTTTTTAGTAAAGAATATGAAAGGAATCTTTTGTCATTTTTTCGTACGAGGTACTTTTTGACTTTTCCGACAAAGGTACGAAGAATGTTTTTTAACTTATATGGCACGAATGGATTTTTAAAAACATTGTTTCCAAGAAGATTCCTTTACAAGTTTTCAAGTTTATTTTTAATCAACTTCTTTTAGTTTATAATTGTATGACATGTTAAGAAAAGAAAAGTGTTTTTGAAGAAGAAAGGATATTTTCCTCAAGAATGGAGTTCAAGTGTTTTATCAAAATTATTTTCCATCTAAGATAATAAAGGGTTCTGTTTTTATCCCTATTATTACATTGATTGGATTATTTTGTGATGGAATTATATTTTTATGAATTCCTTTATCTTATATGAATTGTTTTATGATGTCATGTTGTTTAAGAATTCCATTTTTATTACATGGGTTACGCTATGATGTATGGTTTATGATTATGTGGCACACATAAGAAAGGATTCATTATAAGATGGGTGGGACCTATATCTCCCTCCAATTAATTGGGTAAATATTTTATATCTCATGAGATAGACATGGCTGGAACGGTAGGTTATACCGGTTCAGTGAAACAGGACTGGAACGAGGGTGACTCGGTTCAGAAAGGGACTCTGTCCACTAAGATAGTCTTGGTAATGAGTCATGACTAACAAGAAATGATGTTCCATGATTATGTGTGCATGCCACAAAGTTTCAAGTTTCATGTTATGATTATGGGGATCTCATTTTCACTTCTATGATTTATTCCATGTTAAGATATTATGATCTCTTTTGCAGGTTATGATTTTCAAAAAGATATGATATGATTTTTATTTCCATTATTTTCCTTTGCTGAGCATTTGAGCTCACCCTTTTATGTTTTCTTTTCCCCAGGTCAGGAAGATGGATATTAAGTAGAATATGCTAAAAGGGACCCTAGATATGATTAAATAAATGGGAGACACTGTAGAAGATTTATGAACCAGTTGTTTATGTTTCCCAGTTTCTAAAGACACTATACCTATACGGTCCTTTGTGGTTTTGACATATGTTGTAATAAGTGTGCTTCAATTTTGAAGTATTAACAATGTATGTAAAGTATGGGTCGTTATAGTTGGTATTAGAGGAAAGGTATAGTCAACCTTTGGAAACTAGGATGTGAAAGCCTTAGTAAGAACCCTAAGGATAAGTCTAAGCATAGAACACAATCTTAGTGTTTTAGAAATGGCCATGAATAACCTAGGATAAGACCTTAATCATGAAAATTTTATTCTTGAATTATGTGGTTTTCCTATTATAATTAGTGTTGCTCACACTATTCTTCTTGGTTTTAGTCAATGGCTGGAACCCGAAGGAACCGTGTTAATGCGGAATGCGATGGGCAATGCAATGATTGTCCCCCTGAGCAACCAAACGATATGGGAGCTGGAATGCAAAATCTTGTAGCCATGCTCACACAACTTTCTCAAGCTATGAATCATGCAGGACTTCCAAACGAGCAAAGGAAGGAGCAACATTCAATTGAATCATTCATGAGGCAGCGTCCACCTTCTTTCAGTGGGTCTACTGATCCATTAGTTGCTGAACAATGGATCAGTACTACTGAAAAGATATTTTCAGTTCTTCAATGTTCTGAACATGATAAAGTCATCCTAGCAGTGTATCGTTTGGAAGGAGATTCTAATCAATGGTGGAATCTTATTAAGAATACGAGGAAAAGGGATGAAATTGAGTCTATGGAATGGGATGAGTTCAAGAACTTATTTTTCAATAAGTACTTCCCTCGTATTCTCCGAACAAATATAGAGAAAGAGTTTCTTGAACTGAAGCAAAGGGATGATGAATCTGTTGGTACCTATGAAGCAAATTTTACAAGACTTGCAAGGTACGCTTCTGGTATTATTATCCAACCTGAGAGTAAGATCGATCGATTCTTTAGTGTCTTAAAACCAAGTCTTCGAAGGGCGTTAGCCATAAGGGACTTCAATTGCTACGAGGAAATCGTTCGATGTGCTCTCAAAGTCGAGATGGAGATTGGAGTAACCCAACAGTCACATGGGTTTGATAAGAAGAGGAAGATGGAATTCAAAGGAAAATCTAAAGAGCACACTGAAAAGAAGATGAGCTTTCCCTTACGCTCAAAGTGTGGAAAGAAACATGGAGGGAGTTGTCTTAAAGGGACAAGTAAATGTTTTAAATGTGGAAAGGAAGGTCATCGGGCATTTGAATGCCGCGATAATGGGAAGAAGATGTCTAATGATGCAAACAAAGGAAGGGATACACAGAATGAACCTACTACACTTCAATTTTTCAAGTGCAAGGAGATGGGGCATTACGCCAATCAATGCCCAAATCCAAGGGTTGATGATGATGGTCGACGTCAACAAAATCTTAAGGCTAAAGACAAAGGAAAGTCACATGAAATTTCTATCAGTGATGTGGAGTACGATAACGAAGTGGTGAAAGGTACACTTACCATCCACTCTAAAGTAGCAAATGTTTTATTTGATTCTGGATCCACCCACTCTTTTATTTCTGAAAAATTTTCTAAGGGTATCACCATACTACGTCAACAATTAGATGTTGAGTTAGCTGTGACAACACCTAATGGCACAACAGTCGCATCAAAACATTATAATTCTTCTCCGATCGAAGTTTGTGGGAAAGTGCTTCCTTCAAATCTTGTGATCCTTCCTTTAGTGGAATTTGATGTGATTCTTGGCATGGATTGGCTTTCTCTACATGGAGCTCATATCAATTGACAAAGAAGGGAAGTCACATTTCATATTCCAGATCAATCTACGATCGTCTATCAATGCAAGGATGAACATAACCTTCCAGTGGAAATTTCTTCCATCTTATGGGTATTGATTCCACTAAATGAAGGTTATTTATCTCAAATGGTTGGTGAGAAACTCACGATTAAGAATATGCCCATTGTACGGGAGTTTGATGATGTCTTTCCGGAGGAATTACCGGGTCTTCCACCAAATCGTGAAGTTGAGTTTTCAATAGAACTCGTACCAGGCGCTTTGCCAATTTCAAATACACTTTATAGAATGGCCCCAATTGAGTTGCAGGAATTGAAGAAGCAACTCCAAGAGAATCTTGATAAGGGATTCATACGCCCTAGTGCGTCACCTTGGGGAGCACCTGTTCTATTTGTTAAGAAGAAAGATGGATCAATGAGACTCTGCATTGATTATCGAGAACTTAACAAGATCACTATCAAGAACAAATATCCTCTCCCACACATTGATGACTTATTTGACCAACTACGCGGAGCTCAATACTTTTCCAAGATTGATCTTCGTTCAGGGTGTCATCAATTAAGGGTCAAAAGGGAGGATATACCAAAGACGGCTTTCCGTACAAGGTATGGACACTATGAATTTATAGTGATGCCATTTGGTCTTACTAATTCCCCTGCTATCTTCATGGATCTAATGAATAGAGTCTTTAGAGACTATCTTGATCAATTTGTGGTAGTATTTATAGACGATATTCTTGTCTATTCAAAGAGCAAGGAAGAGCATGAAGATCACTTGAGAATTATATTGAAGACCCTGAGAAAGGAGAATCTTTATGCCAAATTTACCAAGTGTGAATTTTGGCTTCAAAAAGTTGCATTTTTTGGGTCACATAATCTCAAAAGAGAGGATATCTGTGGATCCAGCAAAAACAGAGGTTATCGAAAGATGGTCAAGACCAACAACAGTAACTGAGATCCGAAGTTTTCTTGGTTTGGCTGGATATTATCGACGTTTTGTAAAAGATTTTTCACGATTATCTAATCCACTCACCAAGTTGACTCGGAAAGGAGTTAAGTTTGTCTGGACAGAGGAATGTGAAGAGAATTTCAAGGATTTGAAAAGAAGGTTATCCAGTGCACCTGTGCTCACACTGCCTTGTAGTGGAGAAAGGTTTGTGATCTACAGTGATGCATCCAAGAAGGGATTGGGGTGTGTTCTTATGCAAAATGATATGGTGATAGCTTATGCCTCACGACAGTTGAAAATCCATGAGCAAAATTACCCAACACATGATTTGGAGTTGGCTGCGGTAATCTTTGCATTAAAGATTTGGAGGCATTACCTTTATGGTGAAAGGTGTGATATTTATACTGATCATAAAAGTTTAAAGTATATTTTCACACAAAAGGAGTTGAATATGCATCAAAGAAGATGGTTGGATCTGATTAAGGATTACGACTGCTCAATCCATTACCACCCTGGGAAAGCAAACAAGGTGGCAGATGCATTAAGTCGACAAGACCATGCTAGTTTATCAATGATGAGGATCACAAAAGATCCAATATTTATGGATTTACAAAGGATGGATCTTGGAATTATAATGGAAGGGGAAAAATCTTATCTTTCTCAAATGAATGTTCAACCATCTATACATGTGAAG
The DNA here is from genome assembly GCA_963277665.1 of Viscum album. Classification (NCBI taxonomy): domain Eukaryota; kingdom Viridiplantae; phylum Streptophyta; class Magnoliopsida; order Santalales; family Viscaceae; genus Viscum; species Viscum album. Next base: position 162,564,202 of record OY728139.1, on the reverse strand, counting down.
ATTAAAGAGGCACAGAAAGAAGATGTCGAGTTACAAAAGAAGGTGAGAAATGTTCCTGAATTCAACCTTGATTGTGATGGGATAATAAAGTTCAGGAATCAGGTTTGTGTTCCTCCCATCCCCGAATTAAAGAAGGAGCTGCTGGATGAGGCTCATAGTTCATCATTCTCTATTCATCCTGGAAGCACGAAGATGTATAGGGACCTGAAAGAGTACTTCTGGTGGGATGGCATGAAAAGAGATGTTGCTGAATATGTCTCTCGATGCTTGGTTTGTCAACAAGTTAAAGCTGAGAGACAGAAGTATAAGGGGATGTTACAACCATTACCCATACCCGAATGGAAATGGGAAAACATCACTATGGACTTTGTCACAGGACTTCCTAAAACATCCAAAGGCAATAATGTTATTTGGGTCATAGTTGATCGTCTTACAAAGTCTGCACACTTCATTGCTATTAGAGAGGATTTCTCTCTAGATCAGCTTGCCAGGATATATGTAAAGGAAGTGGTAAGATTGCATGGAGTACCACTTTATATTATATCTGATCGGGATCCGAGATTTACCTCGAAGTTCTGGCGAAGTCTTCAGCATACTCTGGATACAGAGTTGAGTTTCAGCACTGCTTATCATCCCCAGACAGACGGTCAGTCTGAGAGAACAATTCAAACCCTAGAAGATATGTTGAGAGCTTTCTCTATGGATTCCAAAGGAGGTTGGGATCAACACCTACCTTTGGTGGATTTTCTTATAATAATAGCTTTCACTCCAGTATTCAGATGGCTCCTTATGAAGCTCTCTATGGAAAGAAATGCAGGACTCTAACTTGCTGGGATGAAGTTGGGGAAAGAAAGCTATTAGGACCTGATCTCATTGATGAAATAGCAGAAAAGGTCAGATCTATTCAACAACACATAAGAGCAGCTCAGAGTCGACAGAAAAGTTATGCCGACCACCGAAGAAAAGACCTAGAGTTTGAAGTGGGTGATAAAGTGTTCTTTCGAATATCTCCCTGGAAGAGGGTTGTGAGATTTGGAAAGAAGGGGAAGTTGAGCCCTAGATATATCGGTCCTTTCGAAATACTGGATCGTGTTGGGAAGGTAGCTTACCAATTGGCGCTTCCACCGAATCTATCTCAAGTTCACGATGTATTCCATGTATCTCTCCTGAGAAAGTACATACCAGATCCTTCACATGTACTCAGCTCAGAAGTTGTACCGCTGGAGCAAGATCTTTCTTATGAAGAACAGTCGATAGAGATTCTGGATCGTAGCGAAAAAGTCCTACGAAACAAGACCACTTGCTTGGTGAAAGTTTTATGGAGGAACCACCAACTTGAAGAAGCTACATGGGAGCTTGAGGATATGATGAGGGAGAAGTATCCTCATCTGTTTGTTACAAAGTGACGAATTTCGAGAGTGAAATTCTTTTTAAGGGGGGTAGAATGTAACACCCGTGATTTTTATGAGTAATATTTTGTTTTTATATATCATGAAAGAAATCCTTCACTACACACTTGCTTGGCTTACTTTACACGCAATCACGACCTTCCTCGATAGCTTGCGTCGTACGCAATACCGAGTTTCACTAAACAATGACATGCTATTAAAATATTATTAAAACTAGCCATTATAAATAGTAATAACCACTTTTTGAAATTTTATAAATTTTATTTTTCAAAATGGACTTCATTTTTGGATTCGGAATACCGAAATTAGCCTAGGGTGAAATTTTGGTATTTATCTGAAAACTTTCAATTTTTGATGAATAGTGAAACCACTAAGTGGTAGGTTAAAAACTGAATTTTTGCATAAAACTTAATTTTACCGCTTCTGTGAATGGAATTTTGAAAATCCGACAGACACGGTTGATATCAGTAAGTAAAATGTGGTTGAATGAGATAAAAAAAATTTTTGGTGAATAGTAACTTTTTACTTTTTTTACCACGGTTAATAGTAAATAGGGTAACTAAGGGTAAAAATGATATTACTATTACCCTAACACATGTCCTAATTCTATTGGATAAGTTTAATTCGACCAAAAACAAACTTAGGAATAAAATATGACCATTTAGGCCCACTTGGGTTAGATTAGGACATTTATTATTAATTTATTTAAAGAAGGGTTAAAATAGATAAAATCAAAGTTTAATAAGTAAATCATTTTTAATATGGGCTTATACATAAGATAAATTCGACTATAAATATTCATTAGAAAGCTAAAAATATTTCCTACATAATGGTATTTTATTTGTAATTTTTAGACATTAAATAATTTAATTTATTTATGACACAATGATGATGCAGTAATTATCTTATTAATGAAATATTGACATAATTGATGTTATAAACACCAAAATAAATGTAATTTGAGACTCTTTATGAATTAAACTAATTTTCTAGGTTACTATGATATATTAGTGTTGATTTAATCAACTTGGTTTGAACATATAATTATTTTATGACTTTCACAAAAATCATATATCAAATAGTGTCAAAATTGACACAAAATAGTTTTTAAATCAAATATTATATTACTAATTGTTATTTTATTCCTAAAAATCTAAGGTTCGGCCAAATGACTTAGATAAGGATATATATATTAATAATAAACAATTTGGGGTTCTTTTGGCATGTTATAGTAAGTGTATTAACCATATAGTGAAAGAAAACAAAAAGACACGGTAAAAGTTAGATTATTTAACTTAGAGTTAAATATAATTGATAAGGTTAAAATAATGCCCTAAACTTGTCTAAATCCTATTGGTTGATAGGATTTCGACCCATCCCCACTTTATCTTCGAAATAAGACCCTTTGAAACCATTATAAACTGATTTTGACTTTAATATAAAATAATATTTTGAGATATTCCTAAGGTGCCCCTCTCCTCCCTTATAAAAGGGCACCTCCTCCCCCTCCTCCTCACACCAATTTGAGCACTCAATCTCGTCCAACCACTGCCATTTTCTCCTCTCCCCTTCCCTAGAATAATCCTAGAGGTCCTGGTGTTCTTCAAAGACCAATCTTAGTTCCCTAAGTGGAGGATTCAAAGAGGCGTTCCAAAGAAGAAGTAATATCCATTACCGATCTTTTCAATTTCTTTCTTCTTCAAATTCTTCTTCTTTAGTTGTTTCATGATAAAGTAATAACATCAGTATTACTTACATATTGATATGTTATTATAAATATGAAAAAACCATAATTCACCTTCTATCCATCCTACGGAAAAATGAAATCACCGCGTGTGCGTACGTACGGAATATCGTCTCCACGCCGTGGTGTAATCTATTTTCCACCATCACCTTACAAGGATGGGTATAATGGTGTAATGAGTAAATATTTATGATTATTATAAAGTAATATTGATAATGAAATAATATATATATATACTCCAATACAGTTCCACGATCATAGGAACGATATCATCACTCGTGCGTACGTACGGAATACCGTCTCCACGATGTGATGCGACTCGTTCTACATGATCATCATTACATAGTAATTATATAAATGAATTTAATGAATAAATATGATATATGTTACACTAATAACATTCTGGATATAAGTTATCTATAACCTTAAAAGAAGAAGAATAATTTATTTGGGAAAACACGCATAAGAACAAAAGGCAATAAGGACCAGAGTAACAAGTAACAATGAAATATTACTAACAAGAAGCTAAGAATATGACCATATATGATATCATATCAATATGTATGATTCTGGAATAAGTCAATAACATTATTTAAACCATTATACAGGAGCTTCGGTCACGTACAAAGCAAATCAGACCTAAGGTAAGGGAAATATCACAATCTCATTTTTATCCGATATTGTTTATTCGTAAGTATCTACTGGGGTGTATTTTATCATCCACATCCATGTTCCCTCAATATGTAATATTATTTCCATACACTTACAATAGTTTAAATCCAATTTTACCCTTCGGTGAGTTTTTAGTAAAGAATATGAAAGGAATCTTTTGTCGTTTTTTCGTACGAGGTACTTTTTGACTTTTCCGACAAAGGTACGAAGAATGTTTTTTTTAACTTATATGGCATGAATGGATTTTTAAAAACATTGTTTCCAAGAAGATTCCTTTACAAGTTTTCCAGTTTATTTTTAATCAACTTCTTTTAGTTTATAATTGTATGACATGTTAAGAAAAGAAAAGTGTTTTTGAAGAAGAAAGGATATTTTCCTCAAGAATGGAGTTCAAGTGTTTTATCAAAATTATTTTCCATCTAAGATAATAAAGGGTTCTGTTTTTATCCCTATTATTACATTGATTGGATTATTTTGTGATGGAATTATATTTTTATGAATTCCTTTATCTTATATGAATTGTTTTATGATGTCATGTTGTTTAAGAATTCCATTTTTATTACATGGGTTACGCTATGATGTATGGTTTATGATTATGTGGCACACATAAGAAAGGATTCATTATAAGATGGGTGGGACCTATATCTCCCTACAATGCATTGGTTAAATATTTTATATCTCATGAGATAGACATGGCTGGAACGGTAGTTTATACCGGTTCAGTGAAACAGGACTGGAACGAGGGTGACTCGGTTCAGAAAGGGACTCTGTCCACTAAGATAGTCTTGGCAATGAGTCATGACTAACAAGAAATGATGTTCCATGATTATGTGTGCATGCCACAAAGTTTCAAGTTTCATGTTATGATTATGGGGATCTCATTTTCACTTCTATGATTTATTCCATGTTAAGATATTATGATCTCTTTCGCAGGTTATGATTTTCAAAAAGATATGATATGATTTTTATTTCTTTTATTTTCCCTTGCTGAGCATTTGAGCTCACCCTTTTATGTTTTATTTTCCCCAGGTCAGGAAGATGGATATTAAGTAGAATATGCTAAAAGGGACCCTAGATATGATGAAATAAATGGGAGACACTGTAGAAGATTTATGAACCAGTTGTTTATGTTTCCCAGTTTCTAAAGACACTATACCTATACGGTCCTTTGTGGTTTTGTCATATGTTGTAATAAGTGTGCTTCAATTTTGAAGTATTAACAATGTATGTAAAGTATGGGTCGTTATAGAGAGAGAGACTAATGTTGTGAGTATTTTTGTATCATCAAAAACTGAGAGAAAATAAAGCTTCAATCTAGAGATTATATAAGAAAAAGAAAACCTTAAAGAGCCCAAGTATTTAGTGAACTCAGATTAAGAAAACTTTGATGAGTAGATCAACATTTGTATCTATATATTCTGAGTAAGTCTGATCATTTCATATATTTTCTTATGTGTTATTAGTGTTCGATGAACTTAGAGAGATGATAATATTTTAATGTTTTTATCTTGGAGGCTTGTGGATAAGATCTTTATATATTTCTACAGTAAAATATATTTTTCTATGATATTTCTCAATCTATGTTTTTATTACCACAACTAATGGGATACTATATAAATTGTTGGTAAAAAATCCCACAATGTAACATTGTAGTGTTTTTTGGTTTCTTTTGTTTGTTGAAAAAGTAGGTTTCCAAGGTCAATTGTAGAGTTCTAGTATTGTTTTTTACTAGATATGTTTACACAGAACCATGAAAATGGAATGGTTTATCTGGAGGAATTATATAAAGTGTTATATATAAGGTGGTATCATTTCTTAGTGTTTTTCAGATTTTTGGAGTAAAAAATTTGGAGGATGGATCAATAATCATGAAAATTGGATTTCCATGAATTCCTCCTGAAAATATAGAAAATTCATGGATTTTTTGAATATTGGAGATACTCAAAGTTATTATGCTTTATGAAGGAATTTGGTGACATGAAGGTTGGGTTTCGTAAAGGTGTAGAGCATTATAAACACATGATGGAAAGATGGTGATTCTCTATAACTACTAGAAGCTTCATGAATGGTAAAATTTCCCTAGCACTTAAAAAAATAGGGATACTTGAAAATAATATTGGAGATATTTTTGAAAAGTTGATGACAGGGATAGAAGATTTGAGAATGTGAGGCATCACCTATAAATAGGCCTCTACCCCCTCATTTGAGAAGAGAAAGCCTTAATGAAAATTCTAGGGCTCTGCTTTTGTGAAGATGATTCATGAACCTTTTTTCTTGTAAAAACATTAATAAAGAAAGTAAGTTCATTAAGTCTATGAAAGATGACCAAAATTTATAAGAAATGTGAAATTATTGATGTTAACTATGTATATAAAAATTTGACTGAAATTTTTGAGATTTATGAAGGCTAAGGAAGCTTCACAAAAGTGCTGAGATTTTCAAAATCTAAGTGAGATTTTTGAAATGAGGATACTTTATGAGAGCAGTGAGCATCGTTAAATTTGAGGGGTTCATTGAGAAAGTATGTACTTGTGAATAATTTGGTAGTTTTACAAAGGTTATGTGAGCCTCTCTAAAGCAGTGAGTATCATGAATGTTTTGAAAAGGGATTTCTGCTTTGGTAAAGTTATATTCATCAAGTGGATAAAAGTATAACTTCAATAGAGCATCAACCTAAAACTATGTATGTATTCATTATTTTTAATCAATGGACCTACATGTCCATAAACTAAGTATGAATCCTTTCTAGAGTAGTGATAAAATGAAGATGAAGAAGGTGATCCTTTCCCCCGATAGTGAGCCATAAAATGACATATTGAGGGATTGATCCTTAGGAAGCAGTGATATGTCCCTAAAAATGTAAATTTAGTGTTCCTAGGCATATAATTGATCTATATCAAACCTTATTTTGGAATTGAACCTTAGTTTATTTGTCACATCTATACATTTTCATTGTATGCTACATGGATGTAGTCAAGTGATAGTGAGTCAAGTGAAATTTGATGTTTCCTGGTACTTTCAGTCCAACTTTACTTTCAAAGAATCATAATTGGATAAATAAGAAAAGAATAATATCATCATAAACACCTAAGAGAAAATAATGTGACCCTTATAATAATGAGGTCAAGATCCAGTGGGGTTGGAAGAATTTTGAAAATAATATTCATACCTGGATTCACCCCCCCCCCCCCCCCCCCCCTCTCAGGGTATCTAAGAACATTTTGATCCTAAAAAATGGTATCAAATAAAGGTTTATTTTGCAAAATTTGTTTTCTCTGACTTGGTTTAGTCAATTATTTAAATTTAATTTTTAGTCTTCACTTATCTCGTTGTTCCATTTAAAAAGGATAAACCTTAAATAAGAAGAATAAGTCAGGTGGAATTCCTCAGTGTGGAAGTTTCTATGGAAAGATTTTGATTAAGTTGAAGGAAACAAAAAAATGTACTAAATAAAGGTTTTGATGAATCAAACAATGAAAATGTTTACTCATTAAATGATGCTACAATAATGAGTTAATAACCTAACATTCCTAGTGATGTGGGAACTAATGATGATGAAAAAATTCCTAGAATTCCAAGAATTGAAAAAGTGGAATTTTTTCACAAAACAAATGAATTTGATAAAAAATTTGAGGGAGAAAGTAATTCTAAAGATATGCAGATCCAAGTGAAGAAAATTGAAGTTAAAAAACTAAAAGGTTTAAATAAAATACTTGTGGAAGTGGCCACATATCTAAGGTAGAAGAATGATTCCCAAGCTTAAAAACTGTAAAAAATAAAGTCTGATGACAAAGGTAAGAATTTGAAATCAAAAGATATTAAAAAATTTAAATCTTGAAGTGATATTATTTTTATACGCTGATCATAAATTTTACATAAGAATCAAAGGCTACAACAAAAGAATTTGTGCTTCAAAGATTCTTATTGCCTCGATAAATTTTAAAATAAATGCGAAAAGTGACATATAGGAAAATCCCTCCCAGACATTGATATATGAGATGATTAGTTGAAAGACTCTAATAAGAGAACTTAATTCTCAAATAAAATCCAGGGACAATAAGATTCATCATTTGGGGGAAGAGCTAGAATCAACCAAGAAATAAGTGGAGAAATATAATGGGAAAGGCAATCCCAAATTTATGGATTCTTTACATTTATTTTTTATTATCATTTAGAATGTAATAATGAAATGAGAAATAAAATATGAAATTTTAAAGGAAACACATGAAAAAGTTGTCTTATCCCAAAGTCCATGCAGTTTAGAAAAATCTGGTATTAGATATGGTAAACCATCTCCCATGCATGAGAGAAGAGAGTCGTGACTAGTTTCAAAAATAGGTAAAATTATATATGTGTTGTATATGGGACTAAAAAGTATTATACATTAATTGATGACAATAGGTGCTATTTCTGTGGGATGCATGGCTATACATCAAGTTTTTATTTTGAGGATCTGGAATATATTTCATGTTTTGAAGATATAAATATTTCTAAATATAATGATAAACATAATATTCATGAGAAGTCTAAAATAAAATAACTATAGAAGAAAGTAGCCATGAATTTCTATTATTTTTGAAGATTGAAACATGTCATGATTATGTTTCAAGAAGTATGGGGGATCAATGTCATAATAATATCTCAAGTTGTATCAACATCTCAATCAATAAATAATTATGCAAGGTAAGTTTTTAATGAGAGATGTTTTATATGTTCTATTCATGGGAATTTGGAAATATATTTAAGTAGGAATAAAATAGGGAAGGCAGAGGACCTAAAAGGGGATCCCCAACTTTGGTAAAGTATAACTAAAAAGACTATATTGGAAGACAAGTTGATAAGTTTAAGAATAGGTTTCAAGCCTCAATGGAGACATAGGGATCTCAATGAAAAATGTACCAATAACATTCTCTCTTAAACTCATAGAATATCTCATGGAAAAAATGTGAATGAACATGGAAGAAAAAGGAATGACCTTCTCTAGTTTTAAGTAAGAATAATATAAGTTCAGTGAAAGAGTAACTCCCAGCACATCAGAGTGAATTGACTCAGATAAATGATAAAAGAAAATGAAAAAATAATGACTCAACATATTTATGTTTCATACCACAAATCAAGAAGTGAATGAAAGAGAAAGATCCATTTAATGGATCAATAATCAAGAGTGTATGATCTTTGGAAATATTCATAATCAAATAAAACATCACAAAAAATGGAATGTAAGTGGTGCAGAAAAAAAAGGAATTTGTACTAGGGATCTTAAAACCCAAATTGTGAAAAAGTATATGCCTATAGAACCTACCTATTTATAGAATACCGAGAATGTGTGTAAAAAATGTTTAAATATATGGCCAAAATAGATAAATTTGGATGTAATGTTAGAATACGCATAGAAATAGTAAAACACTTTATAAGAAAATATCAAAGGGTTGTTCCATCAAGATAAACTACAATCCTCCTCTTGAGGATTCCATACGTACCCCTTTCTGAATGTGTTAAATGTTTATAATATCTTCTAAAATGTGTACACGACTAAGGGGTAGATACAATCCATTGGGGTTTTTGTGTTCATAAAGGCAACTAATGCATAAATTTTAATGAAGATATATGAAAAAAGAATAATCTAAACTCTTAAAATTCACATATGGTGTCAAATTCAAAAAGTTTTGTTACACAAAAAAAATCTATTTTATAATCATTATATGAAAGTTGTGTGCATTGTAAAATAGAGATTATATGATGAGTATTTCATTACGAAATATAAGATCTATAAAATATATACTTTAATGATATTCTGGTTCCAAGCCAAATTGAATAATAAACCCTTAGAATCCTACCTCAATTCAAGTTTTATTTGTTCATTGAGATATTATTGATTGGTGGAGAAGTAGAAACAATCATGTATTTCATGATCATCTATTTTTTTCTAACAAACTGATATTGGATAAGTATTTTTAGGATACCAATAAGTTTTGAAAGAAGACTAACAATTTTTCTAGTAGGTGTTCTTCCTATTCTGAAGAATAATTCAACATCTGTATTCAGCTCAAAATTAGAAATAATGATTTATATCATTATAATTTTTTAGGTTTTCTAAGAGATTATTTTGATACCTAAATATAAGAATGTCATTCGGACCAAATGGGTCTTTTGTAATAAGATGAATGAATAAGGCATAGTGATTCAAAACAGAGCATGATTATTGTGAAAAGGGACTCCCAGATAGAGGTTATTAATGTGGATGAAACATTTTCACATGTTGCATAGCTAGAGACAATCAGATTATTCTCAGACATAATAGTGCAAAGAAAGTTCAAAGCTTTCCAAATAGATGTCAAGACATTATTTCTAAATGGAGTTCTGGAAGAAAATTTTTATATCAATAATATAGATGGTTTTTTTATTCATGAAAATGATAATAGAGTTTTTCATCTAAGGAAGGAACTATATAGACTGAAACAAGTTTGGATAGCATGGTAATCAAGACTTGACCAATTTTTGAAGAATCTTGGTTTTCAGTTTGGTATAGTTGATTACAATCTATATTTAAAATATTATAGTAATTAAACTATTATAGTGCTGGTGTATATTGTTCACAAAATATTTGGTGGATCTGATAAATGATAGTGAAAACAGCTCATATAATTCATGAAATGTGAGTTTTAAATGTCAATGATTGGTGTACTGACATTTTTCCTTGGTTAATAGGTGACACAAGGAAGTAATGGCACATTAATTTATCAATATAAATATTCCAAAGAGGATTTGAGAAAATTTGGAATGGATAATTATAAGGAGATTATGAATCTGGTTTCTACCTAGATAAAACTATCACAAGATGATGAAGGAAAATCAATTAATTTCACCTAATATAGAAAAATAATTGGAAGCTTGTTGTACTTAACATTGACATCATTGGATATTTTGTTTCCATATACCAAGTAGCATGGTATCAAATTAATCTCAAATAAATCCACTTCCTTTCAGTAAAAATAATACTTCATTATATCAAGTGAAAGGTGGATTTTGTTTTGTTCTATAATGAAAAATATTAGGAAGAGTTATTGTGATATAAAGATGAATATTGAGCAATATCATCATATGATATAAAATCAACATCATATTGTTCAATCTATCTTGGTATATTGTTTATTTATTAGGTAATCAAGAAATAAGATTTCATTTCATTGATCACTGCAGAAGATGAAGATATTACGGATACTCAACCTTGCATGCAGTTATTGTGGATGAAGAAATATCTTTATGATATGTGAATTGTAGTGATGTCTCCAATTAGAATACATTTTAATAATTCATGTGCTATAAATATTATAAAAAATAAATTTTGTTATTCAAGGACAAATCACATTGAAATCAAGTGTCATTTTATCAAGAAGTATATGGAGCATGGACTTGTATAGTTTGAGTACATTCCTAAAAAACTATATGTTGTAGACAAAATGGTGAAGGCCTTACACAAAGTGGTTGTTGAGTGGAATCAACTGGCTCATGGAGTTTAGTCGACTCACTACACTTGGAAAAGTGTCGATGTGGGGCCCCCTCTCCTCAAGGTATGATTTTTTTCCTGAAGTACTGATATGTGTTCTTTACCCTATTACATACCACAAAAGAGTGATATTTGGGTTCATTTAAAAGACGGTAAATTTTGTGCCTATAAAAGGGAGAGAAATGTCTTAATATAGATAAGGGAGAAATTGCTTAGTGAAGAACCAAATAAGGGGGAGTATAAAATATAAAGACACTAAAAGTGATCAATCAAATGATATATATCACAAAAAAAATAGTTTGATTATAAAATTAGTTAGCTGGTTCTGGAATGAAACGATTCATTGATGAACTTTTCATGCTACTCTTGTTTCTCACATCGACCATCTCTCATGTGGGATTAGAGTATATGATGATTAAATCTTTGATTGTTATCAGAATTACAAGAATAAAATCTTGAAATAATATGGAATAATATTTAATGAGGTATCAAAATTTGAAACATGGTCAACAAACCCAAAGGGGGAAATTTTTGGGACAAAATCCCTTAATGTAAAATTGTAGTGTTGTTAGGATGATTTTGTTTGTTAATAAATTTAGTTTCCAAGGTCATTTTTGGAGTTAAAAAATGGTTTTTGACTAGGAATTTTGGCGAATATACATGAAAAATGAATGGTTTATCTAGAGTAAGTATATGAAGTTGTGTATATAGGTGGCATTGTTACCTAGTATTTTTCAAATTTTTGGGATCCAAAATTTGGAGGATGGATAAATCATCTTAAAATTTGGATTTCCAGGAATATATCTTGAAAATATGTAAAATTTATGTATTTCATGAATATTGGAGTTTTGAGAAGGTATGAAGATTTGTAAAGGCATCCAGTGTCATGAAGTTCGGGTATCATGAAGGTGTGGAGCATCGCGAACACACGATGGAAAGACGGTGATTATCCCTGAATATGAGAAGATTTTAAAATGGGAAAATTTATCTACTGCACATGAAAATATGGATATTCACAAAAAAGATTGTAAAGCTTCTCAAAATGTTTATGACAAGGATGGATTCTTTGAGAAAGGTAGGAATCGCCTATAAATAGGCCTATACCCACTCATTTGATAAGATCAAGCCTTAAAGAAAATCCAAAGTATCTCATTCCAGGAAGGTTATTCACAAATGTTGATAATATGAAAAAGTTCACAGATAAAGGAAGTTCGCGAAGGCTATGAAATATGATCAAAAATTTTAATCATCGTGAAAGTATTGATGTTCATGAAAGCTATAAAAAACTGACTGAAAGTTGTCAAATTTGTGAAGGATAAGTGATCTTTATGAAAGTGTTGAGATTCAAGAAGGCTTAGTGAGTTTTGTTAAAGGATTATACTTCATGAAATAAGTTATCATCATAATATTTTTGGTCTTCTCTAAGTAAAAATATACTTGTGAAGAATCACGTAGTTTCATGATGTCTATATGAGCTTTGAAAAAGAAGTGATCGTCAAGAATGTTTTGAAAATAGATTACCCAGTAAAACTATGGTAAACTAATATTCATAAAGTGGATGAATATATAAATTAAAAATATAATCTACTTAACACTAATGATGTATTCATTATTTTTAATTAAGGGACTTATAAGTCAGTAAACTGTGTATAAATCCTTTCTATATAAGTGAGCAAAGAAAGGGGAAGAAGGTGATTCTTTCCATCAGTAGTGATTCATCCAAGGAAATATTAAGGGAGTGAACCCTGGGAAGCAGATATATGTCCCCAAAAATTATAAAGGTAGTGATCCTATGAATAGAAGTAATCTATACTGAGCCTTATTTTGGTAGTGATCCTTAGTAGATTTCAAACATCGATGCATTGACGTTGTATGCTCCTGGGATGTAGCCTAGTAAGGGTGAACCATATAAAAATATATGTGTAATTGTGCTTGCACTCCTGATTTACTTTTAGTGAATCATCATTATATAAATAATGAATTAATAAGATCAACATAAACACTTAAGAAAAAATAAATCGACCCTTATAATTATTAGGTCAATATCCAATGGGGCAGGAATGATTTTGAAAAGAATCTTTATACCCTGATTCATCCCCCCCATCCAAAGGGTATTTAATCCCATTTTTATCCAAATATAAATTCCATAAAGATATTATAGAACTCAATGATACAAGATTATACCAGGCATACCCTCTTTTATTTGGTCATAAAATTATAGTGGAAAAACGGTGGACCAGTATAACAGTTGGAAACAGTAAGGAGTAGGTACTCACATTGAGACCAAACCATGTAAAAAATTGTGTTCATTTTTTATTTATATAATACAATGGGTGAGTCTAGATTAAATTTTTAAAGGATTTAATCTTAACTGATTGTATAGATTTATTCCAAGTGAAAGAAATTTAAAAAAAATTACACAGCTGATTCACCCCCCTCCCCCCCCCCCCCATCCTAGTGGTTCACTCACTCATACGGCACCTCAAGTGGTATCAAATAGATCTAGTTACTTCTATTAGATCCATGTTTAGTTGGAGAAGGAGAATATAAACTCAATTAATATTAGGTATATTCCCATTTTTTATGTCAAAAATTATCATATCTAAAATAATAGTTTTTTCCTTATCTTTTATCTCTTAACATGGAAGTAAAAACTATTGAAACAATGGGATATCCTCCCATATATGAAATTCATCCCATGTCTTTTTCTGATAATAGAAATTTATAAGTTGATAGAAAATCTCAAAATTCTACTCTTGGGTCTCTTTCATAAAAAATTTACAAGAAGGTTATGTGGTTGAAAACAACTAAAAAATATAGAATAAATATAAAATAAACAATGAAGGAAATGAAAAAGATAAAGAATAAAAAAAACTTCAGATGTGGGGGATGTTATGATTTATAAATAATAAATAATTTATTATTAATTTAAAATAATTAATGAATTTTATAGTGACGTCACAGGATTTGTAGAAATGCGGGAAGACTCCTCAATTGTGTAGAAGTTGATGAGAAATTTTCTAGATAGGTTTGATCATAAAATTTTAGTATTAGAAGGTAGATATGATATTTCCCTTGATAAATTATACCAAAATATCATTACCATTTAAATGAGAAAAATTATATCATTTAAAAGGAAGGTAAAATAGAAAATGTATTTTCAATCCATGAGAATGTTTAAGATAAAAATGATGAATTGGAAGACTCAATTAAATCTAAGGATGATCAAGAAAATAAATAATATAAGAGGGTTATGACTCTTCTCTCAAGAAAATTCAAAAATAGTGAAAAAACAAAGGTAAAATACCACTTAAATTCTTTAATTGTGGTGTTAGTAGACACTTGGTAAAAAAACTTTTCAAAGAATAAAAATAGTGAGAATGAGAATGATGAACAAGATGATAAAGCTCAAAAATATTAAATGGGGTAAGAGCTCAAAATAAGTTCCAAGATCAATTAATAATCATAAGAAGTTTTCAATAAGTAAAATAATAATTCTGATAAGTAAATATGAAAGGGGTGATCTCTCTTTAATCATTCAATTTGAATATTAATTTTTTGAGAAAGTCATAAATTTTATGACTCGTATAGAGAAGTAAAAAATAATACTCTAGTATTAATGAAAAATAATATAAAATAACATATATGGAACACATATTGAATTATAGAATTGTAGAATGTGTTTATCATAATACAAATCTTATAAAATATCTCAGGTCTTTAAATTATCAATATACAATAAAAAGTGATGGTAAAGAAGATATTATCAAAAAATAAGTTGTTTGTAATGATGAAATTAAAAATATAAAGATTAAAGTTTTCTAAAAATGATAATATATTGAATGATCTATTAAGATTATGAAGCTTTGTCATTCTACTAAATTCATCTTACCAGAGGAAAAACTATGGAATTTCACATCAAGCTTGTTGAGGTAGTGAAAATTGATAACTTCAGCAAGAAATTAAATTTATTAGAATATGATGAACTTCTAATTAATGGTAGTGAATCCTATTATGGGTTTAACATAAGCAAAAAATAAGGTGGTGGATATATAGGGAATTAGATTTTGACCAACTCCAATGGTGGGTTGGCCCAAATTTTTTGTTAGCGGTGCAATTTTTTTACCAGCTAGATACTTTTATAAAGAAGAAGTGGGATCAATTATTCATGTTTATTGCATGATTGAATCAAATTTTAACACTAAATCCTTAGTTATAGTGTTTTTAATACTAAATGCATATCTATTAATATAAAATCTTTTAGTGTTCTCGTATGGATGTAGGATGAATTTTCAAACCATATAATCATGTGTGTACAATTTAATTTTACTATTGAATTTACTTTTGTAGAATGTTTTGTGTACAAGTTTACTTATAGAGTATGTGATAAGTGATAGTTAGTTTGGTGAATTTGGTTCCAATTCTTCCCATATTCTAGTACATTATTTTTAGGGGAAATTTTTTGGTGCTTTTACTTTTACATTATAAAACCTCTGAAGTGGGTGAACTTCTAGTGGATTGGATCTATATCTTCCTATGATTGAATAAATGATCTTCCTAGTTAATCAAATAGTCTTTCACCTAATAAGTGGTATCAAATCTCAATAGTCCACACTCATCTAGTAGCTCTTTTAATATTCAGTTTTTCTTCAGTGTTATATTGATTTCAATAGGTTAAACTTCCATTGAAAAAATATGATAATAAAATAAAGAAAGGTTTCAATCGATCAATTCAACATGATGATTATGGATTCTAGAAGATACATATAGAATATTGCCTTATAAAAAAGGATATATAAATTTTATTGAGTGGATAGAACCCTAAAAAAGTGAAGAAAAATGTATGGGAAATGATGGATAGAAAATCACTAGGTTTAGTGAAGATGTTGTTAGAATTAAATGTAACATTTGACATTTAAGAGAAGAAGACTATGGTTGAACAATATAAGGCCCTAGAAGACATGTATATAAAACTAATAGCATTAAACCAGGTGTTTCTAATGTTATGATTTTTTGGTTTTATTTTATCAAAAGGATGCTTAGTATCCATGTGAACGACTTCAAAATGATAAAGAGCCATCTAGAAGAAATGATAATTTCTATCATAGATATTGTGTAGTAAATTATTCCATTGTACACTCTACCAGAATCTTGGAACATAATGGTTACAATGGTAAAAAATTATTGATTAAATATTAATCTGTAGATAAAAGTTGTTCAAAAGTTTATCCTCAATGAGTTACTCTGGAGAAGGGAGGTCTAAGTACCTTCTGGAAGTGTGAAAAATACTAAAGGTAGGGAAATGTTACCTCAAAGGAAGAGTTATTGACAACTAGAAGATAAGTTTAGGGAGACGAGTTGATAAAAATAATCCATTTCATGTCTTACCTTCTAAAATTTTAGGAAGAATATACACTTCTAGAGGAAATATAGGAATAACAAGGAATTATCTAGAATAGCAGCTTTTGGAAGTTCAATTTTTTTTATCAAAATGGAAGAAGGAAATAACCCATTACTTAGTGTTCATATCCCATTGGATTCAGGGGTGATTAAATTCAGTTCTTCTTTTCACTACATGGTTGATCATAGGTTCATGAAAAATTATGTATCTATAAGCTTTGGAAAAGTTCATCTGGTTGAATATTAATAATTGAAAGTTATTGAAAAATTATAAATGAACATTCAAGTGGATAATAGATGTTTTTGGTGATTGAAGGTAGTGAGACACATTACTGGTCTCTAGAAGAACCTCATATCTATAGGGAAGCTAAATAAAATAAACTACTGACCAATATTCTCTAATGGATTCAAGAAAGTGAATCAAAGATCCATGGTTGTGGTATGAAAATAAAAGTATGGAACACTTTACCTTATTATAAATTAAAATGAAAATAAAATGTTCCAAATTTTAACCTCAAAAGATCTATAGTTATGGAATTGTAGACTCAATAACCATAATGATAAGGACATAATGGTTCTACTAAGAAATATAATTATGATGCGTGATCACATTAGCATCATAAGTTTTTAGAGTTCTGTTCAAGGGAACCAAAATTGGGTTTCACAAAACCTAAATGGTTAGAATTCTAGAGCACAGAAGATGGAGATTTTTCACTTTTATGCATGGAATCTATCCCTAGTTTGATCTTGTTGATGATATATTTACTTTTTCACATTCATTGATGGTGTGAAAATAAAGTATGTATTTATTTCCTTAAAAATAATTTTGACATTTTTAGTGAATTTTTTCAGTTGAAATCCATGATAGAATAGGAGAGTGAATAGAATTTAAAGTTCCTCGGATATTATAATTTTAAGGAGTATAAAAAAAGAGGATTATAAAATTTATGTTTGAATAAATAGATCAGTCTTGACATAAAAATTCCCAAAACTCTATAAAAATGGATTTTTAAAGAGAATGAAATTGAATTTTATTAATAAGGAAAGGTGTGTGTGTATGTGTGAAATCTAGAATTTCCAAGGCCATTTGGGTGGAATCAATCAATAAAAAATTAAACATGGACAATATAAGTGAATCAATTACTATTGGATAGAGTTTACTAGAAGATCTATTTTCTAGTAATCAACCATAAGTTTGGAACTTTAAAGTCTTAAAAAGTCTAGCTTCAATATTCATCACTGAAAAGGATGGAGACAATATAGAGTCAAATCCCATACCTTATTTTATTTTAGGATATGGGAATGAAAACTTTGGTTTCAAAATATAGGATTTTGACACTCACAAATTCATTGGAATTAAATCATTATCTTTAATGAGAAAATATTTTAGAAGGATCAAAGCTTAGATGAATCAGAAGGTGAGGGAAAGAATCAAACTTTTTAGACCCCCTAGTCCTCGTGTTTCTTTGTTATTAGGATATTTGGTCACTTTTATTCTCTCCTTTGATTAAATATATAATAATTAAGGTTAAGGGAAAGAATAAAACTACTGAAGTACAAGTTGGTCTAGATAAGATCACTAAAAGTTAAAAAAAATATTGAAGCCATATATATGCACAAGTTAATAGGAAATTTGAAAGATAAAATAGGTACTAGAATACTCAAGGTTAGCCAAAGCTCGTGGGAAATCTTTGATAGCTAGAAAAATAGAATTTGGGGTACTAAAAAAAGCATCACCCAAAAGAGATGAAACTCAAGTTGAGTTAAAAAGATCTTACTGAGTTAGGCGACTGGTCTAGAAGTATGGAATTTATTTGAATTTATTACATATAATTGATTTTCGGGAAATAAAATGCCTCGAAGAGGAAACAAAACCCATTCACTTAAAATAGTGGGACTTAGATATAGAGGAGTAAATTAATTCCTTGAAAATCATTATAACATGGATTCTTACTGAACTACCAGAAGGAAATGAGAGCACTTGAGAACAAATCAGTTTTTTATTTGAAAGAGGAAGTGATTGGAAGAAGAATATAAAATGTACATTTAGTGGTGAAATGGTTCCAACATAAGGAAGGAATCAGTTTCTCATAAATCTTTTCACTAGTAGTTATGCATACTACCATTTAAACAGTGCTTAGTATTATTGATTTTGATGATATACACATGAAGTAAATGGATTTCATGACTAAATTTATTCATGAGGACTAAGAATATGATATCAACATTAAAAGTACTAAGGTATTGGAATACTACCGGATGGAGGTCCTGGTTTTTTTTGAAGATAAGACTCTAGGGATTGAAACAAGTGCCTTAATTGTAAAACTAGAAGTTAAACACTTTAATGTCTAAGGAATATTTCACTTGATTTGACACCAATAAATGATTTTATTGAAAGTTGGGGATGGTGGAACTTATATCATACTCATACTATATATGGATGAAATTTTATTGGTGGGTTCATAGATTTCACATATTTTGGAGTTTAAGTGTTTTTGTCCATAAGATTCAAAATGGAGGATCTTTGTCAAGCCATGAAAATATTTCGGATTGGAATTAAGAAGTATAATAAATCTGGTACATTGGTGTAATCCCATAAATATTATACCTATAATATCATTAATAATTTTCAAATGATTGGTTGTAAAGTTGTCTTGACTCCCCTTGTTGGACACTTCATGTTATCCAAGGTACAGAAACCAACATCGAAAGATGATGATCGACACCTGGAAAAACTACTACTTTCATTATCCATCAAATCTTAATGAGGATCCTTAGAAATATTCTTCTGAATCTAGTTCCAAAATAACATATATTATTTTTTCTTTTTTATGGAATTTAGAATAATTGACTCAAAATTAATAGAATAAAATTAAAATTTCAAACACAATTATTGAGTCACTTACACCCTGAAGAATCTTTTTTGGTATACAGTTTTAGATAATTTTGAAAAACTATTATAAATTAAAATTTATACTAATTTTAAATAGACACTAAATAAAACCATTAATTGTTACTAAAACCCCACTAAAGATAATATTATCATCATAATTCTTCCTGCTCATCATTAAAACTTATGAAAAACATTTTTTAAAATTATTGTGGAAAGCACAAAATTAATTAATGAGAGTTTTTGAAATAAAACTCTTTTAAAATAATTGAAATCCCGTGAAAACATTTTTCCTTAAAATAAAATACATTAAAAAAAGAATTTTTTATGCATAAATTTTCATTTCCCTTTTGAAAGTTGAAGGGTTTTTAGAATAAATTTATATAAATGTGAGTAAGTAAAAATATTTCTTTATAAGATTTCAAAAATAATGTAAAAAACTTTAAATAAAGAAAATTTAATATTTTATAAAATGAAAAAAACTATTTTCAATTCAAAACTTTTAATATTTTAAATATGTTTCAAAATATTTTCTCAAAAATTAAATCCAATGATTTTTCTTAAAAATGTTTCGCAGGGTTAGAAAAAAATCTCTTTGAAAACCTGGAACATTTAAGGTTATATAGGGCTTATCCATCACATGGTGGAAAAATTACCTCTGCTTTTTTGGTTTCTCAACTCATTACCCATCTATTTACAATTCCTAATTTCCATATTTTATGAAAACATTTTGTATATTTTCCCTTTTTCTATTGGAATTTTTATCAAAACATGGCTTTCAAAACATTAAAAAGGATAAATTTAAATACAAATATACCTATTTTTTAGTTAAAGGATTATAAGAAACTAAAATTCATGATAATAAATATTTATACTAAGATATTATTTTAAATAAATACACGGAACTTCTAAAAGAATTAAATAGTGCACAGTCATACAACAATTTAAACAAAGACAACATCTATGAAATAAAATTATTTCAAGAAAAATCATGCTTACAAAAAATATTAAAAGAGGTATTTTTAAATTTAAAAAATATATGTGTATAAAATGATTATTTTAAAATAAAAGTTCCCCTATAATAAAATAATAACTTAAAAATTATTAAAAACAACATTTTTATATAAAATGATAATT
This sequence comes from Viscum album, assembly GCA_963277665.1. NCBI lineage: Eukaryota > Viridiplantae > Streptophyta > Magnoliopsida > Santalales > Viscaceae > Viscum > Viscum album. The sequence continues at coordinate 162,543,443 of OY728139.1, read as the reverse complement.
AAAAACCAACATCAAAATATTTTAAAACATATATTGTTTTTTTAATTTAAAATGGAATTTAAAATTTTAAAAATATTTATCCATTACATATAAAATAAAAACTTTAAAAAAATCCTTAAAACAAACTTTGAAATGAAAATATCTTCAAAACATGGATAGGTTTAAAGTTTTTTTAAAAAAATAAAAATAACATTATTTTCCCTTATACGTAAAATTATAATTTAAAAAACTACTTAAATAAAATAACTTTGAAATTAATTAAAATAATATATATTTTTGTCTAAAAATATTATTTTAAAATTTAAGAACATTTTTTAACTTAGAAATAAATTTTTTAGAATAGAAATTTTATTTAAAAAATAAGTTTCCCTTACATAAGATGTTAATTTAAACCCCTTAAAAATTCAAAAAAAAATATTAAAACATCTTTTTTCTATCCTCTAACATTAAATAATAATTTTAAAAAATCCTTAAAAATTTAAAATAGAAATTTTACATTAAAAAAATTCCCTTATATGATTCTAAATGAATCACATTGAAGGTATCTCCTAAATTTTGAACCTATTTATATGAAATTATTTCTAAGATGATCTTTGAAAACTCATTCTCTCCCTATCCTTTATAAAACTTCTAACCTCCCTGCTTGGTATCTCTCTTTAAAATTAGTGTAAAGACCTATTTTTTAAGGGTCATAGAAAACTCCTTTCCCCTGAAGAAAACCTTTATAAAGGTAATATCAATGCATATATAATATTTTTATAATACTTTATTATTATTTTCAGTGATACCATGACCTTCATACCGGAGTAGTTTTGTTTTCTATTGTTTTAGATTCGCCATGGATTGTCAAACTTTAGAATAGATTACTAAATTTTATTTATCCCTACTCATACATCCATCCTTAATTAAAAACACATCAAATAAACTAGTTTTGGATCCCACAATATGACTAGTGTGTATAAATATAAATATATATATATATACTCAATCAATGACCCTGAAATAGCAATATTCCAGGGAAAGAGACAATGACTCTTTAGAGCATCAATAGGTTTTTATCTCACTCATCCTACAATAATGTGATGATAATGAAATATATACATATATATATCATTCATTGATGACCGAAGAATATTTATGTCTTGATTAAGAAGAATAATATGATAAAGTCTTTGGGTTTAGCATGCAAACAGATGGATAAGATGACCTAAGATACAACCTAACCCCTAGTAGATTAATCTAGCCATGCCTTGAGAAGTACCACTTCCTCCTGATACACCATGTATATATATTCTTATATCCCTAAAACCTGAAACTCACCGCTACTGTATATGAGTGTAATAAGGAAAAAATTATTAAGTGAATAAATTTGATCGGTGTTTCTCAAAATGTTCATAAAGTTCTTATTATATTTGTATTTTTAATGATGGGTGAATAGTTGTGTTATACTAATTATCCCACATCAATCTTTCACTCATCCTATCACTCCATTATATACCATAATGTGGTACCATTGTCTAAATTAAGTCCACAGGGTGCCAATGATCACCCTCAGTCACTCGGCATAACCCCATGTGCACTACTAACCATCATTAGCCAACCTATGTATGTCTACCCACATGATTTTGCTCACCTTTCCTACCCATGAATAAGCACTGATTGACTTATAGATCTATTGTAGGTTGAACTTTCCCAAAATCTTAGTTGGTTGTCCCCTATTGATGACTAGCTACTTGGGCTGTTTTAGCTATGACCTGGAAGAAAAAAATCTATCGTGAGAATACAAATAGCTAATCTAATTAAAAAACTAGTAATTTTAAATTATATTATATTATCTAAGAATATATAAACCATAAATATATTTTATTTCTAATCATTAATCAACTTATAATTTTATAATTATATTATTTAATTCAGTCCAATTTTATACTACCATTTTTAAAGGGTTTTATAATATATATTTTTTATATAAAATATTATTTAAGTTCTTAAGTAAATATTTCTATAATGAATTATAAACATCATTAAATATATTTATATCAATTTCTAATTCATTTATTTCAAACTAATAATATATTTCATAAATTTTATATTTCCTGATAATCATTATATTACTAGTGGAATTTATGATTTATTATGTTCATTTAATACTTTTTTACTATATTACATACTTATTTCTAATTAATGTACTATGATAAATACTATATAACTATTAATAATTTATTTACATTAAGTTAATATAATTTACTATATTTAAATTTTAACATAATGTATAAAAAAATATAAAAAATTATTAATTACTGTTAATTAAGTAATTTATAAATTTCTAATAACAAATTTATTATCAATAAGTTTATAAAACAACCTTTAAAAGTATAAGTTTTTTAATTTATTCCTTATTTATAAAGTTAAAAACATGGTGTTACCTTTATAGCCTGAACTAGTTAATCTCGTATTTAATAACTTGTTTGAAAAGATTGCAGAACAGTTGTATTCAAGTATAATGGATATCTTTTATTCTTAAAATTATTATTCTTCCTATCTATTATTCTTTAATCTCAATAAATATTCCTATAATTACGTTTTTTGATTCCTCTCTATAATCATGTTCAGATGGGTTTTCTACATGGTTGATCCCAGTGAGGCATCCTTTGGTTGTGCTATTTTCTTTCTTATTTACATGTATTGTCCCGTTATGTAGTTTTTAATTATTTTTACTATTGTGTTCACAAATATTTAGGGATTAAAACGTTTTGATGAAGTGTAATTGATTACCAAAAATTAGGTTATCACCCCCCCCCATTTTTTATATTGTGGTTTTTTTTTTTGAAAAAAAAAGATATTATTACAATATTTATTTGAGTGAAATGAATATTTACATATATTAAAAACATGGGTTATTAAATTATACCCCATTAAAAAAATTAAATACTCACAATTTTAGTTACCTATGATCAAATAAATTTTTACTTCTGGATTAAATACCGAACATATATATATATATATATATATATATATATATATATATATATATATATATATTTGTTTGTGTGTGTGTGTGGTTTTGATTAGTTAAAGTTCAGTTTGAATAAAATTGTAGGGAATTACTTCATGAAATATTTTCTTCTTAAGATAGCACAATACATATTCTTAAATTCAATGAAATTAAACCCTAGAAAATTTAAGACACCAATGATTTTATTAATTTTTTAATAAATTTAATTTTTTTATATCTTCTGTTACATGAAACACCGAGTTTAAACAAACCTTTACAAACTATTAATAGTATTATTTAAAAAAAACTATAATTACATATCCATTAAACATTGTGGTATGAATATGAATAACCACATTATAAAAATTATGTATAGTGGTTTAAATAAATATATCATATTGATAAAAAAGTTATTAATTTTTAGTAAAGTTGTTATAAGCTTAGAAAAATACTTTTTTCTCAAAAAATGATTTCTATTTATTTTTGGGAAAAAATAATAAAATTTATTTTTGAAAATTTCAAATAAAAATATTTTACAAAATGAAATAGATTTTTTGGAATCAATGATTCAAAATTATCTTAGGGTGATGTTTTGGGATTTTTCTGAAAATATTAATTTTTCAATGAGTAATGAAAAATACTTGTTTTATTGAAAATTTCATTTTCATTTAAATAATTTATATGGTTAAAAAAATTTAAAAGTATTTAAAAGTAAAATTACATCAATTATATTATAATTAATCCTATATTTATATTTTTAATCAATTTCATATTTAATGTTGATATAATTTTTTAAAATGTTTGAAATTTTTCTCTTTGGAAAACGTCTTTTTTGTAGCGTCAGTGGATTTATATTAAAATTAAAATTTTCCAATTCTGTGAATGGAATTTAAAGAAATTAATTCATTATTTTGAATCTGATAATTAATATTATATAATAATTTCAACTTATTTTTTGTTCAAAATTAATAGTAAAAATAGTAAAAAATAATTATCACAGTTTAGGTTAAAAATGGTTTACTGGGGGTTTAAACTAAAATGATAACGGGTAAAATGAAGTAAAAACTTTTCCAAAACCAATTTTATGGGTATATATAGAACATGTCACATGTAAGGTTTTATAATGATCCATTATGGATCTTTTTGTAATGTGAAAAATGTGGGTACACTTTATTCTTTCAAAAATTTCACGTGTGTCCTCTCCCCCACTTATAAAAGTTCAACCCCTATCCTATCTTATTCACATATCCAAAATCTTTTTTCAGTAAATAACTACCCATATATATTCCTTAATTCCCTCCTCACATCATAGAGGACTTATTTTTATTATTAAACCATTCTGAAAAGGCTTTAGGTATAAATCTAAATAGGTTCTCCAAAGAAGAGTTAAAATTCATAAACTTATGTTTTTATTTTATTTATTATTCCACATAATTAAAATAATATTAGACTATGATAATATAGTAACACCAATATATAAAATATATATTTTTTTTATTATATTAATTTCATGACCTACATCTATATCCTCTCTTATCAAATGGGAAATGAAATTGTTGACCGTGTCTAAGACAAATTAATGCCTCGTGAACCGATGTTGTTTGTTTTCCCACACCACCTATCACGGATATATATAATGATGTATTTAATGTTTATATATTATATTTATGATATTATTATACATTTGTAATTATAATATCTCATATATATTCTTACCTTCCATTTTGTGGGTATATGACACCATCGCTCGTGTGTATGATGGACTACCGCCTCGTGAAGCGATGTGATTCATTTTTCACTTATTCTTTACATGGAAGTTAATAAAGGTAAATTTAATGAATATATGAAATATTTATGAAATAAAAATTATTATTTAATAATAATATATTATTTACCTTCCTTCTCTTTCATCAGTCAGTAAAATGTAAACAACATTCATGCATACGTACAACATATCATCTCTATTAACAGTGCAATTCATTTTATATATATAAATTTAATGGATTAATATAAATACATATATAATGAATATATATTATATTTATATCATGGTTAAAATTATTTATATGAAGTCACAATTATCAATTTTAAATGACCAAAGATACCAAACCAAAACATACATGCAAATCAAAGCGGTTATTACCCAAAATGTGATTTTAACAAGGAATTGTCAATAAAAGGTTAATAAAAGGTTATAAGTAAATAATATATGAAAATATAAATATTATTATAGTGATTTATTATATGTATAATAAACATATATTTATTATATGGGTTTTTTGAATGTGTATAAAGGAAGTCGAGACTTAAGGTGAGGGATTTTAATCCCAATTTTATTTCATTAGGACCCATGCTATATTCACCACTCATTTATTTTATGTTGTATATATACTAACAATGAATTTATTTTATTATTATTATCCTGAAATTATGTTATCTTTTATTTCTTTCATGGAGCTGGCAATTAAAAATTTAAGTTGTAAAATGTTTATGTTACAGTCTTATTTTTATCAGGATTGTTTATGATTATATTTCTGATTATGAAACATTATGACCTATATCTCAAGAAACTTATGAATTTTATTATCCTATATTTATATATTTTAAATATATTTTTTCCTTTAATTTTTCTTTCTTTATGTACTTGAGAGTTCAAAATAATGTTTTCTATAAAAATTAATTTTATTTCTCTCTTTGGTCAAAAATCATTTTTATTCCATATCCATATCTTATAAAAATGTTTTAAATAAATTTTTTATTATTATCCAATGATTATTTGAATTAATATTTACCCATGTATTAATTTTTTACAAGGTTTTTTAAAGTAATATTCTTTTTAATTTTCTTAATGAGATACATTTAACTTTTAATGAAAATGTGAATGGAATATTTGTTTTAACAAACATGGCATGAATGCAATTTTCCAACATCATGGACACACAATTATTTGAATATTACATTAAATGTTTACATGTTTATTTTTAGATAAAATTTTTTATTTAAACTTTTTGAAATTTTTAGATTTTAAATAAGTTATTTAAAAATTGAAAGGATATTTTAAAAAAAAATGTTCCAAGTGATCTTTCAAAATAATTTTCCATTGAATATAACATCCTTTAATGTTAATTAAGATTTATTAAGGATATGATCCAATTATATCATCCTTATAATTTCTCCTAATGTTTTATATATATGATGATAATAAGTTTATGAAACCCGTTCATTTTTTATGGGTTATGCTATGAGAAAATTATGAAATGTTTATGAAACTCATTTCTTTTTTATGGGTTATACTATGAAAAAATGTTTATGAAACCCATTTATTTTCATGGTTCATGATATGATGAATGTTTTATGATATTATGGTCCAAAAATGTATGGTTTATGCGATGGTTGGGGCCTATATCTACCTCCAATGAATTGGATAATTATTAATGTTATATGGTCTCAAAGGGTACATGAGAGGTTATCCCAATCCAGAAATAAGGTGTAGAAAATGTTATCCCAAGTCTGAAAGATGGTACATGGCAGGTAATCCGGAGCTCGAAGTAATTAAATGGTTTTTTATCCCAATCCTAACATGTTATGAATGTCTTGGTGGGTTTTCTTGATATAATATTTTCTATAAATATGTGTATGATACAAATCTATATCATATGCCAATGATAGATCTCATGGATATTGTTCTTTGATTCCTTTATTATTCATGTCTTATGAACTATTAAGATTTATGTCATGAATCAAGTTTATGATCTACAATATACATTGTATGGTCTTCGAAATTTTATTCTCATGTTATCATACTCTTATTCTCAGGTTATATTGATATCTTCTTTTTTACCCTTACTAATCATCTAAGCTCAACCTTTCTTATCTTTACCTCCCCTGGGTTATAAAGAAAGGTATTATGTATGATGTTTCTAAGAAGGGTTAAAGTTATAAATAACTTAGTGTGAGATGATTTAGCTCACTTATAGACCATTTTTTTATTGTCTAATTTTCCCAAGTCACTAGACCTAAATGATACTGGAATGGATCGTTATGTTATGTAATAAATATTTAAATTTTAAGATATAATATTTATGTATGAGAATATTGGGTATTTAAAATTGGTATCAGAGAAAAGTTTAGTTAGCCTTTAGAAACAATAATAATAAAACATTAGTGAGATCCCTAAGGCTATATCTAAGGACAGTTCTAGGTATAATTCTAAGTATAAGAAAATATACTAGAATATTGGTGAAGGATAGAGAAAATGGTTTCCAAGTAATTAAATTCCTCTCTGTATATTGAAACTGTACATGGTTCTAGCATAGATGTACCTAGGGTTAATAACTCTGAAAAAGGTGCATCGAGCTTGACTTGAGCATTACCTATTACATGAAAATGAGTCTTACTATGCACCAGGTCTGACACTCCTAAGGAAATGATTTTTAAATTTACAAACTCTTTATGAACCATCATGAATGATTTAAATAATGACCATGAATGACCTAGGTTAAGCTTAAGGTTCCTTATATTGAAAATAATGTGTCATGACTTAGAAATCTTATAAGTTATTTTTCATGATTATGTGGTTTCCCACTGTGATTATTATTTCTTACACTATGATTTTTGGTTTTATCCAATGGTTATAGCTTGACTGAATTGAATTAATGATTAATGAAATAATTTTACTCTTGATCAAACAAATTTTATGGAAACTAGAATGAAAAATCTTTTTGTTATTCTCACACAACATTCACATGCTATGAATCATGATGAAGTTCCAAATAAAAAAGGAGGGAATAATCTTTTTTTGATTCCTTTATGAGGTAATGTATACCTTATCTTAGTGTAACTATTGTTCCACTAGTGGTTTAGAAAAGTATCAGTACCATTGAAAATATATTTTTCATTCCCCAGTGTTTAAATCATGAAAAAGTCATTTTAGTCATCTGTCATTTGGAAGTAAAATCATATCAATGGTGAAATATTATCAAGAACATGATGAAACAAGATGAAATAGAATCCATGGAGTGGGATTAATTTAAGTGATTATTTTTCAATAAGTAATTTCCTTATATTCTTCATATGAAAATAGAAAATAAATTCCTTGTGATAAAACAAAAGGATGTTGAATCTGTTGGAATTTGTGAGGAAAATTTTACAAGAATTGTGAGGTAAGATTATGGTATTATCATCCAATATAAATGTAAGTTTGATCAATTATTTAGTGGATTAAAAATAATTCTAAAAATGGAATTATTAATAAGGGAATTCAATAGCTATGAATAAATTATTCAATGTGCTATCAAGATGGAAATAGATATTGGAATTACCCATAAATCTCATGGTTTTGATATGAAAAGAAATATAGAATTCAAAGGAAACTCTTAAAACATGGAGAGAAGAAAATGAAATTTCCTTTATGCTCAAATTGTGGAAGGAAACATAAAAGAAATTTTATTAATGGGGAGACTAAATGGTATAAGTGTGGAAAGAAATTTCATGGAGAAAATTAATTCTAAAGTAATGGGAAGAAGTTATCTAATGATATGAATAATGAGAATGCGCTATAGAATTCACTTCCCACACTTTAGTGTTTCAAATGAAAGTATTTTAGGAAATATTCAAACAAGTTCTCAAATCTAAACATTAATTATGACGATTGACATCAACAACCTCTGAAGTAAAATGAAAAGTAAAAATATCATGTGCTTATTAATTCTCGTGAGGGGAAAGATAATGTTGTGGTGAAAGGTATACTTATAATCCACACTAGAACTTTTAATGTCTTATTTGAATTTGGATATACCCACTATATAATATCTAAATAATGTTCTAAGGGTATCAAGATTCCACCAAAACTATTAGATATTAAATTAGTTATGAAAACCACTAAAAGTATGATGATCTCATCTCAAGTCTGTGATTCTTCTTCTGTTGAATTTTGTAGTAATGTGCTTCCTACAAACCTTTTTATTCTTACTCTTGTTGAATTTGATGTTATATTAGGCATGTATTGGCTTTCTCTAATTAAATAATACATTAATTTCAAGTTAAGGTAAGTAATGTTTTATATTCTAAATAAACCTATGATCATCTATTAGTGTGCTGATAGATATGAACTTATGATTGATATCACATCCATTTCATTGTTCTTCATTCCCATTAAAAAGGGGAATTTATCTCAGACGGTTGGGGAGAAACTGAACATTGATGATATGCCTATTATGCTCAATTTTTTTTATGAATTTTTAAAAGAGTTTCCAAGTCTTCCACCAAAACATGAAGTTTAGTTCTCTATTGAACTCGTATATGGTTCCACACCTATTTCATATAATCCCTATAGAATAGTTTCATTTGAGTTTTCATAATTGAAGAATAAAATCTAGTAGAACCTTGAAAAGGGAATTATTCATCCAATTGTTTCACTTTAGGGTGAATTTGATCTTTTTTATAAAAATAAATATAAATTGATGTGACTCTGTATTGATTATTGAGAGATAAATAAGATCATAATCAATAAAAATTATCCACTAATGAGTATTAATCACTTGTTTAATCAGCTACGTGGAGCTCAATAGTTTTAAAAGAATGACATTCATTCAAGATGTCCTTAATTAAAGGTAAAGAAGTAGGATATACCAAATACATCATTCCATAAAAGTTATGGACATTAAGAGTATATTGTGATGCTATTCAGTCTTACTATTTCCACAACTCTCTTCATAGATTTAACGAGTAGAATCTTTAGATATTGACTTTATTTGTTTGTGGTATTATTTATAGATGATATTGTAATTTATTCAAAGGTAATGTAAGAAAATTAAGATCAATTTATAATTGTACTAAAGACCCTAAGGAAGGATAAATTGTATGAAAAATTTACAAAGTGTGAATTCTGGCTGCAAAAGATTTAATTTTTGGGTCATATAATTTCAAAAGAGAGTATATCAGTATATCCATCAAAGATGAAGGATATTGATCCTTAGCCTAGAACAACCATGGTGACTGAGATCTATAGTTTTCTTCATTTGGATAGATATTATCAACAATTTTTGTATAATTTCTCATGACTATCTAATCCACTCACCAAGTTAAATCGAAAGGGATCCAAGTTCCTCTATTGAATGTGAGGGAAATTTCATGGATATGAAGAAAATATTAGTAAGTAAAGTTGTGCTTACATTAACCTATAATGGATAAGGGTTCTTAATTTATAGTGATGAATCTAAGAAGGTATTAGGATGCTTTCTCCAGAATAATTACATTGTTATAAATTATTCCTCATGAAAATTAAATGTTCATGAGAAAAATTACCCAACTCATGATTTAGAGTTAGTTGAGGTAATTTTTTCATTAAATATATAGAGGAATTATATTTATAGAGATAAGTGTGATATATATACCAATCACAAAATTTTAATGTATATATTCCCATATAATAAGTTTAACATACACCAACGAATATGGTTAGAGCTGGTTAATGATTACGAATGATCAATGCATTACCACCCTAGGAAAGAGAACAATATGGAAAATGATTTAAGTATAAATGATAATTCTATATTATCCATTATAAGGATAAAAAAATATCCAATATTTATTAATTTTCAAATGATAGATCTTGAAATCTTAAAGTAAGGTGGAAAATATTATCTTTCTCAAATAATTATTCAACCATCTATTCAAATGAAGATTAAAGAGTCGTAGAATGAAGATGTGGGTCTAAATAAGATGGTGACAAATATTCCAAAGTTTATCCTATATTATGATAGAATAATAAAGTTTAGGAACCATGTATGTGTTCCATTTATACCTAATTTGAAGAGGGATCTGTTAGAAGAGGCTTATATTTTTTAATTCTTTATTCATCCTGGAAGTACATATATATATAGATATTTGAAAGAGTGTTTATAGTGGGTTGACATGAAGAGAGATATCATAGAGTTTGTATATTGTTTATTTCTATGTCAGAAATTTATGGTTGGGAGACAAAATTATAAAGGGATGTTGCGACCATTACCCATACTAGAATAGAATTGGAAAAATATCACACTGAATTTTGTCACCAGAGTCCCCGAAATGTCTAAAGGGAATAATTTTATATGGGTAATAGTTGATTATATTACAAAATTATCACACTTTATCACTATCAGAGAGTATTTTATATATATTATATTTTTATAATATATATTAATAAAATCATAAGGTTTCATGCAGTATAACATTTCATTATATTTGATCGGGATATGAGTTTTACCTCAAAGTTCTGGTGAGGCCTTAAGAAATATCTTGATATGGAGTTGAGTTTTAGTACTACATATAATCCTTATATAGGTGTTTAGTCTAAGAGAAAAATTAAAAACCCATAGGTTATTTTGATTTCTTATTCTATGAATTTGAAATGCGTTTGATACAACACCTTTCTCTATTTGAGTTTTCTTATAACAATAGATTTCACTTGAGCATTCAGATGTCTCCTTATGAAGACATCTATGGAAATAAGTGTAGAACTCCAACATATTATAATGAAGCTGAAGAAAGAAAGATATTGGGATCTAATAGAGAATAATAAATCGTAGATAATGTTATATCCATTTAGAAACATATTGGGGTAGCATACAGTTGATATAAAAGTTATGCTGACAATCACCAGTGTGATATAGAATTTAAAGTTAGTGACAAGCTGTTTCTAAGAATTTATCCATGGAATGAGGTAATGAGATTTGGAAATGATCCCAAAATGAGCCCTATTAATATCATTATCTTTGAAATTCTTGACCAAATAAGGACAATAGCTTATCGTTTGTCACTTCTACTAAACCTCTCTCAAGTTCACGATGTGCTCTATGTATCTCCTCTAAGGAAGTAAATACCTGATCTAACACATGTAATGAACTCAGATGTCATACCACTAGAGTATTATATTTCATATGAGGAATAATGAATATATATCTAGATTATATAGATAATTTTCTACAAAATAATACCACTAACCTAGTTAAAGTTTTGTGGTGAAACCACCAATTTGGGGAAGCTACGTGGGAACCTGAGGATATGATGAAGAATAAGTATCCACAATTTTTTATATCAAAGTGGTTAATTTAAATTTAGAATTTTATTTTAAGTGGGTTATAATGTAACACCCTAAGAATTTTATGAATTTTTTTCAAATAAAATTTATTTTTTTGATATCTTGTGTTACATGCAGCACCTTGTTTAAACGAACCATAAAAAATTATATTAATATTATTATTTAAACAAAACTTTGAATAGATAGATTTTAAACATGGTGTCATGGATAAAAATAATAACATTTTAAATTTATGTAAAAGGTTTATATATAAATAAATTGTAATGAAAAAAGTACTTAATTTTTAGTAAATTATTTATATGCTTCAAAAGAATCCTTTTCTCAAAGAAATGATTTGTATTGTCTTCTATTAACAAATAATAAAATTAACTTTTGAGTATTTTAAAAAAATTATTCAAAAAAATTAACTTCATTTTTTCAATCAGATGTCAAAATTATCTTTGGGTGAATTTGTTTAATTGTTTTTTGAAAAGATTAATTTTTCAATGAATAGTGAAAAAATATTAGTTTTTAGTGAAAACTGTATTTTCATTTAAATAATTTATAAGGATATATTTTTTTAAAAAATTGTTTAAAAAGTAAAATTAGATCAATTATATTATAATTAATTCAATATAGTTATTTGGAGTCAATTTTATATTGAATTTTGATATAAAAACATTTTAAAACTTTAGAAACTTTTCTCTTTGGAAAACTGCTTTTCATCACATCTATAGTTTTAATTTTAAATTAAAATTTACCAATTATGTGAATACAATTTTTAAAAATGAATTAAATAGTTTTAATAATAATAATTTTAATTATATAATAATTTCAAATTAATTTTTGGTCAAAATTAATAGTAAAAACAGTAAAAATAAATTATTGTGGTTATGGTTAAAATAGTTTTATTGGGGGTTAAACTAAAAATATAAGGGGTAAATGACCTAGAAACTTGTCCAAAACCCATTTTATAGCCATATATAGAACTTATAACCCAAAATTTTATATAATGACCCAGTTTGGAGCCTTTTTTCATGTGAAATATTTGGTTACACATTATTCTTTTCAAAACTCTCATGTCTGTCCTCTCTCGCACTTATAAAAGGTCACCCCCTCTCCTCTCCTATTCACACTTCCAAAACCATTTGGTTCGGCCAAAACCTATCCTAATTTATTCCTTAATTCCCTATACACATCCTATAGGCCTTATTTTTATTTTTTAACCCTTCGAATAGGTATTTAGGTATAATCCTAAAGAGGTTATCCAAATTAGAGGTAAAATTATTAAGCTTGTGTTTTTGTATTATTTATTCTTCCACCTCCTTAAAATATTCTTTGTATTTTATAATATAATTACACCATTATCTACCATATACTGAGATTTTATTATGTAAATGTTATTACCTACATTTATCTCCTATTCTATCAAATGGGAAATGAAACTGTAGATCATGTATATAGAGGACTACCGCCTCACGTACTGATGTTATTCATTTTCCATCATCACCTATCATGTCTGGATATAATTGTGGATTTAATGTTTTTATATGATATTTATGATATTATTATTCTTATTTAATTAAAATATCACATATACCTTATTAATTTCCATTCTGTGGGAATACAATAATGTCACTTGTGTGTATGGCGGACTATCACCTCGCAAAGCAATGTGATATGTTTTTCACTAACGCTTTACTTGGAAGATAATAAGGGTAATTTTAATTAATATATGTGATATATATATAAAATAAAAAATATTCTATAAATTTAATATATTATTTACCTTCCTTACATTTCATCTGTTGAGAAACTAAGAACAACTTTCATGCGTATGTACTGTCTACTGTCTCTATGAATGGTGTAATTCATTTTATATCTCTAACTTTCATGGATTAATCTAAATACAAATACAATTAATATATATGATATTTATATCACAATTAAAATTCTATATATGAATTAAACATGATAAAAATTAAATTATTTAAGATACCAATCCAAAACAAACATGAAAAATGATGCGGTTACTACCTAAAATGTGATTTTAACAAGTAATTGTAAATGAACAGGTAATAAAAGGTCTTAAGTAAATAATTTTTGGTATGATACAAATTAATATGGTTCTATAATATATTTATAACAAACAAATATTTATTATATAAGAGGTTCAAATGTGTATGAAAGAATTCGATACTTAATGTAAGGTATTTTTGTCTCACTTTTATTCTATGGGACACATGCCATATTCACCACTTGTTTCTTTTGTGGGCTATATATAGAACTTATTAATCTATTTTATTATTATTATAATGAAATTGTGTGATCTAAATATCCATATAAGTTTCTTTTTTTCATGGGTCTTGTGATTCAAAAGATACCAAAGTGGTGAAAGTTTTATGTTACAATCTCATTGTTTATAAGAATTGTTTATGATCAAGTATCTGATTATAAAATATTTTGAACTATCTATAAAAAACTCATGAATTATATTTTCATATAGTTATTTCATCAAAATAAAGGTGTAATATTTATTTACTCAATAGTTTATAAGAATATTTTTAATAAAAATAGAATTTATTTTACACTTCAGTTGAAATTCATTTTTTCTTCCATATCTATGTATTCTAAAAAAAATTTAAAAAAAAAAATTTATTTTTAAATGATTTTTTTAAATCCATTTTTACCCATGTTTTACTTTTTCACAAAATATTTTTAATTGAATATTCTTTTCATTTTGTGAATGATGTAATTTTTAATTTTTACTGAAAATTTAAAAGGAATCTTTGTTTTAAGATATATGGAATGAGAATAGTTTTCTACCATCATGACCACTAAATTATTTGAATATTCCTTTAAATGTTCCTAATTTTATTTTAAAATAAACTTTTTTATTTAAAAATTCAGAAATTTTTATATTTTAAATTAGTGATTTCAAAATGTAAAGGTTATTTTCCTTAAGAAATTTCCCAAGTGATCTTTCAAAATAATTTTCCATCTAAGATAACATCCTTTTATGTTACTTAAGATTTATTGGGTATATGATCCAATTTTTCAATCCTTATTATTTCTATGGATTTTTTATGTCTATGATGGAATTATTTTTATGAAACCCAATATTTTTTCAAGGGTTATTCTATTATTGAATGTTGAAATATTTATGAAACTCATTTCTTTTTCCTAGGTTATTCTACGATGAAATTTTTATGAAACTCATTTATTTTCATAGGTTATGATGTGATAAATTTTGTATGGTCTTGTGGCACAAAAATTTATGTTTTATGTGATGGGTGGGACCTATATCTCCCTGCAATTCATTAGGGAATTGTTAGTGTTATATGAGCTCAAAGGGTGCATGTGAGGTTATCTCCAGCCCAAAAGAGGGCACACGAGAGGTTATCCCAAGCCCAAAGTAGGTACATGGGTGGTTATCCCATGAATAATATGTTTTGAATGTCTTGGTGGATATCCTTGACATACGATTTTTTATGATTATGTATATACCAAAAAATATATGTATTATGAAAATGTCAATATATCATGGGTCATGTTCTTTAATTCCTTTATGATTAATATATTATGAACTACGAAGATTTATTCTATGACTCGATTCTATGATCTATGATATGTAGGGTATGGTTTTTCAAATTTTATTCTCATGTTATCAGACCCTTTTGCTCATGTTATGTTGTTATCTCCCTTGTTTACCCTTACTAATCATATGATCTCACCATTTCTTATTTTACCTTTACCCGAGTTATGAAGAAAGGTATTTTGTATGATATTTTTAATAAGGTTCATAGTTATAAATAACTTAGTGGTAGATGATGTATCTCATTTATGGACCAGTTGTTTAAGATTCTATGTTTATAAATTCATTATACATAAACTATTTTAGCATGGATAATTATGTTATTTAATGAATATTCATCTATTAAGATATAATATTTATGTATCAAAAGTTTTGGTCTTTACATAAATCCTATAAAATCTTCTCTTAAATTTAAAAGTTTATTTCAGAGTAGAGTACTCAATAGGGGGTTAATTGAGTATAAATAAAAATTTCTATAAAAAGGTATTGTTTGAAGTTCCCCCAATATTTAAAATTTGATTGGAAAGTTAGCCAGTAGTGAATTTATAAGAGCTTGATTGTTCAATTAATTTATTAAAATATTGATTAGTTCTCAGTTGCATCAATTTGATAATTAACACAATTTTTGAAACTAACCTAATAAGTCGATAGTGTTATAAACAATTGTTAAGACTAACTATCAAAGTTCAATTTAGTTTTCTGAAATATGTGATAAAACAGAGTAAAACTAAAAGGAAAAAACAGAGCAGAAATAAAACAAGAGGTTCAGTATCAAGTAGAGACTTAGTCCTCTCCACTTGGTGATCACCTGCCACCACAAAGTTTAAATTAATAAAAATTTTGATCCACACCCTGGATTGGGGTTCACAACAGCACACAGGGCTGTCCAGGTTACCCTTGACCTCTACCATAGTTATTCATGTGAAAAACAACAAAATTGTCACACACGACCTCTTCAATAGTTCTACGTGGGATAAAAATGGATAAAAAGAGTGTGATATTAAAGATATAAAGTAACCTCTAATTATGCATAGGAGTCAGTGTGTGTGTGTAACAGACATATACACACACTGCTTAAAAATGTAACTAAATGAACACAACATATCTAAAGATGTAGATTTAGGTTTAGAAGGCTTTGTGTGTTATGTGGTGAAGATATGGACTCATTTAATAAAGTGGAGTTGAATTCCTAGTGTTCTACTAGAAGTTGAAACAAAAACATAGTGTCATATTCTAGCATCCAGCTACAGGTATGGTTGTGCAGGTATATTCTTCTCCTTAATTGATATGCTGAAATAGTTTTTCAATTCTATGTTTAGCTCAATTGAGATCGCATCGTGTGTTCTTCTATTCCTGAGTTCAAAGTGGTTGCATGAGAGTTGAAGATGTTCTTTATTATCTCTCTCACACACAGCATTCACCACACGACTCTTTTTTTCTTTCTATATTCTTTATTTTAAAATAATTCTTATTTTCAAGGGCCGACAAATAGCATGTACATTCCACGTGCATCGACTCATCATACCTCATAATATTTGACAAAATTTCTACAAAGGATTATAAAATATTTTAGAGTCATTAAATGACACAAATATGATCGTTAGTAATAATATTAATAAATTTAGTTTTTAAAATAGTCTGTTGGTGACTCGTCTGTCTGTGTATCCTTCTATCGGTGTGCCATTCTGTCAGTATCGGTATGTCATTCTATTGGTCTTTCTATACATCAGTGACTCATTACATTAGTGACTTGTTTCAATGGTGAGTCTTTCAGTCTGTCAGTGATACATTTGAACCAATGGTGACTCATTTCAACTGACAGTGATTCTTTTCATTAGTAGAACCATGAAATGGTAGGTCACTTGGACTGACAGTAGGTTGTCTGCATTGGTGATTCATATACAATAGTGAGTATTCTTTATCAGTGTCATGTGCAATAGTGAGTTCGGTAATTCTTTCCAATGGTGTCAGCTTCACATACTTAAAATATATGCCTGTTTGAACTATCTTTCAGTGATTCATATGTCTGTCAGTGAGTCATATGTCTCTTGGGGTTAGTGACTCATACTTAGATAATTTTATATGTTCTATTTGTATTACAAATCAACAAAGTCATAGAATGGTAATACTCATAATTACATATAGTTAATCAGTTATAAGCTTGTTTAGACTTAACCACACATAAATAGTTATTTTATTGAAATTATATGATATTCAAAATAATTCTTTGACATAATTTGGGATCTGAGATGATGTAAGATATATGTTAATATATGACATGATTTGTGATAATTAAAACCATTATAGTCATAGATAGTGTCCAACAATATCTATGGGCCAATAATATCCCCCTTTTCGATGATCACAAATAATGGAATTATTAAGTATCATCAGAGAAAGATTAAAGTAAACATATAGTAATGTATCAGAGAGAAGATTACAATAATGTGTCATAAATAATAAATATGATAATAATGTATTAGAGATAATAATTCATAAACACAGTAGGGTTATCCCCATTTTAATAGTGCTTAATAAAATTCTACCCCTTTTAATAATTCTTAATAACAATATCGCCCTTTTGGGATTAGGAAAAAGTAGAAGGTGGAAAACTAAAAATATGGAAATAGCATTCACAATAAAAGTACACTAAATGAGAAAAAGGCCAATGACTCGGCCCTATCAAAAAATTATCACTCCACACTACATGGTAGGGTTAGGGGGTTCCCTCCCCTTATCATAATGATCAATGGATGGTTTATCAAGAGTGTTAGGATGAGAATTATGAGGGTTTGGATGGATTTTTAGAGGATATATAGGAAAACCTTCAGGAACTGTAGAAACTAGGGCAAGTCCGTGCTGAGAAATAAGACAAGGCTGAATAATTTCTGTAATAATTGGTCTGATCTGAGATAAATCCTAAGAAAATAACATCTGAGATTGAGCAGACACTAAACTAGAAGGGAAAAGTGGTGACGCAAAAGGTACCACAATGGCTTCACTTTGGACATGGAGATATATTTTTAACATCTTAATGAACTCTTCAATTATATCACCACTATATTTAATTTCCTTTTCAAAATAATCTTTGTTTTCTATAAACTTTTCCAAAAAGGGGTTGAATTCTCTCAACTTCTAAATCTGATCCTTAAAATCCTTTGTCACTGGAGGAAGAGTAATATTGGTGGCCAAATACTTAAATAGACTATTCATTTGATTCTTTGTGATGAGTTTGGAGAAAAACTCATTAATTTTTTTGGTCAACTCTTCTTGATAGTGTGAATCACTCATTGTATAATACTTCACATGGTCATGCACCTCATCTGAAGTGTCCTCAGCCTTGGCTGTACTAGCAATTAAATCTTATAGTTCTTATTTCAAAACTGAACTAACAGTGTTGAGATCTGTAGATTGTGAAGGTTGAACTGGTGGAGTATAGGTTTAAGTAAGATTAGAGGATATAAGTTATTTAAATTCTTTTCTCATCTTGGAAAACTTTAGAGCTTTAAATATAGAAACAATATTCTCCAAGCCTTTTAAGACACTTTCCATTGTATTTCTATACTCAGTAGACAAGGCATTGATACCAGTGGTTAACTTCTTCTTTTAATTCCCGAGCTTGGTGTTTCTTGTCAAAATGGTTTATGTAGTTGTAATTAAATTTTTCTGAATTTCTTTAATCACCGTCTTGGAAACCAAAGAAGCATCAACTTGAGACATAGTAGTAGAGGTAGGAGTATAACCCTAAGTGCCATATTTCTTTACACCATCAACCACAAACTGAATTGCTTTCAAATTTTCAGTTAGCTCAGTATTCTCTCTTATAGATTCATCAATCTCATATATCATTTGAGATTGTACCAAGTGTCTTATAGTGGTACATATATCTTTTTTGAATTTTTTAAAATCATCCTTAGTGACATATTCACTAGAAGAGTTATCAACCTCTGGTTCCCTTGTAGTAAGTGAAAAGACTTTATCATTATAATCTTCATAATCCAATCCCAATGCCACATAACCAAGATGTTTCACCCATTCAGCCAAAATATAAAAATTTAGAGGAGTAAGAGTGTCAATTTGTACTCTTCCAATTTGATGATCTTCATCATCTTGAGCTACCTTTTACTGGGGCTCCCCCTTAGTGTCATCATTCTTGGTAGATTTCTCTCCCTCGGTCAATGCTTCCTGTCTAGGTTTCTTATGCTTATGTAGAATTATTTTACTAGTGTATAAAGCTTGAGCAACTGGTTCATCTAGAGAAAAATTATCATCTTGAACAACACATTAGATAGATACACCAGTATTAGCTTCAACAACTTCTATACTCATATCATCTTGATTCCCATCAGGATGATCAGATTCACCATCACTGCCACTTTCACTACTTTTTTCATTATCGACATATTCATTCTTTTCAATTCCATTTTCATCATCAATTTTACCATATTCTTCTTCCCCACCTAATTCTGAGTCACTTTAACCACTACCAGATTATTATTCTTCATATTCTTTTTACCTAAATTCACTAACATATTCTACACTCCCTTCAACTTTTGTTCCTTAACTTCCAGTAGATTTGATAATAGGTTCATGAGTAGGTAAGTCCAAATGTGGACTCTAAAATCCAATAGAAACTCTTTTTGTTGGTTGAGTTGTGTCTGGGTCACTTTTATCATCGACTGGTGATCCCACATCCATGATAGGAGTAGTAGGCTCCTCCTCCTCATCTGAATAATAGGTTACTTTTTCATCTAGACCGAGGCTAGGATCCACTAGATCCCTTAGTCTAATTAGATGATCTATAGGATTGAACTTTTCATAAAATATATCTTCATCACCAAGACATTACTTTATCTATGGGTTCTAGTTAATATTCATTCTTTTACAAATGTCAGAACTTAAACATAAACCACTACATTCACTAACTGCAACATCATCAACTTAACTTACACAAACATTCTCCTTTAACATTATTGAAATAATTCTAGAGTAGAAAAGATAATTATGCTTACAATCAGGTTTTATAATCTCATTATTGTGAACCATTAGATATCTTCATATACTTCATTTTACTATTTTATATAGAAAAAGAACTATGTTTACATCCTGATTCTTGAGAGAAGCAAAGTCCCCTTTCCTGGGAAAAATCTAGTGCTGAATAAACATAAATAAAATTTTGCACTCACCATTCAATTATGAGGCAATGGGTCTCCTATGTTCCTCATTTCAAGTTAGCTCTTTTAGAGCTATTTAATAACAAAATAATTGTAACACCCCGAGCTTCCATGATACGCTTCTCATTTAATAATGCAATAGCTTGCATGGTACGCAAGTTCGAGTTCTAACACACCGCGACTAATCAAAGTAGCCATTATGAATAGTAATAACCACTTTTTAAAATTAT
Source organism: Viscum album (assembly GCA_963277665.1). Classification (NCBI taxonomy): domain Eukaryota; kingdom Viridiplantae; phylum Streptophyta; class Magnoliopsida; order Santalales; family Viscaceae; genus Viscum; species Viscum album. The sequence goes on along the minus strand of OY728139.1, from coordinate 162,522,388 downwards.
AGAAATTTTATATTTCAAAATGGACTTCATTATTGTATTTGTAATATCGAAATTATCCTAAGTTTAATTTTTTGTAACTTTCTGAGAACTTCCAATTTTTTATGAATAGTGATAAATACTTAAAACAACTTTTTTAATCAAAATAATTTATTGTGATAAATTATACTATTTAGTGGTTTTAAAGTATAATTATAATATATTTTTACCATTTTATCCAATGGTGGTCATTAGAATTAATTTAACATTGAAATTGGACATAAACAATTGCCAATCTTTTGATATAAATTGTTTCTTAAAAACACGCTATTTGTTGTGACAGCGGGAATTGAATATAAAATTAATTAATGCAACTTATATGTTTGGAATTTTGTAAAATAGACATCGTTTTTGAATTCGGAATATCAATTATATCTTAGGGTGAAATTTTGGCATTGTTCTGAAAAACTTCAATTTTTGATGAATAGTGAAACCACTAAGTGGAAGTTAAATAACTGATTTTTCGTTTAAATGAAATATTACCACTTCTGTGATTTGATTTTCAAAAATCCGACATACATGGTTTTCATTAAGAAGTAAAATGTGGTTCAATGAGATTAAAATAATTTTTTGGTGAATAGTAACTTTTAAGTTCTTAATCGCGATTAGAGGTAATTAGTGTAGTTTGAGGTAAAAATAATGTTTTAATAATATGATATGAGATTGAAACTTGTCCTACTCCTATTGGATGAGTCATGGCCGACCAAGACAATCCATGGGTCAACTTGGGGACCCCATGGAGACACTTTAGTTGGAAAATGACATAAATACCTTTTATTTAATGTTAAAGTAAAAAATGTCACAAACATGAGTTGTTTTACTAAAACAGTTTTTAAGTGGGGTTACACAAGTCCAAATTTTGATTATAAATATTCATTAGAAATATAAAAAGATTTCCTACATCATAGTATTTTTTTTATAATTTTTAGACATTAAATAAATTAAATTATTTATGACATCATTATGAGGCAGCGATGACCTCATTATTTAACGATTTTAATAAAATGACAATATAATGTAAAATCCAAGGCTTAAACTTGTCCAAAGACTATTGGATGGGTAGATTTCGAACCCTTATCACCTTAGCCACGAATTATATAAGTTTGGGGACTTTATAATCCGAAAATCATTGTGTAATAATGTAACATTTCAATCTTTCCAAAAGAGCCCCTCCTCTCCACTTATAAAAGGCCCCACCTCTCCCACCTCATTTACACTTTCAAGCCATTTGGCTCGGCCAAACTCTGCCCAAATACTCTCCCAACTTCCCCCTCTTACTCCTAGAAGCATCACCTTGGGCAGAACTCTTCCCAAGGAAGCCTTTGGCTCAAATCAAAAAGAGTTACCCGATTTTGAGGTAATGTCTTCTCTAATGTTGTTTTGTTTCATTTTTCTTCTACAACCCCCTAAACTCTTTTTATTCATTTCTTTTGTAACAACACCAGTATCATAAATATACTAGGATGTTGTTATAAGAATTATTCTAGCTACACTTACACACACTTACATCTAATGGTTAAAGAACATACGGTTTCTGTGGATGGCGAATTTCTGCCTCACGAAACGATGATTGTTCAACACTCATATAACACCTTCAAAGGTGGCCATTAAGATGTCAATATTTTTATATATGATATATAATATGTTTATGTTTTACTTATTCTTCTGTATTTCTCATTTATGGCATACTTTATGATTTCCATTATGGGTAAACGTGATAATTTCATTTTAGGAAGTGCGGACTACCGCCCCCTCAAAGTGATTTGAATCGTTAATGCCATATGTGGGATGTATAAAGGATGGAGTAAATGGTATTATACACTATATTATACTGGAATTATATTATAAATTTATATCATTATGATTTCATTCCATTAAATACGAAATAGAAATGAAAGTAGCGTTCATGCGTACGTACGGCTTACCGTCTCCATGAACGGTGCATTTCATTTCTTACCTCTAAATGTTACGTGACATTATGAATGAATGTATATAATGTATATATATGATATATATGATATCTACATCATGAATATAATTCTGGATATAATGCATATTTCACCACATGAACAACTTGTAATTATAAGAAGTTTATTTTTGACTCAAGTACCAAAGATCGACAAAACGACCGTTATTAACTTAAATAATTAAATAATGTTCATAACATGGTAATAAGTGATATAAATGGAATAATTAACATGAAAAAGGTTCTTAAGTAAATATAAATTAACTCTAGTTTATTATTCAGGAGTTTAAAGAACGGTCGAGTCAGGACAAGACGCAAGGTAAGGGAATTTCTTAACCCAACTTCCATTCTTTGGGTTAATCTCCTACTTTCAAATTATGTCATGATATTATTATTTCCTATTTTTTATTTTTATGTTCTTTATGTGTACCTATAGTGAATACACATAATAAGATATATTTTATTTTAAAAATGATCTTTTTAAGGACTTCGTCTCAATCTCCTTTCATTGAGGCATATTTGGTTTTATACACAACTTTCTTTTATACGGTGTATAAACCCCTTTGAATTTTACGTTTATTCAAAAGGAATCTTTTTTATACGAAGCATTTTGCTAAACGACAAAAGGGAATGTTTTTCTTTCCGTACTTATGCGGCGACAACGACTTCTCCGCCTCCGTGACCATTATTTGAGTTTCGGCTTCCTCTACAAGCCATCATTTTTTTTAATGAAAAATAAATACAAAGTTTTAACTTTATTTTATGTTGGTATTGAAAATGGTTTTGAAAGCGTTTTTATTATATCAATGTGTTGAATTGATATCTTGTGATTGAAATGTGGAAATGTTATGTTTCCTTTATGCATGTTTATGTGATACGATTATGTTATGGTTTATGATATGTTTAAACCTATTCATATGAGGAATGTATTGGACTTAATAAGTGACGGGTGGAGCCCGCTATAGCTCCTCGATGCATCGGTAGGTCTCATGAGACAACTAGACGTGGAATTGGCCGAGGCCCTTTCCCAATTTGATTTATGGTTTTAGCCGAGGCCTTAATCATTTTAGACGTCTTGGCCGAGGCCTTGACAAAATGTTTCAGAATGTCCGGCATTATACATTCCCTCATTATGGAAGTGGTTATTGATATTTCATGTGATTATTCTTCTAGTAGAATATCCATGTGAGTAAGTAATGGCATTATCTTATTTTACTTTTGCCATATTATGCTGAAGTTCAAGTTCAATAAGGCTTTTGTTTTAGTTATACATTGCCTTAAATTCTTATGTTTTCTTATAAAAGCTTCCGCAATATTGTTATCCTTACTGAGCATCTGAGCTCACCCCTTTCAATGTTTTAATATTTTCCAGGATGTGAAGAAGTGTATTATGACTGACTTGCAAGAATAGTTAGTGAGGATATGAGTGTGGACTATGAAGACCATGTTATTGTAGTTTGTTTACTTTTTGATGTAATGAAAGACTTATGAATGTATCTAGTGTTTTCAAGGCTACTAAACTAATCGGTCTTTCGAGACTTGATCTTTTGTGATCATGCCAATGTTACGAAGTAACGCACAGACTCTGGGTAGATGGGGTCGGGGCGTTACAGTTGGTATCAGAGGCAGTTTAGTACTAACCTTGGAAGCTAGATTTAGATAAACTCTGATTAGAGCACATAGCCCAAAGATAGACTTTGAGGATTAGTATAGAAGAACTTCCTAGAATTTTGGTATTATAGAGATGTTATGAGTTTTCCGAGCAATACATCCCTGTCTGGATACGAGCAGGTAGAGGCGGCTCTGGCACAGATGTACCTAGGGGTAAAACCCGAAAACACCGCTTTGAGCTAGACTCGAACAGGAACTGGTGCACGACAACGAGCCTTGCTGCACTCTTGGTTACGACACTCCCGGGGGATATGCTTAGGATAATTCTCATTTTCTTTACAAACCACTATGAAGGGTTATGAGTACATACTTCCTCGAAGAAATCATTTTTATGGTTATGGATTATATCCATAAATAGTTCAATTAGTGTTAAGTGTTTTACAAGTATGGAATTATGTATTTTATTTCATAAACTAATATAGTTTATGCCATTGTTTAGAAATGGCGCCCAGTGGAAGGAATGGAAACCGTATCAATGCACGCACTCCGTGTAGGGATTTCCCTCCTACTCAAGATAATTATTGTGGAGCTGGAGATACAACTGGTGCTGATCAACTTATTACTATACCGGGACAACTCACTCAGGTTATGAATAATAACCTTACTCATATGGAGCACCTTGATCCGCAACGTGGAGGATCAATGTTAGACCGCTTCATGAGGCAACAACCACCAACATTTAATGGGGGTACAAATCCGTTAGTAGCTGAGCAATGGATAAACACCTAAGAGAAAATATTCCACGCCTTGGGGAGTAGCGAAAGGGAGAAGGTTATCATGGCAGTTTACCGCCTCACTGGAGATGCCGATCAATGGTGGTCATTGATTCAAAATACAAAGGAAGATGATGACTTATCGAATATGGAATGGAGGGAGTTCAAAGAGCTTTTCCTAGAAAAATACTTTCCTCGTGACCATAGAGCAGATATGGAAAGGCAATTTCTGAGTCTGAGGCAGAAGGAGGATGAGAATGTTGCAAAGTATGAGGCTAACTTTACAAGGTTAGCGAGGCATGCTTCCGATTATATACGTAACCCAAGAAGTAAGATTGATCGTTTCTTTGATGGGTTAAAACCATTTCTCCGTCGAGCTTTAGTATCACAATCCTTCTCATCATACGAAGATATTGTCTCGTGTGCTATCAAGACAGAAAAGGAATTCTCTAAGTCTTATGACAACAAAGTAAAGCAAGAGAAGAAGAGAACGGGGGAACAAGAGACAGATAAAGGGAAAAAGGGAAAGAAGGATTTTCCATTATGTGATAATTGTGGGAAGAATCACCCTGGTACGTGCCTAAAAGGAATGGGAGTTTGTTATAAATGTGGAGAAAAAGGTCACCAGGCTCATGATTGCAAGGGAAAGAAAGAGGCTATCAATGTTGAATGCTACAATTGTAGGGAAATGGGGCATTATGCAAATGAATGTCCTAAGCGCCAGGGAAACTTACCTCAGAAAAGGCCAAGGGATCAAGGACAATCTTATGATGTGACTACAGTTGAAGTGGAATAATTAATGTATTGGTGTTTTTGGACTCAAGGATTATATTCTGATAAAATAATAATGTGATATATATAAGGATTGTACTCCAGTACTTGTTTTTTTCATTAAGGTTTTAATATGATGAAGGTAATCATATTTTTAGTATGTGACAATAAGAGAAACTTTACATTGTTTGGGGAATCTGATGTTACAATTGATTTTGGAATTAAGAGACATTTTAGAGAAAGTCTAGACAGAGGTATTTTGGATAACTATAAAGGTTGGAGTGGATTAAGTTGAACCATGGATAGTATTGTTTAAGGTTAAAGCATTTCTGAAGATTATTTTTGGAATATTATAATACTATAGTTTTAGGAAAAAGGACAACCTGCAGGGTGGGGCATAACCCGTCGCGTCGGACAAAGCTGCAGGAATCGAACCCACAATCATAGTGCGACAGGCCTTTATTTCCTACCACTAGCCTACAGGAAGTCCCTGGTTATTACAAAATAATTTTACTAATCTAAATGGTATGTGTTAACATTTGGAACCTTATACAATTAGGATAAGTATAATATTTTTGAGTTCTATTATCTTTTTGAGTGAAAGATGAGTTGAAGGTTGAAACTCTAATTTTCAAGCATAAATATATATATACCTATCTCTTATTCAATGAATAAATTAATTCTTAAACTTTAGTGAAGGGATATTAAAACAAAAAAATGTGTTACCCTAATACCTTATGTTTTGTTGAACTGATGATATTTTAAATCAACATAGATTGAAGGCTTTGAGGCCCTCAATTTGACAGTTGATTGTGATTGATGACCTCAATCACTCCCTACAAATATTTACGATTTTCCTCCAATTATATGTCTCTAATTGCCACCAATGTTCTCCTTATTGAGATCATAATTTGGTGGTGACTTTCTTATTTCCATTTCCCTCTTATTAAGGCTAAATTTTATTAACCTTATTTCCGATGTGGGTTTTCCACAAAGGTATTTTCTATTTTCAACCTTTTATTTTCAAAGAAAAATTTCAAAACGCGAGGACGCAATTTATTAAAGGAGGGGAGAATGTAACACCCCGAGCTTCCATGATACGCTTCTCATTTAATAATGCAATAGCTTGCATGGTACGCAAGTTCGAGTTTTAACACACCGAGACTAATCAAAGTAGCCGTTATGAATAGTAATAACCACTTTTTAAAATTATAGAAATTTTATATTTCAAAATGGACTTCATTTTTGTATTCGTAATATCGAAATTATCCTAAGTTTAATTTTTTGTAACTTTCTGAGAACTTCCAATTTTTTATGAATAGTGATAAATACTTAAAACAACTTTTTTAATCAAAATAATTTATTGTGATAAATTATACTATTTATTGGTTTTAAAGTATAATTAGAATATATTTTTACCATTTTATCCAATGGTGGTCATTAGAATTAATTTAACATTGAAATTGGACATAAACAATTGCCAATCTTTTGATATAAATTGTTTCTTAAAAACACGCTATTTGTTGTGACAGCGGGAATTGATTATAAAATTAATTAATGAAACTTATATGTTTGTAATTTTTTAAAATAGACATCATTTTTGAATTCGGAATATCAATTATAGCTTAGGGTGAAATTTTGGCATTGTTCTGAAAAACTTCAATTTTTGATGAATAGTGAAACCACTAAGTGGAAGTTAAATAACTGATTTTTCGTTTAAATGAAATATTACCACTTCTGTGATTTGATTTTCAAAAATCCGACATACATGGTTGTCATTAAGAAGTAAAATGTGGTTCAATGAGATTAAAATAATTTTTTGGTGAATAGTACTTTTAAGTTCTTAATCGCGATTAGAGGTAATTAGTGTAGTTTAAGGTAAAAATAATGTTTTAATAATATGATATGAGCTTGAAACTTGTCCTACTCCTATTGGATGAGTCATGGCCGACCAAGACAATCCATGGGTCAACTTGGGGACCCCATGGAGCCACTTTAGTTGGAAAATGACATAAATACCTTTTATTTAATGTTAAAGTAAAAAATGACACAAACATGAGTTGTTTTACTAAAACAGTTTTTAAGTGGGGTTACACAAGTCCAAATTTTGATTATAAATATTCATTAGAAATATAAAAAGATTTCCTACATCATAGTATTTTTTTTATAATTTTTAGACATTAAATAAATTAAATTATTTATGACATCATTATGAGGCAGCGATGACCTCATTATTTAACGATTTTAATAAAATGACAATATAATGTAAAATCCAAGGCTTAAACTTGTCCAAAGACTATTGGATGGGTAGATTTCGAACCCTTATCACCCTAGCCACGAATTATATAAGTTTGGGGACTTTATAATCCGAAAATCATTGTGTAATAATGTAACATTTCAATCTTTCCAAAAGAGCCCCTCCTCTCCACTTATAAAAGGCCCCACCTCTCCCACCTCATTTACACTTTCAAGCCATTTGGCTCGGCCAAACTCTGCCCAAATACTCTCCCAACTTCCCCCTCTTACTCCTAGAAGCATCACCTTGGGCAGAACTCTTCCCAAGGAAGCCTTTGGCTCAAATCAAAAAGAGTTACCCGATTTTGAGGTAATGTCTTCTCTAATGTTGTTTTGTTTCATTTTTCTTCTCCAACCCCCTAAACTCTTTTTATTCATTTCTTTTGTAACAACACCAGTATCATAAATATACTAGGATGTTGTTATAAGAATGATTCTAGCTACACTTACACACACTTACATCTAATGGTTAAAGAACATACGGTTTCTGTGGATGGCGAATTTCTGCCTCACGAAACGATGATTGTTCAACACTCATATAACACCTTCAAAGGTGGCCATTAAGATGTCAATATTTTTATATATGATATATAATATGTTTATGTTTTACTTATTCTTCTGTATTTCTCATTTATGGCATACTTTATGATTTCCATTATGGGTAAACGTGATAATTTCATTTTAGGAAGTGCGGACTACCGCCCCCTCAAAGTGATTTGAATCGTTAATGCCATATGTGGGATGTATAAAGGATGGAGTAAATGGTATTATACACTATATTATACTGGAATTATATTATAAATTTATATCATTATGATTTCATTCCATTAAATACGAAATAGAAATGAAAGTAGCGTTCATGCGTACGTACGGCTTACCGTCTCCATGAACGGTGCATTTCATTTCTTACCTCTAAATGTTACGTGACATTATGAATGAATGTATATAATGTATATATATGATATATATGATATCTACATCATGAATATAATTCTGGATATAATGCATATTTCACCACATGAACAACTTGTAATTATAAGAAGTTTATTTTTGACTCAAGTACCAAAGATCGACAAAACGACCGTTATTAACTTAAATAATTAAATAATGTTCATAACATGGTAATAAGTGATATAAATGGAATAATTAACATGAAAAAGGTTCTTAAGTAAATATAAATTAACTCTAGTTTATTATTCAGGAGTTTAAAGAACGGTCGAGTCAGGACAAGATGCAAGGTAAGGGAATTTCTTAACCCAACTTCCATTCTTTGGGTTAATCTCCTACTTTCAAATTATGTCATGATATTATTATGTCCTATTTTGTATTTTTACGTTCTTTATGTGTACCTATAGTGAATACACATAATAAGATATATTTTATTTTAAAAATGATCTTTTTAAGGACTTCGTCTCAATCTCCTTTCATTGAGGCATATTTGGTTTTATACACAACTTTCTTTTATACGGTGTATAAACCCCTTTGACTTTTACGTTTATTCAAAAGGAATATTTTTTATACGAAGCATTTTTCTAAACGAAAAAAGGGAATGTTTTTCTTTCCATACTTATGCGGCGACAACGACTTCTCCGCCGCCGTGACCATTATTTGAGTTTCGGCTTCCTCTACAAGACATCATTTTTTTAATGAAAAATAAATACAAAGTTTTAACTTTATTTTATGTTGGTATTGAAAATGGTTTTGAAAGCGTTTTTATTATATCAATGTGTTGAATTGATATCTTGTGATTGAAATGTGGAAATGTTATGTTTCCTTTATGCATGTTTATGTGATACGATTATGTTATGGTTTATGATATGTTTAAACCTATTCATATGAGGAATGTATTGGACTTAATAAGTGACGGGTGGAGCCCGCTATAGCTCCTCGATGCATCGGTAGGTCTCATGAGACAACTAGACGTGGAATTGGCCGAGGCCCTTTCCCAATTTGATTTATGGTTTTGGCCGAGGCCTTAATCATTTTAGACGTCTTGGCCGAGGCCTTGACAAAATGTTTCAGAATGTCCGGCATTATACATTCCCTCATTATGGAAGTGGTTATTGATATTTCATGTGATTATTCGTCTAGTAGAATATCCATGTGAGTAAGTAATGGCATTATCTTATTTTACTTTTTCCATATTATGCTGAAGTTCAAGTTCAATAAGGCTTTTGTTTTAGTTATACATTGCCTTAAATGCTTATGTTTTCTTATAAAAGCTTCCGCAATATTGTTATCCTTACTGAGCATCTGAGCTCACCCCTTTCAATGTTTTAATATTTTCCAGGATGTGAAGAAGTGTATTATGACTGACTTGCAAGAATAGTCAGTGAGGATATGAGTGTGGACTATGAAGACCATGTTATTGTAGTTTGTTTACTTTTTGATGTAATGAAACACTTATGAATGTATCTAGTGTTTCCAAGGCTACTAAACTAATCGGTCTTTCGAGACTTGATCTTTTGTGATCATGCCAATGTTATGAAGTAACGCACCGACTCTGGGTAGCTGGGGTCGGGGCGTTACAGTTGGTATCAGAGGCAGTTTAGTACTAACCTTGGAAGCTAGATTTAGATAAACTCTTATTAGAGCACATAGCCCAAAGATAGACTTTGAGGATTAGTATAGAAGAACTTCCTAGAATTTTAGTATTATAGAGATGTTATGAGTTTTCCGAGCAATACATCCCTGTCTGGATACGAGCAGGTAGAGGCGGCTCTGGCACAGATGTACCTAGGGGTAAAACCCGAAAACACCGCTTTGAGCTAGACTCGAACGGGAACTGGTGCACGACAACGGGCCTTACTGCACTCTTGGTTACGACACTCCCGGGGGATATGCTTAGAATAATTCTCATTTTCTTTACAAACCACTATGAAGGGTTATGAGTATATACTTCCTCGAAGAAATCATTTTTATGGTTATGGATTATATCCATAAATAGTTCAATTAGTGTTAAGTGTTTTACAAGTATGGAATTATGTATTTTATTTCATAAACTAATATAGTTTATGCCATTGTTTAGAAATGGCGCCTAGTGGAAGGAATGGAAACCGTATCAATGCACGCACTCCGTGTAGGGATTTCCCTCCTACTCAAGATAATTATTGTGGAGCTGGAGATACAACTGGTGCTGATCAACTTATTACCATACTGGGACAACTCACTCAGGTTATGAATAATAACCTTACTCATATGGAGCACCCTGATCCGCAACGTGGAGGATCAATGTTAGACCGCTTCATGAGGCAACAACCACCAACATTTAATGGGGGTACAAATCCGTTAGTAGCTGAGCAATGGATAAACACCTAAGAGAAAATATTCCACGCCTTGGGGAGTAGAGAAAGGGAGAAAGTTATCATGGCAGTTTACCGCCTCACTGGAGATGCCGATCAATGGTGGTCATTGATTCAAAATACAAAGGAAGATGATGACTTATCGAATATGGAATGGAGGGAGTTCAAAGAGCTATTCCTAGAAAAATACTTTCCTCGTGACCATAGAGCAGATATGGAAAGGCAATTTCTGAGTCTGAGGCAGAAGGAGGATGAGAATGTTGCAAAGTATGAGGCTAACTTTACAAGGTTAGTGAGGCATGCTTCCGATTATATACGTAACCCAAGAAGTAGGATTGATCGTTTCTTTGATGGGTTAAAACCATTTCTTCGTCGAGCTTTAGTATCACAATCCTTCTCATCATACGAAGATATTGTCTCGTGTGCTATCAAGACAGAAAAGGAATTCTCTAAGTCTTATGACAACAAAGTAAAGCAAGAGAAGAAGAGAACGGGGGAACAAGAGACAGATAAAGGGAAAAAGGGAAAGAAGGATTTTTCATTATGTGATAATTGTGGGAAGAATCACCCTGGTACGTGCCTAAAAGGAATGGGAGTTTGTTATAAATGTGGAGAAAAAGGTCACCAGGCTCATGATTGCAAGGGAAAGAAAGAGGCTGTCAATGTTGAATGCTACAATTGTAGGGAAATGGGGCATTATGCAAATGAATGTCCTAAGCGCCAGGGAAACTTACCTCAGAAAAGGCCAAGGGATCAAGGACAATCTTATGTTGTGACTACAGTTGAAGTGGTATAATTAATGTATTGGTGTTTTTGGACTCAAGGATTGTATTCTGATAAAATAATAATGTGATATATATAAGGATTGTACTCCAGTACTTGTTTTTTTCATTAAGGTTTTAATATGATGAAGGTAATCGTATTTTTAGTATGTGACAATAAGAGAAACTTTACATTGTTTGGGGAATCTGATGTTACAATTGATTTTGGAATTAAGAGACCTTTTAGAAAAAGTCTAGACAGAGGTATTTTGGATAACTATAAAGGTTGGAGTGGATTAAGTTGAACCATGGATAGTATTGTTTAAGGTTAAATAATTTCTGAAGATTATTTTTGGAATATTATAATACTATAGTTTTAAGAAAAAGGACAACCTGCAGGGTGGGGCATAACCCGTCGCGTCGGACAAAGCTGCAGGAATCGAACCCACAATCATAGTGCGACAGGCCTTTATTTCCTACCACTAGCCTACAGGAAGTCCCTGGTTATTACAAAATAATTTTACTAATCTAAATGGTATGTGTTAACATTTGTAACCTTATACAATTAGGATAAGTATAATATTTTTGAGTTCTATTATCTTTTTGAGTGAAAGATGAGTTGAAGGTTGAAACTCTAATTGTCAAGCATAAATATATATATACCTATCTCTTATTCAATGAATAAATTAATTCTTAAACTTTAGTGAAGGGATATTAAAACAAAAAAATGTGTTACCCTAATACCTTATGTCTTGTTGAACTGATGATATTTTCAATCAACATAGATTGAAGGCTTTGAGGCCCTCAATTTGACAGTTGATTGTGATTGATGACCTCAATCACTCCCTACAAATATTTACGATTTTCCTCCAATTATATGTCTCTAATTGCCACCAATGTTCTCCTTATTGAGATCATAATTTGGTGGTGACTTTCTTATTTCCATTTCCCTCTTATTAAGGCTAAATTTTATTAACCTTATTTCCGATGTGGGTTTTCCACAAAGGTATTTTCTATTTTCAACCTTTTATTTTCAAAGAAAAATTTCAAAATGCGAGGACGCAATTTATTAAAGGAGGGGATAATGTAACACCCCGAGCTTCCATGATACGCTTCTCATTTAATAATGCAATAGCTTGCATGGTACGCAAGTTCGAGTTCTAACACACCGCGACTAATCAAAGTATCCGTTATGAATAGTAATAACCACTTTTTAAAATTATAGAAATTTTATATTTCAAAATGGACTTCATTTTTGTATTCGTAATATCGAAATTATCCTAAGTTTAATTTTTTGTAACTTTCTGAGAACTTCCAATTTTTTATGAATAGTGATAAATACTTAAAACAACTTTTTTAATAAAAATAATTTATTGTGATAAGTTATACTATTTAGTGGTTTTAAAGTATAATTAGAATATATTTTTACCATTTTATCCAATGGTGGTCATTATAATTAATTTAACATTGAAATTGGACATAAACAATTGCCAATCTTTTGATATAAATTGTTTCTTAAAAACACGCTATTTGTTGTGACAGCGGGAATTGATTATAAAATTAATTAATGCAACTTATATGTTTGTAATTTTTTAAAATAGACATCATTTTTGAATTCGGAATATCAATTATAGATTAGGGTGAAATTTTGGCATTGTTCTGAAAAACTTCAATTTTTGATGAATAGTGAAACCACTAAGTGGAAGTTAAATAACTGATTTTTCGTTTAAATGAAATATTACCACTTCTGTGATTTGATTTTCAAAAATCCGACATACATGGTTGTCATTAAGAAGTAAAATGTGGTTCAATGAGATTAAAATAATTTTTTGGTGAATAGTAACTTTTAAGTTCTTAATCGCGATTAGAGGTAATTAGTGTAGTTTAAGGTAAAAATAATGTTTTAATAATATGATATGAGCTTGAAACTTGTCCTACTCCTATTGGATGAGTCATGGCCGACCAAGACAATCCATGGGTCAACTTGGGGACCCCATGGAGCCACTTTAGTTGGAAAATGACATAAATACCTTTTATTTAATGTTAAAGTAAAAAATGACACAAACATGAGTTGTTTTACTAAAACAGTTTTTAAGTGGGGTTACACAAGTCCAAATTTTGATTATAAATATTCATTAGAAATATAAAAAGATTTCCTACATCATAGTATTTGTGTTATAATTTTTAGACATTAAATAATTTAAATTATTTATGACATCATTATGAGGCAGCGGTGACCTCATTATTTAACGATTTTAATAAAATGACAATATAATGTAAAATCCAAGGCTTAAACTTGTCCAAAGACTATTGGATGGGTAGATTTCGAACCCTTATCACCTTAGCCACGAATTATATAAGTGTGGGACCTTTATAATCCGAAAATCATTGTTTAATAATGTAACATTTCAATCTTTCCAAAAGAGCCCCTCCTCTCTACTTATAAAAGGCCCCCACCTCTCCCACCTCATTTACACTTTCAAGCCATTTGGCTCGGCCAAACTCTGCCCAAATACTCTCCCAACTTCCCCCTCTTACTCCTAGAAGCATCACCTTGGGCAGAACTCTTCCCAAGGAAGCCTTTAGCTCAAATCAAAAAGAGTTACCCGATTTTGAGGTAATGTCTTCTCTAATGTTGTTTTGTTTCATTTTTCTTCTCCAACCCCCTAAACTCTTTTTATTCATTTCTTTTGTAACAACACCAGTATCATAAATATACTAGGATGTTTTTATAAGAAGTATTCGAGCTACACTTACACACACTTACATCTAATGGTTAAAGAACATATGGTTTCTGTGGATGGAGAATTTCTGCCTCACGAAACGATGATTGTTCAACACTCATATAACACCTTCAAAGGTGGCCATTAAGATGTAACTATTTTTATATATGATATATAATATGTTTATGTTTTACTTATGCTTCTGTATTTCTCATTTATGGCATACTTTATGATTTCCATTATGGGTAAACGCGATAATTTCATTTTAGGAAGTGCGGACTACCGCCCCCTCAAAGTGATTTGAATCGTTAATGCCATATGTGGGATGTATAAAGGATGGAGTAAATGGTATTATACACTATATTATACTGGAATTGTATTATAAATTTATATCATTATGATTTCATTCCATTAAATACGAAATAGAAATGAAAGTAGCGTTCATGCGTACATACGGCTTACCGTCTCCATGAACGGTGCATTTCATTTCTTACCTCTAAATGTTACGTGACATTATGAATGAATGTATATAATGTATATATATGATATATATGATATCTACATCATGAATATAATTCTGGATATAATGCATATTTCACCACATGAACAACTTGTAATTATAAGAAGTTTATTTTTGACTCAAGTACCAAAGATCGACAAAACGACCGTTATTAACTTAAATAATTAAATAATGTTCATAACATGGTAATAAGTGATATAAATGGAATAATAAACATGAAAAAGGTTATTAAGTAAATATAAATTAACTCTAGTTTATTATTCAGGAGGTTAAAGAACGGTTGAGTCAGGACAAGACGCAAGGTAAGGGAATTTCTTAACCCAACTTCCATTCTTTGGGTTAATCTCCTACTTTCAAATTATGTCAGGATATTATTATGTCCTATTTTGTATTTTTACGTTCTTTATGTGTACCTATAGTGAATACACATAATAAGATATATTTTATTTTAAAAATGATATTTTTAAGGACTTCGTCTCAATCTCCTTTCATTGAGGCATATTTGGTTTTATACACAACTTTCTTTTATACGGTGTATAAACCCCTTTGACTTTTACATTTATTCAAAAGGAATCTTTTTTATACGAAGCATTTTGCTAAACGACAAAAGGGAATGTTTTTATTTCCGTACTTATGCGGCGACAACGACTTCTCCGCCGCCGTGACCATTATTTGAGTTCCGGCTTCCTCTACAAGCCATCATTTTTTTTAATGAAAAATAAATACAAAGTTTTAACTTTATTTTATGTTGGTATTGAAAATGGTTTTGAAAGCGTTTTTATTATATCAATGTGTTGAATTGATATCTTGTGATTGAAATGTGGAAATGTTATGTTTCCTTTATGCATGTTTATGTGATACGATTATGTTATGGTTTATGATATGTTTAAACCTATTCATATGAGGAATTTATTGGACTTAATAAGTGACGGGTGGAGCCCGCTATAGCTCCTCGATGCATCGGTAGGTCTCATGAGACAACTAGACGTGGAATTGGCCGAGGCCCTTTCCCAATTTGATTTATGGTTTTGGCCAAGGCCTTAATCATTTTAGACGTCTTGGCCGAGGCCTTGACAAAATGTTTCAGAATGTCTGGCATTATACATTCCCTCATTATGGAAGTGGTTATTGATATTTCATGTGATTATTCGTCTAGTAGAATATCCATGTGAGTAAGTAATGGCATTATCTTATTTTACTTTTGCCATATTATGCTGAAGTTCAAGTTCAATAAGGCTTTTGTTTTAGTTATACATTGCCTTAAATGCTTATGTTTTCTTATAAAAGCTTCCGCAATATTGTTATCCTTACTGAGCATCTGAGCTCACCCCTTTCAATGTTTTAATATTTTCCAGGATGTGAAGAAGTGTATTATGACTGACTTGCAAGAATAGTCAGTGAGGATATGAGTGTGGACTATGAAGACCATGTTATTGTAGTTTGTTTACTTTTTGATGTAATGAAAGACTTATGAATGTATCTAGTGTTTTCCAGGCTACTAAACTAATCGGTCTTTTGAGACTTGATCTTTTGTGATCATGCCAATGTTACGAAGTAACGCACAGACTCTGGGTAGATGGGGTCGGGGCGTTACAATAATTCACTTTTAGGATGATAAGTACCCCGATAATCATCAAACATTCATTAGTGAGGTACCTTAATACATTCATCCCAATGCCTTGAATAGAAGGAAATTCTATTCCCTTTAACAATTTATTTCACCCAAGAAACATCACTTCCTTACAAAAAAGTTTCATATTCATGTAAAATTCATATACCAGCTTCGGTTAGAATAATATTTCATTATTTGAGAACTATTCAATACATCCTTGATCTTACAACACCTTCAACAATAAAAACTTTCTCTCCAAGATCCATTCCACCAGTACTTCTTTCTCTGAGTTTATAGCATGGTTTTCTAGACCAGGATTTATAGGACCTAAAGGTTTTACCGATTCCCCTTTCTGTTTATTGGACGCATGAGAATCGCCCTCTTCTAGAGCTCACTTCACATTCTCTATTTCAAATAGCTCAGTCTTGAGGTCATAAGGTGAAAGGTTGGGGGTAAAGAAAGAGAGCAGTGGTTGAGAGGGAGTTGTGGTAAAGGATTAGAGTGTATCGATTCTAATTTGTATCATTTAAGGCTTTTGAAATTACACAATCTCAAAATCATGAACTGGGTTCAGTGGAATTAATTAAAAAGTATCATTTTAATAAAAACATAAAATGTATAGAAATAATGAGTCATCAGTATCAGCACTATAGACTTTGTATAAAACTAATGGTGTCGGCATGACAATGGTGTTGGTATGAAAATGGTTTCTGCATGACAATGGTGTTAGTCTGAAAATAGTGTCAGCATGACAATGGTGTCGACGTGACAATGGTGTCGGAATGACAATAGTGTCAGCGTGACAACAGTGTTGGTGTGAAAACTTCATAGAAAAAGATTGAAGGAAAGGCAAACATAGGGTCTTGCTTATTGATCATTCCTAACTCATGTCTTATGTAATTCATTATTTCAGAGTTCAATGGATTAGTGAATATTTCACCAAGCTGATATTCAGTGCTAATAAATTATAAAGTGATATCACCCTTTAGGTAATGATCTCTCAAAAACAGATGTATTACATCAATATGTTTTTTTCTAGAATGAGAAACTGGGTTCTTAGAGATGTTAATAGAACTTGTATTGTCACATTTTGTAGGTACATGTCTAAATTGATATCCATAGTCTATAATAGTTTGTTTCATCCAAAAAAATTGTGCACAATAGCTACCAGTAGCTATGTATTCAGCTTCGGAAGTAGATAATGCAACAAAATTTTGTTTCATACTACACCATGAAACCAAATACTTTCCCAAAAAGTGACATATCCCAGATGTGTTATTTCTATCTAACTTTCATCCACCAAAGTCAGTATCGAAATAACTCACTATATCAAATGCTTTTCCTTTGGGGTAAAACAAACCTAAATTGATAGTATGTTTGAGGTATTTGAAAATTATTTTAAAAATATTTAAGTGAGATTCTTTGATAATAGCTTGAAAAAGGGAACACATACACACACTAAACATTATATCTAGACAACTAGCACTCAAGTAGAGAAAACTTCCAATCATTCCTCTGTAAGTGGTTTGATCAATAGATTTACCATCTTTATCAAGATCCAACTTACATGTAATACTCATTAGAGTGTCACTACATTTAATTCTATTACAACACAATATTTTTAAAAGATATTTTGTGTATTTAATTTGATTTAAAATGATACCTTCTTTCTTTTGAAAATATGAAATCCAAGAAATAATTTGAGTTTACCCATCAAACTCATTTCAAATTCATTTTGCATCATCTTTTAAAACAAAATACATAAAGAATTTATTGAAGATCAAAAAATAATATCATCAACATAGATTTGAACTACTAAAACATCTTTAGAAATTCATTTTATAAAAATATTAGGATTAGAAATTCCTTTTGTAAAACCTTTTGAAATAAGAAAACTACTTAATCTACCATACCAAACTCTTAGAGCTTGTTTTAATAAATATAAGTCTTTTGTTAATTTGAACACATTATTTTGAAAATGAGGGTTTGTAACACTGGTGTTTGTTCAACAAAAACATCCTCAACTATATAACCATTTAGGAATGCACTTTTAACATCCATTTGATAAAGTTTGAAATTAATATGGGCAGCATAAGCAAATAGAATTCTGATGGCCTCAATTCTAGCAACAGGTGAAAAATTTTATTCATAGTCAGTGCCTTTTTCTTGACTATAACCTTGTGTAACCAATCTATCTTTGTTTCTAACAATATTTCAAGATTCATCTACCATATTACTAAACACTCACTTAGTTCCTATGGTTAAGGTGTCTTTCGGTCTATCCAAAATTTTCCAAAATTTATTTCTTTCAAATTGATTAAGTTCTTCTTACATATACATCACACAAAATTTATCTTTAATTGCATCATTGATGTTTTTAGGTTCAATTTGTGACAATAAGGCTTGATGTTCAAGTTGATTTCTAAGAGAAGACCTAGTTTGTGTCCCTTTATCTAAGTCTCCAACAACAGCATCTAAAATATGGTTCTTAAGAGTTATAATTGGTCTAGAACAAAAGGGGATAGTAACTTCAGGTTTATCTATAGGTTTGGGTTCATCATGCTCAGATTCTAAATAATTTCCATAACAGTTTGATTTAATAGATTTCTTGACAGGAGGATTATATGATCTTTCATTTATGTGCAGGTTTGACATATCATCTTCAAGATTGTCTAGGGGGATATTAGGTTCATGTCGATCTGTTTTATCAAATTTGATATGCATAGATTCTTCCAAATATTTGGTTCTTTTATTAAAGACTCTATAATCTTTACTAATGGTTGACTAACTGAGGAATATTCCTTTATTACTCTTAGATATGGATTTTTCAATATTATCCTTAGTGTAAAGGATAAATAATTGTCAACAAAAAAAACTTTTAAGTAACTAACTTTGGATTTTCTATTGTTCCACAGGTCATAGGGAGTCTTCTTGGGGATAGGTATAATTAAGATTCTATTAATTATGTAACAAGTTGTATTTATAGCCTCATCCTAAAATTAAATAGGTAGATTTTATTAATTAAGCATTGTGAGAGATATCTCTTGTAAATTTATATTCCTCCTTTCTACAAATCCATTTTGTTGAGGTGTCCTAGGGTCAGAGAAGTTATTATTATAGCCATTGTGTGAGAAAAATGATTCTAAGTCCTGATTTTCAAACTCACATAAATTATCACTTATTAGGGATTCAATTCTAAGTCCACTTAGTTTTTTCCATTGTTTTAGCATACTTGGTGAAGTAAGTACATGCTTCACTTTTGTGAGGTAAGAAATAAATCCAATTATACCTAGAATAATCATTTACAAGAATACAAACATATTTCATCCCATTTAAACAAGAAACTCAAGATGGTTCAAACAAATCCATGTGAACCAACTCTAGAGGTTAATAAATTGAAACTTATTTCTTTGATTTGAAAGATATCTTGTGTTGTTTACCCTTTTGACATGGATTACAAAAATTTTCATTTAGAAACTCAATTTTGGGTAGATCCTTGACTAATCATTTTCAAGTAATCTTTCTAAGAGAGTGTACGTTATAGTGTCCTAACAGTTTATGCCAAATCCAAGACACTTTGTGAAAGGCACTTAAATAAGAAATATTTTGAGAAATTAAGGAATCTAAGTTAACAGAATATACATTTTCATTTCTAAAATCAGAAAATACTTATTCATTTTTAGATTTAAAAACATTACAATCATCATTCTCAAATTTAACATTAAATCCATAATCACATAATTTTGAAATACTAAGAAAATTATACTTTAATCCATCAACAAAAATTACTTTAGAAATTAAAAATGAGTTAGAGTTACCAATCTGGCCTTAGCCAATTATTTTTCCTTTATAATTGTCAACAAAGGTCACATATAAACCATCAATATTGATTAGGTTCTTGAAGCATTAATAGTATCATGTCATGTGTGTTGAACATCCACTGTCCAAGTACCATTGACTCTTGCAGGAGCTCTTCAAACAACATTCCTACAGAATAATCACAAAAAACAGATTTTGGTACCCAAACTTGTTTAGGTCCAGTGATATTAGTAATCAATGCTTTAGGTACCCACATTTTCCTTATGGTTTTTTATAAGTATTATGTAAAATATTTAAAAAATAAACTCTATTTAGTCCAAAAAAACTAGAGGTTGTAAAGTATTTTTTAGAATGGGTACTAGTAGTAGAGTTTTGATTTTTAGGTAGAAGAATAGATTTTCTAGATTTTTTAAAAAAAATTGTTTTAGAAAAGCTTCTCTATCCAGGATGATATCCAATACTAGAAGTGTACTTAGGAGATATCTGTTTACCAAGAATTTGAGTAAGAATATCTTTTCCGCTGGTAAACTTATCTAGATCTATTTTCAATTGATCATTAGACATTTTTAATTCATTTTTTTTCTTTGAGAAGTTGATCCTTCCTATCCTTTTCAGTGGTAAGTTCATACTTAATAGTTATAGTGATATCATGTTGTTTCTTTAAAGATTTATATTTATCTTTTAGTTCATTACATGTATATTCCATCATGATACAGTATTCAAATAGTTCATCACTTTTCATATTTTTATACTCACTTTCATTTTAAAAATAATAAGAGTTGTGTGTAGGAGATTCTAAGGTTACCTCTGATGTGTTTGTCATAAAACACATATTTTCCATGTCATCTTTATCATCATGAGATGATGCTAATTCACTAGATCTATCTTCAAATGCACTCTATGTGGACTTCATATCTTTTTTATACTTCTTGTATTTGTTTTCATACTTATTTTTGTATTTTAATTTTGGACAGTCATATTTGACATGTGTTGTCCTCTTTCATTCATAGTAGGAAATATCCTCTGATTTTTCATTTCTTTTATAGTCTTTTTTCTAGTTTCCCTTGTTGTCATATCTACCTTTATAATTGGTCTTCCTGAAAAACTTATTCTTCCTATAAAATTTATTGAATCTTTTGGCCAGTTGAGCCATATCTTCATCAATATCTGATATTGATTCATCATTACTAGAGCTTTCAATAGAGTCTATCACCTTCTCTTTTTCCTTATTCTTAGAGGTAGTAGCTTTTAAGGCTACAAATTTTCTCTTAGGTTCATCCTCTTCTTATTTTTTTACTTTCATCTCTTCCTCATACATCAGTTTTCCAATGAGTTCTTTGACAGGTAATTTTCTTATGTCACATGATTCTATAATTGAGACAGAAGTTTCTCTCCATCTATAAGGTAAGCATCTGATAATCCTCAAGATTGGTTCCTTGGTAGTAACATCTCTTCCTAGAGAGATCATAGTGTTCAAAATTTCATTGAACCTGAGATACATGTTAGAAATAAGCTCATCCAAATTCATCTTAAAGTTATCATATTTAAAATTATATGTGTTAAGTCTCATTTCCTTAACACTAGAAGTTTCTTCATGTGAAACAGTGTAACGTCCTGATTCTAGAAGCCACCCAGAGGCACCCTGTACCCGGTTGGTCATATGGCCTCAAGAACATTTCCCCAAACACCAGAGGCTACCGACTAGCAGTGAGGGCCTTGGTTGTGATAGTGGGGAAACTATGCCCTCATTGGCAGAATACACTGTAGAAGTAAAAAAATACATGCGATAGAGGAAGAAATAAATATTCAAAAATCATAAACAGCAGAATAATGGAATAATAAACAACTATAGAATAAATATATATATAAAATGATTCATGATAAATATGTGTAGTAAAGAATCCAAAAAAGTCACAATGCTGGAATTGCAAACTTTACTAAGCCAAAGTATAAAAGAAAAAGATAAGAATCCCCTCAGCATCGCAAGCCTACGCTTAGTCCCATGCTCTCTAACTCGACAGCAAGTCAAGTACCTGAAGTAAATTGGCGCTTTCCCTTATCAATACTTGCAGCAATATAATCTGTGTGGGCCCAAAAGCATGACCCAAACAGGGTGTGAGACTAAATTCCAGTAGGAAACCACCCAAAGATCAATGTCTAATAGTCATTGAATATATGGAAGGTAAAGTACAGAAATAATTAAGCATGAAAGTACTCAGCAGTAAAAAAATACATAGTTTCAACATCAAGAAATAGCTAATCAAACAGCTAAGCACAAACAGGTAACCCTCTGAGAAGTACTCACAGCCATCCCCTTTGGTCCTACCTAACAAGTAAAATCCACCCTCTGCGAAGTAAAATCGGCATAACCCCTATGGTTCAGTTTATAGGACTCTCTGAGGAATCACTCACAGTCAATTGCCCGTATAACCCCAAGGTCAAGGACTCTTTGAGGAAGCCCACTCAGTCAATTACCCTTATAGCTCAGGTCATTCATATACTCCCTTAGGAATCACTCATCGTCAATTCCCCTTATAGTCTAATGTAGTTAAAAATAATTCAAAGACTCTCTGAGGAAGCTCACTCATTAAATTCCCCTTATAGCCTAAAGTGATCAAAGACTCTCTGAGGAAGCTCACTCGGTCAATTCCTCTTATAGCCTACTACACCAAGTTCTCACAGCCCTGTGTAGGTCAACGAGCATAAAAATGAAGTATGGACAAAGAAAACCTATAGAAAAACTTGGCTAAACAGTCTATAGCATATCTAGCATATCAAAATACAAACTCTCCATCCTACAGCAACAGGCATGGAAAACAAGCAAGGCAGCCAAACTGGCTAAACAGGACCAAACGGTCGTAAATAAAACATACATGGGAAATACATCCAAATCCTATAAAAAATCATTTTTACATCCATTTTAACCTCTAAACAAGCATACAAGCATGGAAGGCCATCAATAGGGGTAAAACGGTAAACACGCAATACCCCGTTCAAGGGTATTGGTGAAATGTTTACATAATAATCAAAGAAATTGAACAGAAATTATCAAACCACCTACCTTGGAATTAGGATATCGTTATATGTGAACCTAGAATCTTGATTCACCCTTGAATGTCGAATATCTACAAAAATGTCCAAAACTTTCAACCCATGATAACTTGAGAAAGAAGATGAATCATGAAACAAGGCTCAAGGAGAATAGAGAACTAACCGATGCAATTCCAAACCAACAGAAGGTGTTTGATTTGGAGGATGGATGCACGCTCGGGGGTTCATCTATGATCTGTGGCCGTACGGAGCTCTCGGTCGAATGAGACCTAAAAGAAAAGAGTTATGGCGATTAGACGCGACCCCGATGCATTTAATGAAAAACAAAGTACATGGTGTGTACTTTCTAAGTACACGGCATGTACTAGCCATTTCTGTACTCTGATTTAAGTGACCTCCAAGTCACTCTCACACGGCCCTGTGTGTGGGTACTACACGGCCAACACACGACCTCCTGCGATAAAGAAGTACAGGGCGTGTACTCATAAAGAACACGACGTTTACTTAGAAAATTTCCAGAATTTCCTCTTTTTCTAAAAAACGACCAGAAAAGGAAAAACATACCTAAAAAAAGAAGATTCAGGTTCTTACAAACTTCCCCCTTAAAGAAATTCATCCCTGAATTTCCCTAGCATGGCATAGAAGAAGAAACCCTAAACAGTTTTGGCCAATGTGCTCGTACATTGGAATCCTTCTCCCAAGTCTTGTCCTGTACTCGCCCGTGCTTCCATATAACTCATACCAGAGGAACAGACCAGCCAAATATAACCTTTTTACTGTGATTAACAATCCAGTTAGGATACTCCTTGAACGACGTATCCACTTAGATCTCAACCTCCTCAAGTTGAAAGGCATGAGATGGGTTAGAAAAGTAATGTCGGAGTTGAGAAACGTGAAAAACGTCGTGCATAGCCTGATACCTCTGAGGTAACTACAACAGATAGGAAATCGGCCCAACTCTCTCCAACACCTCAAACGGCCCGACGTACCTTGGTGAAAGCTTACCATGTCTCCTAATCCTCTTGTGTCCCAACCTTGGTGTGACACACAGGAAAACATGATCCCCGAACTTGAATTCTGGAGGTCTTCTCTGCTGATTAGCATAGGAATTCTGTCGATACTGTGCAGTATCCATCCTCTTCTAAATCTTCTCTATTTTCTTTGTGGTCTCCTGGACAAGATGAGGTCCCAATAAACCTATCTCTCCTGCCTCCAGCCAACATAAGGGTGATCGGCATGGCCTACCGTAAAAATACTAATAAGGTTCCGTCTGAATAGTTTCTTAAAAACTATTGTTGTAGGAAAACTCCACAAGAGGTATATGTTTCTCCCAAGAACCTACAAAATCAAGAATGCATGTCCGGAGCATGTCCTTAAGCACCTAAATTGTATGCTCAGACTGGACATCTGTCTGGGGATGGTAAGTTGTACTCAAAAATTACTTGTTTACCCAAAGCCTTATGTAGCCCGTGTCAGACTCGAGAAGTAAAATGTGCATCTCTATCTGAAACAATGGAGTGCGGAAATCCATGTAGTCATACAATATCATGGATCTAAAACTGTCCCAACTCATCAACATTGAATGTCTCCTTAATCGGTAAGAAGTGAGCGAACTTCGTGAGTCTGTCAATGACGACTCATACTACATCATTCCCTCAAGGTCACCTCGGAAAACTGGTCACAAAATCCATCACGACATCATTCCACTTCCACTTGGGAATGGGTAACTACTATAAAAGACCTACTAGTCACTGATGCTCTGCCTTCACCTGCTAACAAGTAGAACACCTCATGATAAAACCAGCAACGTCCCTCTTCATACCTAGCCACCAATACCGACGGTGTAGATCACGATAAATCTTGGTAACACCAGGATGAACTGCCCAAACTGAGGAATGAAAGTCCCACATCAGCTCCTCACATATGTATGATGGCACCCATACGCACCCCTGTAAACGCAAGATCTTATCCTCACCTATGTTCTATCCAGGAATAGGGTCCTCTCTTGACACATTCTCCCTTAGGACTAGGCCTTCAGAATCTGATAGCTTCCTCATTTGAACTCGATCAAGAAGAGTAGAGGTAACAGCTACAGAAGATAGAAAAGTTTTCCCCTGTCTTTCATGTACCTCCAAATGCATTTCAGAGAACATAGACATAAGTTTTCACTCACTACTTGCCACTTGAACTTCCTGTATTTGAGTCCTCTTGTACAGTGCATCAGCCACTGCGTTGCCTTTCCCAGGCGTATAGGAAAGCTCAAAATCAAAGGACTGAAGGTACTCAACCCACTTTCGCTGCCTCAAATTCAGATCATGCTGAGTGAAGATGTACTTGAGACTCTTGTGGTCGGTGAAAACCACAACATTCCCTCCCATCTGATAATGTCTCCAACAGCGTAAGGCATGGACAATAGCAGCCAAAACGAGATCGTGTGTCGGGTAATTCCTCTCATGTGGCCACAACTGTCGAGACCCATATGCAATGACTCCATCTCCTTGTATAAGCACAGCTCCCAGCCCGATACCTGAAGTATCACAGTAAATAGTATATCTCTTTCCCGAATCTAGAAACACTAGTATAGGTGTTGAAGTCGACCTCCCCTTCATCTCTTGAAAGGCTGGCTCATAATAATCTGACGAGAAAAACTTTTCACCCTACTTAGTCAGACCTGTTAGTGGTGCTGCTAAGTGCAAAAAGCCCTCAATGAAGCGCCTATAGTATCCAGATGGCCCTAGAAAACTCTGTACCTCAAATATATTCTTCAGATGATCCCAAGAAACTACTTCTCTCACTTTCTCTGGGTATAATGATACTCCGGTCTCTGAGATGACATGACCCAAGAAGTGAATTTGATCCATCCAAGAGTGGCATTTTGAGAGCTTATCATATAATTGATGCTCTCTCAATGTACTCAAAAATATCTTAAGGTGTGTGTAATGGTCGTGTCGAGTGTGATAGTACACCAAGATATCATCCATGAAGACAACCATGAAGGAATCCAAGTGTGGATGGAACACTCAGTTAATCAGTGCCATGAAAACTGCAGGTGCATTTGTAAGACCAAACGGCATAACCATATATTCATATAGACCATACCTACTCCGGAAGGCTATGAGAGGTATATCAGATGGTCTAACATGCAACTGATGATAATCGAACCTCAAGTCAATATTTGAGAACACCCAGGCTCCTTGAATCTGATTTAGGAGATCATCAATCCTCAGCAAGGGATATCGGTTCTTGACCGTCAACTGGTTCAGCTTTTGATAGTCCACACAAATCCTGAGGGTTTCATCTGGATTCTTCGCAAATAGGACAGGTGAACCCTAAGGAGAAGTACTAGGTCGGATGAAACCCTTTTCCTGCAACTCCTCTAACTGTTTCTTGAGCTCCTGCAACTTCAGTGTAGCCATCCTATAAGGAGGAATGGACACTGGTGCCACTCCTAGCACAAGATAAATCGAGAAGTCTACCTCGTTCTCTGGTGGAAAAATTTTAAATTCTTCTGGAAGGACATCTCTGAAAAAATCCACTGCTAGAGGAAAGTCCATTTGCGAGGTCCCCTAGTTATCCAGGTATAGACTAGAAATCTGGGTTGTAACTCCTCCCAACCCATGATGCTCTGGAACTGGTCTTCTCTCCTGGACATCCCATTCTACCCTATGAATAAATGATCCACCCTCTGGTGATACGAAACTCACCCTACGGTGATAACAATAGATGAATTCCTAGAAGGGAACTAACCAGTCCATTCTGAGAATGACATCATAGCCTGTCATCTCTAAGACATAGAGGTCCCATAGAAAGTGACACCCACCAACCTCAAGAGGTAACTCGTTGCACTGATGCACACTCACCGTTATAGTCCTCAACGGAGTGTCTAGAATCAAGATATCATCATAAGAAATGATGTAGAGCCCAAGGAACTCTACAATAGCAATAGATATAAACCTATGGGAAGCCCCTGTATCGAAAAGAGCAGAAGCTAAAACTGAGGCTGCTAAGATCGTTCCTCGAACTATAGAAGTTCTGGGATCCTGCTCTTACTGGGTCTGCTTCACTGCAAAAGTCTGGCCTACACCATATCCCTGTGACCCCATTTGATGACTTTGAGCTGATCCACCCTGCTATCGTTGAAAACCGGGTGAATGGCTAGCCTAGCCATGACCTCCACCTTGGCCCGAATAGTCGTAAAAACTCTAGTTCCTTAACTGCTGAGAAACTAGTGGTTCTACTTTTGAACATGGAGTCATAGAAGAACCTCTGCCACCAGCTGCTGGTGAGAAGACCTGATAGAAGCGATGAAGATGACCCATCTTTCTACATGATCGGCACTCCACCGGGTCTCTCGAGAAAAGCGGCCTCGTATGCCCACTCCTTCCTTACTGGTAGCATACCACCTGGATACCAGAAAATGCATCCCGCATACTCTGATCTCCTCCAGCAGTCTCTCTACGGTGCTTCCTGCTATCTACTGGTGGAGCACTAACTCTGGATGCTGAACCTCCCTGGCTCACATTTCCAGAATCCCTCATATTACACTCTGTAATCAGCTCCTGATTCACAATAGAGGATATCAAAGTCAACCTGAAGATGTTCACCTGAGATTGGATGTTGTGCCTCAGACCGTCCTCAAACTTTTGTGCAAGGAAAAACTCATCACCTCCGGGAAGAGCCATGAAACGATGCAGCTCTGTGAAGCGAGAGGAATACTCCATAACACAAAGAGTACCCTTCTCCAGACTCATGAACACTCAGGCTCGATTGGCCCTAAAGGTCTCTGGATAGAAGTAATTGTAGAAAACGCGCCGAAACTCATCCCAATCCATATTATGCTGGCGCCCCGCTTGTGAGATCACATCCCACCACCTCTTGGTGGAGTATCAAAGCATGTAAGTAGTGAGCTTCACCCTCTTCTCTGGAGGTATCTTCAGATGATCAAAGATTGTCAACGTGGCTTTTAGCCATGACTATACAGTCTGGGGTCCTCCATCCCCTAAGAAAGTGGGAGGATGCTGCTTCTGAAAGACCCACATTAATTCTACCATCAATGGGGCAGGAGACGGTGCTCCCTAAAAGGTCTGCATCATCCTAAAAAATCCCTCCTTGAATTTTGCATCAGCGCCTATGTCAGGTACAATATCTAGTTCCAAGGCTGTCACAACTAGAGGATCCATTGGGAGTCCCTGATCAACCATGTCTAGTTTCCAATCACTACCTGGAAACTGGTGTACAACCAGAGGACGTCTCGGTGGAATGACTCTACAAGGTCAAGCACACACTATAAAAACAGATTATCAATGACTGAAAACTAGAAGCATAAGAAGGGAACAGGATAAGGAAAGCATTCAAGTTTTACAAAACAAGACTACACGGTGTGTATAATTTCTACACGGTGTGTTCCCTTAAGTCATTTACATGGGAGTGTAATCCTGCCTAAACTGGTCATGTAATGCCCAAACACATGGCATGTTGTCTTAACACATGGCGTGCACTTGAATCCTCTTCCCCTTCCCAAGTCCTTTACACGATTAGGCCACACAGATCTCCTAAGGCAAGACTACACAGTGAGACAAGCTTCACCTAGCCCATGTTGTTAGTGACATGGCCTGACACATGACTCACCCTACACAGCATGTTCATGGCGGGCACGGAGGACATGGCGTGTATGTGAAAGGATAACACTGACCCGTGTTGTTAGTAACATGGCCGGGTACCTAGGCCAAGATACATGGCGTGTCCAACTGGTACACGGCGTGTTCTCACCATGCTTTCCCCATCCCATGTCTCTACCCACATGTCCAATGACATGGTTAGAGACTACACGGTGTGTACATAGATTAAATGGCATGTACTTAAGAAAAACTATTTCTTCCTGAATAGAAGAACACATGGCATGTAGTCAAAACTACACGGCGTGTATTCTGGGTTTTTCCAGACAGTTAGCCTCAGAAAATAATCTAGAGCCCAGAAAACAATGAAACGAATATCAAAGTTCCAAATCTGATCCTTGAGGGCCCATACTTCCCATGAATCAAATTTTGGAATCTAAGACATGTTATAATAAGGAAAACAAAGCAATGATCCACCAAATTCTGCTCCGTGAGGGCCCATAACACCTCAAGAACCAAATTTTGGAATTCATTAAAACAAAAACTTACACAAAAATACCTTATCAAATAGAAGTTATTTTTATCAAGGCATCTATCGCAACATCATGCATATTTTACACAACATCTATCACAACAACATGCAATCACTAATGCATCCGGAATGTCATGGAAAGAATGCATGACATGTTATTTTTAACAAGTGCCTATATGATGCATGAGATAGCATGCCCTAATCTCATTAGGTTGTGATAGAAATAGAACATCAATAGCATCAACAATAATAGCACAAATCATGTGAATCACTCAAGATGAAATCATATCAACTCTAAACTTACAAAACCATAAAATTTCAATAAACGTGGTAGGTTGGATTTTCCCTGTACATGGGTTAACTACTCCAGGGCATAGCTTATTACTAAGTACATATTCCTTATTATCCCTAGATAAAGTCTCCAAAAAGTAAGTCACGATAAAATAATCCCTTTGATACCACTTTGTAATGTCCTGATTTCGGAAGCCACCCAGAGGCGCCCAGTATCTAGTTGGTCACATGGCCTCAAGTGCATTTCCCCGAACGTCAGAGGCTACCGACTAGAAGTGAGGGCCTTGGGTGTGATGGTGGAGAAAATATGCCCTCATTGGCAGAGTACACAGCGAAAGTAAACAAATACATGTGATAGTGGAAGTAGTAAATATCCAACAACCGTAAACAGTGGAAGACTGGAATAATAAACAACTAGAGCATATATATATATATATATATATAATGATGCATGATACATATGTGTAGGAAAGCATCCAAACAAGTCACAATGCTGTAATTTCAAATAGTACTAAGCCAAAGTACAAAAGATAAAGATAAAAAAACCCTCCACATCACAAGACTAAGCTTGGTCCCATGCTCTCCATCTCCACAACAAGTCAAGTACCTGATGTTGAAGGGCACTAGCCCTTATTTATACCTGCAGCAATATAATATTTTTGGGCCCAAAAGCATGACCAAAATAGGGTGTGAGACTAAATCTCAGTAGGCAACCACCCAAAGATCTGTGTCTAACAGTCAGTGAATATATGGTAGGAAAAGTACATAAATAAGTAAGAAGGAAAGTACTCAGTAGTAAACAATCCACAATTTCAACATCAAGAAACAATTAATCACAAATAGGTAACCCTATGAGAAGTACTCACAGCCATCCCCTCTGGTCCTACCTAACAGGTACAATCCACCCTCTGGGTAGTACACTCAGCCTAACCCTTGTGGTTCAGTATATAAGAATCTCTAAGGAAGAACTCACAGTCAATTCCCCTTATAGTCTAAGGTAGTCATGAACTCTCTGAGGAAGCACTCACAGTAAATTCCCCTTATAGCCCCAAGGTCAAGGACTCTCTGAGAAGCTCACTTGGTAAATTCCCCTTATATCCCAGGCCATTCATAGACTCTCTGAGGAAGCACTCACCATCAATTCCCCACATAGTTTAAAGCAGTTCAAAATAATTCAAAGACTCGCTGAGGAAGCTCACTCGGTCAATTACCCTTATAATCTAAAGTGCTCAAAGACTCTCTGAGGAAGCTCACTTGGTCAATTCCCCTTATAGCCTACTACACCAAGTTCTCACAGCCCTGTGTAGGTCAACGAGCATAGAAATGCAGTGTGGCCAATGTAAACTTATAGAACTACTTGGCTAAATAGTCTACAACATATCTATCATATCAGAATATAAACTCTCCATCCTACAGCAACAGGAATGGAAAATAGGCAAGGCATACAAACTAGCGAAATGGGACCAAATGGTTGTAAACAAAACATACATGGGAAATACATCCAAAGCCTAGAAAAACAAATCTATTCACATCCATTTTAATCCCTACACAAGTATACAAGCATGGAGGGCAATCAATAGGGGTAAAATAGTAAACACACAATTCCCCGTTCAGGGGTACTGGTGGAGTTTGCACATAATACTCAAAGACATTGAAAGTAAAGGAACAAACCACCTACCATGGCATTAGGAGATCATTATATGTGAACATCAAAGCTTGATTCACTCTAGAACGCCGAATATCTACAAAACATTTCCAAAACGTTCAACCCAAAATAAATTGAGAAATAAGAAGAATCATGGAACGAGGCTCAAGGAGAAGAGAGAACTCACGGATGCGATTCCAATGCAACTGACAGTGTTCGATTTGGAGGACGGATGAACGCTCGGGGGTTTGTCGAAGATTTGTGGCCATACGGAGCTCTCAATTGAACAGGACCTAAAAGAAGAGATTTTTTGTGATTAGATGCAACCTCGGTGCGTTTAATGAAAAAAAAAGAAAATTACATGGCATGTACTTTCTAAGTACATGGAGTGTACTCACTGTTTCAATACTCCGCTTTAAGCGGCCTCCAAGTCACTCCCACATGGCCATTCATGTGGCTACTACACGGCCATCACACGGCCTCATGTGGAAAAAAAGTACATAGTGTGTACTCATAAAGTACACTGTGTGTACTTAGAAAATTTCTAAAATTTCCTCTTTTTCTCAAAAATGACCAGAAAATAAAAAACATACCTGAAAAAAAAGATCCAGGTTCTTACAAACAGACAAAGTATCCCAAATTTCATGGGATGTTTTAAATGCAGAAATTATGTTAAATTATTCATCTCCTATATAATAGTATAAGGAATTCATGGATTTACAATTATTGTTATAAGTAGTATTATTATCTTCATCCCAAGTTGTACTAGTAGTAATAGTAATCTTATACTCATCTATAATTGAAGACCAAATTTCCAAACCCATATTTTCAAAGTGCATTTTCATTTTAATTTTCCATTGAGCATAATTTTTTCCATTAAATAATGGAGGTCTATTGGTAGAATCACCTTCCAGCCTATTATCCATAATAAAAATTTTAGAATAAGATTTTAAAGAGATAAAAATTTATTATGAATAAATATTTTAAGATATTTTAAATATAACTAAAATCACAGTTGAAAATTTTTGAAAAATATTTGATAACTAAAAATTCCAAACTCCTTGGATACCAAATGTTTGTCGAAGTATAGTACTCAACAGGGGGTGAATTGAGTGTCTATAAAAATTTCTGTAAAAAGGTATTGTTTGAAGTTCTCACAATATTTAAAATTATATTTCCAAGTTAGCCAGTAATGAATTTATAAGTTCTTGATTTTTCGATTAGTTTCTCAAAAAGATTGATTAGTTCTCAGTTTCATCAATTTGATAATTAACACAACTTTTCAAACTAACCTAATAAGTCAATATTATTATAAACACTTGAAAAGACTAACTATCAGAGTTTAATTCAGTTTTATAAAATATGTGATAAAACAGAGTAATACTAAAAGGTAAAAACATAGAGGAAATAAAACCAGAGGTTCAATATCAAGAAGGGACATAATCCTCTCCACTTGGTGATCACCTGCCACCAAGCAGTTTAAATTAATAAACAGTTTGATCCACACCCTATATCAGGGTTCACAATAGCACACAGGATTTTCCAGGTCACCCTTTAGCTCTTCCATAGTTCTTTATGAGAAAAACAACAAAAAAGTCACATATGACCTCTTCCACAGTTCTACGTGGGATAAAAATGGATAAAAAAAGTGTGAGATTTAGGATATCAAGTATCCTACAATTATGCATAGGAGTTAGTGTGTGTGCAACAGATAGATACACACATTTATTGGAAATTTAACTAAATGAACATAATAGAGATAAATATGTAGATCTAGGTTTATAAGGCTATGTATGTTATGTGGTGTATCTCTCGACTCATTTGATGAAGTGGAGTTGAAGTCTGGGTCTTTTACTGGAAGTTGACACAAAAAATAGAGTGTCGTATTCTAGCTTCTAGCTATAGGTATGGTTGTGCATATATATTCTTATCCTTCCTTCATATACTGAAATAGTTTTTCAATTTGATGTTTAGTTTTATTGAGATCTCATCGTGTGTTATTATGTTCTTGAGTTCACATTGGTTTCATGAGAGTTTCATATGTTCTTCAGTATCACTCTTACACATAGCATGCACCACATGACTCTCATTTTTTTCTGTCTATCTTATTTATTTTAAAATACTTCTTATTTTCAAGGGAAGACAAAGAACATGTGCATTCTACATGCATCAGATCACCATACCTAATACTGTCTGCTAAAATTACTAGAAAGGATTATTAAATATGTCATTGTCGTTAAATGACATATATATGACCGTTAGAAATAATTTTAATAAATGTTGTTTTTTAAAAATCTATCAGTGACTCATATGTCATTGTCTCCTTCTATCAGTGTGTCATTCTATAGGTATCATTATGTCATTCTATCAATCTTTCCATATGTCAATGACTCATTACATTGGTGACTTGTTTCAACGATGAGTCTTTCCTTCTGTCAGTGAGACAGTTGAACCAACAGTGACTCATTTCAGCTAACAGTGAGTTCTTATGTCAATAGAACCATGCAATGGTAGGTCACTTAGACTAATGACAGGTCATCTGCATCAGTGATTCATATGCAATGGTGAGTCATCTATGTCAGTGTCATGTGCAACGGTGAGTCCGGTGAGCCTTTCCAATGGTGAAAGCTTCATATACTTAGAATATATGCATGTTTGAACTGTTTTTCAGTGAGTCACATGTTTGTCAGTGATTCATCTATCTGTCGGTGTCAGTGACTCATACTTAGATAATTTTAGATGTTATGTCTGTCTTACAAATCAACCAAGTCATAGAATGGTAATACCCATAATTACACATAGATAATCAGTTATAAGTTTGTTTAGACTTAAACACCCATAAATAGTTATATGATTGAAATGATATGATATTCAAGATAATGTTTTGACATAATTTAGGATTGACATGAGGTATGATATATGTTAATATATGACATGATTTGAGATAATTAACACCATTATAGTCAGAGATAGTTGCCAACATTATCTATGGGCCAACACAATCCTTTTTTAAATCTAAAAAACCTTTATCTTGATAATCATCTTAAATATAATCACCAAAACCTCAAAAATAAATTTTCTAACTCTTAAATTTTCCTCAACCGATTCAATTATAATCTCAAAATTTATTTACAATTTTCCCTAGATACTAACTGAAGCCCCCCAAACCCACGCTCATGAGTGTGGTGCCAAAATACCTTATAATATTTATTCCTTTTTATTTAATTTTTTACAGGGATTTAGAGGAAGAAACTCAAGATTGAACATATAAAATTACAATTTAAAATTTCATTACCAAGTCACTTATATCTCAGAGAATCTTTTTAGGTATAAAGTATTAGAGAATTAATAACTTCTTTTACAAATAAAAATATATGCTAATTTTAAATGCATACAAAAAAACATTAATTGTTAAAACAACATCGCTCAAGATAATATTGACTTCATAATTGATTATACTCATCACTAAGCCCTGTGAGAAATATATTCTCTTTGAAAACATGAGGTGAGAAAAAAATTGTGTAGTAATGGTTTTTAAAATAGACCACTTTTAAAATAATTTAAAACCCATAAAAACATTTCATTAAAATATCATACATTAAATAAACCATTTTTTAGGAATAAAATTTCATTTCCCTCTTCAAATCTAAATGGTTTTCAAAATTCATTTCAATAAATGTGAGTAAGTTAAAAGATTTCTTGGTATGATTTCTAACATAATGTAAAAAAATTAAATCAATAACCTTAAATATTTTATAAAATCAAGAAAACTATTTTCAATTAAAAACTACTATTTTTTAAAATACTTTTTAAAATATTTTCTGAAAAAATAAATCCAATGATTTTTATAAAATAAAATTCATAGGATTAGAAAATAAAACCATGTGGAAACTTAGAATATTGAAGGATATATAGGGATTACCTAACAAATGGTGGGAAAATTACCTTGAGATTTTGGGTTTACTTCTTATTCTTCATCTATTTCCAATGCCCAAGTGCCATATTTTTTGAAAATATGTTGTATCTTACCCCTTTCCCAATGTAATTTTATCAAAAATTGAATTTAAAAACATTAAAAAATGGTATATTTATATAAAAATATACATATATATACATTTATTTATTTATTTATTTATTTATTTAAAGAATTGGAATCAACTTAAATTCATGATAATAAATCATTAAAGTGATATATTGTTTTCAAAATATACATAGAATGTGAATAAAAATTAAATATTTCATGGATATAAAAAAATTTAAACATATAAAATTTCCTTGAAATAAAATTATTTTAGAAGAAATCGTGATTATAAAAAATATAAGAAGTTAAAGTTCAAAATTTAAAACATTTTGTACATAAAATGGTGATTTTAAAATAAAGTTTCCCCTTATATAAAATAATGATTGAAGAACTCTTAAAAACAAAATTTTACATAAAATAATAACTAAAAACCAACCTTAAAATATTATAAAACAAATATAGTTTTTTTTAAATAAAATGGAATTTTTAATTTTAAAAACATTTATCACTTACACATAATATAATAAATTGAGAAAATCCTTAAAACAAACTTGTAAATTAGAATAAATTCAAAACATATTGATGTTTGGTAATTTCAAAATAGATATTTTTTAAAAAATAATTTTCCCTAACGCATGAAATTATAATTTTAAAAATAAACTCTATAATGAAAAATAACTTTTAAATTAATTAGAATCAAGAAGAGTTGTATTTGAAAACAGAATTGTAAAATGTAAAGACATTCTTCCCTTATAAATAAATGGTTTAGAATATAAAATTTATTTAAAAAAATGAATTCTTGTTATATAAGATGTTAATTTAATTCCCTTTAAAAATTTAAAAATATTTTTTTATTTCAAATTGTTTTTTATATCCCCTAAATAAAATTATATTTTTTTTTAAATCCTTAAAACAAAATTTTAAAATATAAATTTTCTTTTTAAAAATATTTTTATCCCTTACCTAATTTTAAATGAATCACACAAAAGGTATCTCATAAATTTTTCACCTCTTTGTAGAAAATTATCTTGAAGGTGGCCTTTTAAAACTCATTCTCTTCTCTTTATCTATTCTCTCTCCCTCTTTTTTAGAACTCATGACCTCCCACATCACTGTCTCTCTCTACAACTAGGGTAAACACCCATTTTTTAAAGGTTCATAGAAAAGTCTTTCCTCCCAAAGAGAACCAT
This sequence comes from Viscum album, assembly GCA_963277665.1. NCBI lineage: Eukaryota > Viridiplantae > Streptophyta > Magnoliopsida > Santalales > Viscaceae > Viscum > Viscum album. Next base: position 162,485,854 of record OY728139.1, on the reverse strand, counting down.
TATAAATCTAATATCCCTATACATATGACATATTTTATTATCAAATTATTATTATTTTTAGTAACACCATGACCATAATACTAGATTAGTTTTGTTAATTATTATTATAGGTTCACCATATCTTGTCAAACTTTGGCATAGCTTAGTAAATTTTTTTATCCCTACTTGTACTATCATCATCCAATATAAATATTTAAAGTTAACTGGGTGTGTATCCTACAATATACAAAGCGTGTGTGTGTTTGTGTGTTCATCCAATTACCCTAAAACAATAGCATGTCAGGGAAAGAGACAACAAAACCTTATAGAATCGGTAGTATTTTATCACACTCATCCCAAAATAATGTGATGATCATGAAATATATATATATATATATATATATATATATCATCCATTTATGACCTACAAATGTTTCCATCTTGATGAATAAGATGATAATGGTGAAGTCTTTAGGTTTAGTGTGTGAATAGAGGGATAAAATGACTTAAGCTACAATCCTACCCCTGAGATATTCTTCTGACCATGCCTCAAGTGTGGCCACTTCCTTCTGATACACCATGTGTGTATGTCCTTATATCCCTATGACTTGTAACTCAATGCTATTGTATACAATAAGATGAAGATGACAATGACATCGAGGACGAATTATATTATCATCATTTAAAATGATCATACATCTCTCATTGTATCCATATTTTCAATGATAGGTTAACAATGGTATTATACCACTTATCCCACATAAATATTTCACTCATCCCATCGCTCACTTATATATATTAATATAGTACCACAAAAAAATGAAATATGGGGGGTGTCGGTGGCTGCCCCCAATCACTTGGCCATACCCCTGTTGTGATGCTAACCACTATTAGCCAGCTTGTACACACCTACCCGCATGCTTCTTCTAGTTATTGTCATCCCATGAATATGAACTTCTTAATATACATAGTTGTTACAAGATGAACAAGCCCTCAAGCTTATCCATCTATCCCCTTGGGATGATTGGTTTCCTGGTCAAGTTTTTCTATCACTTGGGGAAACATTTTCTTCTTAAGAATATAAATCACTAATATATTTAAAATCTACTAATTTAAAATTATATTATATTATATAATCATATATAAACCATTAATATATTATATTTATAATCACAAATATACTTGTAGTTTTATAATTTTATTATCTAATTCAATCCAATTTTCTACAATTAGTTTTAAAGGGTTTCATTATAAATAAATATATATATGTATGTATGTATGTATGTATGTATGTATATATATTATTTATTTTCTTTATAAAATATTATACTATGAATTATAAAAATAATTAAATATATTGATTTCAATTTCTAATATATTTATTTCACACTAATAATATATGTCATAATTTTTATGTCTCCTAGAAATTATTATAATACTATTGGAATTTATGATTAATATTGTTAATTTAACACTTATTTACTATATTAAATATTTATTTGGAATTAATTTAATGTGATAAATATTATATTAAAATTAATAACATTTTTTACTTTAACTTAATATAATCTATTATATTATAACTTTAACCTAATGTCTATTTTAAAAAAAATATTAATTAATATTATTTAAATAATTTTGAAATTACTAATAATTAATTTATTATCCATAAGTTCAAAAATGTTTTAGAAAATTATAAGTTTTATAATATATTACTTACTTTAAAATTAAAAACATGGCGGTACATGTTTTGTAATGACCTGCATCGTTGTGGTTGTGAATTTTGGATAGAACTTGAACTTTTTGTCTGGTGAATGGATCATTTAGATAACCAAGTGTTGAAGTGAGATGATTCACATATGAACATCCTTGAGATATGTTTTTTTATTTCAAATGAATCATTTTGGGTGACATGGATCTTGGAAGAATGTTGGGATCTTGGTTGGGATATTCATGAAGCAGTAGCAGCAATGGCTTGTCGATGACCCCCATTGACTAGCCGGTGGGGTGGGAAAAAGCTCCTTCTACATAGTACGACTCATCGGCTAGCTAGGGATGTCTCAAAAATACAATTATACCTATAAGGACTCGCCAACCATCCATTGAGGTAGGCAATGGGATCGCTACCTAGAAGGGCTCACCAGCCAGCCGGTATGCTAGAACTAGTTAGCCAGTGGACCCCAATCAGTGAGTCGATGGGGTGTGCTAGATGGTATTAAGTGGAGGAACTTATTTCATTTTTTTCACCAAACATACTCAACATTTATTCCCTTGGATCATTTTTTGGAGATTAATTTGAATTTATTCTTCTTCCGCCCACCCTCTAGTAGTTCTCCTTGATCTGAGGTGGATTTATACTCAAACCGATGGAAAATTTGGGTGATAACCTTTGTTCTTATTTGTTCTTGTCCTACTTCTTCCTAATGTTGTATAGGATCACTATTTAATTCATCATGAATAATCATATTAGTAATTTATTTCCTTTTAAATCTTTTTATTTATCTATTGTATTTGGATCCTCTTCTCTCCTTTGATCATAATCACTGATTGATCATTATCTAGATTCGGATTAAATAATTTAATGAAATTTTCCTCATATCTTGAAGGAATTTTCTTGGAACCATGGATCTTTAAAATTTCATGGATATAGGATGTCCCATGATAATTGACTCATGTTTTTTATGGGTGTTTCATTTAATATAAGTCCCTTTATGGTTCATTATTTGATTTTTGGACAAATTGAATTAAATTAGCCGACATACCATGGAATTGAGTGGTGGATTTTTCCCTTATTAAAATTTGGAGTGTGATGGGAGTGAATCAAACTCTATTGAACAAAATTATAGTTAAGGTATATTACTTTTTTGGTTTATTCTAAAGGTCTCGATTTAATTATATTAAATTTTCCTTTGTTTCACTGTCAAACGATAAGTATTTTTCCTGGAATGGTGTCAGAGGCATGTTATAAACCTTACATGGATGGTTGTTCATGTTTCTAGATATGGGGTGATATCTGGTAAGTCTTTTGAAAAGTATTTATTTCTTCTTTTAATTTTAGATTCCTTATAATAATTTAACTTATTATAATTTAGTTATAATTAATTAATTTACAATTCTCGGGCATGAGTAGAACCTTATGGAGATTGACCAAGTATGAATTCAATTAGATTACTTGTATAGATTTGTTGGGATTTTTTTAAATGAGGGTTGACTTTGTTTGATGTAGGTGGTCTCATGTACTCTACCATATATTATTATGCATTTTTATTGTAATGTGGTAAGGGGTTCACCACCTTGGGTGAATGGTCCTTAATTCATATTGAGTTATGAATAATAAAAAATTAGTAATTGATTAATGATTCATAGTCTTAATTAATTAAAGGAACCATGAAAAAATTATAATGAGATACCTACTTCCATGCTTAATTAGTTAACTAATTCCATAACTTAACTAATTAAATGAATAATCTTAATGGACTAATAATCTTACAAGGGCCATGTTAGAACTTCTATGTTGTATTTTTGTCTAGTCATCGATGGTTGTGGATTAACCAGTACCATGTTTAATGTCATGATCACATGTGTGTGTAGCCTATGAGACCATGTTTGATTCCATGATCACAAGTCTTCATGTGTTTGTGTGTGTTTATAGCCTTTAATACCATGTTTGATGGCTTGATTAGATGTTTGTGTGTGTATCTCATAAGGCCATGTTTCATTCATTGATCACATGGGTGTTTTTGTGTGTGGATGTGAGGCCCAGGTTTTATGTTCGATCACTAGAGGTGTTTGTGTGTGTGTGTACAGAGAGACCTATGTTTGATTTTTCTCATATATGGATTTTATTGGATAAGAATTTTTCTTCATATGATGTGATTTTAGATCTATAATCCTATATATATTTCTTGTGTTTCTTATATGTCTTTTATAGTTGAATGTGTAGGTGGAACCTTGAGATTTGAACGATCTGTTCTAAAAATCCTTAAAGGTTGGTGTGGCTATACCTATATAGAGATGTGTATAAATTACTGATTGGTCTATTGATAGGTAGTTTGGATTTCCCAGGGAAATGATATTGGACCGACATGGTCTAAATATCATTAAAGGTAAGTGTGGTAATCCTTGTATAGGGATGTGCATAGATGACCTATTGGAAACTTTACAGGCGGATGTGGGTATCCCTTTAAGAGGGATGTGAATAGTTGACCAAGTTTCCAATCGATAGGTGGATGTGGATATCCCTTCAAGATGGATGTGCATAGAAAACTAGATGTCTGAGTACATTGGGATAACAGATGGCATTCTTTATGACATGGTGTCAAAGCAGGTAGAGTCAGTTTTCAATTCCCAACACATTGTGAAATTTTTGATTGTATTGGTTTCTTGCTTATTTTTTATTGTGTAGTTTATTGTTTTGATTTATCTATTTACTTTCTACTGATATTTTCACATGAATGTACACTAAATTTACTGAATGGGTTATGGACCATGTTGGTGGTGTCCTACTGAGTTGTACTCACACCCTTCTTGGGAAACTATGGAACATGGATACTAGAGTATATATCACTTATTATAGGTAAAGTTTGGGATGAGGCATGGGTTTGAGTATTGAGTGGTATATCTTGATACAAGTCTGGAGACTGGGATGATGTGACCCTTGTTGTTAAAAATCCTCTTGTACTTTTATTATTTTCTATCATGTATGTTATCGATCCAATGGGTCACTAGTGTCTTGTTCTAGTAGTGACTATTGAGTCTGTTGGTTATATTTTCCTTCATACAGTTGGAATATTTTGGTTTCACACTTACTCTTATTGTCTACTATTTACATTTTTGGTTATTTATTTGTTATTGTTTACTCTTATTGAGGTTATAGTCTCCCCATGGTTTCACCTTAGACCTTCACTGCTAGTCGGTAGCCTCTACCATATGAGGTGGTGTGCCTAAGGTTATGCGGAATTCTGGTTCAAACCTGATGATTTGGTTCGGGATGTTACAAATTGGTATCAAAGTTGGTTATATTGTTTTTCTAGTTTTGGGTAGTTTGTAGATAGGATATATAGGAATTTTGTGATGAAATGCATTCTATTGTGTCATGAAAACATTTCTCGAGGGATGTCCAGAATACCAAAGCATGGGATTCATGTTCTTGGTTTGCGCTATTATAATAATATGTTTTCACATCATGTAAATACATGGATTTTGATTTTTTTTATTTAATATGATTTTGAATCCTAATCATAATGGTAATAGACATCATGTTCATCATGTTCGGCATATAGGTTTCTCATGACATATATATTACTTTTATGTTGTTTTACTGACGATGAAGGACTCAAATTCTTAGTGCCATCAAATTTTACTTTATTTTCTTATATTATCAGTGAGATTATATCTATATGAACCCCAATTAATGTCTACTTTTGATAGCATGTCTTGTGAGACAATGGTGTGGTGCACCTGGGAAACGATGATGATGATGATGATGATGATGATGATGGGGGTGATGATGATATAGTCCCTCTACTCATGATGATGTAGTGAACCTTATTAGGTAATTTTTGGGAACTTAATACCTTAGTAAGGAATCTCATGGGATTATCCCTTAGATATTTCTAGTTAATTAAGGTTCTAATTATATCCTATGTGGATTTATCCATTTAACACATAGTGGTATCCTACTTAACCAAACCTTGAATCTTTGGCCTCAAAATTGTTTTTCTTAGAGGAAAACCATAATTGAATGTGTTTATAGATGTACCTAAATAAAATTAAATTATTTTTAACCCTTAGTGAAACTGTGTGGTGGGTTTTGTATAAGACCTTGTCTCCTTTTAAATGTGACTCTGGTTACTATAGATTTGATATCTCATGTTGTGTAGAGGTAACTAGAGTGAAGATATACCTTATAAAGTAATATTCAAGGTCAATTAATTATGGTTATTTTTTGTTGATAAAAACTCCCCATATGTGTGGGTAAAGTTGGGAATTCCTAGAGGAAGGTTTTAAAAGTTTCATTGTAGCATAGAGTATCAATTACTTTTCGTACTAGTACTCATAAAAAAGTTTTCTTTTTGGAGTGCATTGATTCTTGTGGAATCAAGGGTAGGACTAGAGGTTATTTGGTTCATTGGTTCAGAATAAAACTCTCATTAGGTTCCAAGTTAAGATCCTAGGTGGTCATAAATAGTAAAGTTAAAACATGGGAGGATGTTCAGTAGCTTGAACAGATACCCATGTGTCTAGTGGTGCGTAGTGAATATCAGCAATAAAGAGTTGCCTATCACTAAGGAGGATAATGAGAGTTCATGGGTTTGGTGAACCTAGTGCCTTGGTGTGTAGATATCTAAAGAGGTATGTGATTTCATATTGGAGGTTTGTAACTCATGGGTAAATCACACTATTGTGTGTTAGAGTGGTATCATCATTCCTTGATGGGAAAACAATTAATACATAGTTATTCATTTCCACAGATAATGTGAAGAGTTGGTTGAAATAGTGGAAGTAGTGTGGTTTGTGAACCATTGAGAATTTCTAAGTTCTATTGATGAACCCATAAGAATTAGTGGTGGTAGGTCACTGAAATTTTTGGTTGAAGGTTGCCCTTGTAGTATACAACTAGTGTGTTGGCATGAATCTCATGGGTCTTGGTAACCTAGAGTTTTTTTAGTGTGTAGATATGTCTCTATGGAGGGAGATGATATTGGAAATGGATCAAGGTACCATTGTACATTCAACATGAGTTTGTTATCTATGGAGGTTTCATGGTTCAGTTTATCGACTTGTGTGAGGGGATGGTAAAAGTCTGGGTCTGAAGTCATAACCCATTCCTAGGATGGTGAATAACATTATTCATGTTGATAATAGATCTTTAGATGTATTGGACTATATTCTAGGAGATCTAGGTGAGTGTAGTGATGGGTCTTTTTATTGGCTATTGGGTATGAATAAACAATCATGTTTCATTATCGCATTTGGAGATGAATTGGTCATGGACCTAGTAGAATAATTAAATAGATACAAAGAGACTATAAGGATGCTTACATGGTTGGTAAAATTGACCTATCTATGATTTATTGACCTCTCTTCTGGGAAGGTTCATGGTCTTGCGTAAGACTAACCATTTAATTATTGTGATGAATATGGAAGATAGATTTGTTATGAATAAAAGAGTATCTGGTTCCAAATTGGATTCCTGATGATTGATTAAAATATATCACTTAATGGAGACTATATGTGGGGTTCATACTAAGGAAAAATCGATGTGAACCAAGAGGGATTTGTGTATTTGGTGCACTGGAACAAGGTTGAAATCCATATGGTTGGTATTGTTGGTTGGTGAACCAACTGAATAAATTATTTGGAATTAATATCAAACTTTGGTAAGGATGTTTTAATGATTTAACTATGTCTTAGAGGGTTAAGAGATCATGATCGGTAGATTTGTGATGTTTTGGTTGTTTAGGTTGTGGACATTTATAGGTAGTCGTCTGGAAGTGAACTGATGATGTATAAACCTTTATGTGGTAGATTAGAACTGCATCATTCTCATCATAATGAGTATGATTAGGGTATTTATAATTGGATAAGTAATTTTGGAAATTTTAGTGTGTTCAGGTTATGTTTAGTTAGGAAGGACTCAATGGTTTATCTCAGAACTGTGAACACAGTGTTGGTGTCAACTTTAACCCATGTTTTACATTTGATCAAGCATTGTTGAATTGAACAATATAGGTTTGTCATTGGACAATTGAGATCATGTTATATATGATTATTCCTATACTGGGGAGCACCATGAATCTTCAGAATGAATTGGTTGAAGATTCCATAGTGTATAGTGTAAGATGTTGTGGTGATCCTAGTATCGATGTTGGATGATAGAAAGATTTTGGAATTATATTTTAGTGTTTTTCTATAGTTTTCTAGGTGGAGTCTGTTGGGAATTCAATAATTAATGTAGCCTTGTGGTGACAAGTTGGTGTTCAAGGATGTAATGTTGAGTAATCATGATGAATGGTGATTGAAGTAGATCGAAATATGTGATTTGAGTGTTACCAAAAATGTGTGAGGGTGGGAAGTGTTATGGTGGGAGGATATTATAATGACATGAATCATTATGGGTCTTTATTTTTAGAGTAAATTTAAATTTTACATCTAGTGGATGGATTATTTGAATAAATGGATGTCAAAATGAGATGATTCATGTCAAAATATCCTTGAAGAGTTCTTTTGGACTTTAAAGGAACCATGGTGGGTGACACAGATCACATAAGAATCCTAGGGTCTTGGTTAGGCCAGTTGGGCTATAGAAGCAGCACCACCACCAGATCACTGGTGGGGTGGAAATAAACCCATAATGCCCATCAGGATTCATCAACTTGCTAGTGGGGTTGAAAGTGGGCATGCTTCCCAGTAGGGCTCACCGTTCATCTTGTGATCTTTTACTAGGTGGTCGGTGGGGCATGATGGGTGGCGTTAAGTATAGGACCTTTTGGAATTTTTAGTCTTTGAGGCCCACTCAAAATTTATTCCCTTAGATCATTTTCTTAATATTCATTTGGATTTATTATTCTCTCTTTCTCCCTCCAATATCTCTCCTAAATATGAGGTTAATCTGGACTCAAACCAATTATGAATCTAGGTGATATCCTTTGTTCTTATTTGATCTTTTCCTCTTTCATTCTTATGTGGTAGAGGATCGACGTGTCATACTTTTTGGATGATCCTATTGGTAATTTGTTGATTATTTGATCCTTTAATGTCTCTATACTCTTTATATCCACTTCTCTTTTTTGATCTTGATCACTGGTTGATCATTTTATAGATTATGATTAAATAATTGGATGAAAACTCCATCAAAATCTTGATGGAATCGTCCAATAATAATGAAGGATTCGTATAGATAGAGGATGCCATGTGATGGTGAATGCATGTTGTTGATGGTAATTTTGTTAAAGGTGAGTCTTTTTATGATCTCTTCTTTGGTTTTTAGTAAAATTTTGTAAAATTGACCAATATACCATGGAATTGAATTGTGGATTTTTCTCATCTTATAATCGAGAGTTTGTTGGGAGTGGCTCAAACTCTATTGGATGAAATTGTAGTTAAGTTACATCGCTTAATAGGTTTCTTTTAAAGCTTACAATTTAATTATATTAAATTATACTTTGTTACATTATGGTGTAATAGGTATTTTTTCAAAATGGAGTTAGAATCATGTTATAAACCTTCCATGGATATTTGGTCAAGGTCTTGGCTAGGTGGTGATATCTGGTAAGTACTTCAACAAGTGTGACTTTCACCTTTGAATGTGATGTTCCCTATAATAGTTTAATTAATTATAGTTTAGTTATTATTAATTATTTTGGAATTATTGGGAATGAGTATAACCCCATGGAAATCAATGGAGTCTGAATGTACTTGGATGACTTGGATAAAGTTTTTTGGATTTTCTTGGGCAAGGGTTGACTTTATTTAATAAATATGGTCCTATATACTCTATAATGTTGTATTGTGAATATTTATTAGAATTTGGTAATGGGTTTTCAAATTGGTTGAACGAAACTTAATTCATATTGATTTGTAAATAATAAACAATACTTAATTAATTATTGATCCCTAGTCTAAATTAATTAAAGTAACTATGCCTAAATTAAAATGAGTGACCAAGTTACATGATTAATGAGTTAATTAAATATATTCCTTAACTAATTAAATGGATAGTTCACATGAACTAAAAAGGTTCCAAGGTCCATGTTAGACCTTATGTGTTGTCTTGTTACTAAGATGCCAATGGATGAGGTTTAACTTGTTCCATGATTGATTCCATGATCACATGTATGTGTGTGTGTGGCCTGTGAGACAATTCATGATGTATTGATAACATGTGTGTGTGTGAGTTTCCTATAAGAACCAATTTGAAGCCTCGATCACATATGTGTATGTGTGGCCCATATGACCATGTTTTATGCATTGATCACATGTGTTTGTGTGGCTATGAGACTTATAATGGATGTTTGGTCACATGAGTTCTCTATGTGTAGACCGAGATACCTATGTTTGATGTTCTTCGCATGAGGATTTTTATTGGATAGGACTCTTACTTGATATGATATGATGTTTTATTTTTCATCCTATATATATATATATATCATGTGTTATTTATTTTTTTTCTATAGTTAATCATGTAGGTGGATTCTTGATATCCAATCGATGTGGTATAAATATCCTTAAAGGTGGGCAGGGATATATCTGTATTTTGATGTGTGAATATGGTTTTTTGGACAATGTACAGGTCATGTGGCTTTCTCGGGGCATTGATATTGGACTGATGTTTCCTAAACATCCTTAAATGTGTGCATGGATTTCCTTATAAAGGGGAATGCATATATGAGTGGTTATTCAATAGACATGTGGATGTGGCTATCCATTTAAAATAGATGTTCATAGATGACTAGTTGGTCAATCGACATGAAGACATGGAAGTCCATTCAATAGGGATGTGTATAGATAACCAGTTGGATGAATACATCGGGCAAACATATTAAATTCTTTATAGAAGGTTATAAAGTAGGTAAATCTAGTGTTCAAGACCCGAAACATGTGTTCAGCTTTTTATTTTCTTGGTTTCTTTCTTACTGTTGATTCTTTAGTTTATTAATTTGATTTATCTATTTACTTTCTACTGATATTATCACAAGTATGAAAATTGCATTTATCGGTTGGTTATTGAATCATATTGGTGGTGTCCTACTAATTTTTACTCACACCTCTCTTGGGTGTCCAAGACATTTTGGCACCTCATAATCCCTCACTTATTTTATGTATAAGTCGGTATGATCCCTAGTTTTGATCGTTGATCAAGATATATCACTATGATTTTAGATATTGGGATAGTGTGAGGCTTGGAATTGTAGAGCCTCTTATGATTTTATTCTTTTCTACCATGTATGTGGTCAGCCTGGTGGGTGACCAATGTCTTTTTTATTGGTGACTGTTGAGTATATTTGTTTTTATTTCATTTATACAGTTGATATATTATTGGTTTTATGATTAGTCTAATTGTATACTATTTACATGTTTGGTTATTTATTTGTTTTATTTTACTCTGATTGAGGGTATAGTCTCCCCATGATTATGATATATACACGTACTGATATTCAGTATCCTTTGGAATATAGAGAGGAATTCATAATGTCATGTCGAATTCTAGATTGAAATTGGTGATTCGGTTCAAGATGTTATATTTATACGTGAACTAGATTATCTCATATTTAATCACTTATTTAAAAAGATTCAAAAATGGTTTTATTCTAGTATAATAGTCATATTTGTTTCTTTAAATACCTATAATTTATATCCATTTTCCTTCATCATAAGCATGATTCCTATAATTAAATTTGTTTGTTTCCTCTCCATAATCATCTTTGGAGTGATTTTTCTACATTGATGATCATTACAAAGCATCCTTTGGTTGTGTTACTTTATTTTTATTTTTATTTTTTATCCCATTCTTTATTTTTTTACTATTTTTACTACCATGTCCATAAATACTTAGGGATGACAAAATTTTAATGAAGTGTTATTGCTTTCTGAAATATAGGTTATCACTCCCTTTTTTTATATTGCAGTTTGATTTAGTTAAAAAACAAGCTATTATTACAACATTTTTTAAGTCAAATATATATATATATATTAAAAACCCGATTTGATACACTTAATGTATATAATGATTTTCATGCATCCATACATCACATTCTAAATGGTAGTAGTAAGTCGATTCATGTCAATCCCATGAAGAGAGTATTGGGAAGCTATGAAGAGGTTAATCCAATACATAAAGGGATCATAAGATATATCATTGTTTTTTGGGGATGATGATTCATTTTAGGGATTTATATATACCTATATTTCTAGGGTTTCTGATTTCCAAAATAGAATAATTGGTATCATGTTTATTTTTTGTGTAATAGTGGTTATTTTGACATCTCAGTTATATCATGCGGTTACTTTATCTACAAATGATTTAGAATATATATTAGCTATATAAGTTTGAAAGGATTTACCCTAGTTAATTCACTTAATATAGGATCTTGAATAGGAACTAAAAGGAGGAGTGTTATTCTATAATATTCAGGGTACAATTCTCTTTAATCAAAATCTAGTGTTTCATGCAACAATGAAACACATTGACTTGAAATTCCATTTTATCTTGAATATTATAGAAGATAAATTATTGGAGTTATGGATGATATAAGGGAATAAAAATATAGCAAATATTATCATTAAGTTTTTATTCCTTGAAAATCTAACATATCACTATTTTGTAGTTTAACTTGGGTTAATATACGATAATATAGAACATTGCATGCATGAAGGAGGAATGAGAATTTTTTCCTAATTGTTGGAGGATTCAAATAGAATCCTTGAAGAAATAATAAATTGGGAGATTATTCAGATTTTGAATCTTATTTAGGTTATCATATTCAATTTAGTAGAAGTTGAAACTCTAGAATTTCACTTCGGTCTTTTCTATGTAGTAAAATTTGAAAACTTTAATATATGGGCATGCTTCTCAAAATATAATAATCTTTTGAGGAATATTATTGAATCCTAGTAGGGGTTTACTAGTGGAAATAGATAATTCGGTGGATATACAAGGAATTATAAGTTTACATACTCTAATATTGGGTTGAAAAAAATGTTTGGTTGGAGTTATAACTTGTTTTACTAGCCATATACTTATATAAAGAATATGTGGGGTTAGTTTCTCATTTTAAATATATAATTGAATCAAAGTATAAAATTGTCTTCTTATATATAGAGTTTCTAATCCTTTTTACTTCTACTAATATAAAAGTTTCCATTATTCCCCTATAGATCTAGGATGAAATTCTAGACTATCTAATCTTGGGTATCCAATTTACTTTTTCTATTGCATTTCCTTTGGTTAAATGTTTTGTGTGTGAGTTTTTTTAGAGAGTTTGTGAGAAATGTGATTTGTTGTGGTGATTAGGGTTCCAAGTATTTCCATATTCTAGTATATAATGTTTAGGTGGAAATGTTTTGTGGTTTTACTTCCATATCATATAACCTATGGAGTTTGTGAAGTTTCAGTGTATTGGATCTTCATATTTTTGTGATTTAATGGATGGTATTTTTGGTTGATCAAATGGTCCTTCTCCTAACAATATTTTTAAGATAAACTCAAGTTGAAAGGAGAATATCATTTCTAGAGTCAATATAAATTTTGTGAAGTTTAAAATTCATTGAAAAATATGATGTATAATTACAATAGAGTAGTATATATTAAGGCTCAAACATCAAAATCAGATGAGAAAGTGAACTCAAAGGGGTATGTCAGATCTTCACCTACCATGTCTCAATGTAATTCTATTTTTTTCTAATAATATAGTTTAAAACTCTAAATATGTTCATTTTTGGGCCAATAAGGGTGAATAGAACCCCTCTAATACATATATTGAAGAGGAGAAAATATCTAAAAGAACACCCTTCCTAAGGAAAAAAGAAATAACATCACTTGGTTTTCCAACAATAACAAAATTATAGACATAATTTCTATTATTATAAATACTGATAGTTCTATGGAGTTTTGGGGTACAAATTCTATTCATGATGGAATAATATGTCTTTATTATAGATAAGGTATAAAGTAAGTGTGACATTATAAAAATATTTAATGAAAATCACAAAAAAAATTATGAGTAATAATCCATCACATCTATCCACACACACACAAAATTGAATGTTTGGATGAAAGATGTGGAATATGTAACTGGAAAGGTCACTATGTATAAGATTTCATGAAAAATCATCTTGTACAACTTTTATATCATGAAAATGGGAAGGTAATTTAAAATTAAAATCAATAAAAAAGAACTATTATTATTGAATTGGGCTTAAAAGCATGTAAGAAAGGAAATTATTGAATTATTTATAGTGGTTGTTCCTCACACATTTCTGGATACATAAAAATATTTAAAACATATAATAAAATGATAAAGGGGAAGTGGCATTTGGAAATTATAGTTCTCTGAAAATTAGAGTCATTGGTATAACTGGGATTGAATAAAATAAGCTTAAATGAAAAAAAAATCCTCTATAGAAGGGCTTAAACACAATATTCTTAGTGTGATCCAATTCTATGATTATGTGATTGAATTTATCTTCAATAAATATTCCTAAATTATAAATAATAGTAAATTTGGAAGATAAATTTGTAAAGGAGAAATAATTAGTGGTAACCTATTTCAAATTATCATCCCAATCAAATCTTGTTACATAATGACAAAAGATAATAATAGTTTGTGTCATGGGAGACTTGTCCACCTTTTCCAAAGAAACATGAGTAAAATCTCAAATCTTGTTGTTGTGAAATACCTCACCCAAAATAAAAGGTAAAGTGAGGATATTTTTGAAACTTTTAAATGGTAGAATATGCTCCAAGAAACACATAAAAGAGTGCATATTCAATACATTAGGCCACTAAAACATTTTCATTAATATCTATATATCCCTATGATACATTATTCTTCTAAATTTGATTTTTATTACATTAACTTCATATATTAATTCACTCATATGACTATAGTAATGTTCATAAAACACAATAATTCAGTAGTTTAAATGTTAAAAATCTTTAAAGGATAAGTAAATAAGGATCTAGGAGTTTATATTATGAAGTTGATAATAAATAATGGTAGGTAATATTATTGAAATTCATTTTAAAACTATATTGAAAACATAGGATTAAACAAAAATTAAATTAACCCCACACTCCCTGATAGAATAGATTATATGAGAGGAGAAAATATAACTATTACTGAGATGGGCGAGACAATTTCAGCTAGGCATAACAGATTAAATTTCTTTGGAGAGAATATGTTTACACTATTTTTCACTTACAAAGTAAATATTTATTGAGACCCAAAACAAATAAGAAAACATATTGATTTTCTTTAAAAAAAATCCAATTATTAAGTGATTTGAATTCTTTATTATCCCTTGTTTAAAGATGATAAAATTCTATGATCTAAGAAATTTTTAAGAACAAGATGAAGAAGTAATCTTCATAGGATAAATATCCAATGGAATTGGTTATAAATGTTGTAACAAATGCTTTCATAAACATATTGAATATTATGATATTAAAATCATATAAAAATAGTCCATGATAGAGGTTATAGTTGGATTTATATATGAGAATATAGAAGTTGGTAGTGAACCTCAACTATTATAAATTAAGTTGATCATGATGAATGAATCATTTCTATAAATTAAGAGCCTGATTAGATTGATAATAACACAATTTGGGATCTTTTTCTAAGACCTAATCATAAAAATATAACTAGAACCAAGTAAATTTTTAGAAACAATTAGAGTGAGAATGGTGATGTGACAATGAATAAAAAAATATTTGTTTATTAAGGCTACTAAAAAATGAGAGGAATATATTTTTAAGACACATGTGAACCATTGATAAGGATTTAATCCATCATAATATTCTTTAAATGGTAACACATTTATATTACAAGGTTTATCAAATGGATGTAAAGTTTTTATTCCTAAATGGTGACCAAGAAGAAGAAATTATCATTGTGAAACTTAAGGGTTTCATATTATAAAAATATGGTATTATGGTGTGTAGGTTAAATAAATATTTATATGGCTTAAAACAGGTCCCTAGAACCTAGTTCTCTAAACTTAATGGTTGTTTGAGTGATATGTAATTTTCAAAAGAAAAGGTTGGTAAAAGTCTATATGTGAAAAACCAAATCATGGGAAATATAATTATAACTATATATTTTGATGACATTATATTTGGTGGTGAAAAAGAGTATCTTTTTGAAGATTTTTCAAAATAGATGAAAAATACCTTTTGAGATGTCTATATTGGGTGAGATGAACTACTTATTAGTACTATATATTACATAAAGGGATGACTTAATTTTCTTATCCTAAGAGAAAATTCAAAGGAATTGTTTAAAAATTTTGTATAAAGGATTGTAAAGAAATATATACACCCATTATGTCTGGTAGAAAACTAAACCAGGATGAAGCAGGGATAAGTGTGAATCAAGAAGATTTAAAAAGAAATATTGGTGTCCTACTCTATCTAACTACAACAAGGAAATATGTTGTCTTTTATATAAAACTAAGTTCTAGGTTTTAGTGTGATCATAAAGAGTCCTATATACTGAAATATGAAATAATACTAAGTTATATCAATGAAATATTAAAATGTGGCCTTTTATATAGAAACAAATATGATTTACATTTTTAGGGATACACTGATATTAACTAAGAATAAGATTTTACTAATAGTAAATCCAGATCTAGTAAAGAATTATTTCTTGTTGAACACTGTGTGAGTTTTAATAGATATAATAATACATCAATTTCATTGATTATAATTAAGGAAAAGTATATTTCAACTACATATTCATGTATATAGTGGATATGGATACAATAGTAACTGTAATATTTGAAAGGTGATATTGATAAGCGAGTGAAAATTTATTATAATAATAAAAGTGTGATTGATATTTCAAACAATCCAGTGAAACACTCAATATAAAAGCATATTTACATAATATTTAATTTAATTAAAGATAAATTTTCTAAAAGTGATGTGAAATTTGGCCATCTTTGTACCAAATATCATATTATATATATATTTTACCCAAACAATGATAATAAATATTTTTGAGGAATTAAGTCTAAAACTCCATGTTCATCCCTCCCCTCTCACTTGAGGATGTGTAAAAACCTTCCCCCACAAGACATTAGATTATGTTATCAAGGGGGGAGAAAAACTACTCGACTCATAGCAACAGATACTCTCTTTATCAAAAGAGTAGTGTTTATTCATCAAGGGAGTAAGGTTATTTGTACTTGATTATTATAGTTTAAAGTTTTGGTTGTTGATAAATGGGGGAGATATAAAGAAGAGATAATTGGAAGTTTGGATTGAGGGGAAGGTCATTTATGTCACTTCGTCATAATTTATTATCACATAGGGATGATATTATCTCAAAAACATTACGTTATCTAATAGTGTGGTTTTAGGATACTTCTCATATGATAAAGGATCTATTTTGATGATTCTCAAGATATTTTTTGACTTATAATAAAATTTGATTAAATTTAATGATATTTGAAAGTTGTTACAAACAAAAATATAAAAAGGGAAGATTAAAGTTCCATGAGGATTTATTGAAGGTCTTTATTTGTTTTCAATATTGAATGAATGGTCATTGGAGGTTTCATAGATGTTTTTGAATCTATTATGAATGTTTCTAATAATTTTGGGAAACTTTAAGAAAGTTTCAATATGTTTGGTGATCATTGGAAGGGAAGCTGGAATTCTATATAGGAGTTTAAATTTAGATAATTTATTCTCCATATGATTCATTCTAGAGTTCATATGATTCATTGGAATCTAAGTATGGTTCATTGGAAACTATTTATGGGTCATTTAAAATTTCTTATGAGTCATTTGAGGTTTGTTTTAGTTATTTAATGTTTTTATGAGTCATTGGAAGCTATGTATAAATCATTTGAAGTTGTTTAGGAGTTATTTTATGTTTTATATAAGTGATTTTGATTTCATATTTTTTATTCCCTTTATGAAATTATGAGTTTTATAAAGGTGTATATATTTTATATTTCCATAATTATATATTTTAAATAAAATGAAATTAGATGATACTCGATCAATTATTCATTGATCAAAATAGAAAAAATCAATTATGATTCAATAAAAAGTAATAGATTGTTATATAAACGTTGTGAATATTAATATCACCCCTGAGAACAATCGAATAAATAATAATTCAAGTGAAGTTTATTTTTTTTAAAGAATATATAGAAAATATTTCTATAATGGAAGTGTAGTGATGATGTTTTGGTCCTAAAATATTTATTCTCATGTAAATTCTTTTGTAGTGATTCAATTTGATATTTCAAGAGTGATAAATATTTTTTTGATGTGTGTTACAGATTTTATATTCCACAAAAAGGATTCGGAATATTAGGATTGGGGGTGATCCAATTTTTTAAAGAAGAAGTAACTATGTGTTATTTCAAGAATTTTAAAATGAATTTTTTTGAGAGTTATTTTTTCATGGTGTTCTATTTTAGAGTTTACCCCCATTATATTTATTAGATGGAATAAAGAAAGGGGTATTTTTAAAAATACACTAGAGATGATAGTTAATTTAAATATAGAATATTACTTTATCGTGGGTCCACACCCACATGAACCAATGAACAAAAAACAAGATGAGGATCATGGAGGATCAATTTTTTTATGGGAATCTTAGATAAAATTAGTTGGCACTTCTAACGACCAAAAAATACATTCTATAATTAATAAAAAAACTCATTTTTTATAATTAATATTTTTATATATTGAAAAATATAGATATATATAAATACTATTATAAAAATATATATTACATTTCATGTAATAATATCTATTACTATAGCTAAGACTAGTACAGGGATATAAAAACCAATAAATAGTGCCCATGAAATGGTGTACTCTATAGGGTTTAAATCTTCCTAGAATATTATACCTTCAATTAAAACAATTAAAATAAAAATAAAAATTAAGAATATAATATACATAATCAAAGTAATTGTAAAAAACCCTTAGGAATGAAGTAGTATATTTTGATAAAAGATAGAGTATATATAGGGTATAAAGGAAAAAGTGACCATTGGGGTCTGTCTATTTCCTTACCATTGGTAAATATGACCATTGGGTATTATGAACATTGGTAATAATTACACCATTATAATTTGTGATTATAAAGGGTAAGAATGAATGATAATTGATGCAGAAAGGAGAAATTATGGCCTCAATCAATAGAGTCATACCTTTTGAAGCCCATTTTTTAGAACTTAGGAAGGAGATGGAATCATTGGGGTTCACCCTTGACCAATCCCAAGAAGATATTAAATAAGTAAGGATTGAATGAATATCACATATAGGATAATTTCAAGTTAGTTTAGATCACCACTGGGTTTATGTTAGCTGATCCAACCTAGGAAACTACCAACATCACACACCTTACCCTTAGGGTATATGCCGATATAATAAAGGGTTATGTATCTTCACCATATTTTCATAAAAGTAAAATATTCCTTTTATAAATGAAATATTTATTAACTTAATCCCATTTTTATTATTATTTTATTTAATAAAAAACATGATTATTAGATTAATTTCATGAATAGATTTTTGGATGAAAATAAAACATAATTGTATTTTCAGAAAATATATACACTTTATTATAAACTTGAGTATTATAAATAAAATTTAATTTTATGAAATATAATTTTAATATAATCTTTATTTAAATATAAATTATAATATAATTTTATAATGTCTAAAGAAAGTTTTATAAGAGTAAGAAAGTTGACTATGTCATAAAAATAGTTATTTTTTCAATAAATAAGGGGTTTGTTATTTCTAAATTTAAAATTATAAAATTTAAATAATTATTTTGATAAAATAAATATTATAATTGAAATCATCATGTCAGAATTAGGTTAGGGTGAAATTTTTAGAATTTTCTTAAATACTTTATTTTTCAGTGGATAGTAAAAATATAATTTTGTGTTTTTGGTATGTCTTATGAATTCATATAAATTTAATAATTATTTAATAAATAATTAAACATAATATATTACAAAAAAATGTGTTATTTTATTAATATTCTGTATTTTAATGGATTTAAGTCAATTTCCAAACCTATAAATGACTTTCCAAAGTATAAAATGTAAATTATGATGTTAAAAAACTATATATTCTGGGAAATTTACTTTTCCATTTCCAAAGTAATATTAAAAAAGGATTTAGAGTCTAATATATTAATATAATATAAAACGTGACTCAAATGTATAAAACCATGAGAAAAAATAGTGGTTAATCCAATGGTTTTCCATTTTCCAAAACCTAAAATTTCTACTATATTTAGAAATTATTAAAAAAGTACACCTCTTTTACTATAAACACTCACCAATACCACCATTACTATCAACTAAAAATCCATTATTCACAAATTTCTAGTAATTTTACCTCCCAAAGAGTCCCTCCAAGGTTTCCTTAAGGTCTTAAAGTGTCATTCTGAAGTTCTAGGAAGCGATTCTTCAAGATAAAAGGGAATTTTCTGCTTCCTCTTTTCCATTCAAGTGCCTCTTTTTTATGTTTTCTAATTGTTTATTTGAATTATTTTCAAACCCTTTTTTATTATCCCATTATTTTTAAAATATTTTTTATCAATGTAAGACCTTTATTCCCTCTCATTATACCCTTTCCTTAATATATGTTTTATACCGTCATGTTGTCTAATTCAATTCAAGAATTTATCTATTTACAAAAAATATTCTTATATTGTGAATACCCAAACCCCATATTTAAAAATATTTTATTTATCAGGAATTTACATTTATTAAATCCACCTTACATTTTCATTAGTTAAAAATGATGTAATATTCAAGTATTTAAGAACTTATGTAATCAATGATTTTATATGAAACTCATTCTTTATTCTCCTTAGTTTATTAATAGAATTATTTATTATGATTAGTGAGGCTCATATGAATTACGACATATGAATTGAATTCCCTAATAGTGATCCAATTAATTGGGTAAATAATTTATCTCTAGAGATTACATGTTTATGATATATTGGTGAATAACCCTGGTAATTATGTTTTATGACACCTTGGTGATATGTTTATGAATGTATCATTTTTATATTGTATAAACTTTTTCATTTCCTGTATCAAGTAATTATTGTTATTATATCTTGTTATGCCTCATTTTTTATCTGTGATGGTCTTTTGTGTTCCATTTCAGTTGTTTATCCTTTACTGGGCTTTATGCTCACCCTTCCCTATTTATGTATGTCCCTAGGAAATTACTTGTAGTGAGGAGACATCATATATAATAAAAAAGGTTTTTTTGAAAAGTATTAAATAATTTTTATGTTTATTTTCTTCTTATGTTATTCATTTATTATAAACCTAGTTTCCAAGACACTAGACCACAAAAGACCCTTTAAAGTTATTAATATAATATTTTGTTACAAAATTATGTAAAAAAACATGTATTGAAAAGGTGGGATTCCATATTTGGTATCAAACGTAAGGTTTAGTTATTTTTGGAAACTTGGACTAGAGAAATAATTTTAATAACCCTAGTGATAAGTCTAAATATGGGAAAACTTACTTAAATTTTGGTTAAGTAAAAATTTATTGGTTTCTATGAAAGGAAATATATATATGGATACTACTAGTGGATATAGTTTTGAAACATAATAATCTAGGTGTTATAACATCAAAAAAATATTGTAGGGTATATCCCAATCATTATTATGGTGAATGGGGAGTGGGCCCTTACTATGCACCATGTTTGACACTCCTAGGGGATATGCTTTGGTTAATTGCATGCTTTTTAAAAACCATTATAAAGGATACATAGGTAATGTAAAAATTTTATTAAATTTAAGTATATCATGCTAGAAGTATGATATTAGAAAATTTTAGGATTAATATTTCATTTATAATTTTTACAATAAGATTCTGATAGTAATAAATTTCTCAATTAGGTTTTCTTCTTTTAGAAAAATTCTAAGAAATATAATGAATTGTAAAAACAACAGATGTAATGGAAAATATGATGATCACCTTCCTAATATGGTAAAATATAGTGTTAAAAAATTCATGATGATGATTAATCTGTTAACTTTGTTCATTAAAAATAACTCAAACCATTTGGAGTATTTGGATTCACCAAGGAAGGAACAACTAGTGGTTAAATCCTTCATTTATCAATAACAACCAGTTTTTAGTGGAACCTCTGATCCACTGATTATAGAAAAATCTATTAATAAAATAGAAAAGATATTTTTTGTACTTTATTTCTTTGAGAAATGTATTGTTATGTTAGCAGTATATCGCTTAGAGGGAGAAGTTGATCAGTGGTGGACTCTGATCAAGAACATGAATCCAAGGGGTGAGGTGGAAGCCATGGAATAGGAATACATAAAAAAATTTCATCAAGTGTTTCCATAATACTCTCCACATAAATATGGAGAGGTAATTCCTTGTGTTCAAACAAAGATAAAATAAATTGGTTAGGAAATATGAGATAAACTTTACAAGGCTTGTGCGGTACACTTTAACCATTTTCATTGATTCTGATGGGAAGATTAACCAATTCTTTATCATACTGAGACCTTATCTATAAAAATCATTAGAAATCCGAGCCTTTGAGAGTTATTAAGAGATAGTGCAATGTGAACTAAAATGTTAAATATATTTCATAGATTCCCATTGGACTCTAGGATATAATGAAAAGAAGAGAAGGATTGAGAAAAAAATCAGAAAGAATCTAAATGGGAAGAAAATAAAACATCCTATATGAAACAAAATTGGGAAGAAGTATTTGTGGAACTGTCTGTAAGGAAGTAAAAAATGTTAAAAGTGTTAAGAAATGGTAATATAGCTCAAAACCTTCATGAAGATGTTAATTATCAACATCTGAACTCCAATAAAAAGGTTATTTGGTGTAATAACAACCTTTCTCACAATTCTTCAAGTGTGGGGAGCATAGACATTTCACTAATCAATGTCCAAATCATAAGATAATAGATGGTAACCACCATCAACCATAGCATATACCAAGGGATTAAGTTCACAATTTTGTAATCCTTATGGCAGAATTAGTGGCTCTAAATAATTTTGTGGTGTGTACACTCATCTTACACCAAAATCTAGAAAGTAAATTGTTTGATTTTGGTTATAAACATTATTTTATTCCATTCAAGTTTGAAAAGAACATTAGGTTAAGACCTGAACTTATAGTGGTATATTTTTTGGTTAAAACTCCTGGAGGAACTATTCAAGCATTAAAAATGTATAGGTATTCCCCTATTATATTTTGTGATTGTAATATCTATGAAAACCCGGTGGTTCTTCCAATAGTGGAATTTGATATAATACTTGTTGTATATTGTTTTTCAAAGTATAATGCCAAGATCAACTATATAAGAAAAAATATTTTTTTTATCTTGAAGGGACAACATGTAGTTATCTTAAAAGGAGATATATCCCAGTCTAAGTCTTTCTAAGAACCAACTCCTATTTTCTTCTTTATAGAAATTATTATTAAATATGAATAAAGAAGTGAAATTATAATGATAAGAGATGCACCCATCATTTGGCAATACATTGATGTATTTCCTGAAGAGTTTCCTAGATCTAATCTATAAATAAAGGTAGAGTTATCAATTGAACTTATACCTAGGTCAAATAAAATATCAAATATCCTGTATAGAATGGAATATTTAGAGGTATAAAAATTAATGAAACAACTTCAAGATCATTTTAAGAAGGGTTTTATTTGAAAAAGTGTTTCTATTTGGGGAGAACCTATTATATTTATGAAAAATAAAGATAGATCAATGAGGTTTTGTATTGATTATAGAGAACTTAATGAGATCATAGTAAAGAAATAATAACCTCTTTAAAAAATTGATGATTTGTTCAACCAAATTTGTTAGGATCAATTCTTCTCTAATATTGATAATAAATTAAGGTGTCATCAGTTGAGGGTGAGAAAAAAATATCCCAAATACTAATTTCCAAACAATATATCTAAATTATGTGTTTTTTATTCACTTTGGCTTGGATAATTCCCTTTCCTTATTTATGGATTTGATGGATAGAGACCTTAAGGAATACCTTGATAAATTTTTTGTGGTATTTATTAATGATATTATGATATATTCCAAAAGTCTCAAGGATAATGAAGATCATATAAGGGTCATATTAAAAACTATAAGGAAGGATAATTTATTTGGTAAATTTGGTAAATGTGATTTTTTGTTACAAAAAGTTACATTCTTGGGGTATATTGTAACTAATGAAGGGATATCATATGATTCTTCCATGAAAAAGGTAGTAGAGTAGTGGATACATCCTATAATAATAACTCATATTCATAGTTTCCTTAGATTAATGGGATATTATAGAAGGTTTTTAAAAAAAATAATGGATTTATAATCCACTGACCAAGTTGACTCAAAATAGATTTATGTTTATCTAGACGAAGGAGTGTGAAGAAACTTTCCAAGAACTAAATAGGAGTTTTTTATTAAACCTATTCTAACTCTATCATCTGATGAAGAATGTTTTTTATCTATAGTAATACATATTTGAAAAGGGTTGTATGTTTTCTCATGAAAAATGAAAATCTAATCTCCTATGCATCTCAATAGTTAAAGCCTAAGGATAATAATTATCCTACTCATGACCTAGAGTTAACTAGAGTAAGTTTTTCTCTAATTTTATGGATACATTATCTTTATGGAGAAAACTATGATACATACACATACCAATAAATATTGAAGTATATATTCACATAAAAATAACAGAACACGATACAAAGGATATGGTTGGATATTCTCAAATACTATGATTATTCAACTCATTATCACCCTAGAAAAGAAAACAAAGTCTTAAATGAATTGATTAGGGAATTTCTCAGTGTTCCTACAGTGATGAGGATTGAAGGAGATCCATTGATCAAGGACCTTGTAAATTTGGACATATGAATCATAAGGGAAGGGAATTTATCAATACTATCCCAAACTATTTCTCAACTATCATTACAAGAGAAGATTAATAAAGTTAAAATAGATGATCCTTTGATGAAAAATAAAACAGAGGCTTTGAAAAATGGTAAGCTTCCTGAATTTAATGTTGATCAAGAAGGTGTAATAAAATTTAGTAAAAGGATATGTATTTCAAATATCCTAGAGATAAATAAAGAGTTGATGTATGAATATCATATATCTACATTACCTATAAATAATAGATGTAATGACCATGACCCCAGTAGCCTAGAGTATGTTGTTACTTTATTACATTAGCATAAGATACAAGGAATCATATCCTGAAGGTATGAATAGTTTAGTAGTCTTGGTAAACTAGATAGATATATAAAATTAAAATTACATTTAAAACATAAAATAAATAAAGTATTTTCTTATATAACAACATTATCCCCTTAATATAACCCTACATAATCAATCACAAAACACTTCATAGTATCCTGGGTAAAAATAAAACATAAGAAATGGGTGAGCTCAAATGCTCTGTAAGGGTAAGCGTATAGTGTAAAATATGAGTAAATAAGTCATAATAAATATGTAAAGGTAAATAAATTAAACTCATTAAATTTAATAAATAACATGATCACAATATTGTAGGAATAAAATATGATCAAATAATTCCATATAAATAATCAGATGAAAATGAAATTCAACCATGGATATTCTAATTAATCAAATAATCACATTGAATATCAATAAATGAATCCATAATGATGGAATTCATAATTCAAAACATCTAAAACATATTTTCAAGCCTTTTTACCAAGAATATAATATTTTTAAGGCTTCATGACAAGAATATAACATTATCAAGGATTCTTACCAAGAATCTAATAAAT
Source organism: Viscum album (assembly GCA_963277665.1). Lineage (NCBI taxonomy): Eukaryota > Viridiplantae > Streptophyta > Magnoliopsida > Santalales > Viscaceae > Viscum > Viscum album. The sequence goes on along the minus strand of OY728139.1, from coordinate 162,460,326 downwards.
TGGGAAGGCCTTGGCCAATACCTAGCATAGTTTGTCTCATGATACCTATTGATGAATCTATAGTCTATATAGGGCCCCAACCATCAATTACTAAGTACAATTAATTCCTCATATGTATAGGGTGAAACATAACCAATATCTACATATGAAATGTAAATAACTCTCCCCAAGAAGTAAACATAATCACAACCCATTTTGAGTGATATGTTGAATAATATCAAAATAGCACATCCACAATCAAACTGATCATAAACCATTTAATAAAATATTTTATATGATATCATAATATATCAAACTCAATAAATAATAAGATTAAACAAATTTTTTATATATAGATGAAAATAATCTAATACAATCATTAAAATTTATTGAGAGAAATAGATTTTTTTACTTTGAAATAATTTATTCAAAAAGTTGAATGATTTTAAAAGAAATAAATTTATTTGAAAATAAACTTTTAAAATTTAAAAGTAATATTCAAAAAATTAAGGTTTCATGAATGAGGAAAAAATTTCTCATACTGAATAAGTTAAAAAACATTCCTTTAGTATTTTTGTTGAAAAAAAAGTTATAAAGTGTATCATTTGGAAAACGAAAAAAATATTCCTTTAAAACCATTTTATAAAAATTAAAACATGGGTAAAAATAATTTAAACATTTTTATGGTAATAGTAAAAACATTTTCGGAAACATTTTTATAAAATATGGATATTGAATAATAATGTACCCTAGTGGAGACTTAAACATAAACAATCTCGAATAATAATGAGATTGTGAAATAACCCTTACAAAGATCATATCCTTAATTAAATTAATAGATTATATTTTTTTATTACAAATAAACATAAAACAAGTGTAAATACAACATAATATTATTTAAATTCATTTCACATATAACATAATTAATTAAAATTAAGATTAATCCAATGAATGAAAATTGAGTTATGAAATCTATTACCACATGGTAATAAGTCGAATTGTATGACCCATAAAAGAATAAAATATACCTAAAATTTAAATATAATTATGATAAATAAATTCATGATATAAAATTTCAAAGTTCATTATATACACCACACAAAATGAATAAGTGGTGTATAAATCATGTTCTCCACCGAAATAAAAGTGATACGAAAAAAACCATTACCTCATACTTCCTTTTGGTTGTATGTGATTTAACCTCATGTATAATAATTTAAATCATGTTATTAATTTATAAAAGATTAATTTTTATATTTATGATATATTATATTATCCTATTATATCATTTTATCACCCTATTGTTAATAATACTTCATTATCACCCTTTTTCAGATGTTAACTGCTTCATTTTCTTATGCTAGTTTTGTCATGTAAGTTATGGTTATTGTGCATAGGATATAGTTCCATCGCATTAATAATGATATTAAGTTCATATATATAATACTTATTCATTATATACATTTTTATAATCATTATTGAATGGTTAGTATGTAAAATTAATCACATCGCGTCGTGGATACAGTAGGTCTTACGTACGCACGAGCAATGGTATCATTCCCTTATTGGTGAAAGGGTAAAGAAATGTATTGTGTATTAATTGTTATGCAATAAATATCATGTATTAATTATAATATATATATTATTTCCATAATTATACCCATCCAAATAAAGTGGTGATAAAAAACAGGTTACACCATGACGTCGAGATGGTAAACAGTACGCACACACACGCGGTGCTTTCATTTTTCATGGGATTGATAAAAGGTGGAATATAGTTGACCATAATCATAAAAACATTTTAGAATATATATGATAATGGGATTATTACCATGTAAACAACACATTAACAGGAATTAGAAGAAGAAATTAACTTGGATGAGTTGGTAAAAATTATTACCACGTCATCAGCGGACTTTTATTAGATCTCTTCTTAAGGGATCTAGGGTTGGTCTTTTTTGAAGAACCGAACATCCCAAACTTGGATAATGATTTTAAAAATAGAAATGGGTAGGTTTTGGTTAAAATTTAAGGATAAATATTTCTTGAATAAGTGAGGGAGGATGTTACCTTTTATAATTGAGGTGAGGGGCACTTTTGGAAACTCAAAAAATATTGAATTAAAATAACTTAATTTTCAATTCCAAATTGTTCCAAAGTGAGTTATTTAAAATATAATATGATTATGGGTCTAAATCCTCTCAAAAAATAATTTTTATACAATTTTAGGTCACATTATTACACTTTTAATTTTTATTTAACCCTTATTTAATACCTTTAACTCTTACCGTCACAATATGAGTTTTTACTCGTTAAGAGTTAATATAGTTACTATAAAATTCCAAAGTAACCATAAATGGATAATTGATAAAATTTTCAACCATATGATAACAATGTGTTTTGAATTTTAATTCCTTATATATTTTTATATCATTTAATAAAATATTATTCATTAAATATAACATTAATGTCAATTTTGACACTATTCATTACATTGACTTTTCCAAAAATAAATAAAACAATATATCTAAGAAAAAACTCTTTTAACACATGACTAAAATTCCAAGTTTATCAATAAAATTCATTAATGACATTAATTAAGTCAAATTATATTTATTTTAATATTTTATATACCATTTATTTGATATTTCCATTAATTAAACAATTATTACATAGTCATTGTGCAAGACCTCAAGTTAATTATTTATTTAATAAAAATTAAAAATAAATAACCCTAATTAATATAAATATTTTATTTTTAAAACTACTATTTATATTAAAATATATATTCTGAAAAACTGTATATTAAAAATGTAATATTTATTAAAAATATTTGTATGATATATTAGACTTTTCTTAAAATAAAATACTAAAAAAATATTAAATCCATCCAAGTGGCTCCAAGAGGAAATAAAATAGTCCCAAGGATGATTTTGTATGACACTAAATCATCTAATAAAATTAGGAAAAGTTCTACGTAAATTTTATAATATTTATAATATTATTATTTTACTCTTAATTACCCGATTTTCCCTTAATTGTGGTAATAAAAATTACTAAAGTTACTATTCATATTGTCCGAAAATAAATGACCTATTTAATTAATTTGGACCTTATTATTCCAAATATGGAATCCATTTTTCAAAATTAAATTCACAATAATTTTAAAAATTAATCTAAAATTAATCCTACAGACGGGATGAAACAACAGGTTTTTAAAGTAAAAATGTTCAAAAGTTTGAAATATTTTTATATCCAATTTTAATGTGAAATTGATTAAAATGAACCAAAATGTAATAAATTATATAAAATTTATCTAATTATAATTTTAAAAAATCAATAATATAATTTAACACTATAAATTATTTAGGAAAAAAACTGTTTTCAATTAAAATCCGGTATTTTTTACTATTCATTAAAACATGAAACTTATTATAAAAATACCAAAAATTCAAAAACAGTAATTTTTTGTTTTTATATTTTAAAAATTAAGTTTATTTTGTCAAAAATTAAGATTAATTTGTCAAAATTAATTACTAAAATTCTCAAGAGTTAGTTTTAAAACAAGTACATCATCAAATGGCAGTAAAACTACCTTTAAAAAAATATAGATTTTGTGCATAAAAATTGGATTTTATTTCCATAATGTCTTGAAAACACATAGTATTAATGTTAAAAATTATATTTAATATATTATATATAAATTTTTTAATATCATTCATTTATAATAATTAATTTAATTTATTAGTACAAAACACCTTCGGTGCATAATAACAGTTTTTATAAAAACATTTTATTTATATTAAATTAGTTTATATTTATTTTTAATTAATTAATAGCCAATTAATTCAATAAAATATTTTTATATGTTAGTTAATCCTATTCATAACCACAAATTTAACATCTAGAAGATAATTTCATTTTAAATAATATTAATAGTATATCGTTGTTCGTTTAAGCTCGGAGTTTTGTGAAACATAAGCTATTGAAGAGATTAAATTTAGAAATATACATACCATAAAATATTGGTTTTTTACATTCTATCATAATTCAATAAATTTTTTCCTTTAAATTTTTGAATTCGGGATTGGTAACTGATGTTTTAATTTTTAAAATACATTTATTGAAAACCCACATCGGAAAAAGTATTAATGAAACTTCCACTTAAAATAAAGAAAGGGAAGTATGAAGGTCACTTCAGACAACACATACTAGGATTCCATGTTAAAAAATATGGACATGGGAGATAAAAATTACTATTAAAAAATCATATAGAGTGATATATAACATGATCATAGAAAATTTTACCATCATAAAATCATAAATATGTGATGGATCAAAAGGCCAGTTATAAAAGTAAACGAGCATCCTTTTTGTTTCAAAATAATTTTCCTAAAGTTAAGTAATTAATTTACTTCCTAGAATAAGAACATAAGGAAACATACTTACATGAAAAGTATAGTTTTATCCTTTAATCAATTTCAACCACAAACTCATCTTTTTTCTCCAAAAGATGAGCATTTAAGGTGAATTCTTCATGCATGAAGGATTCGAATCAACTTCTATTGATCACAAAATCAACAAAAGTATAACTATTTATTCCTCCTATATTTATAAATTAACCAAAACCAAAATGGTTGAGATAATATAAGATAATTCTATAAAAATAATAAGCCTTTTTATGATGAAAAACAACTTTAATCTCCAAAATTCAACAGTAATACCAAAATTTCAACATAGATCATTTAGTAAATAACTATCCTTCCTAAAAAATATTGTAGACTAAGATTTAAATATAAAAATTAGAAGTATTTTATCACATAGTCTTCAAAATAACATCAATCACTCTTAATGTCTTATACATAAAATTTAATTGCCTAAATCACATGATCTCCAAGATATGATAACCATTTCAATAAATAACCTAAATCACTATAAGTCCATAATAAAATTATATTTAAATCCAAAATACAATTAAACATTTATTCCATGTAATATTCTATTTACCTTAATCTTATAGTATTCCCAAAATAGAGAACATCTTCTGAAATAACATTAATCACTTCATCACTAAATAATTTTCCAATCCCAAGGTTATCTATTTGATAAAACAAATGTCCATAAAATCAAAATAACATTTATCCATTAGATATTTTAACTAAAAAAATTCATGCTAACCAAGACTTCACATAGGTTATTGGAAGGAATTTCAACCTTGTCTCCCTTTGGTTGTAGGTTCAAACCCTTCGGCCTTTCGAGACGCGATGGGTTGTCACCCGACCTGCGGGTTATCCATTTTCTAAAACTATATTAATATTATCCAAAAATGTGATAATCATCCTCAAAAATAAACTAAATATATTCAACATTAAAGAAATTTTTTAAGCTCAAAGGTTATATCATACGTTTAATTTTTTATTCCCAATAATATAAATACCCATAATTTCTTTAAATTAAAAGATCATATAAATCCTAATATTTATTCTTAATTTTAAACATATTTACATAAAATTCAAATGAATTATTCCTTAAATAAATTTTTCACACATACTAAACCAATAGGTTTTGTTCCCTAATCTATGTTTTCCTAAATAAATTTCCCAAGGTTTCTACTAAAATTCTCTTAATAATAACTATAAATACCCCAACCCCAGTAGCCCAAAATTAGTGGTTACTTTATTACATTTTCATAAGATACAAGGAATCGCATCCCAAAGTACAGAATATTTTAGCAGTAATGGTAAAATAGATACATGAATAACATTATAATCACATTTCAAACATAAAATACACAAATTATTTTCTTATAGAACAACATTATCCACTTATAATAACCCTACATAATCAATCAAAAATACTTTTTGGTATCCTGGGGGAAAATAAAACATAATAAAGGGGTGTACTAAAATGTTTAAAAATGGTAAGCATATAGTGGGAACTATGAGTAAATAAAGAATAAACAATATGGAAAGGTAAAAAAACTAAAACACATGTCATTTAATAAATAACTTGAGAATAATATGATAGGAATAAAAGATGATCAAATAATTCCATATAAATAATCACATGAAAATGAAACATAACTATGGATATTCTAACTAATCAAATAATCACATGTAATACCAATAACTGAATTCATAATGATATAATTTATAATGACGATCATCTGAAACATACTATCAAGGCTTCTTACCAAGAATCTAATTTTTTCAATGTTTTGTGCCAATAATCTTACATTAGTAAGGCTTTGTACCAAGAATATAATAAATGGGTAAGGCCTTGGATAAAAACTAGCCTAGTTTGTATCATGGTACCTACCAATTCATTGAGGGTCTATAACACTCCCTTCATGTAAATTTCTAAGTCTAATTCATTCCTCGTATGAATGGGGTGAATCATAAGCAACATATATGTATGAGATGTTGATAACTCTCCCCAATCAGTAAGCATAATCACAAAATATTCTGAGTAATATGATGAATGGTATCAAAATGGAACATCCACATTCAAACTGATCATAAATAATTTAATAAAATATGGTAGATTATATCATAATAGATATACCTCAATGAATAATAATATTCTACATAGGGTGTTGACATAGATGAAAATACTCTAATAAAATCATTAAAAATTCTTGGGAGAAATACATTTTTTACTTTGAAATCATTTATTAAAAACTTTGAATGACTCTAAAAGAAAAACATTTTTTTTAAAATAACCTTTAAACTTGTAAAGTAAGATTCAAAACATTAAGGTGTCACAATGGTGTATAAATACACTCGTGACTCATAAGTTAAAAAAACATTGCTTCTGTATTTTTGTCAAAAAATTCATAAAGTGCTTCATATGGAAAAAATATATTCCTTTCAAAACATTTTATAAAAACTAAAAAATGGGTTAAAATAATTTAACATTTATACGATAATAGTAGAAACATTTTTGAAAACATTTTTAGAAAACATTGACATGGAAGAAAAATTTTCCCCAATGGAGACTTAAAAATAAACAATCTTGAATAATAATGAGATTATAAAGTAACCCTTACAAAGATCATAAAATTAATTAAATTAATAAATTATGTGTTTCCACTATAAATACACATAAAAAGTAGAAATATAGAATAATATAATTGAAATTAATTTCACACATAACATAATCAATGAAATATAAGTTTAAACCAATGAATAAAAATTGAGTTAAAAAATATCTTACCACTTTGTAATCAATCGAATCATATGCCCCATAAAAGAATAAAATTTAAAAAAACTTTTATGTATCATTAGAAAAAATAAATTTATAATATAACATGAAAAAGGGTAGTACATAAACAATACAAAATGAATAAGATGATAATAAATCATATGTCCCACAGAAATAAAAGTGAGATGAAAAAAACTCTTACCTCACACTTCCTTTTGGTTCTACGTGATTTAACCTCAAGAATAATGCTTTAAATAATGTTATTAATTCATAATGTAACCATTTAAATATTTATAATATCTTATATGATCCTCTTATATCATTTTATCACCCTCTTATTAATAATATTTTATTCTTACCCTTGTTTTGGGTGTTAACTACTTCATTTTCCTATATGGATTTTTTCGTGTAAGTCCCGGTTATTGTGCATATGATATAGTTTAAGTCATATCCAGAATTATATAAATGTCATATATATCATATTTATTCATTATATACATTTTTATAATCAATATTTAATGGTGAACATGGAAAATGAATCGATTCGCGTTGTGGTGATGGTAGGTCGTATGTATACACAAACAATGGTATCATTCCCTTATTGGTGAACGGGTAAGGAATTGGATGGTATATTAATTTTTTTAGACTAAATATCTTGTATTAATTATCATATATATCTATTATTTCAATCATTATGCTCATCCAAATAAATTTTTGATGAAAAACATATTACACCACAGAGTGGAGACGGTAAGTCATACGTACGAACGCATGCTTCTTTCATTTTTAATATGATGGATAAAAGGTGGAATATGGTTGCCCCATAATCATAATAACATCTAATAATTTATATGATATAAGATTTATTACTATGTAAGCAACAAGTGGAGAGTAATTATAATAATAAATGAACTTGGATGAGTTGGTAAAAATGATTACCTCTTTTTCAATGGACTTCCACTAGATATACTCTTAAGGGATCTAGGGTTGGACTTTTTGGAAGCCCAAAACCTCAAGAACTTAAATAAGGATGTTAATAATATAAATTGGTAGTATTTGGTAGATCTATAAGGCTGAAATTGGTGTGAATAAGTGAGGTAGGAGGTTTCCTTTTATAATTGAGGTGAAAAGCACTTTTGGAAACTTAAAAGATATTCAATTAATATAAATTAATTTTCAATTATAAATGGATACAATGTGATTTATTTAGAATTTAAGATTATTATGGGTATAAATAATCTCAAAAATAATTTTTATATATGTTTAGGTCACATTCGTACCGTTATCTTTTTTCATTAACCCTTATTTAATCCCTTTAACTCTTACCATGACAACATGTGTTTTTACTCCTTAAGGGTTAATATAATTAATATAAAATTCCAAACGAACCATAAATGGATCATTGATAAACCTTATACAAATAATTTTTTCAAATTTTTTATTTTTATGAATTTTATATCATTTAATAAAATATTATTTATTTTAATATAATATTAATGTCAATTTTGACACTATTCATTACTTTAACTTTTACAACAATCAATAAAATGTGGTATATTTGAAAAAAAACATTTAAAATATTAATAAAATTTAAATTTTGTCTATGAAATTCATGGATAACATTAAATATGTAAAACTATATTTATTTTAATATTTTTAATATCATTTATTTGATATTTCTATTAATTAAATAATTATTGCGTCATCGTTGTGTAAGTATTTAGGTTAATTATTTAATTACTAAAAATTAAAAATAAATTAACATGGTAAAGATAAATAAAATTATATTTAAAATGACTATTTATAGTTGAATATAACTTATTAATAACCACATATTAAAAATGTAATACTGATTAAAAACATGAGTTTGACATATTTGACTTTTCTTAAAATAAAATACAATAAAAGGATTAAAGTCATCCAAGTGGCTCCAAGAGGTCATAAAATAGGATAAGGATGGTTTTTTAAACACTAAATCATCCAATAAAATTAGGACAAGTGTTAGGATAATTTTTTTAATATTTATAATATTATTTTTTTACTCTTAATTGCTCGATTTTCCCTTAATAGTGGTAATAAAAATTACAAAAGTTTTTAGTTTTATTGTAAAAAAATAAGAGAAATATTAAAAAAAAACATAACTTATGATTAAAATTTTTGAATCCATTTTTTATAATTCAAATCCTATAAGTTTCATAAGTTAATTTTAAAGTAATCCTGCATATGGGATGAAACAACGGGTTTTTAAAGTAATTTTTTTTTCAAATGATTGAAATGTTTTTATATAAAATTTCAATATAAAATTGATTAAAATGACCTAAATTAGATTAAATAATATAAAATTTATCTAATTTTACTTCAAAACAAATAAAAAATATAATTTAACACTATAAAATATTTAGATGAAAAACCCGTATTCAACTAAAATCCAGTCTTTTTCTCTATTCATCAAAACATGAAACTTATCAGAAAATTTATAAAAAATAAAACAAAGTAAATTTTGACATTAATCTATCAAAAACAAAGTTTATTTTATCAAAAAAATTAAAAAAGTTTCAAAATTTAGTTTTAAAATAAGTGCTTAATCAAAAGGTTGTAAAATTACCTTTAGAAAAATATAGCTTTTATGCATAAAAATTGAATTTAATTTTCTATAATGTCTATAAAACACATAGGATTAATGTTAAAAACTATATTTAATATATTATATATAAATTTAATTAATATAATTCACTTATAGTAATTAATTTACTTTATTAGGATAAAACACCTTTGGTGCATAATAATAGTTTTTATAAAAACATTTCCTTCATGTTAAATTGGTATTATATTTATTTCTAATTAATTGGTAACTAGTGAATTAAATAATATATTTTCATAAGTTATTTAATACTATTAATAACCCCCAATTTAAAATCTATAAGATATTTTCATTTTAAATAATATCAATAGTATATCATGGTTTCTTTAAGCTCGGTATTGCGTGAAACATAAGCTATCGAAGTGATTAATTTTAAAAAGATGCATACCATAAAATATAAGGGTGTTATAATAGAAGTATTAAAATTTAAAGGGACCTTCATGATCATTAATGGTGTGATAATATGAAAATTGATATCTTTAATTACACTGCAAGTTTCTTTGTGTTTCAATAAGTGAAGTTTAAGAGAAAACATCCCAAAGGGGTAATACAACCACTACCCATACCTGTATAGAAGTAGGATAACATCACTATAGAATTTTTCAGTGTCCTTAAAAAGTCATAAAATGGAAATAATTCTATATGAATAATAATAAATAGATTGAAAATTTATTTTCACTTTATTTCTTTAAGAGAGGATTTCTCTTTGAAGCACCTAGCTCGCCTCTATATTCAAGAAGTTGTGAGACTCTATGGAGTTCTATTATTTATTTTTTATAACTGATATCAAATATTTACTTTTATGTTTTATAGGATCCTTTAAAACACTATGAATACATAATTAATCTTGGTAACAACCTGTAATCCTCTAACTAGTGGGTAGTCTAAGAGGAAAATTCAAACATTATAAGACCTGATAAGGTTTGTATCACTTGAATTTCAAGCTATTTAGGATCAACATATTCCACTTATTTAATTGAATTATAGAAATAGTTTTAACTTGACCATTCAAATTAATCCTTAACAATAAATCTATGGTAAAAGGTTTAAAAATAAAATATACTAGGATGAAGTTGTGGAAGGAAAACTATTAGGACTAGACTTTTTGAAGAAAAATATAGAAAAGATACAATTGATTTAGAAAAGCATCAAGGATACTCATAGTTGACAGAAAATTTATTCCAAAAATCAAATAAAGGTATTAGGTCTTCATGTTTGGGATCATATATTTCTCAAGATATCACCATGCATAGAAGTTATGATATTTGTAAGTAAGGTTAAACTGGGTCCATGGTACACTACACCGTTTGATATTTTGGAGCATGTTAGAGTGATTTTTTTATCGATTAGCCTAGCCTCCAAATATTTATGTTGTCCATGATGTCTTACACATGTATCTATTAAGATTATATATATTGTTTCCACTAAATTTACTTGATATTAATGTTGTGTAATTGGATAAATTTTCTTATAAAGAGGAATTGATCTAGATTCTTGATGGAATGGAATAAGTGTTGTGGAACAAGACAAAATAACTTGTGAAATTATTTTTGGTGAAACCACAAGTTTGAAGAATCCACATAGAGACCTAAGTAAATTATTAAGTAGGAATACCCCGATTATTTTTAGAGGCAAGCATCAAATTTAATGGATGAAATTTCTTGAAGGGGCAAATGTAACAGGCTGAAAATTCATTCTATGATTAATAAAATAACTCTTTTTTTATAATGACTATTTTATTATATTCCAAAATGAAAATACATGGAAATAATATTATAAAAAAAATCATGTCATGTAATAATGAAAATTATAATATATAAGACTAATAAATAGATATTAAAACCAAAAAATAGTCACCATGAAATGGTGTACTCCATAAGATTGATCTCTACAAAAAATATTATACCTACCATAAAAACTATTAAAAAAATAAATGTAAGGAATATGATATACAGTGTCAAAGTAATTTTAAAAATCTATAGGAATAAAGTAGTAATTGTTGATGAATGATATAGTATATATAGAGTATAATGGGAAAACTGATCATTGGGATCTAATTGTTGGTAAATATGATCATTGGTCAATATCACTATTGGTTATTATGATTACTGGTAATAATGTTACCATTATAATTTTTGTTTATAAAGGGTAATGATGAGTGATAATTGATGTATAAAGGATAAATGATGGCCTCAACAAGTATAGTTGTGCCTTTTGAATCCCATTTGTCATAAATTTGGAGGTAGGTAGTTCGATTAGGGTTTTCCCTTGATCAAAACCATATAGAGATTCAAAAAAAATTTCTTGAATGAAATTTCCTGTAGTAGAAGTTCAAGTTAGTGGATATCATCACTAGGTTTATGTTAGCTGAGATACCTCATGAAACTACCATCATCACACACCTTACCCATAGAAAGTATAATAGTGTAATAAAGGGTTATGTATCTAGAACATATTGTCATAAAAGTGTAATATCATTTTTATAAATGAATTAGTTAGTTCATCAATCCCATTTTTAGTATTATTTTTATTTAATAAATACCCGTGAATATAGAACGAATTTGATAAATAAATTTTTGGATACAAATAAAACATAATTACATTTTCAGAAAATATAAACACTTTTATTATAAACTCAATTATTAAAAAAAAAATTTATTTTTCTAAAATTTTATTTTAAAATAATATTTATTTAAATATAAATTATAATAATTTTTTATACTGTACTAAAAAAATTTATAAGTGTCGGTATGTCGTAAAAATTATAACTTTTCAATAAATAATTATTTTTTATTTAAAAGTTATAACTATCATATTTATAGATTTTTTTTTGATAAAATAAAAATTATATTTGAAATTAGAACATCTAAATTAGGTTATGGTGGAATTCTCATAATTTTTTAAAATACTTTATTTTCCAGTGAATAGTAAAAATACAATTTTGTGTTTTTCATATGTTTTATAAATTCATATATATGTTATAATTATTTAATAACTATTTAAATAGAATTTAAGACAAAAAATATTTTATTTTATTAATATTATTAATTTTAAAGTATTTAAATTAATTTGTAAACCTATTGATGACTTTCCAAAGTCAAAAATGAAAATTATGATTTTAAAAAACTATATTTTGTGTAAAATTTACTTTTCTGTGTCCAAAGTAATATTAAAAAAAGTATTTTGGGTCTAATATATTAAAATAATATAAAACATGACTCTATTTTATAAAACCATGGGTAATCCATTGGTTTTTTATTTTCCACAACCTAGAATTCCAAGATCAATATTTAGAAATTATTAAACAATTACTCCTCTTTTACTATAAATACCCACAAATCTCACCATTCCTATCCACTAAAAAACCATTATCCTAAAATTTATGGTATTTTACCTCCCAATAATTCCCTCTAAGGTTTATATAAGGTCTTAAGGTTCCATACTCATGTTTTAGAAAGAAACTCTTCAAGGTAATGGAATTCTCTACTTCCTCTTTTCCATTCAATTACCACTTTTGTGGTACGTTTTATAAGTGTTGAATTAATTTTTTTCATATAATTTTTATTATCACATTACTAAAAAATATATTTTTTTTATTAATGGGTGTATTTTATTCTATCCCATTATATCCTTTCCTTAATCCATGTTGTATACTATCATGCTGTTGAATTCATTTCTTAAATTTCTCTCTTTTACATGAAATATTCTTATATTGTGAATAGCCAAACCTCTTACTTATCCATGGATATTCAAATAGATTTAAATATGGTATATTGATCATGTATTTACATTTATAAAACCCATATTCACTTTTTTGGTTAAAAATGATGTAATATTCAAGTCTTTAATCACTTATGTACTCAATGATTTAATATGAAACCTATTATTTATTCTCCTTGGGTTTTGATGAAATGATTTTTTATGATCAGTGTGAATCACATGAATTAATACATATAAAGGGTTCACCTGATATACCTCTAATTCATTTCATAAATAATTAATCTCTACCGATGACATGTTTTACGATACCTTGGTAATTATGTTTTATGACACTTTATTGATAAACCATGGAGATATGTTTATGAATGTCTCATTTTTATGTTGGATACACATTTCCATGTATCTTGTTATGACTCATGTTTATACATGATTATATTTCATGTTCCATTTCCTTTATTTATCCCTTATTTGGCTTTATGATCACCCTTTACTAATGATGTATGTCCCTAGGAAAATACTTGCAGTGAGGTGACATTAGATGGAATAACAAAGGATTTTTTCAAATGATTAAATAATATTAATATATATGTTCTCCTTATTTAATTAATTTATTATTTAATTATTTGTTAAGATACTATACCACAAAATATCCTTCTATGTCATTAATATAACATTTTTTTACAAAATAATGTTAAAATTCATGTATTAAAAAGGTGGGATGTCATAGCACTGATTACTAGAATTATTTTTAATTATAAAATATTTTGAGAAAGGACCAAATAAAGAGAGTTTTTAGGAGATAGAATACTATTGTGAGTATTTTTTTTATTGTTGAATAATTGAGAGAAATAGATACTAAATCCAGAGCATAGAGAAAAATATAAAATTTGCAAGAGATTTAGTCTTTAGTGAATAGAGATTGAGAAAAATTTGATGAGAAGATCAGAATCAATATCAATATATTTTGATTAAGTATAACGAGTTCATATATTTTCCCATGTGTTATTAGAGGTAAAAGAAATTTAAGAGGTGAGAATATTTAGATCAGTTTATCTTGGAGGTTCGAGAGGAAGTGTTGGGTCTATAGACACTTTTAAGTAAACCAATGAAATGAAACCACTAAAACTTAATACACATAATAAAATTTCTGGAATGAATCGCATGATATAATGGTTAGATATTAGAAGATAATTTCACTAAATCCACCAAAACATAATAAAAACATACATATGATATATACAAGAACTAATGGATCCAATTATCAAAAAGAAAATAAGGGGAAAAACAAGGATTATGTGGCTCAGAATTACATCCTAATCCATAGTGGAATGATGCTTTACTATTTCTCAATGAATTAAAGATGATTACAATGTTGAGTGATCTCAATGATCCACTTTATGATCTAATTTATGATATAAAACAAAGTGATTGAACCTTATATTATATAGGTGTTCCCAACCAATGCTACTAGTCACCACCGCCAACTGATATTCCTAGGTAACCATCCATCGAAGCCTATCTTCATGAGCAGACCTTCGTGTAGTCAAGGACTCCCACCACCTCAACTTTCTCTGCTAGTGCAATATTACCATTCTAAATATTTCTTGAGATATATAAACCAATGTATCTTATAGTGATCAAACTTTTAGTGTTCATTTCCTATACACCTTCCCATATTTCATCCACCTTCATCATTTGGGGAAGTAAACCCAACCATCATTGCTCTATTTCACATCCAGTCACCATAAATAAGGCCTTTGAATTTTTTCTCCTTCCCATGATCTTAATCTCCTCTATTGGAAAATGAAGCTCACACACCCCCAATAATCTCCCACTTCAGATTCATTTGAAGAATTCATTGTGAATAAGTCCCCCATTAGCTTCTAGTGATATCCATCATTCCTTAAACTTAAGTTAATAAATTGAATGGTTCCCCAAAAATACATTTTGATCATGTATGTCCAACTGAGGTACAACATCACCCTAATACTTACTTTTAAACCACCATTATTAACACATCTTTGGGATTATGTATGCCTTTAATCTTTAGTAGGTTTAACACTCTTTCCTCTAACATCCTTCAAGTGAAGTGGTACTTTAGCGGAATGTGATTCATATAAGGATGAATCATCATATTTTCAACCAAATGAATTACACTTTTAAGACAAAAATTAACATCCCAACTTCTAATCCTCTTCTAAGTTCTTCTAGAAACCCCTTCAGTCACACTGACTCCTTTGCTACTTCCAAAAATACGACATACTCAACATCCATTGTCAAGAGTGAAACTACCAACTGAAGCTTTGACATCCAAATCACTATTTTTCTATCAAAATTAGTCACATAACTAGTAATTATCTTCCATGTATATGAATATCCACCAAAATAAGAGTCTATAAAACCATACAAAGTATCACCTAGTATGAAGCAAAGCTATAGGATTGTAAATCCTTTATAGTACTAATTAATACATTCTATAGCCTCTCGATACTCTTTTCTAGGTTTCTATATAAACTTATTAATAACTTCAACTATTTGTAAAATGTCCAGACAAGTACAAACCATGGCATACATCAAAATTATAGTAGCTGGTGCAAATGGAACATTCATTTTGTACTCGACTTTAGATTTCATTTATGGGTACTTCTCTTATCTAATCTTTAATTGTATATCTAGGAGTGTAGACATTGGATTTACCTATAACATTTTGAAGCACTATAATATCCACTATATGTAGTATTATTATGTCAGATATAGAGTTCAGAAACTTAGGTCCCACATGATCACCATCCCCAAAACCAACTTCTCCAAATTGAGTTCGTTCATATCAAAACTTCTAAAAAATCATCCTTTATCTCATTGATCTTTCCTTCAATGGAACCGCAATCAAAATTCCATAAATATAGAGAAGTCGGATAAAAAATATCCCATCACTAAACTCTTTTTGGTAAAAGAAATGGTCATCATTTATCTAAAAAATATTCTACTCCATGAAGTCACTAGAATTTCTATTCTGACACCTTGGATCATTCTTCAAATTATAAATTCTACGCTTGATATTATGTTAAACTATGTACCTCTATTGATCCATGAAACTACCGAAATTATTCATGTAAATTTCTTCATCTAATACCCCATGATAAAATGTCATTTTCACATTAAAATATTCAATATAAATTCATTATAATCCAATCATAGTCAAAATAATTCAAATAGTCATGTACATAACTGCCAGTGAAAATATTTATTAGAAATCCACACCTTCTATTTGTTGAAATAATTTTATGACTAGCTTATTATTGTACCTCCTTTTTCCATTTTCCTCTTCCTTCATCCAATTAACCCATTTTTTTTAAATAACTTTCTTTCCAGTGAATCTCTCTGTCAGTTCCCATGTTCTAGAAACAAAGAATGAATTGAGTTCATCCCTCATGGACAACTCCCACTATTTTTAATCTTTCAAACTTTTGTCTCTTTTAAGTTCCTAAGATCTCCATTATCCATTATAATAATGTAGTTTAAAATTCCACCATACCTTTTCATTGGTAATCTCACCCTAATAGATCTCCACAATTTTCCTTATGGGTAAGCATTTTCTGGTAATATATCTTTCAGAGTGTGAAATTTTAGTGCTCAGGTTTTTTTATTTCTTTAACTCTCTATTGTATTTACCTTGGATAACACCATCATAATTTGACATCTTACTTCTGGTAATCCTATAAGATGTTCTACTTCTTCTGGCCTTAAAATTCTCGCTAGATTATCTAGAACTTCCATAGATTTTAGATTCTCATCTGGCTAAACCTAAACTTAATATGAGACTTTGATCCCCACATAAGTTCATTCCTAGTTATAATAATTCCATTGGATCTCTTTGTTGAAGATCACATTTTTACATCTGATGAATTTTTTAGAGTCATTGACCCAGATTCCAAAACTAAACCATTCATCATCGTAGCTAACAAAGTAACACACTAAAGACTTATACTCTATATTTTCTTATTCTTTTGAATCAACATGGATATAGGTAATCACTTCAAAGAACTTTGGGTGGTTTAAATCTACCTTCCTTCCAAAACAATAAATTTTTATAAGTTATTTTTTGAATAGAGATGGTGGAATCCTATTAGCAATCCTAAATTATTGGGATGGATTTTTTGATAGTAAGGATTGAATCATTTCTAAATATCTCAATGGTCAAGGTTGATGATAATATATATGTTTTCATATTAATGAAGAAAGTTGAATTTTTTGAAAATATCATTATTGATAAAAACAAGTTAAAGATGGACAAAATGATGAAGTGATGCATTGAATATTTTTTTATCCCAATATTTATAACCAAGGTTAGTTTTTGAAAAAAAAATTAATTGATATTCATATTGTATTTATTGAAAATATAATGATTGGTCAAGAGGACAGAGTCTAGAAGAAATATGGAAGTGAATCACCATGAGTTGTATTACACAAGAGTGCAACATGGTCCACTAGGAAGACCATTCCCATATCACAGGGAGTTTTTTCATGAAAATTCCCAACATTGGTAGGTTAGAGGTAGATATGGAATGATTCTACATGTAAAGGTGAATATAGAAGGACCATTCTCATGGTTGAGGATGTGTTGTTGTGAAAATGGGCCAATATGACATTGATTGTCTATGGAAATCAAGGTGTAGAAAAATCCATGTGAACCACACCCATTTCATAGGGTGTGTTGAGAAGAAAATACCCAAAATAGAAAAATAGAAAGGGAACATGTCATAGTAGTTCCTATGGTGGTATTCCAGTGCACCTATGTAACATGGATAAGGAATAATGACCACGCTTTTGGTAAAGGTGTTATAGTTAAATGGTGGTTCTTCATATCAAAATGGCTAAAAGTATAAGACCACACTCATGGTGTTTTTCATTTTTTGAGGAAAGCGATCAAAAATTTTATTCCACATAATGGTGGAGAATTCATGGTGAAGTAGTTGAAATGCATTTAAGATATGCAGTTCAAAAAGTCTAATATGGTCAACACCACACCATTTCAATTGGTGTAGTTAAAGTTTGATCTTCCTATATAACCCTGGGAAAAAGACTATAGAGAGTGGTAAGATATGGTAATATTTTTTTGGATGATATTGTCACGACCCGTCCTTGGGGCTCGTGCCGTGACTACCCCAAGCCCGCCTTCCCTAGGCCAGGGGATGGTGACTAGCACCAAGGAATCAATACCGGAAAAAAGGGAAGGAATTGCCTTTGTAAAGTAAACAAACACTACATATCAAACAAGCAGTAGAAGCAAACACTAAGTAAAAACAGAGTACAACTGTAAGTGCGGAAAGTAAGTGGGCCAGTATACAAACCCAAGCTGAAAGTAAAATACAAATGGAAAGGGAAAACAACAACTGAAAAGTAAAGCTGCAACGACGAGCTGTCCACTGGGAATCCCACCTGAAGTGTGAGTACAGATGGCCTCCTCTGCTCCTCGGGTCTAGCTGACCGCTCCGAGTACGTCCCGCCCAGTGGTCCACCTCCAGGTACCATCCTGCTCCACAAGCCTCAACCATGATCAGCGTTGTCTGTTTTCTACAACCAAAAAAATGTAGTGCGGGCATAGCCCATGCAGGGGTGAGTATAAGCTACTCAGTAGGGACCCCGAGACCCCTGAAGGTCTCCCAGAATCCACAAAGGATAATCCACAAAGGAAAGATACAATCACGAAGTAACATCCGACTCTACTTAGGTATATGCCCATACATATACCTAAGTCATCAAATCTAATTCTACTCCAACATCCGAACCCATGTAAAACCCAGTCCACACAGGAAAGAAAAATGTAAATTCACACAGGATAGCACAACACAATCCACATAGGAAAGCAAAACAGGTTTCAGCTCACACAGGTATACTTCTTCGTATGACGATAGTGATGATCAGATATATCCACTGATTCATCCAAGTCATCAGACCCACAAAGGATCGAAAGTTACTAACCCCTGCAATGACCCACAAAGGATCTGACCCAAAATGGATCGATAGGTAACTAACCCCCGCAATGACCCACACAGGATCTGTAGGTGCTGGCTCACACAGAACCGCTGAGCGCTGACCCACATAGGATCAGAAGCACACAGGATCGATAGCACTGATCCATATAGGATCGCTGAGTGCTTTAGTCGTCGTCGTCGAATCCACTGAGGATCTCTGTACAGTCGTCGTAGTAGTAGTAGTCACAGCCAGCTCTAGGGTTCCCGCACACAGCAAGCTCGTTCGGGAGGGTCTTCTCCACGAGCTGAGAGGTTGATACATGAACTGACACATAGTCCTGAGTTGATGTATCCAAAACTTCTGTATCATCAACAGGAACTCAACGTCGTAGACGGCACGTCAATCGGACACCCGGTCTGAGAGTTATTGGCTTTTTCGTCCTAGGGGCCAGGTTGGTTTTTAAGGCAAAACCAACCCGACCGTACTCCACCTGCGTCCAAACCTCGGGTGGAGTAATCCAAAAGATCCATCTTACTTATAGAAATCCAACAAAGTCAACGGCACGTCAATCGGACATCTAGAGCTTAAGATATGAGCGTTTCCACTCCGAGGGCCCGGTTGGTTTTGTGTACGAACCAACCCGGCCAAACCCAAAGTATTCTGAAACCTTGAGTGAGATATACCGGAACGACCATCTCGATTCAAGGATCACTACGCAACTAACGTTGTGTCGATCGGAGGTCTGTAGACCAAGTTATGGGAAAAAGACCAAAGACGGTCCGAAAACGGGGGTTTCGGGCCCGGACCGACCCGACCCGAGACCCCCCGGTCGGCCCACACCGGGTCGACCCGACCCGGTTCCAAGTCGGCCCGGCCCGGCCCGGCGCGCTGGCGCCAGCTGGCTCGGCCAAGTGGCCGAGCCGTTCTGGCTTGCGGGGGGGGGGACGCTTCCCCCCCGGTTTCCCTGTAACAACGGCCCCATTAATGGGGCCGCTTGCTTGGCCGACTGGGGGAATTAATTCCTCTGGTTTCCTTTTGTCCGGCCGGCCCGCACTGGCTGGCCGGTGCTGCCAACAAGGACCGGCGACGGCCGGTCCTTCCTCCTTCGTCGACACCAGCGGCCCGGAACCGGCCGCCGGTCACCCTGCTCTGCCGCGGCCCGGAACCGGCCGTGGCCTGGTTCATCCGGCATAGTGCGACGGCACCGCGCCCTTCCGCCGCGGCCCCGCTCCGTCCGTGGTGTCTTCGGTTTTCTTCGACGCGGCACGACGGCATCACATCCTTGTTCAACTTCATGGCGCGGCGCGACGGCGCTGTGCATTACTTGTCGTACAATCCCGCATGGTGCGACGGAACCACGCCATTCCGTCCCAACCAAATTAGAAACAACATTCAAATTGGAGGAGGGTCGGCCGTGTTTGTGTGGTCCAGCCCCCTCTCCTTAATTGATAGCAACTGGTCGTAAATTCATGAAGGACAACAAAGTAGAATTCACGAACAATAATAATTAAATATTTAAACCCCTGGCTTGAGCATAGCTAGAACGAGGGTTCGCCGCAGAAAACGACTTCGCGAGGTGAAGCTCCGTAAGTTGACGGAGATCGCCTGAGGAGGAAGTGGCGTCTCCTTTTCATTGACACGGGAAGAAGATCAAAAGAGGGTGTGTCATCGATATTCGGAAACACACCGGCTGTGAAGAGGAGAAGAGACGGTACGTCGATCTCTTCTTACAGTGACGGTGTTCTTCATCGAATTCTTGGTGTTCTTCGTCGAAGTCTTGGTGTTCTTTGTCGAAGTCTTGGTGTTCTTCGTGATGAATATGAAGAGCTCTCTCCTCAATTGTCCACACACAACATCCAACCAAAATAAAATAAGGCTCACCCTTATTTTATTAACTTAAGCCACAATTCAAAAATTCAAAACTTAAATTAAATAATTGAATTGGGTGTTGGCATAATTAATGAGAGGAGAGGTAAAGTCACCCAATTAATGGGAAGTTAAAAAGTTATAAGAGTTACACAACTTAAGTGGGTGGGGGTTAAGAGGAGTTAGGGAGTTAAGGGATTTGAAAAGGTAGGGGCTCGTGTGGGCCCCACCTCACCTTTAATCCACTCAAGAAAAACTAACAAACAGTGGGTCCCACTCTAACTCCTACACTTAGGTTCTAACTCATGGAAAGGGAAATAAAATTCTTAACGAAAATTTTATTTCACTAACACTTAATCCACAAATTAAAACAACTCATAACGAGCAAACGCAACCCTAGGAAAGGAATTCCTAAGCAATTACCGGCGCTACGGTTCCATCGGTGCCCTCGGAATTTGATTCTGAGCACCGGTTCAAAAGTTAGAAATTCACGCTCGTTCGTTCAGTAAACGTACCTGAGCTAAACTTTGGATAGAAATTCCAGGCACACCGGGCATCGGAATCAAGTGCCGTCTGAAACTGTGTTCTCATAAAATCCCAAAGAAAATTAAGAAAAAATTTCCCTTGAATTTTACGGGTCTTTACATTACTTCCACCTCAGGGATTTACGTCCCCGTAAAGATACATCGAAAACTAGGGAAACAAATGTGGGTACTGAGCACGCATCTGAGCCTCATGCTCCCAAGTGCTCTCCTGGAGGTTCCCGTGCTACCATCTAATGTGAACTAGAAAAATTGACCATCCACATAGGACCCATTCCTATCGGTCCTCGATCTCCACTGGGACCTCCACAAAAGTCACCCCATCATCAACGTCAATCTCCCCATGGTCAATGATATGCGTCGGGTCATGCACGTATCTCCTCAGCTGAGATACGTGGAAGACGTCGTGCACCCGGTGCAACTGAGGTGGTAGAGCCAGGTGATAAGCCACCTCGCCAATCCTTCTGAGGACCTAGAATGGTCCGATGAAGCGTGGAGACAACTTACCACCTCAGACAAATCTCAATAATCCACGTCGAGGTGAGACACGCAAGAAGACGCGGTTGCCATCCTCGAACTCTAGTGGCCTCCAGCTCCTGTCAGCATAAGACTTCTGCCGGCTCTGAGCTGTCCTCATCCGCTCCTGGATGACCTAGACCTTCTCTGTCGTGGCCTAGACCATATCTGGTACCACAAGTGATGACTCCCCAGGGTCTGTCCAGCACAAAGGAGATCTGCAAGGTCATCCGTACAACGCCTCGTATGGTGCCATACCGATGGTGGAGTGGTAACTGTTGTTGTACGCAAACTCCACCAAGGGTAGGTGGTCCTCCTAGCTGCAACCAACGTTGAGGATACATGCGCAGAGCATGTCCTCGAGAGTCTGAATGGTCCTCTCCGTTTGACCATCCGTTTGAGGGTGAAAGGTTGTGCTCAGACGTAGCTGTGTCCCGAACGCCTCTTGAAACCCCTTCCAAAGCTAGGAATTAAAGAGTTCATCTCGATCGGAGACAATAGATGATGGCACACCATGAAGCCGTACAATCTTCTGAACGTAAAGTCGACCCAAGCTCTCCACTGATCCCTGCTCTCTGATGGGTAAGAAGTGAGCCGGCTTGGTGAGTCGGTCGACAATCAACCAGATGGAGTCGTGACCTCTGGAAGTGCGTGGAAGTCCAGTCACGAAGTCCATAGATATCCTACCCCACTTCCAATCCGGGACCTCCAAGGGTTGTACCAAGCCTGCTGGTACCTGGTGCTCAGCCTTCACCTGCTGGAAGGTGAGGCATCGAGAAACAAACTCTGCCACAGCCTTCTTCATGCCCAGCCACCAGTGCTGTCATCTGATATCTTGGTACATCTTTGCCACTCCAGGATGTACCGCCAAAGGAGAAGTGTGAAATTCTCTCAGCACCTCCTCCCGTAAAGCAACTGGTACCAAGGTACATCCTCTGAAAAGGACGTCGTGCTCTGCTCCAAAAGAGAAACCATCAGGTTCATGTCCTGAGGATATCTGTGCATGCCTCGTCTCACAGTCAGTATCCCCACGTTGTGCCTCTCTGACTCGCTGCAGTAGTGGAGGAGTGACTGTGAGAGTCTAGAGGAAGGCTGCTCCATCTCTATCCACGAAGGATATCTGTAAATAGGCTAGCTGCTCTGTCGCCTCTTCAAGTAGCTGAATTCCTGTCCTCCTACTGAGAGAATCGACTACCATGTTCCCCTTCCCAGGAGTATAGACTATCTCAAAGTCATAGTCCTGGAGGAACTCGAGCCATCGCCACTGTCTCAGATTCAAATCCTTCTGAGAGAAGATGTATCTGAGACTCTGATGGTTAGAAAAGACTATAAAGCACTCGCCCATCAGGTAGGTCGCCATGTCTTAAGAGCGAAGACAACTACTGCTAACTCCTTGTCATGGGTAGCGTAGTTCTGCTGATGCGGCCTCAACTGAAGTGATCCATAGGTGATCACGGCCCGCTCTTACATCAGGACACATCCAAGTCCTGTCCCTGATGCATCATAGTAGACTATGTAACCAACTCCTTCCTCAGGCAACCTCAAGATAGGTGCGCTGGTCAATCTCTGTCTCAGCTCCTGGAAGCTCTACTGACATCTGTCGGACCATACAAAAGGTTTCCCCTTCTTCGTCAAAGCTGAGAGTGGTGCCACAACTCTGGAGAATTATGGCATAAATCTCTAGTAGTATCCAGCTAGTCCCAAGAAACTCCGCACCTCCGTCACGATCCTGGGTGGCTCCCAAGCTAGCACTGCCTCGATCTTCGCAGGATCCACCGCAACTACCACCTCAGAGATGACGTGTCCCAAGAAGTGGACCTCACGTATCCAGAATTGACACTTCGAGAGCTTACCATAAAGCTTATGCTCTCGGAGTGTGTCCGGTACAACCCACAAGTGGTAGGCGTGCTCCTCCTCAGTCGTCGAGTAAATCAAAATGTCGTCGATGAAGACCATGACAAATCGATCGAGGTATGGCTGAAAGATCTTGTTCATGAGGTCCATGAACACCACTGGAGCATTGGTTATGCCGAATGGCATAACCAAGAACTTATAGTGGCCATACCGACATCTGAAGGTCGTCTTCTACATGTCCTCGTATCGAACTCTGAGCTGATGATAGCCTGACCTGAGGTCTATCTTTGAGAACCACCGTGCTCCCTTTAGCTGATCGAAGAGGTCATCAATCCTCGGTAGCGGATACTTGTTCCTCACTGTCACCTGGTTCAGGCGACGATAGTCAACACAAAGTCGCAAGCTCCCGTCCGCCTTCTTGGTGAACAAAATCGGGGAAGCCCAGGGTGAAACACTGGGTCAGATGAATCCCTTTCCCTGTAAGACCTCCAACTATACCCGTAGCTCTCGAAGCTCGGTGGGGGCCATCCGATATGTTGGAGTCGATATCAGGGTTGTCCCGGGGTACAGGTCGATATAAAATTCTACTTCTCTGCGTGGAGGTAGCCCTGGAACGTCGTCGGTAAAAACATCTGCATACTGATCCAACACTGCAGGAAAACCAGGACTCCGCACGTCAACTGCTCCTAGGATGAGGCTAGCCAACTGATGAGTGATGGGCTATCCTCTCCTCTGCGAGAGTCCATCCTGATCTGCAAAGGATCCCTTCTCGCCGGTGAAGGTGAACCTGCTCCCGTCGGTGCGTACACATCGTACCTTGCGCCTAATACAGTCAATATGTGCATGGAATGTAGACAACAAATTCATGCCCAAGATGACATTGTAAGGCCTCGACGCCGCTACAAGAAGATCCCAGCTGAAGATCTCGCCTACTAGAGTAAGCTCACACTGCCGGAACCAGTGCGTAATCGTTGAGTCTGCTCCTGTAGGAGTCTCTAGCCGTAAGTATTGAGCCAACGGCTCTGTCGGAATCTCTGAGCTCCGAACAAGGGCAGCGACTATGAAAGAATGACTCGCTCCTATGTCTATAAGTACTGAAGCAAGGGTGGAATAGACACAGATAGTACCTCGAATCATCTCGGGCGCGTCGTGGTCGTAGGCCTCCGCTGCCTGGAGTTGTTCCTATCTCTGCCCGCCAGCTCCCTGTGGTCGGGGTGGACCTCCTGGTGGTGGTGGTGGTGGTAGAGCCTCAAAGCGTCGCCCACCACCCGCTGCTCGGCCAGCACCTCTGCCTCATCCGCCTACTCCCTGCAGACCGCCACGGTCGACCCTCTGCCTCTGCCTTGGTGGTCCTTCAACCGTCTACTACTCCTCGGCACGGCGGGTCGGGCAGTCACGAGCCATGTGGCCCTGCCCGCCACATGAGTAGCACTGCCTGCCTCTCGAAAGACTGGCTCCGTGCTATGTGCCCCGCACTGCTGAGCCAGTGTCCTGAGGTCGTCTGCCTGAGGGTCTGGTCTTCCTGGACCCATGAGTCATCCGTCGACTGCCTGCTGTAGAAGACTCTGCTACATGCCGCCATGTGGTGGGTCTCGGCGCTAGTGTAGACTCAGCAAGAAAACTCTCGATCAAAAGGGCTCACTCCAGTACTCCTGTCTGATTCGGAATGCTGAGGGAGATCAGTGATGCCCTGATCTCGTGCCTCAATCCCTGCTCAAAGGTCCGGGCCCAGAAGAATGGGTCTCGTCCCATGTCTGTAGAGTAGCGCGAGAGATCGGTAAATCTCACTGAGTACTGGGCGACCGTCATGTTGCACTGCCGCAGCTGAAGACACTCCTGGATGCACACCGCACGGAGGGTGGCTGCGATGAACTCTGAGCGGAAGAGGCTCTCAAAGTTTTTCCAGAGAAGAGATGCCTCATCGTGCACCTGGAGCATCAAACTCCACCATCTGCATGCTGCTACGTGAAGTAGGCTCATTGCGAGGATCACCATGAGGTCTGCTGGTGTCCTCACTAACCTGAAAACTCTCACCACTGCCTCCAGCCAGTCCTCGGCTGCCTGGGGGTCCGTCTCCCCATGGAACCTGGGCATTCGCTGGCGCTGGAACTCATGCAGTGCACTAAGGCAACGTGCATCGTCAGCGGCTAGGGCTGGAAGCATCGGTGGCTCGGCGGGTAGAGCTACCGCTGGTGCCACTGCTGACAAAGGGCCCTGCACCGAGGCCTCGTCGCTCGGTGGGCTGTCGTCACACTCAAATCTCGGAACCCTAGCTCGCTGCCGTCGTGGGGCCATACTGAAAAGAAAATAGGTGGACCACGGTCAGAACAGTATACCTGGTGAGCTGATACAAACTAATCACAAAGAAAACTTGAAACACACATGCAATCAATGTTTTCGTGCATTAAGTCGGAAATCAGAAGTCAGGGTCCTGGTGTACGGATACGTCGGCCGCCGCACCAACACTGGACTCCCTGGACTGATAACCACACCCAAAACGCTAAACACTATTTCTTCACATAGAAAAAGATCAGAGCCCCAAGTTCTGCGGTAGAACCGAACCTCCTCAGAGTACAACTGTAAGTGCAGAAAGTAAGTGGGCCAGTATACAAACCCAAGCTGAAAGTAAAGTACAACTGGAAAAGGAAAATGGAAACTGAAAAGTAAAGTCGCAACGACGAGATTTCCACTGGGAATCCCACCTGAAGGGTGAGTACAGATGGCCTCCTCTGCTCCTCGGGTCCAGCTGACCGCTCCGAGTACGTCCCGCCCAGCGGTCCACCTCCAGGTACCGTCCTGCTCCACAAGCCTCAACCATGATCAGTGATGTCCATCGTCTGCAACCAACACAACATAGTGTGGGCATATCCTGTGCAGGGGTGAGTATAAGCTACTCAGTAGGGACCCTGAGACCCCCGAAGGTCTCCCAGAATCCACAAAGGATAATCCACAGAGGAAAGATACAATCACGAAGTAACATCCAACTCTGCTTAGGTATATGCCCATACATATACCTAAGTCATCAAATCTCGTTCGACTCCAACATCCGAACCCAAGTATAACCCAGTCCACACAGGAAAGCAAAACGTAAATCCACACAGGATAGCACAACACAATCCACATAGGAAAGCAAAATAGGATTTAACTCACACAGGTATACTTCTTCGTATGACGATAGTGATGATGAGATATATCCACTGATTCATCCAAGTCATCAGACCCACAAAGGATCGAAAGGTACTAACCCCCACAATGACCCACAAAGGATCGGACCCACAAAGGATCAATAGGTAACTAACCCCCACAATGACCCACACAGGATCCGACCCACACAGGATCTGTAGGCACTGGCTCACACAGAACCGCTGAGCGCTGACCCACACAGGATCAGACCCACACAGGATCGGTAGCATTGATCCACATAGGATCGCTGAGTGTTGTAGTCGTCGCCGTCGAATCCACTGAGGATCTCTGTACAGTCATCATAGTAGTAGTAGTCGCAGCCAGCTCTAGGGTTCCTGCACACAGCAAGCTCGTTCGGGAGGGTTCGCTCCACGAGCCGAGAGGCTGATACATCAACAGACACATCGTCCTGAGTTGATGTATCCAAAAGTTCCGTATCGTCAACAGGAACTCAACGTCGCAGACGGTATGTCAATCGGACGCCCGATCTGAGAGTTATTGGCTTTTTTGTCCCAGGGGCCCGGTTGGTTTTTAAGGCAAAACCAACCCGACCGTACTCCACCTACGTCCAAACCTTGGGCAGAGTAATCCAAAATATTTGTCTCACTTATAGGAATCCAACAAAGTCGATGGCACGTCAATCGGACGTCCGAAACTTAAGATATGAGTGTTTCCGCTCTGAGGGCTCGGTTGGTTTCGTGTACGAACCAACCCGGCCAAAACCAAAGTATTCTGAAACCTTGATTGCGATATACCGAAATGACTGTCTCGATTCAAGGATCTCTATGCAACTGATAGTGCGTCGATCGGAGGTTCGTAGCCCAAGTTATGGGCAAAGGACCGAAGACGGTCCGAAAACGGGGGTTTCGGGCCCGGACCAACCCGGCCCGAGACCCCCGATCGGCCCAGTGCGGCCCGGCCCGGCCCTTCCCGGCGTGGCCCGGTGCGGCCCGGCCCGGCCGGCGACCCGCCGTGCTGGCGCCAGCTGGCTCGGCCAAGCGGTCGAGCCGTTCCGGCTCGCGGGGGGGGGGACGCTGCCCCCCCCCCCCCGATTTCCTTGTAACCGTGGCCCCATTAATGGGGCCGCTTGCTTTTCTGGCCGGGGGAATTAATTCCCCCGGTTTCCTTTTGTCCGGCCATCCCGCACCGTCCAGCCGGTGCTGCCAACAAGGACCGGTGATGGCCGGTCCTTCCTCCTTCGCTGACACCAGCGGCCCGGAATCAGCCGCCGGTCACCCTGCTCCGCCGTGGCCCGGAACCGTCCACGGCCTGGTTCATCTGGCATGGTGCGACGGCACCGCGCCCCTCTGCCGTGGCCCCTCTCTAGCCGCAGTGTCTCTGGTTTTCTTCGACGTGGTGCGACGGCGTCGCATCCTTGTTCAACTTCTCGGCGCGGCGTGACGGCGCCACGCATTACTTGTCGTACGATCCCACGTGGTGCGACGGAACCACGCCATTCCGTCCCAACCAAATTAGAAACAACATTCAAATTAAAGGAGGGTCGGCCGTGTTTGTGCGGTCGAGCCCCCTCTCGTTAATTGATAGAAACTGGTCGTAAATTCACGAAGGATGACAAAGTAGAATTCACGAACGAAAATAATTAAATATTTAAACCCCTACCTTGAGCATAGCTAGAACAGGGGTTCTCCGCGGAAAACGATGTCGCGAGGTGAAGCTCCATAAGTTGACGGAGAACACCCGAGGAGGAAGTGGCGTCTCCTTTTCGTTGACACGGGAATAAGATCGAAAGAGGGTGCGTCGTCAATCTTCGGAAACACACTGGCTGTGAAGAGGAGAAGAGACGGTACGTTGATCTCTTCTTACGGTGACGACGTTCTTTGTCGAAGTCTTGGTGTTCTTCGTCGAAGTCTTGGTGTTCTTCGTGATGAAGATGAAGAGCTCTCTCCTCAATTTTCCACACACAACATCCAACCAAAATAAAATAAGGCTCACCCTTATTTTATTAATTTAAGCCACAATTCAAAAATTCAAAACTTAAATTAAATAATTGAATTGGGTGTTGGCATACTTAATGAGAGGAGAGGTAAAGTCACCCAATTAATGGGAAGTTAAAAAGTTATAAGAGTTACACAACTTAAGTGGGGGGGTTAAGAGGAGTTAGGGAGTTAAGGGATTTGAAAAGGTGGGGGCTCTTGTGGGACCCACCTCACCTTTAATCCACTCAAGAAAAACTAACAAACAGTGGGTCCCACCCTAACTCCTACACTTAGGTTCTAACTCATGGAAGGGGAAATAAAATTCTTAACGAAAATTTTATTTCACTAACATTTAATCCACAAATTAAAACAACTCATAACGAGCAAACGCAACTCTAGTAAAGGCGTTCCTAAGCAATTACAGACGATACGGTTCCATCGGTGCCCTCGGAATTTGATTCTGAGCACCAGTTCAAAAGTTAGAAATTCACGCTCGTTCGTTCACTGAACGTACCCAAGCTAAACTTCGGATAGAAATTCCGAGAACACCGGGCCTCGGAATCAAGTGCCGTCTGAAACTGCGTTCTTGTAAAATCCCAAAGAAAATTAAGAAAAATTTTCCCTGAATTTTATGGGTCTTTACAGATAGGTTTTCATAAGAAGTAGGAAACATGGATTTAAAATTTATGGTTCAATGCATTTTGAAGGTCCTGGTGGCTGAAATTTCAAAGACCACACCATGGTGATCAAACCCAAGTCATATTTCTAGGAATATTAGGATATGGAATAGAAATTAAGGTGGTTCTTACTCCGTAGATATATTAGCTACTTTTCAATGATTCAATAATCTGGGGAATGATTTTATCCTATGATTCAAGAAATTTTTTATATTGGTTAGAATGGTTTAGAAAATGGTTTAAAGGATATTTAAATCTCATTCAACTCTATGTTGAAAATAGGAGATATATATATCCATAAAGCAGTTAATTTTACTGTAATTATAAGGAAATTGTGGAAGGTGTTTTAGGAATTTTTAATGTCCCAATAAATCCCTGAAAACTGACCATTTATTAGCCTATAATGCCTCTTATTATAAGGGTAATCATTAATTATAGGAGGAAATGATTGTAGGGGGGATTTTCTATGAGTACATTTCATATCCAAAAGAAATGAGAGAGAGACATGAGCTTATATTGAATATCTAGATCTCTTTGTAGAAGATAGATTAGTTTTAGGTGAGTGGATAGAATATTGAATAATTATAAACCATTGAAGATTCTACTAATAGGATATTTATTTTTGTGACAATAGTTAAGTGAAGGATATTTTAGACATATTCTTGAAAGTAAATAAAAAGGTGTTACCAAGGTAAATTTCACTAGAAGTTAAGGATAATCCTAAGGGGAAAACAATAGAGTATTTATCCTTGTTTTAATATGAATTAAATAATGTTTTTAATAGGCCTACATGTCTAAAAAATGTGTTTGGATCCTTCTCAGAGAAGTGATAAAAGGAGGATAAAGAAGAGGCAGTGAGCTTACTATGATCCTTGAGCGACAGTGAGTCAACCCTAAAACTTTGTAAGGGATTAATCCTAATAAATGAGTGACATAGACCAAACCATTATATGGGGAGTGGCCCCTATAATGAACTGTTAGTTAAATAGTTATTTTGGATCATAAAAAACATGGATGAATTCTCCTTGGATGGATCCCAATGAGGGTGAACCAAGTAAATCCTTATTTATCTATTTACTTTATGCAGGTACACTATAAAAGATCAAGAAACCTAAAGTATATTCAGTAAAATAGTATAACAAGTGTACCTTGAGTTTCAGAGTTCAATATCCTTTAGGGTATGTGAGACATTATAAGAAAAAGTGTTTAAATTTTATATGCCTTGCACACACTGATTCACCCCCCCCCCCAAGGTGATCTCACTCTAGAACCTATTAAGGGACTTTCAATTGTTATCAAAGGGATAGTTTAATTTTTCTTGTATTTTTTATTGATATAACTTGATATGAATTTTTTGAAGAAAATTGGAATATGTACTGAAGGATCCTTCATTTTATGTGTAGAATTTCAAAATAGGGAAAAAGGAGTCCATTGGTTTCATGGAAAATTCTCTTAAATTTTCTCAATAAGTGGTTGAAGATTTAATTATTATGTTAAAACAACAAATATTTGTCTTTGAAATAGGTATAATAAATATCATAATTGATGCAATAGTTAAAGAGTCATTAAAGTATTCTCTCAAGGAAGATGTGTAAATAAATATAAACCATATAAAGTTCTCTAAATACATGTAGATTTAGTTGGAATTTTTTTTACAAATAATAAATTCCAAGTTATAATTTCCTCATGTCAAAAGGAAAATTATAAAGATATATTGGAGAATAAATCCATAGGTGAGATCCATTATTGATGCAACTCAAGAAGATACTTTTTCAAGAGTGATCGATTCCATAATTATGGAAAATCCCAGGATAGGGAAGCATATCAATACTTATATCCATGAAGAGAAGTGTTCATGTTATATCATGAAAGTGAAATCCTTTGGAAAGAGTTAAATATTTTTATTTACAAGTAATGATGAATAAGTTAAAGATTTTATGGAATTTCATTCTTGAAATCTGAAAAAGGTAAAAAGAATGATAAAAGGTGATGGGTTGGTTCATCTTGACCAACCCTATTCCTTAGATTGAAGTACCCCTCTTCCCACATACTTTGTTATTTATAGAGATTTTTGAAGATGTGAAAAATTAAATGGGATATGCAATTCATGGGGTGATTGTGCTAGAAAATAAAATGTAATAGAGTTAAAATAATATCTAAAAATCTACCGTAAGTGAAGTCCCCAACTTGACATTAATAATTTTTATAAAGAGATGAAATTATTAGGGGGAAATGACCAAAATTCAAATTATTCTTAGCCTTATCTAGAATTTGATGATTCCTGTGAATAATTAAAATATAAAAGTTTTCAATTGGTAACAATATGTACTTCACAATGGGAATCATTTTTAACATGTGGTATGGTCCTCACAACCAAGTGATTTAATGTTATCTACTAACTATTTGGTATAAAGTGTGTTATAGATCAGAAGTTGTGTTAAGAAGTTTCAAATTCAATGACGTAATAAGTTTTTCATTGGTATTCATGAGTAACATGGAAAGTCGTTGTGTTCTCTATAAAAACTCTTGTTTCTAACTTTGAGATTAGGTAAAATATACTTAGAGGATTTAATTAATTCTCAAGTTTCAAGTGTTAAATTAACCTAATTAATCTATCAAGAAAATATAGCAGGGATAGATATTAGATTATGGAAGTTTTAATGAGTTGGTCATTCCAGCTAGAAATTGTGTTCATTTAGTTTAAAAGGATTTGTATAATCAACATGTGGATAAATCTAAAGAATAAAGTAATTTTGAAGCATGGGGGAGAGTAAATAATATGATGAGGTCCCCTATATCCTTATGGGGGTAGTTAATGCTCATGAGAAATCCCTCTTGTAAGTAGAAGATAAAGGGGGAATTGAACTTTTTTGGAGGATCTTCCTGTATTAAGGGGGATAGGGAATAAAGGTGCATCCTACATATGAAAGGAAAAATTGAAAATACCATTTTTATTACATTAGTAATAAGGTGGAATGATACTTTATATGGAAAAATATGGTTGATTGGGAGTGAAATGTGTGTTTTCATCAAAATATAAAGGGGGATATTGTTAGCAATCCTAAAGGATTGAGTTTGATTTGTTAACAGTAAGGATTAAATCATTTCCAAAGATATTGATGGCCGAGGTTGATGAAAATATCTGTGTTGGAATCTCAATGTATCAAGTTGAATTTGTTGACAATATCATTATTGACAACACATATTTAAGATGACCAAAGTGATGAAGTGATGTTTGGAATATTGGTTGATCGCAATAGTAATGGCCAAGGTGAGTTGTTGACAATAATATTAATCGATATTCATTTTGGATTTTTTGAAGAAGAAATGATTGTTCAAGAGGAAAAAGTATAAAATCAATACATAAGTGAATAACCATGAGTTTTATTTTACAAGAGTATAACATGAATAATCTAGGATGACCATTCCCATATCACAGTGAATATTTTCATAGAAATTCCCAACATGAGTAGGTTGAAGGTGGTTATTCCATGGTGTTATGTGTAAAGGTGAATATAGAAGGACCACTCCCATGGTTGAGGGTGTATTGTTGTTAAAATGGGCTAACACCGCATAGATTTTCCATTGTAACTATGGTGTATAAGAAGTCAGGTGAACCATAAACATTTCATAGGGTGTGTTGAGAATAAAATGCCTAAATGGGAAACTTGAAAGGGACCAAATTATAGTGGTCCTTTTGGTTTTGTTCTAGTGAACCAGTGTAAAAAAACCAAAATATAATGACCATTCACTTGGTGAATAATATATGTTCAACAGTTGGTTCTTTGTGATAAAAAATACATAAGTGGGAGACCACTCCCGTGGTGTTTAGCGTTTTAGATGAAAAGGGCCAAAAATTTTGTTCCATGTCATAGCGTAAATTTTTTGGTGAAGTGTTCAAACAACCTCAAAGATATGCAGTTCAAAATGGCCAAAATGAGTATTATCACACCATTTCACTTTTCATAGTGGAACTTTAGTCTTCCTTTCAAACATGGGTAAGAATACTATGATGTTTGGAAAGCCAGGGTAATATGTTTTGTTTAGATGTTAGGTTTTAGAAAGAAGGAGGAAATATTTGTTACAATTCATGGTTCAATGGGTGTTAAGGGTAAGGTGGTTGAAGTTTCAAATACTACACTATAGGGATTAAACTCAAGTCATAGTGTTGGGAGTGTCGGGTTATGGTATATAAAATCAAGAGGTTCTAACATATGGATTGCATGAAGTTATTTTATAACTATTCAATAATCATGGGAAATTTTTTTATCTAATGATTCAAGTGGTTTTTAAGGTCATTTTTGGTGGTTTAAAATATGTATTATAGTTGATTTAGATATCATTAAAAACCACACTACAAATAGGAGAGAGGCATCTACGAAGTCATTACTTTGACCAGAGTTATAAGAAAATCATAGGCGGTTTTATGGGAATTTTGAATTTCACAATATAGAGTTGAAAACTCTCCATTTATTAGCCCATGATCATTATTATTATAAGGTTGATCATAATTTGAAAGAGGCAGTTATTGGAATGGGATTCTCTATGTATACATTACACATCCATAAAAAAATAGAGGTCAAAACTTATATTGACTATTTGAATCTTTATAGAGAAGAAATAAGAGTTCCAGGTTAGTGGTTGGACTATTTAAGAATTAAAAACCTTTAAATATTATGATAAAATGAGATTGATTTATATGCCAACATAAAATTGAAGTTTATTCAAAACTTGTTCTGGACAGTGAATAAGTAGGTGCTTCCAAGGTGGAATTCAGAAGAAGTGGACTATTAGCACAAAAGGACTAAAAAAGATCATATATACTTATTTGAAGATACATTAATAATGTTATGAAGATACCTAAATTTATATAAACTATATTTTTATCCTTCCTTGAGTGGTGAGTAAAGGAGGAAGAGGAAGAGGCATTGAGATTATAGTGAGATGGTAATGAGCCTTGGGCACCAGTAAGTCATCCCTAAGCCTTTGTAATGTTGTGAGCCTGGGCAAGGAGTGACCTATCCCAAACTATTGTAATGGGAGTGACCCATGTGATGATAAATGATATTAATAGTGATTTTTTACATGGAACAATGTTGATGTATACTCCATGGATGTATCCTAGTGAGGTTGAACCATGTAAATCTCCATGTCTCTATTTACATTAAGCATGCATATCAAAACATATCAAGAAACCTAAACTATATTTGTTAAAATAGTATAAAAAATAATCCCTAAAGGTTTCTAGGATAAGATACTTTCGGTAAAGTGATACATTAAAGGAATGAGTTTTTAAATTTGATAAGACTTACACACTTTGATTCACCCCCCCCCCCTCTGAGTGATCTCACTCTATCCCCTATTGAGGGACTTAAAACTATAGTTAATTGAATATTATATACAATTCAAAAAATAAGTCTAAAATATATTAGCGAACCCCACAAGAATTTATATACTTCTTTCATTATCCACTAATATCTAGTTCATCCTTTTTGTTACTACATTATGTTATGGAGTTTCTAGCATAGTATTCTCAAATCGAATCCCCTTATTCCAGTAAAAACTCAAAAAATATCTACTTTTATATTATGCATTGTCTATTTTTTTAAAGAAGGGTGAGTGGAAAGCCCCCTTTGATTAAGAAAGAAAAACCATCTTTTAGAATGGGAAAGAGGAAAACCATTATAAGAAGGGCACAAGAATGTGGATGTGACATTAGATGACATGAATAATAAGATATATGTTAAAGAAAGTGGTGATTATTATAGGATTTTTATGGATTCACTTTCCCTAAGAAAGCATGAATAAATGGAAAAAACATGAGTTCATAAGAGTAATTTTTCCTATGAGTATGAGTCATTTTAGCTTTGTGCAAGTGTCATTTTCACCTTCATATGAGGGATATCCTCCTATGTATGATTTGTTTTCCCTATGTATGCATGAATATTATCTATGTAAGTTTCATCTTACACTTATGTATGAGTCATATTACACCAATTTTTGTGTCATCTCACACCTGTATATGATTTATATTGTGCCAACGTATGTTTCATCCTGGACCTACATACAATTCATTCCATAAAATATATGTGTTGTGCCTTTATAAAAATTAGTCAAAAGTTTATCAAAATCATAATTTATGTGGGATCACCTATGCTTTAATAAAAGGCTTTGGGATTCCACATCATCTTTCATGAAACTAATCAGAGGTGTCCATGTGCATTATTATGTGAATTATTTTTTTACTGAGCACCAATAAGGAGGCTATATATTTTTATAGAAGATGAGATCGCAATTAGTAAATAAAAGCAAATAAGAAGGAAAATTTACAAAACTCAAAGATCAAGGATCTTAGATATTTCACCATGACCATATAAAATGGAAACCAATGAACTAAAATTAGAACAGAATGGTAGTTCATGGTGGTGGATACTATTTTCTATAGCCGCTATTGTTTACTACTTCTGTATAATTTTTAGATTTCCTTAGTTTTGTAATGTATTCTTCTTCTTAATCCACATTTAATGCCCTTATAATATAAGGATAAATTATGAGTGATCAAGGAAGGTAAGATTTAAATTTTTTGATACTTGAGTCTCCACACTTTAATACATAAAATTATCTCTTTCATGTTAAATGATTTTGATATTAAATAATAGTTATTAAATTTGGATGTGGTTATGTTTGATATAATTTTATTTATTTTTCATTTTCTTGGTTAACAATACATAATCTCTATCCATTCATGTTCGTTCTATATAAAGTGGGGTAGTCTGAGCTAATAGGTTAAGTTCTTGGTTGTTGTTTGAACGTGTATAAGGGGTAGTAGTTTCTCTTAGATTGCTTGGGGAACAAGACCTGGTTGAGTATTTCTTAAATAATATAGGAGTGTTTTTTATATAAATTCCACATATATTAATGAGGTTAGAATGATAAAATGTTTTTTTAAGTTAATTATCACCAAAAACATTCAACTAGTAGTGAAAGGTGAAAAAATTGTGGAGTTTCTCATTCATTAGTTTATAAGAAGAAGATTTGAATAATTCATAGACTAGGATAGAATTAAAATTATAATTTCTACCTTGACCTAATCAATATTTCATCATTATTATTTTAAATCTCTTTACTTCATTACTTATACTGTTTTTTAAACCAAACAATTTTAAAATAATCCCTATTTTCTCTAACTAAAGTGACAACTAATTTTGATCAGTAATCTCTAGAAACAACACTAGGGTTACCACTAATAATATATTTTAACCAAGGAAATAAATATTATTTTGATCCACCCTATGATAGGTGTTCCAAAAACATGGAATAATTATCATATAGGTAGTTCCACATTCTAATTTTAAAAATTGCATGGTTAAGACCTCTACTACTAATCTTTACCCCTACAGATCCTAAAATTTAAAGAAACTTTAAAAATTGACATAGAAAATTAAACTTGTAATATTAATTTGAAGAAGTTTCCTTGATTGAGTCATGTGAAAATTAAAGTGTTTATCTTTATCCTACCACCATGAAAATTAACCCAAATTATACATTAATAGACACGTGTTCCCCATAATTCATAAACCAACAAAATAAATTTTTTATGCATGTTCTTCAAAATTACTTTGAGTTAAAAACTATATTGATTAAATTGATTACAAAGTTTCATAGTTAGGTGAGTGGAGATCCAAATAAGAATATAAAGGAGTTAGAATTTGTTTTCTCAACATTTAAACCCAGAGGAGTGAAAGAAGAGCAATATAAGGAGAGGGTATTCCCCTTTTCACTTGAAGTATCAGTCAAGGAATAGTTATACAGCCTACAACCAGGTGAATTTCATGATTGGGGTGACCTAAAAAAAGATATTTTATTCAAATATTTATTTATACATATAGAATAAAATCCATTAGGAAGTATTTGTATTCCATCAGATAGGTTATTAGAGAGTCTCTAGTATATAGAGAGGTTTCAGAACCTATGTGCTAGTTTCTCATATCAATCCATCAAGGAGAACCAATTTCTAGTCTTATTATATCAAGACATTATAGAAAATGAAAAGAGAATATTTTATGAATAATCTAGAAAATATATTATAAAAAATCAACAATAGAATTCAAGGGACTGATTGAGAAAATTTCCCAAAACACGTA
Source organism: Viscum album (assembly GCA_963277665.1). Lineage (NCBI taxonomy): Eukaryota > Viridiplantae > Streptophyta > Magnoliopsida > Santalales > Viscaceae > Viscum > Viscum album. The sequence goes on along the minus strand of OY728139.1, from coordinate 162,422,088 downwards.
GTAGTTTGGGACAAAAGTTATAAGAATCAGAGGACTTAATGAGTTAAGATCTTATGATAAATCACCTTTTTAGAATCTAAACTTAAATATATAAATAGTATTTTGAGTAAAATGGACTTTAAATATACTATTGAACAAAAATCATTGGCCAAGGTATATGTTTTATGTTCATCCCATTATCATTTTACTAACTAGTGCACTATGGTACGGGGATCAGAGAGTTATACAATAGCCTTCTAGAAAAAGAAATTTTAGTACCCCAATATAGGATAGAGAGAGCCTTCCAAAGTCCAATATTGGTTTAGAAACTATTGGATTCAGGATAGATCACCCTAAAAAATTGATACGAACAACATACCCCAATTCAGTAGAAAAACCAATAATACAAACACCACCACATTTCCAAAAACAATAAAAACAACCTTACACCCAACATTATTACCAACAACCCCATAATTTACAACAAAATAAACCCATTTAAAACCCCTACACCATTGCACAACCACTTGAATAATAGAAATAAGGACCATAAGTGGAGGATTTGAAGAATGAAGTGAGTTAACTGAAAAAATCAACTCAATAGTTTAGTAGAAATTTTTTCTAAAAACCCATAGAAAACTACTAGTTTGGTTCATATATAATATCAATAAAAATATCAGAATGATAATAAATAGAAGTTGAAAATAAATCCAATCACTATTTAAACATTAAATTGAACCTAATAAACCACATCTTAAGGATAATGAGGCTGAAAATTATATAATTTCTGGATAGATTCAGGAAGAGAATCCTAGAGAAGAACATAACAAAGTGGAATACAAGTCCAAACCAAGAAGAAATAAATAGGAAAAACATTTTCAAAGGAATAATATAGAGAAGAAACACCTCCCTATAAATTTCCCATCAATAATAATATAATCTAATAAAATCTAGGAGGAATAACTTCAATAAGATATTCTAAAAACTTTTTTCAAATTAGAGATTAACATACCCCTTATAGAATCCATAAAAAAAATCCCCAAGTATGCCAAATTTCTCAAAGACCATTTCACTAAGAATGGGGCTCTTTAATGTTCAAATAGGTAATAAGTATCTTGGATTTAATCACACTATGGATTCGCATAAAATTTCAAGTTCTATGGAAGTTTTCTATGCCTTTCATTATTGGTTATATGAATCTTTCTAATTCTTTATGTGACATAGGTTCCTCCAGTTATTTTACGCCTCAATCTATGTTTACATATTTAAATATGGGAGAATTAAATCATATAAGATTTGTGGTATAACTTGAAAATAGATCTACTATATTTCCATCAAGATTTTTGAAGGATTTTCTAATGACGGAAAAATATGATCAACCTAGTAGAATTTTATGTGTTGGACATGGAGGAAGATAGAATACCAGGACACTCACCCATCATAATAAAGAGATTATTCTTAAAAACATCCAAGACCAAAATCAAAGTGTATTAAAGACATTAATATGTATTTTTTAGATAACACTATCCACTTAAACAAATTTTACTCCATGAGTCACCCATCAAAGGATTATTCACTTCTTGCACTTTCTCACATTGAAGAGACAAAACACAGTGAAGATCCAGGTATGTTATAAAAAAATTTAACTATAGAAAAATATTTAATGATTAGAAATACCATGAAGAATAAATTTATCTAGAAATATATACAATTTTTTTTTCATATTTTAAGAATAGTTAACATTAGAGTTTTTAATGAATGTGATTATTTTTTACATGATTATAAAACTAATATGTTATATTTTGTTTAAGAAATTAAATCTCTATAGGTAAGAAACTCCAATTTTATTTCATCCTTATAGAAACCCTTTAATATGGGATTAAAACCTTTTCCCATTTATTTGAGGTATGTATATCTCATCGAGGTAGAGAAAATACTAGTGATTATAGCTGATAATATGTTCAAAAATCAAGAACATAAATTTATTAGGATTTTGAGAAATAATGTGCAAGATATATTTTGAATTTTAGATGATATTTTAGGAATAAATAATAAAATATTCATGTATAGGATTCAACTTAAGAAAAAATTTAGACCTGTTAGGTGGCCCTAAAGAACGCCCAACCCAACCATGATGGATGTTGTTAAAAATTATATAGAGAAGTTCTTAGAGGTAGTTATAATCTACCCAACTTAAGAATCATAATGTGTCATCCCCATTTACATTATTCCCAAAAAAATAAGACTATCAATTATGAGGAATAACCAAAATGAGTTAATCTATGTCAGAATTCAGAATAGTTGGAGAGTTTACATTGACTATAGGATGTTAAATCAGGTCACTATGATGGGTTTTTTCTACATTCACTTTTTTAATCAGATTCTAGAAAAATTGATAGGGAGAACAAATTATTTCTTTTTGGATGGATTTCTAGGATACTTTCAAGTTCCCATTACTCTAGGGGACCATGAGATAACCACTTTTATGTATCACTTTGGGTATATTACTTATAAAAGTATTCCATTTGGATTATGTAATACCCCAGAGTTAGATTAGTCCAAAAATTACTTATTTTAAAAATAAAAATTCATTTTTTGTGTTTTTAATAAATTCTATGTTTTATGGAAGTTAAATAGTTTTTAATAAATTTTGGAAATTTTCTGAAGTTTGGAAATGACCATAAATTCAAATAAGTGATCGTGAGTTGATTAAAATTATCTAAGTGTCAAGAAACCATATATAATTGATCAACCATATGAAGACTTTCTATCATCCGTATAAAGAAATATGGAGAATTAAATTTTCAAAAACTACTAGAATGACCACACAAAAAATGCATCGACCATATGAACATCTGATCGGTCATGATTGAAATATCACAAAGTAGTCACTTGAATATATGAAAATTTGGTTATTTTGAAAAAAAATAGAACTTTTTTATGACATAAATATATTGTACATTGAAGGTAACAGGTCATATGATAATGCTGAAAATAGGATAAGTATTGGATTGACTGTAAGTTTAGAGTAAGAGACTACATGACCTATCAAGGAAATCCAACAAGATTTTTCTCTAAGTTTTGGAGAAACCATGGATGATCTAAAATGGAACAATTCAAGTGGTTATGTCTAAAAGTATGAATTATATTTTAATATAATATGTTCCAATAAATTTCTGTGCAGAATTTATTGTTTTGTTATATGAATTTAATGTATCTGGATTTTGTGCAGAGTATGAGGGTTCATAATGATGGATACCTAAAATATCTTTTTGAATAAAAATTTTATTTTATAGAAGACTTAATTTAGATAAAAAGTTAATTACAAGTAGAAAAACATGAACCAATTATCTTTTATCAATAATAAGACACTCGGTTTTCATGTGAACTTTACTACAAGATCTGGGAACACTTTTATGTCTTCTCATATCATCTCATAATTTAAGGAAGAACCTAAGAAGAGAAGAGACATTGGCAGAAAAAATGATCTTCAATATTTTGTGGCATCGAGCTTTCACTTCCCCCTCTCTCTATTTTTATTTCATTTGAGATATGATTTAATTTTTTGTATTTCCAATAAATAAAAAAATCATATAGGGAATATAAGAGTACTAAGATACTCTTACTTTATTTCCTTCATACTTTTAATCCCATAGAAACTTTGTAAGATGATTTGTATTAGTTTGGATAGCCCTATATTCTATTGTAATATATACCCAATCTAGGTTAGGGATCATATTTTTATTTTAAATAAATTTTCTTAGTAATGGGTGACTGTCAAGTGGAGAGTGTTAAATCTCATATTGAGATTGAACCTCTTGTATTTTTAAATTCTATCATGTGCTTTAAAGTTTTAAATGACCCTATTTTTTAAAATCTATTTTTCAAAAAATACTTTGATAGATAGATTTTACATGTGATATTTCTATTCTTTACTGTAAATAGAGTAATCTCAAAAGATTAAAATAATCTTAATATTATTATGCCTTATTTTCTATCAAACTTCTAAGAGGTTATTTAAAAATTTTAAATTGGATATACCTACTTTATTAGTTAGTTGGGTGAATTTAAAATTAGGAGATTTTGTTTTATAAATTATTTTAAATGGAAATTTTTATTGGATACTCAATTCACCCCCTCTTGGGTACTCTACTCTAACCAAAATTTGGCATCAAAGGTTTTTGTTTATTTATTATTTTTATTTATCTAGTTTTAACTATGATCAAGTTTTTAAACAAAATATTTATATTTATATTAAATCTAATTTTCTATCTTTATGGATAATAATAGAATTTAGGGGATTTCTATAAAAACCTCCGTACTTTAATGGTAGAAACAATTCTCAATAGAAAATTAAAATAAAAATTCATCTTAAAATTATAGGTTTTCATATTTGTACTATGATTGAAGATCAATATAAAAAACCTAAAACTCATAGATCTAAATGGATTGATTCCACTAAGGCTGGATATGAATACAATTTTAAAGCTATGAATTATTTATATTGTGGACTAGGAAAAGATCAATTCAATAGGATGTTTTCATGTGCTATAGATTTTGAAATTTGGGATACTTTATATGTGTCTCATGAAGTCATATCTAATGTCAAATAAATTTTTTTAAATAATTATACTATTAAATATGATACATTTAAGATGAATCCTGGTGATTATATTTCTCATGTTTATCTAAGTTTAATGAGATTAAAATTATGATTCATGCACTAGGAAATATTATTGATAAAAAGTCTCAAGTGTTTGGGATTATATTATGCTTACCTTATGGATGGAGAGACACTGCAGTATCTATTTTTGAATCATGTGATGTGAGAAAGCTTCCAAAAAAGGATATAATAGGGAAACTGATGATGTATTATTAATAACATAAAGTAAATGATGAGGATACTGAACTAAAGAAACCAATTTCATTAAAATTGTCTCATTCAAAATCCAAATAGGTAATAAATGAAGTGATAACCAGTGTAAGTGATGGTGACTCTGATAGTGATGAATAAATAACCCATTTGGCTAGAATATTCAAAAACTTTATAGAATAAATAATTTATTTATGAAACAAAACATCAAGGGAAAATATAACAGGAAAGGATAAAAGAAGAAATATTTTGACTTTGAAGTTACCTATTGTTAGTGTAAAATGAAAGGACACATCAAAGTTGATTTTCCAAAGTTAATATATAAAAATAATTTTGAAGACTGAGGTAATAAATGCAAGAAAGAAATGAATTATACATGGAGTGACTTTGAGGATAGCTTAGGTGACTTAGATACTAGCTGAGAAGATGTAAATGAAAAAGTAAATATATGCTTCATGGATACTACTTAAGATTTATTACCTATTAATTCTTCTCAAATTTATAATATCTATGAACATAAAACTCATTATGAAAATGATATTTCTATTGAAGATATATTTTAGTATTACAACATTATAAAATATTCCTTTAATGATATTAAAGATAAATATAATATTTTAAAGAACTATTATGTGTTATATGCTTTATTAAATTTGGTCTTCTTGTTGAAAAAGAAAAGAACCAACTAATTCTCATAGAAAATAATGAATTAAAATTATTAAATGAGAAACTGAAGAAATGTATTAAAGGTTTTTTAGTAAGATATAAAACCCTAAATAAACTTTTGGGAATTCGTGCTGTATCAATACAGATAGTCAGTTTTACTTATCATTGAGGATAGAAAAAAGGCTCTATAAAAACTATTTTATTCCTAATTCAAATGGTGTAAATTAATATTTAGTAAATAATACAATTGGGACTTATAAATCTTTAATAATCTAATTTGGACCAAATAGTGGTTATTTTTCAATTTATTTTATGTATATTCATAAATCTAGGATAAATTTTTCAAATAGATATTGAACCCTAAAGCTATATTTCCTAACCTTTCTAGACCTAAACAGATATGGGTACAAAGATCAATGTGTATTTTATTGATTATAGGAATACTACCTAAAAATATCATATAAATATCTATGATATCTGGATAGTGGGTGTTCCAGAAACATGATAGGGTAATTCTCAAGTTTTAAAAGTTTGACTAGATTTGATGATGGTCATGTCACCCTTGGTGATAGTAAAAAAGTAAAAATTATTATCCTTTGAAAAGTTGTAATTCTAAAACATTCTAAATTAGTTTTATTTTTTGATGGCTTGAATTATAATCTGATCAGCATATATCAGTTATGTGATAATGGTTTCCATGTTCAGTTTGAGAATAATTCATATAAGATATATGATTCTAATTTAAATTTAGTGGTAACTACTTTGACGATTAAAAATGTTTCTACAGTGTATTTAAACTCTTCATTTTTTCAAAATGTTTCATGTTTAAATGAATTTCATCATGGATATTGGTCGTGGAATGGGAGACTAGGAAGATATAATATATAATCACTTATAAAGATAGTACAAAATGGTTTATCCAAGGATCTACCTAAACTATATTTCCTATAAGATAAATTGTGCAGTCTCTATGGAAAGTAATATAAAGTATCTTTTAACCCAAATAAAGAGGTTTATATCTCTCAACCTCTAGAACTAGTTCACATGTACTTGTTTGGACCATCAAGAGTTTCAATTTTAGTTGGAAAATTTTATGCCTATGTAATTGTTGATGACTATTCAAGGTTTAAATGTGTATATTTCCTAACTCATAATAGTGAATCTTGTAGTTGTTTTGAAAAGTATACAAAATTTATAGAGAACTATAGTGGACTTATCATTAATAGTGTAATAAGTGATCATGGTTGTGATTTTGAAAATCAATATTTTGAATCCTTATACTCATAGCATGGCTATAATCATAATTTTTCTTCACCTCAAACACCTCAACAAAATGAGGTGGTTGAAAGAAGTAATATAACTCTTTAAGATATATCCCGGATCATGCTTAGTGAATATGAAATAGCAGTATATTTTCCATATAAATCTATAAATACAACTTGTTATGTAATTAATAGAGTATTGATTATACTTCTTTTAAAGTAGACTCTATATGAATTATGGAATGGGAGAAAGCATAAGGTAAATTATTTAAAAGTTTTTGGATACAGAGTTTATATTCTTAATAAAAAGGATAATATAGATAAGCTTTCATCCAAGATAAATGAGTGAATTTTTCCTGGTTATTATATATCTAGTAAAGACTATAGATTCTTCAATAAAAGAATAATTTTAGTGGAATAATCTGTTTATATCACATTTGATAGGACAAATCCACATGAACCTAAATTTACCTTATAAAACTTAAGGTATGGTATGTACAATTTAAATATCAATAAAACCTCAAAGACCAATGATTACGTTGCTTATTTACTTTAAAAATATCTTAGAAAATACTTTTAGAGGAAGCATAACCTAAGGAAAACCTAGAGGAATCTAGTATACCTAGAAACATTATAACCCATAGAGTTCATCCTTCAGATACTATTATTAGAGATCCAAATAGAGGAACTCAAAATTGAGTATCACATAGAAATGGGGTTGAACATTAAGAATTTTATCACATTTTGAACTCAAAAACATTAAGGATAAAATTAGTGATGAACATTAGGTGATGCCTATGCAAGAAGAATTGAATCAGTTTGAAAGGAATAGAGTATGGGAAATAGTTGAGAGACATATTCTTTGGCCATTTTAACTAAATGGGTACATAGAAACAATGTTGATAAATCAGGAAATACTATTATAAATTAATATAGAGTGGTAGAACAAGGTTATATTCAAGAATAAGGTAATAACTATGAAGAAAACTTTTCTCATTTATCTAAACTTGAATCTATTAGGATACTGCTTTCATATGTAGAAAATCTAAATTTCAAATTATATCATATGAATTTCAAGAGTGATTTTATAAATTTTTATATTATTGAGGATATTTTTGTTAAATCAACCCATATATTTTTGAATCCTAATTTATCAAATCATATTTTTAAATTGACAAAAACACACTACTGGAAATTCAGGCTATAGCCACGGTTTAAAATCATGGATATAGGTCCTCAAACCATGGATATAGGTAATATCCACGGTTTGAGAAATCGTGCCTAAGTTTGGCGTTGCTATAGGCCTAAACTTATAGCCACAGTTCAAAACGTGGTAATATCTCTATAGCCACAGTTTAGAACTATGGCTATACTAGAGGAGGGATATAGTTTATTGCCATGGTTAGAAACCGTGGCATTAGACCTATAGTTGCGGTTTTTAACCGTGGAAATAGACCTATAGCCATGGTTTTTAACCATGGATATAGGGTATGTAAAACCATAAAAAATAGCCCCCCACCCCCCTGCACACACCCCCTATTGTAGCCCACCCCCTACAGACCCCTCCCTCCTGGACACTGGACACCCCCAGCCTACATAACCCCCCTGGACATCCCCCCCTTCAAAGCCCCCATCCTGGACAGACCCTGGACACCCCCCGAACAGACCCTAGACACCCTCCCCCCCCCCAGACACACCCTGGACACCCCCCACCCCCGGACAGACCCTAGACACCCCCCCCCCCCATATAGACCCAGGACACCCCCCAGAAAAACCCTAGACCCCCCCCCAGACAAACCCTGGACACCCCCCCCCCCCAAATAGACCCAGGACACCCCCCCCCCCCCCACCAGACCCTGGGCAGCCCAAACCTCCACTCCCCTGGACAGCCACCCCCCACTCTCCTAGACAGACCCTGGACCCCCCCCCCAAGACCCCCACTCCCCTGGACAGACCCCCCATCCCACTCTTCTAGACATACCCTGAACCCCCCCCCCAACCTGGACAACCCCCCAAGAACCTAGACACCCCACCCCTTGAACCCCCTTCCAGTTACCCCCTCCCCCCTGCCAGTCCCCCCTACTAGCCCCCTCCCCCTGCTAGTTCCCCCGTACCCCTGCCAGTTCCCCCCTCCCCCACTGCCAGTCCTGCCCCCCCCCCCAAACCTGGACACCCCCCCAGATAGACCCTGGACAGACCCCCCCCCCCCCCAGACCTTGGACAACCCTCCCCCCAGAACCTAGACCCCCCCCCCCAAACCTGGACACCCCACCCCTTGCACCCCCTTTCCATTTACCCCCCTCCACCTTCCACGCCTACCCCCCCCCCAGATAGACCCTGGACAGACCCCCCAGAACCTGGACACCCCCCCCCCAGAACCTGGACAGATCCCCCTGAACCCCCCCCCCCCCCACCCCACCCACCAAAACCTAGACACCCCACCCCTTTCATCCCCCCTGCCCCCTACCAGTCCTTCAAGAGACCAACCCAACAGAAAAATATATTTATGCATTAAAAAACCAACATCATCCCTTGATGACATCAAGGAAAACAGAAACTCTGTTAACAGTAGACCCAAGCAGTTAAGGACTAAAGCTTCTCTTTAGCCAAAATATCTCAAACTCCAGAAGAAACATCATAACAACTTCATTCAATTTTCATGATCAAGCATGTTCTGAAACTGGAAGGAGTACATTTAAAAGCCCCCATAGTGTAGGTCTACAAACATCCACTATACAGTGCCATTGAGTATAACTGGTTGAAAAAGAGAAACAACGTAAGACAAAGAAGAACCTGGTTATGAGAATCAGAAGAATCTCAACAGCTTAATTTCAAGGGGATTTCATTAAAATTGAATCTTGGATTCTTTTTAAATTCCTCTACCACTTTGATGAACATACTCTTTCTGATATCAAGATATGCATACGCTGACATCTATCCATTTTTATACTGTCTAAATACAGTAGTGCTTGCACAATCATGGAGAAATCATTTTCCATCCAAATATGGTTCGATCCTCTTTTACCAGCAATTTCAACGGCCATAATAATGCCCAAAATTTCTACCTCCAGAGTATTAGATATGCCACATAAACCATAAACGCATTCAATCACTTCTTCATTTCTATCTATGAAGATAGTGACATATCCTAACGGACATGGGTTTTTTCTATAGGAGCCATCAGTGTTGAATTTGATCTAATATCCAAAGGGGGTGTCAAACAAAACTTTTATAGTACTCTATGAGGTGGGAAAGTTACTTGGGATTTGAAGATGTTGAAGCATCATAAAATCAGCAATCGGGTTACTACACTGTTCAGCATGCAGTGAGTCGGCATTTTTTATTGCAACAAGGACCTTCCGAGTGATCATATTCACATTGAAGCATGCACAATTATGCAGAATATCATTCCAACGTGTCCAGATTGCCTGAAAAAGCTTAGCACAAGCTATTCTGAGCAGGACTGTGATCTGCTTTGAGTGAGGCGTTAAATGAATTTCCTCAAGGAAAGAGCAGCTAGAGTCTGTTCGGGTGACATGAATGTTAAAGATTAGCAGCACCTTCTGCTATAAAGAGATAGTTGTTTTACATCTAAGTAATAGGTGATTAATATCTTCCTTATGTTGGTTACAAATCATGCATTTAGATCATAGATATATACCAACTTTCTATAGGTTCATGTCCATTGAGAGTTTATTTGATAATAGCCTCCATAATAGAGTATACCTGGAGGGGGAAATCCATTTCTTATTCCAACTAATAATTCAGTGGGTGTGTCCTTTTATTAAGTGCATGTAGAAACTTTTCGAGTAAATATTTCCATTAGATGTATCCTTCCATAGGAGAATGTATTTTTGATGAATGAAGTTATAATTTTCCACAAGTAAAGCAATATCATCTTGGACTGATCCCATTTCTTCCAGTAGATCCCTGATTCGAATGTTGTGATTGATTCCACCTCTGTCATCATTAACCTTGTTAATAAGGGGTTTTCCTATACAGTTGTCATACCATAAATTTAAGGATATTTCTCATCCATCCATGCGTTGAGGTTATTTGGAAAATCAAGCTTTTCTAGAATTACATAGGAATCCCTATAAGCTAGGTCATTTTCATCATCCTCACTGGATGACTCATCTGAGTCAGAAGAATTGGAGGAGCTTGTTGAAGCATCTGATGAGGCAGACACTTTTTTAGTAGGGGCTAGTTGTGGGGGTATTTTGTTTTGGTCCTTCATGTTGGCATCTAGGGAACGTGTGATAATTGTTCTTTTAAAATTGTAATTATCCCTACATTTATAGGTGTTTCTAGCACTTGGAGTGATGAAGACATCGAAGTCAACCAATGCTTTCTTCCCTTTCCTAGCACTTGATTTTAGGAAGTCTTCTTCCAATTGGCAGGGTTTGTGAATCTCTACATGTGCAAGGGATCTTCATGATCTAATTGCACCTATTCTTTATCTCTTTGTATAGGTTTTCTTGCTTCAAGAATAGGTGAGTCAGCATTGAAGAATTTCTTTCCTTCTTTAGAAGTTCTGAGGTCCACATGCAAGGGATCTTCATGATTCGATTGCACCTCCTCTGTATCTCTTTTTATAGTTTTTCTTACTTCAAGAATAGGTGAGTCAGCATTGAAGGTATCTTGCTTTCCTTCTTTAGAAGTCTCGGGTATGTGCAAGGTCTCGCCATCATAATGGGAGCATGGATGAATCTTAAGAGAGGCCAGGGGGATTCCTGTTATTGGTGCATTTAGTAGTAACTTTCTGAGAAATAGGGGGCATTATGGGGGTTTCCTTGTCCACACAAACAGATTTATAGAGAGGGGTAGGTTGAGGGTCATTACATTGAGTCGCAGATTCATTCCTAGAGTGACCAATTCATGAGCATTTTTTCAGAAAATTGAGGCATTCTAAAATCAGGACATTACCACGGCGTGACCACGGTGTGACCGCGGCATGACCGCGGCATGTTGGCCCAGTCCAACGACATCCGTAGGGCAGCATCTTTCAGCCAGAAGATAAGGGAGCGGGAGGAGGCGGGGAAACATTCCGGTCGTCGCCCCGCTGGTAGAAATTGTGATTAGTCAGTCTCAACACTGATCACAAGACTCATGGAATATTATCATTGCGAACTTCCACGGGGTTTTGTCCTGGAGTAGGGCCAAATCACATAGTGACCGCGGCGTGACCGCGGCGTGACCGCGGTGTGACCGCGGTGTGACCGCAGCGTGACCGCGGTGTGACCGCGGCATGACCGCGGTGTGACCGCGGTGTGTTGGACCAGTCCAGCGACATCCACAGGGTAGCATCTTCTGGTCAGGAGTGAAGGGAGCGAGAGGAGGCAGGGCAACATTCTGATCGTTTCCCCACCGGTAAAAATTGTGATTAGTCAGTCTCAACATTGATCACAATACTCATGGAATAATATCACTGCGAACTACCGCAGGGTGCCATCCTGGAGCAGGGCCAAATCATGGTGTGACCACGGCGTGACTGCGGCGTGACCGCGGAGTGACTGTCGCGTGACCGCGGCGTGACCACGGCATTTTGGCCCGGTCCAGCGACATCCGTGGGGTAGCATCTTCCGGCCAGCAGCGAAGGGAGCGGGAGGAGGTGGGGAAACATTCTGGTCATCACCCCGCCGATAGAAATTTTGATTAGTCAGCCTCAACATTGATCACAATACTCATGTAATATTATCATTGTGAACTATCATGGGGTGTCGTCCTAGAGCAAGGAAAAATCAAGGCGTGACTGTGGCATGACCACAGTGTGACCGTGGCATGACCGCAGCGTGTTAGCCCGATCCAGCGACATTCGTGGGGCAGCATCTTCCGGCCAGGAGCGAAGGGAGCGAGAGGAGGCTAGGGCAACATTCTGATTGTCACCCCATCAACAGAAATTGTGATTAGTAAGTCTCAAAATTGATCACAAGACTCATGGAATACTATCACTACGAACCACCTCAGGGTGTCGTCCTGGAGCAGGGCCAAATCTCGGCGTGACCGTGGCGTGACTACGGTGTGTTGGCCCGGTCCAGTGACATCCGCGGGGCAGCATCAATGAGAACTCAGTTCAGTACACATATGGTGGATCAATTCTTCTATTAGGGAAGTAAAGAATTAGAAAATTTGAGGGAATAATGTTTGACTACTGGAAAACATTTGAAAAATAATGAAACATTCTGGTTAACCTAAATACTAGTGATCGATCTTGAAAGAAGTGATTTCAAAATTGATTCATGTCGAACCCCAGGAAAAAGACGTAGAAGAAGAAGGTAAATGAGACTTCAAGGTACCGAATAATAGATAAGGTTAAGGATGGGAAAATATGAAGGGAAGGAGTAGGCCTAAAGGTGGTTCCAAACCCCTGAAACCTCAAGTCACCAGTGATGCTTAGTAATGTTTCTCATGGGTGATAAATTGTATAGTGGATAGTTTGTAATGACTATGGATTTATTTTTTGGGTTCTTAAAATTTATTTTTGGTGATTTCTAATTAAAATTATTAAGTTTTAATTGAAATTTTATGTTTCGGGTGGATGGATTTAGTAAAGGTGGGAAGAAGTATGTGGTGTTCCTAAAACGTAGTTGATGGGGCCACCAGTTAGCTATTATAAAGCACCATGAACATATTAATTGTGATAGTGGGGGAGGGTTGTCTCTAGACTAACTATTGGATGGTTGATGTTTAGAACCAACAATTTTGTGTCCATTGGTCGGTTGGTGGTTTTCCACTATGTAATCAGTGCCTTCCTTGACCTTTTTTTCATAAGGGAAATTTATGTCATTTTTATCATGGATTTTGGAGGTGGATTAGAATGTAATTAGAGTATCTTTTCCACTTAGTTTCAAATAGGATGATATGGATGGAATGAGAGGATGTTTTCTCAGAAGATTTACAGAAATGAATGCTAATCTATGATGACTAGAGGATTGGATGACCCCTGATATACCTAATTCGGTGAGGTTTGGAGATCTATCAATGTGTAGGAATACCTAGAGGAATACCCCATGGGATCATGAAAATCACAGGTTACATAACATGTAATCTGACATTACTGATACTATGGGACCCCTGGGCTTTGGAAATGGACTTTTGGTTGGATTTAAATATCACATGCCCTGTGACATAGTCACACAACATGGGACCCATCTTAAAAGTCTAATGGCACTTAAAGAGTTTCTTGGTTCAAACAACTATTTTAATAAAAAGAGAGAAACCCCCTACAGGGATATAAAAAGGGTCAAGTATGATGTGTAATTTATGAATAACAACAACATCAAGTATTAGAAAAACATCAATGCAATAAAGTTAAGAAAGGTATACCACTGTGAGTTTTCGCAGATAGTGCACCACTGTTGGAGGGGTTTTATTACAAAACCATGACTTATTTATCAAACGAAACAATTATCTTAACTAACACTTATTCAAGAATTTCAATTTAATATAAACATGAAGAATTAAGAAGTCAACAAAATGCAATTTAAAACATTCCTAAATAAAATAGGCTAGGAGATGGACCCTACCTCAACCTCAAGTCGTGTTTGATTTTGACGACAACAACTCGAATCTTGCTTTTTCCCGCTTGCAAGCATATGCAACTTAACATATATATAAGGACACCTAGCCCCTATGTACATATTTTCATGGCCAAATATGCACGAGGGGGTCCTTAGATATATGTTTATACTTTCATATACCCTTTTACACTTACACGCGTATGCATTTTTCATATCTATACATAAGCACACCTAGCCCCAATATATATATTCATACTATCATGAGTGAATATATATAAAGGGAGAACTTATATATGCATATTCCTACCTATGCATACACATGTAATCCTTCTTCAATGGCGACTCGAATCCACCTCAACGAAATCCAAAACACACAACAAAAATATAAGGAACCCAAAAATCAAAAAAGCCCTAATTAAAATTGGTCCAAAGAATAAAAATGGAAAAAACCTTACCCAAATCTTGAACTCATTGTCTTCAATGGTTGTGTATAGAACTTGTCTTATCATAAGAAACTACCTATAAGAAAATAGTGGGAAAATAAATGAGATATAACAACTTCTTATATATATGTGATCAGTGTGTCAACTGTACATGAAAAATGATACACGAATCCATAACCAACAATGAACAAATAATATTCAAATTGATATGTACATCCCAATACTAAATAACATGATCATTAATAAAGCTCTTTATTTTTCAAACATCACTTTCAATTTCCTATTCAAAAATCAAAAATCACCAAAATATGAGAATAAAGTAAACCTCCATTATCACTTAAAAAAAAGAAATAAGGATTAGACATTGTTCTTAGCTGGGCAGATGATATTGAAGAACAAGACAATTTGATTAATGATCAAATACTCTTAATTGAAATTAAAAATCTGGTCCTAGACACTATTAGGCTATCCACTGAGCAGGAAAAATCCGGCACTAAATTAGACATGATAAAGAACATGGAACCTGTCCTATGTAACAATACACCTTCAATTCTAGTACCCAAACATATGAAGATTTTTAAAGACCCCCAGGATCAGAAGCAGAGCCATCTGAACTCTGTCAAACAGCAGTCTACTTTGGATCCACCTATCCTAGGTATGCCTACTCCTCCCACTATTGCTAGTGGGGTTTATTCTATGAAGTCTGAAAATCTGCTCTATGGACAAAACTTCAACAATTTACTGCTTAGTTCCAAGTGTTCCACATACTCATGCACTAATGTTTTCTCTGATGATTATGCTTCATTAAACTTATGTGATCTAAACATGACTGGCCTAACCCTTGATGCGTCAAAAAACACTAGAAACCGGGACCTAGTTATAACTTCAAGTTCACCACTATCAAAAATAGGAATGAAACCAAAAGGCATGATTTTTCAACTCCCTCTGCTCACAATGTCTATCTCAACAGGGTTGTTCAACCTGAGACATAGACCCTATGTACTGATTTTACTACATATGTTAACATGCCATTAAAACCTGTTCTACATGATAGTCTACCTGTTGTGTTGGAACCGATCCATATGCAGGAAAATAAGAACTCCCTAGAACAGAAACAAAGACTCTCATCTATCTTTGTCAAGTCGTTATCAATAGTGGATACAAAGGCTCAAGGTAATTCCAATCCCCTTACTTTATTAAATGCAGAATGTGCTGCAATGTCTGAAATCTTGGTATCTCAAAGTATCAATGACCTGTCACCGGGCTCGAAGGATACCACAGATTCAGATATGACTACACAAATAAAAGAACCCACAAATAAGAACAATGTCATTTCTCACAAAGAACAAGAAAAGACCACTAATACTCAAGAGGATGGAAGGTCTACTAGAAATAAAAGATCTGGAAAAAAGAAAAAATGGAGTTCTAATTCCAAACACAGGTTTAAATGAAGATCCTTTTTTGGAATTGTCAGGGTATCGCCAAATCTGACACCCTCAATGTTTTGAAAATAATTTTTAACACACATCAACCTATTCTTTTTGATATTGCAGAACCAAAAATCTCTTTATCCTATAAATACTCTCACTTGTGTCAACACAATTATATATTTTCTGGTGAAATCAATAATAATCTAAATTATAATTCTTTATTGATTTTTGCACATTCATCTTTAGAAGATTTTAATGTTTTTAGTATCTCTGATCAGATTCTCACTTTCACCTTTACTATTGATGGTACTCGTATTTACTAATCCTTTGTTTATGCTAAGAATAAATACCAAGAATGAATAATTATTTGGAATGAAATCTCTTATTTATGAACTAACACGAATTCCTCCTGGTTTCTTATGGGAGACTTTAATGCTATTCTTAATTTTAGTGAAAAAAATTGGCCCATCTCATGCCTCTATCTCCATGAGAGAATTTAAATCCTCGATAGAGGGCGACAATATTATTGAAATTAATATCACTGGTGTGAAATACACCTGGTATAGAATACATTACAATAAAGTGGTTGCTTCCAAATTGGACAGAGCCTTTACGAATGTCCCGGCTCTAGATAAATAGGACACTATCTCTAGCATCACTCTTCACAGACTGAACTCTGATCACCATCCTATCCTGGTAAACATTTCCTCTAAAGACATGAAACCGAGGTTACCCTTCCGCTTCAATAATGTGAAGCTCTCTGATGAAGAATGAAATCATGTCATCCAAAACTTGTAGTCCTCAATATCTCATACCAACAATGCCTTTACTTTCAACCTCAAACTAAAACACCTCAAACAGACTCTCAAATCTTGGTGTAACACCAAATCCAAACAAGTTAACAATGAAATTACTCTTCTTGAGAAAGAACCCTATGATATCCAAAATAGAAACACCAACTCTGGCCTCCACACCGATCCCACACAAGAAAAAAACATTGCGGTCAATCTCAATTCCTTGCTCACTTTTAAGGACAACATGATAAAGCAAGCTTATAAAGTTAAATGGGTAACTGATGGTGAAAGAAATACCAAATTCTATAACTCCATCCAAAGAATCAAGAAGTCTTGCATACCCCCTTCCCCCATCCCCAGCACCACCCCCCCTACACATCCCCATCCCCCCCTGCACATCCCCAGCCCCCCTGCACCACCCACCCTGCACTAGCACCCCCCTGTCCCTGCACCAGCACCCCCTACCCAACCCCCTCCCCCTTTCACCCCCACTTGCCTAAAAATATCTTTCTTAAAAATCCCCACATTTTAAAAAGAAGTATGAAAACTCATTTCAAAAAGAAAAGAACATTGAAAAGAATCTCACTTCCTTAAAAAAATACAAAATCCATTTCATAGGGTAAAATTACAACTTCCCAAGTATATAATTTTAAAAAATATTAACACCAGATTTGATAATCATGAACTTATTTAAAATAAAATTTCACTCAAACTTCATAAAGTTATCCTCTATTATCAAAACACCTCATGAATTTCATCATAAGACCAAAAAATTTCCTAAAATCTAATTTCATTTTAAATCATTTCCAAAATTATATAATGTAATCAAACACTTTCAAAGAATCGTGTGAAAGTCAAAACAAATCATAAAACCAGTTTTTTTTAATCCAAAACATTCATGAGTCACATTTTTAAATTAATCACAGAAAAGGTTTTAAATTAAAATACTTCGTGAAATGTGTTTTCATTTTAAATTATTTCCCTTTTTTTAACCTTACTACTCTTGAAAACATTATACGTGATATTCAAAATAATTTACAAATAATCCCCCAAAACCGGTTTTGGAATCAAAAAATTTCAATAAATGTACTTCTGTACAGAAAAATTGAAGCACCAAACAAAATAAAACCATAATGTGTCATAACATACAAAATACATTACGATAACACCAAAAAATCACTAAAACTTCCTTTGATATATCTCCCATGGTTTAAATTTCCTTAGGATCCATTGGAAAACAAAATAGGTTTACAAAATAAACCCAAAATTGATGAAAAGATGTGCATGACTTGGCCACATGGTTTAGCTGACCATACACCAATCATACAATAGCATCTGAAAAATTTCTGAGACCACACACATAGGATCTATATATTTTTTCAGACCAAGTTATATGATGATGATACTTTGGTTCCTTCCTAATTTCATTCCAAATCTTGAAGAAATCCCCCAAAGTATCAGATATAACTCGATGGGGATCTAATCATCATTATCAAAATAATTAAAACTAGAATCCAAATCAAATATTGAAATAACAACTACCCATGGAAACTCAATTTTTGTTATGAAAAGTGGTGATCAATAAACTACTCGTGAACTACCTATTGAGTTCTGATGATGATCGTATCTTATTTATACTAATACGCACTCCAAATAATAATAGAATCCTCTAATACCATTTTGTAATGAACTGGACCAGATCAACCTGACATGTCACCCAACCCGGATCTCCATAAAGCCCAAATAATGTCTCTAATTGTTGTTGGATGGTGACAAGTGTCAAGGTATCAAAGTATAACAATTGGTAATGGTTTCACCCTCTAAATATGAATAACCACATCAAGGACTCCACCCATAAATCCAACATCACTCATCTATACATCGGTCACTCATGCACAAAATAAATAGTTTCAATATAAACGAAACAATCTAACATAGTATAATATTTTAAAAATAATAAAAGGTAAATCACATCATCACATAATAAAGTAATAAGAATAATCCCAAGTATATAATAAACTAAAAGAAATATCTGGGCCAACAAGGATTATATATAAACATCCAAAAATATGACCAAACCCGGATCACTACTAACTACCTCCTTATGACCCACAATCCCCCATACCATCCTATACCATCTATCATCAAACCAACTCGAACATTAAACAAGGTAAAAGAACATAATATGGCCTCTTGAAAGTAAACATGAAATTTTCATACACCCATTGGTGTATGCATGATGTGAACTAAACTGTGCCTAGTAGGATTTCACTAAGGAGTTTGAATAATTCCTTTGAAAATAAATTTTATTAATGATAGTTTAAAATATAAGTAGTGAATAGGTTTTTCACAAGATGGTGTAAATAAAAAGTGTAACATTCCATAACTTATTTTATAAAACAATTTCCATTTTTATTTTAAAAGGAAATTCTTTCAAACTAAGGAAAAAGGAGTTTCAAGTCCATTAAAATAGAACTAATCCTTTTACCTTTTTTCCAAATCCATATCTCAAAACCACACCTTTAAATCAAACACTCTTTTCTTTAATAATATACTTAAAAAACAATTTTTTAATTCAGTTTGAATATAAACCAAAACCATAACTGAAATAGAATATAGAAACATAACATGCACCAAGATATCAATGGGAAATTGATAATAATAAATAATTGAAGTAATAGTGGGGATAAAAATAAGGCATGGGATGAGATCCTCTAATCAATATTCAAATAATTTTAGACATTATATGGAACTCATTAGGCTCTAGAATGGGTGATACTAGACCTAGTTCATCATATTACTCATTGGAACCCTATGTGAAATCAGATCATCCCATTTAGCTTCCCCTTTTAGGTCTCTCCACATATAAAATAGACCCCTGGTAGGGTGCTAATCTTTTAGGGCACTATCTAGCTAACATACACTAAGCTAGCATCGCATGTCGCTAGACCTTCCATTATTAACCTAAGTTCCCATGATAAATCAATCTAGTGGAGGTAGAAAATCAAAATAATCACAAGAATCGATAAAAAATTATTTTAAATAAATCTCATCTCACCTCAAACATCAACTCCCTCACAAGAAATAACTCCTTTAACTTCGTCCATATCAAAAATAGAATACAACATCCCTCCTAGAGAGCCACAATTCAAATCAGGCATAATCAAAACAAGGGGAATAATTGATGGTCTGATACTCATTATAAAAATATCTTATATAAAGTGAAAATATTCCTTTTCAGAAACCAACTAGGAATGCCAAGTCATTTTAACCATTTAAAAACCGACCATCACCTTCTTTATAACTATTTTATGTGAAAGCACACTTAAAATAATTTTTAAAACTAACTACCTTTTCATTCAAGTGATTTTAAAATCCATTAAACCGATTTTATTTCAAAAAATCCTTGAAAATCATACCAATGCCCAAATGGGTTCAAATACCTTTTTTTATATAAATTGTTTTAAAACAAGCCATATAGGCATTCCCACAAATGATTTTCAATTAAAAAAATTAATTAAAATTTAGAAAACCATTATAAAACTTTTATTCCAAGAGATAAAAACATTTATAACACTTTTTAAACCTACAATATCTATTAAATATTGATTTACTTTGATAAAAAAAAGTTGTAGAAAACACCAAACAAAAAATGACATGATAATTAAAGTAAATACACAAAAATACCTACCCCAATCCAAGAATAACTGGTTCAGCAAAAGATATTAAAGGTATAATTTCATGAAATGTCAAAAAAATTTGTATAGATTTGATAAAACATAGCTATGAATAACTGATAACAAAATAATGAACCCATAATTGTTCATAAAAAGGAGGAGGAGGATCACCAGGAGTGGGTTGGGCGCGTCGGAGGAGGTGGGGAGGCCACCTAGGAGCAGTGTCAGTGGGGAGAGTTGAGGTGTCCCTCATTTGGTGGCAGCATCCGGGGAGGAGAATCGGAGATGAGAGATCCCAGTGGGGTTGTTGCGTTCGGTGGCAGTGAGGGGGACCATTGTGAGGGTTGTCGTCACGAGGGGCACCGTCGGTGGAGGAGGATTGGGTAGAAGAGAAGTCGTGATGGGCACCGTCAGGGAAGGAGGGTCGCACGTAGAGGGTATCGGGGAGGAGG
The DNA here is from genome assembly GCA_963277665.1 of Viscum album. NCBI lineage: Eukaryota > Viridiplantae > Streptophyta > Magnoliopsida > Santalales > Viscaceae > Viscum > Viscum album. The sequence continues at coordinate 162,400,992 of OY728139.1, read as the reverse complement.
GCGCTTCCGTGAAGGTCGAGGGTTCGGAGGGTCACGCGCAGAGGGTATCGAGGAGGAGGGCACCACTGTGAAGGTCCGGGAGTATCAGGGAAGAGGGTGCCAGAGGATATCTGAGGGTCGCACGCAGAATGTATCAGGGAGGGGAGGGAGGAGGACCCCAATGAATTTTAGAGGAAAAAAAAAAGAGACAACACATTTTATCCATGCAGGTTCACTCATTCATGGAAATAGAGAAGCTATAGCCACAGACCTATAAAACCGTGGCTATAGGTCCGTGGCTATAGCTTAAATTTCTAGTGGTGACATTTTCTGGTTTAAAATAAGCACACAAATATTCGTATAATGGTCTCAACACTTTTCTTATTTCAAATGGTTTTACAAAAGGTGTTATTGATCCTACCATATTTATCAAAATAAATTCAAAAGATATTTTGGTTGTACAAATATATGTTGATGATATTATTTTTGGTTCTTTAAGAAGTTCTTTAAGTACCGAATTTTTAAAACTAATGAAAAATTAGTATGATGGGAAAACTAAAATTATTTCTTGGTTTTAAAATTTTTCAAAATAAATAAGAAATTATTTTAAACCAAAATACACTAAATATATTTTAAAACATTTTGGAATGGATTTCTAAAAATAAAGTGATATTCTAATAATCCAAAATTGATCTTGATGAAACTGAGAAATTAGTTGATCAAACCATTTATAGTGGAATTATTGGGAGTTTACTTTACTTGAAAGATAGCTGACATGAAATTATGTTTAGTGCGTGTATGTGTGCTCAGTTTCAAGAAACCCCAGGGCTATCATTTAAATGTTTTCAAAAGTATTTTTAAATACCTTAAAATTATATCCAATTTAGGATTGTTCTATTCTAGAGGATATTTTTTTATTTAATTAGATATTCAAATGTATATTTTTTATGTAAGTTAGATAGAAAAAGAACCTTTGGAACATGTAATTTGTTTTGAAAGTCTCTATTATCTTGGTGCATTAAAAAATCATAATTAATTACATTATATAAAAGTGAAGATAAGTACATATTTTCAAGTAGTTTTTGTGTATAGATTTTGTGGATGAAACACACCTTGCTAGACTAGGGATATCATTCTAGACATGTCTGTAATGAAACAAAATTTATCAGTAGAAATTCCATTCTTATAATTATTTCATATATCATAAACCACATAAAATCACATTGAGGATACAATATAAACTTTATAAATGAAGAATGAATTAAATAAGAGGTATTTTTAGAAGTTAAGAAACTTATAACAATGGAATGGTAACTTGAAATTTGAAATAGTAGTGTGAACATTGGGAATAGTAACATCATATATGAAAGTATAAATAAAATTTAGGCATCTTATAAATGAAAATATTATATAATTATATCATATTATAAGTAATTAAATATTTTAAAATTTATTAATTAAGTGTTGGTATTTTTAAAAAAACATAATTTTTTATTTATAGTTTTATAAATAATATAATTATTTTAAAAAAAAAATATTTTCATAAAATATATTCATAAATTAACATTTTTTTGTCCTATGATTATATGTTACTTTTATGAGACCTTAATTAATTTTTCAAAGTGTTATAAAATCAGTTATAATTTTAAAATATGTATTTTTTGAGTAAATGATGATTTTAATTAAAAATTAAATTTATCATATTTACAAAGTTATTTTCATAAAATGGAGTTTGTTTTTTAATTCTACACATCAAAAAAATGGTTAGGGTGATTTTTTTCCCTAAAATACTTAAATTTTTTTGAATAGTAAAATATGATAATTTACGATAAATACAAAATACATGAATTTTTGAGTCATTATTGATGTAAGGATGATGTAAGAATAATAATATCTAAAAATACTTCTCCTTTTACTTTATTTATTTATGGTAATGAAAACTATTCATAGTCTTGATCCAAAATAATAAATTAATGAATGAAATAATGAGAAAATGCCCCTCTCCTCCCATATATATACCACCCCTCACCATCTATTCTCCTAACAACTTCCAAGATTTTAGAATTATCCAAATTCTTCCCAAACATATTCCCAATCCCCTTACCCATTTCCAAGAACATCTGGTCTCAACAAGAGACCAAACATATGTTCTTTAAAGAGGTTCTCAAAGAGGATAATTCAAGAGGTAAACCCCTCTTTCGATCCCATTTAATTTCTTTTAATTTCTTTCAATTTCTTTTACTTTTATTATCCTCTCATAAAATAATATATACAAATGTGCATGATAAATCCAGTGTATTTTATATAATTTAATGCTATTATGTTAATATAATATCCATCATTTACCCCCCCCCCCCCACCCTCTTTTATTCTTAAAATGAAATCATCGCCCATGATGTGTCAATTTACCGACATCGTGGATGATATGCTTTTATTTTCCTTTAATGACTTCAAGGATGTTCATAGAATCACTGTAATGGATGTTAAATATTTTTAAATTTATTTTATAAACCCTTTTATGTTCTGTAACTAACATATATACAAAATATTAAATAATAAAACAAAATGAGTTCGTTGTGATCGAAAACCGCTAAAATTAATCTAAACAATTGTCATTAACATGTTATCTAATGATTCATCCTCATATATAGAAAAAAATATACAACCAATTAAACTTTTTTATGTTCATTAATAACAAATAATTTCAATTCAGTATAATTATACCTATTCTACATGAACTTTCATACTCATATTCGAGTGAACCGATCATGAAAACCAAGGAAACGAATACTCTCGAACGATGAAATTAAACTATATAACTCATTGAAAAGCACATAAATTAACTTAATAAAACTATAATGAATCAAATTCATGTATAAAAGGTTATTTCTTTTTTAATTAAAGAATTTAATTTAATTATCTAGGAAATTAAAATTAATAAATCATTCAGACATAAGGTAAGGGGATTCTCAAACCCAACTCTCTTTCTTTGGGTTTTCCCTCTTTCACTCCATTTTCAATATGTATGTTAATTTATTGTTCCATAAATATCATGTATTTTTCTTTAAATTTTATTTTCTAAGATATGAATCTCTCAAATATGGTTTTCTGAAAAATGAAAATATTTTTCCAAAAGAACTCTTCTTTCAAAAAGACACATCTTTTACTTCTCTTGAGTTTGTTTCTTCTTTGATAAAGATTGATACCAAGCATATTTTTTCCTTTTAATCTTGGGAACTCCAAATTTTATGAATGAATTATTTATTAAATGAAACTTATTCCTTTACATGGGTTATTTTATGTTCAAGATTGATATATGTTCTATGTGGCATACATGAAAATGTAAATGTTATGATGTGATGGGTGCGCCCAGAATTATATAGCACATGAAAATGTTATGATGTGATGAGTGCACCCTTAATTATATAGTGCTCTAATTCATTTGGTAATGTGATGATTCTCATGATATAAATTGAAATATGTGTGAACATGATATTGTCTTTGTTCACAACTATGTGTGGTATTTGACCACTAAGACATGATGTTTCATTTTTATGCATTTCTATATTTCATGCCTTTGCCTAATGCTTACAATCGTGATTATGATGATGGTGTTATGATGATGATTATTCTCACCCATGTTTAATTTCTCTTATCCATCCTCTTACTAGGATTTTAGCTTGCCCCTTATTTTCATGTATATTTTCAAGTGATTACTTGAACTAAGGAGAACAAGAGGGAAAATAAGAAGCTAGATAAGAAGGAATTAAATATATGTTTATATTTTATTAAGTAAAAGTTATGTATGGTCCTTTTTTTCAAGACACTAAACCTTTGTATCCTAGATTTGTATCACTATTATGTTGTTTATCTTTAAAATTATGTAATATCCATGTAAGAAAGTGTAAACCGTGAAAACACAAGTGCTATTAATATTTCTAAAAAACCTATATCTTGATATAATACATCACTTTTTGAGATACCATTTTCAAAAAGAGGATATTACTCTATAATTCATTAGCACATAACATCAAATTTCTAACATTTTTACAAATCCTATAAATCACGAGAGGTTAAATTATATTATACATGAGTTAAGGATGAAAAATTATGTTTAATTATTTTATTTGGTATATATTTAAGTATTAATTTATAAAATGTAATAAATTAATATGTAATGATGAGTTCTTCTTATATTGAATATTTATTTATTTTATTTTATTTTCTTTTAAAGATATCATATGTATTTAAAGTATTTTAAATATACTTAATATGTTTTTTTAATTTTACTATACATCAATCCCTAAATGATTTTAATAATCTAAAGTAGAATATGAACCACCACGTTCCTTTTATAACCCAATAAAACCCCTCTTTAAACCCTTACTTTATCAAAACACTAGCTTTATGATACCTAAATCTTAGTTGTAAGTGGTTGAGATGAAGATATTTTTAAAGTAAGATACTTATGATGATTCTTATTCTTCCAAAAAAAAAAGGCAAGCACAATTGGATCTAGAAAACTCTTTAATCCATATCTTTTTTCATGTGAAGTAACTCCAAAGAAAAAATTATATGTTTACTAGTTTATATAAATTCATTCTCTAGTTTAAAGATTCAAACTTCAATAAGTATAGAATGAATTATTCTTGGATAATAATTAACTTTTCTATCCTTGTTTTTTGAAGGATTTTTATATGAATGTAGTTTTTGAATTTTGAGATCAATTTAAACTCATTAAAACCATTGTTAACAATAATGAATATGAAAACCCAAAACTCACACTCCTAGATCCTGTGATAAAAAAACTATTTCTTTAAAATAATAAAAAAATATCACTTTTAAAACATAGGGTGATCACAAAAATTTCTTAATAAGGGGTTTTAAAATAAGTGATGAAATAATTTATCTTTAAAAATTCTATAAAAACTCCCTTGAATGAATTTCCTTTTATATAAAATATAAATCATTTTATATAATAAATATTTTTTCCCTAAATAAAAATTTAGGGTTTTTAAAATCCATAAGAGATACTTATCAAAACTTTATTTAAAAAGACTAATTATTTTAAAAACATAATATCCTTGGAAAACAAAAAATAATTTGAAATAAATCTAGTATATCCTTCGAAAACTTGAAAAAATTTCTTTTGAAAATTATATCTCTTTATGTAAAATAATGATACTTGGAAAACAGTAAGAAAACCTTGAGTCCACTAGGAATCCTAAAGAGTTAAACATCATTTTTTGGAAAACTTCCCCTTGAGGTCAGGGGTTTTTTCCTCATTCCTCATCATCATGATCAATACCCAAGTGCCAAATTTTTAAGCAAAATGTTTTTTAAAATATTTCCTTTCACAATATAAATTCATTAAAAATAACCTTTCAAAAATATTATATATATTTAATTTCTTTTAAAAGGGGAAAATAATTATATATATAATAAAATTAACAAAATGAGCCTTAAAAAAATTAATGCTTTCTTAAGGATTAAAATAAATCTATAAATTCAAAGGCAACACTAATAAATTATTATTTGGAATTAAACTTAAACAAATACTTTCCATAACATGTATGTGAAATTACAAAGAAAAATATAGTGCATGGACATAAAATACATGTGATCATGAATGAAATATAAGAAATTTAAAAGATTATTTCATACAAAAAATTATATTTTAAACACTTTAAAACGTCCTTGAAAACAAAATTATCTTATAAAGATTTGTAAACATTAAAATGGGAATTTTAAGAAATAAATACCTCATATAACATATCTTTGGATAAATAATTTTAAATTAAATTCTTAAAATAACCTCCTTATAAAAGAGGGTTTTAATCAAAACATTTTCCAATATAATAAGGGTTTTTCCTTGAAATATTAAAAAAATAAGTTTGAAATCATATCCCCTTGCAATTAAGGTTTTTAAAAAATAATATAATTTTGAAAAAATAATCCCTTGCATGAAAAAGTAGTTTTGAAGATAGAAATTAAATTGTTTTTTCCTAACCTTGTATTGAATGGATGAATTGAAAATATTTCCCGCTAAGATATCACCTCACCACCAGAACCATAGGACACTTTTTAATATTTACATTTTAAGGATTTGTATAAAAGTGATAAAAATGGTATGTATAAATATCCACCATAGGGGTGTTACTTAATTTATATTGATGAGATAAGGAAAATTTATTGAAGCAAGTGAAGGTTTTGTTTTTTTAATAATTATCCACTCGCCTGAATCCATGTACAAAAATAACAATGAAGGAATCTTGCATTTGTACATGGGAAGGCTTTGCAAGGATATTATCTACCCAGTATTTAATTTATATTTTATCTATATATCCACCATCATAAATACATATAGTTTTTGTATATATTGTATTTAAATGGTATTGACATTGTTATATATATATATATAAATGGAAACTGTTCTTATTGAAGAGTCACTCCTGTAACAAGAGATCTCAAAGACAATTATCCCACAATAATCACAAGATGAGTACTAATTCACACACACACACACACATATATATATATAAATATATATATTGATGTATAATATTTATATTTATATTAAATTTCTATATCTGGTGAAAAATGTTGAAGAAGATGACAAATCTAGGAAATCTAAATCATGTTCCAAATGATCAACCGTGATAAATTGGTTGTCTTAATATGAAATATATCATTATAAAATATATTAATTCTATGATGACCCTACAAAACCATCACTAAAGATAATGAAAATTCTAATTTCATGCATATAATACAATCTTTAAATTTGATTATTATATATATATATATAACTCACTCATACCAGCTTCGTCGCATGTCTTACAGTTCTCAAGAAGAAAAAATATGCCAATAAACTTGAAATCAAAACTGTTGAAGTAAAACTGATTTTGGAGGCTTGGTGGAATCATGAATTGTATGATATGATTTTGATTTGAATAGTTCATTGGTTTTATTACCATATACCAAGAAGTAAATGGTGATAGAGACATCATTGATTCGCAAATTAGTGTAGTTCAAGAGATCCTAATGCATAGGGTTTATCTTCCATGTTTAGTAGCTTGAGGACTATGGGCATGTTATTGAAATAAGAATATAGTGGATAAAGAAGATGTAATTGAGATTGGATATCTATAGGTCATGAATTCATGGAAGAATATGATTCTTGTTTTAGAAGAATAAGTAGAAAATTAAGGAAGTTTAGGTTTAGTTTTTCAGTAAGAGGATAAAAAATCAACTAGATTGGATAACCTAAATCAAAATGATCAAACAACCCTCATTTTTTATGTTGTTTTTAAGTGGAGCTATAGTACCCACATACTATGATCCCATATTAGATATTTTACCAGTCTCACGATCACTTGTAACATTCCATGTTCCATTCGAAATCTGATGTGAGTAACCTAGGGTCCACTCCTAGTACCACACTACACACACTAGACTGCATGGGCTACACCTCCCTATGCAGGCACACCTACCCACGTTCTTATACAAGTTCTATGCACCCACTATGCTTACCCAATTACAAGAACTTCACTCATGCCACCAGGTGAGCTAATCAGGCTGCCTCTCCCTTATGGTTGAGATTTCTATCATAAAAATGTAGATTGAGGTGACCCTTGTGGTTTGTTTGGTTGGATATATTTTATTTTGACTTAACTCTATAAAAAATGTTAAAAATTATTCCACAATTAATTATATTTTAATAATTTAACTATTAAATTATCTATCCTTTGGTAACAAAATAAGTACAAATTTCCTATAATAAATATTATAATTTGTACATAACACTTCTTGGGTGATAAATAAAACTAAAATTTAAATAATTATTTTATAAAAAATTTAAATTAATTAATATCTTATTTCCTATTCAAAAATATTCTAATGTTTATCTCCTGATCAACAATATTATACTCTATTCATTAAATACCCCTTTAAGAGACTTATTTTTACAATATAAAATCTACACATTCTAGTTTTTGCACTCTCAAGGAGGTTTCCCATATTTCTACTACTCTACATGCTTTTGCTCATCGTCTTTGGTGGATTCCTACTCATGGAAAAACCTAATGATGCAAGATATGATTTTGGTGATATTTTGTTTATTTTATATTATACACTTTTATTAATAAGGAGTATTGTAAATTTATTATTCTCAGCTCCCTAGTTGGTAGTAGACTTCGGAATAGATATTCTTGTATTGAAATTTGGGTTAGTGTATTCTTTTCAATAAAATTTAATTCAGGTTATTTTAAGTCATAAAGACTTGTTTACTTGTAGCATTCTATTAAAAAGACATAAAAATATCAGGATTATATAATGAATTTAAGTTGTCTCTAATTATTTGGGATGAGAGATTAAAATTAAAACATCAAGGTGAGTATAAGGATTACTAAAGTTCTTATCCTTTGAATTGTCCACATTTTTATATTGGAAGTTATTTAGAGGAATTAACTGGTGATATTAATTGTTTAAGGCCTAATACTGGTGAATTAAATAGAGAATGTAGGATATTACTAGATTTTATATAGCATACCATCTTCCCTAGAAAGGTGTATTTCAAAATTATTTGATATTAAGACATATTCCATATATATTTTATGGTTCATGGAATTTAGATAAATGTACCTAGATTTATGATGATACATATGGAAGAGTTGAGTAAGACTTCCTCAAGATTTAATACTCTACCTTACCCTAAGTTTATTTTATCTCTACTCGAACATAATAGACTTATTTCTAAGGGATTAGAAAAGTCAATACGTTCAAGTGGTATTTATCTTAACCAAACCACTTGAAAAGGGATTAAAATTAGATAGAATCCATAGAAATGATGTGGGTAGTAGATGAGAATAATATTTATGAGTGTTTCAATACTATAAGGAACATTACTAGACTGACAGATAGAATGGATATAGGAATGGATCTTGAATATATAGTTAAATATGATCATTCATATGATAATAATGGATATCAAGAAACTACTGAAATTGATGAAGATTCCAAATGATCTAATGAAGATATCATGGGATTCTTTTATAGTCTAGAATTTTCCAATGATACTGAAGTCCCAAAAGAGGATGAATCGGTAAGGTAAGGAGTAGAAACTTCTAAGTGGGAAATGACCCCTGGTTTTACATTATTTGGACCCAACATCACTAAATTTCAGAGTGATATAGATGAGAATCAATCTACAGACATTCCTTCCATGTTTGATATAGGGGAACACTTATTTTTTATTTTACACCTCCTAACTCTCCTAAGATTGACAAAGATCCACCTGCTCCTAATGATGGTGCAGATGAAAATGATGGTGATAGCCCACCCAAACCTAGTGGACTGACCATTTATATTATACTCAATACCTTATATAATGTTGAGTAATCTTTTTCATATTCATTTCTTTAGTAACTAGTTCAAATAGATCTTCTATAAAAACTATTTATATTTACTCCTCAAGGACCATATGTGACATCTTCTCCTAGAAATGTATCAGATAACCTTTTCCAAGGTGATCCCATTTATGATTCATCTCCTAGGACTAAATATGTACTCCTTAAAGATCTATATTGTTTGGTTCAATAGATTGAGAAGCCACGATATGAATCTTCAAATAATTAAGGCTCTATGTTGAGACCTTTTGAGTTAGAGTTCAATGACTCAACTCCAAACATCAGTCTTGCTTCATCTCCTAAAGATAAAAATGATTCTCCTTAAATAACTACAACTAATTATACTTAATTAATTGCCTTATATAATTTAATTCAATTCAATAATGATTTTCTGGATGTACTAAAAAAATTTGTTCTTAGTATCATCAGTGATAATGAATATGATAGGCAGGAAGATATTTCCCTTACTATTGGGAGTGTGGTTGATCATATTCATCCCAAGATATTTCTAAAGTCATATGGATCATGGGTTTGTAAATTTTAGAGCATATATGGAAGGTTTATAGGGATATGTTTGATCCATTTAAACAAACATGATTGATATAATAACTATGTTGGATATTATATATCTCTATGTAATTAGACATTATTATAGGCCTTCTGCTCCTCCTCCTACATCTATTTCTATATATGATAATCATATCTAGAAAAAATGGGCATGAAGAAATAAAAAATATGTTAGATAATTTTAAGTATGTACGAAATAAAGTACTAATGGATGTTTTTATCTATGGTGATAATATTTAGGACACTATTAAGGTAGAAACAATGAATAATTCCAAGGATAAGGATGTCATTAAGGGAGATATAAATTATTATCTCTATATAATTTTCACTAAAGAGAATCTAAAAACACTATTTATATCCTTAAACTAAGATCTTAAGATTTCTCTCTTAACCATAGACTTCAAAGATATTGTGGAAAATATATTAATCATTACACCTCTGATAGATTAGTTTGTGCTAGAGAAGGATGAGTCCTTATAGTATATAGAGCAAGATTCTGGATCTATGTCATCCATTACCAAACTATTGGAGCCCTATATGTATGTTTTCAATTCTCTAGTTCTATCACTTATAGCTCTTCTTGTACCCAGTATATCCCCTTCTCCTACCCAAGTGTCAACTGTTACAACTACTCTAGCTTCTATAACTACACCTACTCAAGCTTCCACTACTTTACCTACTACACCACCTACAAGACATTTTTCTATTAGCCTACCCCAATCCCTTCATCAGATATGGCCTATTACCAAGACCCATGTGATTCTAGGAGATCCCTCTACTCCTCACCCTACACCATCTCCAAATATAGTTATTGGTTAAGGAAAGGGCCTAATTGATCCTTCGACCATTCAAGACTGTGATGACTCGGATTCTGATTAGGGAATTTGATAGGGCCTTATGTAACAAATTATTTTTTAATATTAATGAAATCTCTTGTATCTAATTATTTTAACTTTATTTTTTATACTTTATTTATTTACTATATACATTTATTTCTCACCATTTCTATAATATTTTCGATATTCCCAAAAGGGAGAGTAATTTATGTCATGTTATAAATATTTTTTTATTATATGTTATAGTATCATTATGATTTTATGTTATAGAAGATTGTAATATTTAATTAGTTTATTATTGAATTTTTTTCATTTACTTATTCCATTATTTTTCATCACTTAAAAGGGGAATATTTTTAGATTAGTACACTAACTCCTTATTTTAATAATCAAAAATCATGTTTATGTGTTTCTTAAAAATTAGTTTTTATATAAGTTAAATAGTTTTATATAAATTTTGTAGATTTTCATAAGTCTAGAAATAACTATAAATCCGGACAAGCGGTCATCAGTTGAGAAAAATTATCTAAGTGCTTAAGCGACTATAAGAACTCGATCGACTGTATAAATACTATAAGTCCCTGACCTTAAACATTAATTAATATTGAGTTAAGTCAATAATTTTAATTTATTTCACATTTAGGATATTTTCAATTTTATATATTTAGATAATTAGGCCATAACTCTTACATAACATCATAAATATTACAAAGTAGACACTTCTACTCACTATCCATTTTTTTCATAAAATAAAAAAATGTTTAAAAAGAAACATGGTTTCATTTTATGTCTAAACTTTATAATTTTCCCTTGATCTAATCCTTGACTCCATTATTCTTTAAATCCTATGAAAAACATTTCAAAACTTAGTATGAGCATAAAAATCTCAATAATGGATACACACGGAAGGAAAATTGTTATACTTGTAAAAACATGTAATCTATGAATACTTAAACATAAAGTAATAATTTTCACTTTTAAGAAGTAGTAAATACACTTCACTGAATATAAAATCAATGATTAACTTTTGTTAGTCAAAATATTACCATAAAACCTATAGAAATAACATATAACATATAAAGGTAACTTTGGACATAATCATACTTATATGAAATAACCATACGATTGACTTCCAGACATATCACTAAATGGAATAGTCATACGGTTGACTTTCATACCTAATGAAATAGAGGTTATAACATAAAAACTGACCTTTATTTTATCATAAAACTACCCATTATTAGATTATCACATAACCACCCATCTTTGGTTTATCACGTAACCACCCGCCAAATGTTCAAGTACTATTATATAATCATAACACATAAAAGATTTCAATTATTAACATTTCACTTATAAAACTTCATTTTAAATAAAAAGAAATCATTTTAAGATATTTAAATAGTAAATCCAATTTCAAAAAAAATTCAATACCAAAATACCCAAAAAAAGTGAATAAGATATTTTTTTATTTTAAAACATTAACACTTATAGAGGAAGCTAAATATCAAATAATGATTATGGTGGTGGAAAAGTCGTTGTCATCGTATAAATTAAAATTATTCTTTTTTTCATTTAGTAAAACACATAATATACAAATATTACTTTTGAAAACCATTGAATAAAATTATAAGAAAAAGGGTATTAATATACACCATATAAAATAATGTGGTGTAAATTATCAAAATATGCCTCAATAAAAGGAGACTGAGACGAAGTCTCTTACCTCGAGTCTGAATCATCTCATTTAGTTATTTATCTTCCATAATAATAAAATTATTTTAATTTATACTTTATTGGTAACATTTTTCATGTTCATTATTCCTTTAATATCACTTATTACCATGTTATGATAATTACATAATGATTTAAGTTCACATCAGATGTTTTGTCGATATCCGGTACTTGAGTCAAAAATGAACTTAGTATGATGTCAATAGTCATTGTGGTCATAAGTAATTCATATCCAGAATAATATTCATGATATTATTATCATTTTTATACATAAATTATACCTTTAAAACAAAACATTATGTTTGGTTATGAAAAATCATCAACATTATAATCATGGAGATGGTAAGTCATACGTACGCATGAGTAACATTTTCCATTTTTCATTGATCATTATAGAAAGAATTTAAGAATTATTTTATCTTTAAATAATGATCATAAAATCATTAATATCATATTAAAAAATTTAAATATACTTATATATATCATATAAGTGTTATAATAAATAAAAATGAGTCACATCACTTCGTGAAGGTGATAGTTCACACGTACGCATGAACGAAGTTCTCATTTTTATACACATGGAATGTAAGAAAGTAATTGATATTATAAGGCCCCAGCCTTAAACCTTACTTAATCTTGAGTTATTACAAGATTACACATTGAGGATATTTTCGGGTTTAGAGTTTTAGAGAATTAGATCATAAAACTTGCATTACATTCCACATATAAACAAAGTGGTTACAGAAAGATAGTATTCTTCATTCCCATCAATGGAAAAACATTTAAAATAAAACATGGATTATTTCTTGACACATTCTTGACTCTATCATCTTATCATGTACCTTTCCCTTGACCTGTGAAAAACATTTCAAAAACTTGGGATGAGCATAAAAACTCAGTATGGGTTATAAAAAAAACATGGAAAGGAAACATGAGTTCATATATACATAAGAATGAAATAATACTTTACCCATAAAACATAGGCACTTTAACATACCTCATAAAATCATGATTAAATCATAGAAATCATAAGACATAAAGGTAACTTGAGGCATTCATAACATTCTTACGTAGGGAGTAACCCTCTTGGTTACGTTTGGAATACCCATCACAGTATATTCCCTAAAATCTCTTCGGAGAAACCTTAACGTTTCACTCCTTCACGTTACCCAATGCATTGGAGAGCTATAACGGGCTCACCCGCCCTTAGTTTATCACGGAACCACCCGTCTTCATAATAATGCCCAAGAACCATAACATAATCATATCACATAAAACATGCATAAAGGAACATAAAATTTCCACATTTCAATCACGAGATATCAATACAACACATTTATATAAAAACATTATGAAAACCATTTTCAATACCAAAATAACAGAAAAGTAAAACATGGTATTTATTTTTCTTTTAAAAAGAAGGTATGGCTTGTAGAGGAAGCCGAAACTCAAATAACGGTCACGACGGCGGAGAAGTCGTTGTCGCCGCATACGTACGACAAAAACATTCCCTTTTGTCATTTAGTAAACGCTTCGTATAAAAAATATTCCTTTTGAATAAACGTAAAAGTCAAAGGGGTTTATACACCGTATAAAAGAAAGTTGTGTATAAAATAAAATATGCCTCAATGAAAGGAGATTGAGACGAAGTCCCATACCTCGTATCCGACTTGACCCGACCGTTCTTTAATCTCCTGAATAATAAACTTGAGTTAATCTCTACTTGCTTATGAATATTTTTCAATTTCATTATTCCTCTTATACCATGTTATGAACATTATGTAATCAGTTAAGTTAATAATGTTCATTTTTTCGGTATTTGGTTCTTAAGTCAAAAATAGACTTCTTACACTTACATGTTGTTAATTTGGTCAAAGATTCATTATATCCAGAATGGTATTCATGATTTAGATATCATATATGTCATATATATCCAGTACATACATGCATTTATAATATTACATAATCATTTAGAGGTAAGAAATGAAATGCACCGTTCATGGAGACGGTAAGCCGTACGTACGCATGAACGCTACTTCCATTTCTATTTCATATTTTCTGGAATGGAATCATAACGATATAAGAGTATATTATAATTCCAGTATAATAACATATATAATATTATTAACTTTATCCTTTACACATCCCACATATGGTATTAACAAATCAAATCACTTTCAGGGGCGGTAGTCCGCACTTCCTAAAATGAAGATATCATGTTTACCCATAATGGAAACAATAAAGGTATGCCCAAAATGAAAAAAAAACAGAAGCTTAAGGAAAACATAAACATATTATATATCATATATAAAAATAGTGACATCATAATGGCCACCTTTGAAGGTGTTAAATGAGTTTTGAACAATCATTGTTTCGGGAGGCAGAATTTCGCCATCCACGGAAACCGTATGTTCTTTAACCATTTGATGTAGTTGTGTGAGAGTGTAGCTCAAATAAATCTTATAAAAACATTCTAGTATATTGAAGATACTGGTGTTGTTACAAAAGAAGTAAATAAAAAGAGTTTAGGGGGTTGGAGAAGCAAAATAAAACAAATGAACATGAGAGAATGAATTACCTTTAAAAGTGTAACTCCTTTTGATTTGAGTCTAAAGGCTTCCTTTGAAAGGATTATGCCCAAAGGGAATCCTCTAGGATGAGTAGAGGGATGTGGATAGAGTAAATGGGCAGGGGTTGGCCGAGACAAAGGCTTGAGGAGTGTGTGAAATGAGGTAGAGGTGGGGGCCTTTTATAAGAGGAGAGGAGGGGCACTTTTGGAAAGTAAAGAAATATTACTTTATTTGAAAATGTGTTTCGGTTTCAAAAGGTCCCACATTGATATAATTCGTGGATAAGGTGATAAGGGTTCGAAATCCACTCATCCAATTGGTTTTGGACATGTGTAGTTCATAGATTTTATATTATCTTTCCATTTTATTTAAATCGTCAAATAATGATGTCATCGCTGCATCATTATTATGTCATAAATAATTTAATTTATTTAATGTCTAAAAATCATAAAAAAAATACTATGATGTATGAAATCTTTTTAGCTTTCCAATTACTATTTATAATCAAAAATATGATCTTTATAACCCCATGTAAAAATTGTTTTCGTAAAACATCTCTTGTTTGTGTCATTTTTACTTTGACATTTAATAAAAAGTTATTTATGTCATTTCCAAACCAAAGTGTCTCCATGGGGTCCCCAAGTTGACCCATGGCTTGTCGTGGTCGGCCATGACACAACCAATAAGGTTGGGACATGTGTCTAGGTCATTTCATATTATTAAAGCATTATTTATACCTTAAACTACACTAATTACCACTAATCGCGATTAAAAACTTAATAAGTTACTATTCACCAAAAAATTATTTTAATCTCATTGAACCACATTTTACTTCTTAATGAAAACCATGTATGTCGGATTTTCAAAATTCAATACACATTAGTGGTAAACTTTCATTTAACTGAAAAATCAGTTTGCTTGATTACCACTCAGTGGTTTCACTATTCATCAAAAATTGAAGTTTTTCAGAAAATTACCAAAAATTCACCCTAAGCTATATTTGATATTCCGAATTCAAAAATGAAGTCTATTTTACAAAATTCAAATCATATAAGTCACATTAGTTAATTTAATAATTAATTCCCGCTGCCAGAGCAAATAGCGTGTTTTTACAAAACAATAAGTATCAAAAGATTGACACCAGTTTAAGTCTAATTTCAAAGTGAAATTGATTCCAATGACCACCATTGGATAAAATGGTAAAAATATATTCTAATTCCACTTCAAAACAAATTCAAAACATAATCTAATCATATAAATAAATTAGATTAAAAAGCAGTTTTGATGTAAAATGCAGTATTTTTCACTATTCATTAAAAAATGAACATTGTCAGAAAAATACCAAAAATTCACACAAGGTAAATTTTGATGTCCCAATCATAAAGGATAAGTTTATTTTGACAAACATAGTTTATAAAATTTTCAAAATATAGATTCAAAAATGGTTTGCCATCAAAAGGCAGTAAAACAATCTTTTAAGAATATTAGTGTATCCCATGCATAAGATTGTATTTATTTTCATTTTAAGCCTCTATAACACTATTTTAATTATTAAAAGACATAGATAAAAATATCTATTATTCATTACTTACTTGGGATGTTACATCCTTCCCCCCTTTAGAAAATTGCGTCCCCACAATTTATTTACTTATCGAATAAATGGGGGTACTTATCCCTCATTGCATTTTCAGATTCCCATGTTGCCTCTTCAATCATGTGGTTTTTCCACAAAACCTTTACCTGATTAATCAACTTATTCCGTAACACTTGCTCCCTGTGGTCAAGAATCTGGACCGGTTGTTCCTCATAAGATAGGTTCTCTTCCAGCTGAACTACCTCTGGACTCAAAACATGAGATGGATCTGGCATATACTTTCTCAACATCGAAACGTGAAAAACATTGTGTACCTGAGATAAACTCGGAGGTAAAGCCACTCGGTATGCAACTGATCCAACTCTTTCCATAATTTCGTATGGTCCAATAAACCTTGGACTCAGCTTTCCTTTCTTACCAAATCTCATCACACTTTTCCAAGGAGAAACCTTGAGAAAAACATGATCACCTACCTCGAAAGATAGATCCTTCCTCCGGTTATCCGCATAACTCTTCTGCCTGCTCTGAGCTGTTCTCATGTGTTTCTGAATCAGCTGAACTTTTTCTGCCATCTCTTCTACCAATTCTGGTCCCATCAACTTCCTTTCACCCACTTCATCCCAGAAAGCTGGAGTTCGACACCGCTTCCCATATAATGCCTGAAATGGTGCCATCTGTATACTGGAATGGAAACTGTTATTATATGAAAATTCAACCAAAGAAAGATGTTGGTCCCAACTTCCCTGATAATCCATAGAACAAGCTCGTAGCATATCCTCCAATGTCTGAATTGTTCATTCTGACTGCCCATCTGATTGAGGATGAAAAGCTGTACTAAAATTTAATTCAGTACCCAACGACTTCTGAAGGCCTTTCCAAAAGTTAGAAGTAAACCTGGGATCACGATCCGATACAATGGAGAGAGGAACTCCATGTAACCTGACTATCTCTTTAAGATACAAACGGGAAAGTTGATCAAGAGAGAAAGTATCTCGTATAGCAAGGAAATGAGCAGATTTGGTCAAGCGATCAACAATAACCCAGATTGCATTATTACCTCGAGATGTCTTTGGTAATCCAACAACAATGTCCATGGATATATTCTCCCATTTCCACTCTGGCACTGGTAAAGGCTGAAGCATCCCTTTCGGTAACTGCCGCTCTGCTTTAACCTGCTGACAAGTCAAACACTTCACAGTAAAATCAGCAATATCTCTTTTCATTCCATCCCACCAGTAATACTCCCGCAGATCTCTATACATCTTAGTACTGCCCGGATGAACTGAAAACGGAGAACTATGAGCTTCACATAACAACTCTCTCTTCAACTGTGAATCACAAGGCACACACAATCTCTTCCCAAATCTCAAAACACATTCATTATCAATGTTGAATTCAGGCAACTTACCTTTCTGAACCAACTCTACCCTTTTCTGCAACTCACTATCTTGCTTCTGTGCTTGCTTGATTCTATCTGATAGAGATGATCTCACTGATACCTGAAACAAAACAGAAGGACTTCCTGCACCAACAACTTCTATGCCAAAGTTCATCAAATCGTTAACCAAAGGATCACGTTCCAACCACAACATTGTTAATGAAGCATTACTTTTTCGACTCAAAGCATCAGCCACTTTATTTGATTTTCCCGGATGGTAATGAATTGTACAATCATAATCCTTGATTAATTCCAGCCATCTCCTTTGTCTCATGTTTAACTCTTTCTGAGTGAATATATACTTTAAACTTTTGTGATCGGTATATATTTCACACTTTACTCCATACAAATGATGCCTCCAAATTTTTAAAGCAAAAACAACAGCAGCTAATTCCAAATCATGTGTAGGGTAATTTACCTCATGAGTTTTCAACTGTCATGAAGCATAAGCAATTACCTGATCATTCTGCATTAGGACGCAACCAAGTCCTTTCAATGAAGAATCATTGTATATAACAAACTAACCATTCCTGGAAGTTAGTGCCAAAACTGGAGCATTCACCAATCTTCTTTTCAATTCCTGAAAACAATCATCACATTCTTTTGTCCAGATAAACTTAACACCCTTCCGAGTTAGCTTAGTCATTGGACTAGATAACCGTGAAAAATTTCTAACAAACCTTCGGTAATAGCCCGCCAAACCAAGGAAGCTACGAATCTTAGTTACATTTGTGGGTCTTGGCCATTCTTCCACAACTTTTGTTTTTGCAAGATCAACAGTTATTCCATCTTTAGAAACAATGTGAACAAGGAAAGAAATTTGTTGCAACCAAAACTCACACTTGCTGAATTTCCCATACAGTTCCTTTTCTTTTAAGGTATGCAAGATAACCCTTAAATGTTTTTCATGCTCCTCTTTACTTTTAGAAAACACCAAAATATCATCAATGAAAACCACCACAAACTTATCCAAGAACTCATGGAAAATTCTATTCATTAAGTCCATGAATACAGCAGGTTCATTGGTTAGCCCAAAAGGCATTACTACAAATTCATAATGGCCATATCTCGTACGGAACGTGGTCTTCGGAATATCTGCCTCTTTTACCTTCAGCTGATGGTACCCCGATCTCAAGTCAATCTTTGAAAAAAACTGAGCTCCCTGGAGCTGATCAAACAAATCATCGATATGAGGCAAAGGATATTTGTTCTTAACAGTGATATTATTCAAGGCTCTATAATCAATGCAAAGTCTCATAGAACCATCTTTCTTTTTAACAAATAAAACAGGAGCACTCCATGGTGATGTGCTAGGTCTAATGAAACCTTTCTCTAATAAATCTTGCAATTGCTCCTTCAACTCTAAAAGTTCAATTTGTGCCATTCGATAAGGGGGTTTTGAAATTGGCTTAGCATCAGGAACTAAGTCAACAGTAAACTCAACTTCCCGATCTGGTATTATTCCAGGAAACTCATCAGGAAAAACATCAGGATACTCATTTACCACTGGCACGTCATTAATCTGAACAGTTACTTTATTTTCAATGACGTGTGCAAGGTAACATTCATTTCCATATTTTACAAGTTTCTCAGCCTCTTGATATGTTATCAAAAGTAAGGGTTCATTCTTGTAAATAAAATGAAAGTATTTCTGAAAAGAAACTTCTTTAGCTCTACAGTCAATCTTAGCATGGTAGATAGAGAGACAATCCATACCCAGGATAACATCAAACTCTACTAGAGGTAGAACAATAAGGTTTGCAAGTAGGTTTTTTCCACAGATAAGGATAGGAAGATTCTTATAAATTCTTTTTGCCTCAACATTTCCCCCAGGTGTTTTTACCAAAAGTTCAGGAGTCATTTATTGAGATGGTATTCCCATTTTACTAGAAAAGGTTTCAGAGATGAAAGAATGTGTAGACCCCGAATCAAACAACACACTGGCATAATCTGAAAAAACAAACAAAGTACCTGATACAACTTCATTTTATTGCCCGACATCTGCTGAAGTAGTTGCAAAGGATTTCACCACCCCTTTCTGCTTGTAGTCTAACTTCTTCCCATCACTCAAGCTCCTTGTCGGACACTCGTTTGCATAGTGACCCATCTCATTGCACTTATAACATTTCACTAACTGTAAATCAAATTTGTTCTTACCTTCAACTTGATCCTTTTCAGTGCAATCACGAGCCTTATGTCCCATCTTACCACATCGGTAGCACTTCCCAGAATTCAGAATACATTCCCCAGCATGCCTTTTGCCACATTTATCACAAACTGGAAACTTAGTTCTCTTACCATCAGACTTTTTTGAAGAATTCTTACCTTTCTCCTGCCACCTCGGTCTCTTCTTCTGCTGGTTGTTATAGAAAACTTGGTCATCGGCAAACTCCATTTCCACCTTCTCAGCACATCGAATAAGCTTTTCATAACTTTTAAACTCACGAGAAGATAATGCCCTTCGATAATTTGGCTTTAATCCTGAGTAGAAATGATTTATTTTACTATCAAGGTCCCGGATAAAATTTGGAGCATACCTTGCCAATCGAGTGAACCTTTCTTCATAGGAAGCCACTGAGTCTTCCTCTTGCCTCAATTCCAAGAATTGCTTTTCCATCCTAAGTCGAACAGCCTTAGGAAGATACTTCTCAAGAAACATACCTTTGAATTCATCCCAGTCAAGAGCATCAATCTCATCGGCGTCCCTGATATTTTTAACCATAGACCACCACTGATCTGCTTCACCCTCCAAACGGTAAATAGCAAGACTAACCTTTTGATTGTCTGAACACCCCATGACATCAAAAATCTTATCCAGTGCTTTAATCCACCCTTCAGCTAGCACAGGGTCAGATGATCCTCTGAATGATGGTGGATGTTGCCTCATGAAATGTTCCACCACTGACATGTTCCTCTGCGGTTGATCTGGCTGATCTCGTGCATGGATACCACCGCCATTTATCGCTTGAGTCAACTGCGCCATTACTGCAACAAACTGTTCAGTTCCAATTCCGACCATTTCTGGATGCTGATTCGGAAGGTTATTTCCTTCTGTATGCCTTCCTAGCACTGCTTCCCTGTTTCCTCTGCGGAAAACCATTCTGAACAAACATGTCTTAGATAAAGCAACATGGTAATCTTTAAATGCTATATCATTTCGAGAAAAAAAATATTTTTGGATAATCATTTAATAGAATTCTAACTCCTAAAGTTATCTAAACCGACCTTTGATACCAACTATAAGGCCCCAGCCTTAAACCTTACTTAATCTTGAGTTATTACAAGATTACACATTGAGGATCTTTTCGGGTTTAGAGTTTTAGAGAATTAGATCATAAAACTTGCATTACATTCCACATATAAACAAAGTGGTTACAGAAAGATAGTATTCTTCATTCCCATCAATGGAAACACATTTAAAATAAAACATGGATTATTTCTTGACACATCCTTGACTCTATCATCTTATCATGTACCTTTCCCTTAACCTGTGAAAAACATTTCAAAAACTTGGGATGAGCATAAAAACTCAGTATGGGTTATAAAAAAAACATGGAAAGGAAACATGAGTTCATATATACATAAGAATGAAATCATACTTTACCCATAAAACATAGGCACTTTAACATACCTCATAAAATCATGATTAAATCATAGAAATCATAAGACATAAAGGTAACTTGAGGCATTCATAACATTCTTACGTAGGGAGTAACCCTCTTGGTTACGTTTGGAATACCCATCACAGTATATTCCCTAAAATCTCTTCGGAGAAACCTTAACGTTTCACTCCTTCGCGTTACCCAATTCATTGGAGAGCTATAACGGGCTCACCCGCCCTTAGTTTATCACGGAACCACCCGTCTTCATAATAATGCCCAAGAACCATAACATAATCATATCACATAAAACATGCATAAAGGAACATAAAATTTCCACATTTCAATCACGAGATATCAATACAACACATTTATATAAAAACATTATGAAAACCATTTTCAATACCAAAATAACAGAAAAGTAAAACATGGTATTTATTTTTCTTTTAAAAAGAAGGTATGGCTTGTAGAGGAAGCCGAAACTCAAATAACGGTCACGACGGCGGAGAAGTCATTGTCGCCGCATACGTATGACAAAAACATTCCCTTTTGTCGTTTAGTAAACGCTTCGTATAAAAAAGATTCATTTTGAATAAACATAAAAGTCAAAGGGGTTTATACACCATATAAAAGAAAGTTGTGTATAAAATAAAATATGCCTCAATGAAAGGAGATTGAGACGAAGTCCCATACCTCGTATCCGACTTGACCCGACCGTTCTTTAATCTCCTGAATAATAAACTTGAGTTAATCTCTACTTGCTTATGAATCTTTTTCAAGTTCATTATTCCTTTTATACCATGTTATGAACATCATGTAATCAGTTAAGTTAATAATGTTCATTTTGTCGGTATTTGGTTCTTAAGTCAAAAATAGACTTCTTACACTTACATGTTGTTAATTTGGTCAAAGGTTCATTATATCCAGAATGGTATTCATGATGTAGATATCATATATGTCATATATATCCAGTAAAAACATGCATTTATAATATTACATAATCATTTAGAGGTAAGAAATGAAATGCACCGTTCATGGAGACGGTAAGCCGTACGTACGCATGAACGCTACTTCCATTTCTATTTCATATTTTCTGGAATGGAATCATAATTATATAAGAGTATATTATAATTCCAGTATAATAACATATATAATATCATTAACTTTATCCTTTACACATCCCACATATGGTATTAACGAATCAAATCACTTTCAGGGGGCGGTAGTCTGCACTTCCTAAAATGAAGATATCGTGTTTACCCATAATGGAAACCATAAAGGTATGCCCAAAATGAAAAAAAACAGAAGCTTAAGAAAAACATAAACATATTATATATCATATATAAAAATAGTGACATCATAATGGCCACCTTTGAAGGTGTTAAATGAGTGTTGAACAATCATCGTTTCGGGAGGCAGAATTTCGCCATCCACGGAAACCGTATGTTCTTTAACCATTTGATGTAGTTGTGTGAGAGTGTAGCTCAAATAAATCTTATAACAACATCCTAGTATATTTAATATACTGTTGTTGTTACAAAATAATTAAATAAAAAGAGTTTAGGGGGTTGGAGAAGCAAAATAAAACAAATGAACATGAGAGAATGAATTACCTTTAAAAGTGTAACTCCTTTTGATTTGAGTCTAAAGGCTTCCTTTGAAAGGATTATGCCCAAAGGGAATCCTCTAGGATGAGGAGAGGGATGTGGAGAGAGTAAATGGGCAGGGGTTGGCCGAGCCAAAGGCTTGAGGAGTGTGTGAAATGAGGTAGAGGTGGGGGCCTTTTATAAGAGGAGAGGAGGGGCACTTTTGGAAAGTAAAGAAATATTACTTTATTTGAAAATGTGTTTCGGTTTCAAAAGGTCCCACATTGATATAATTCGTGGATAAGGTGATAAGGGTTCTAAATCCACTCATCCAATTGGTTTTGGACATGTGTAGTTCATAGATTTTATATTATCTTTCCATTTTATTTAAATCGTCAAATAATGATGTCATCGCTGCATCATTATTATGTCATAAATAATTTAATTTATTTAATGTCTAAAAATCATAAAAAAAATACTATGATGTAGGAAATATTTTTATCTTTCCAATGACTATTTATAATCAAAAATCTGATCTTTATAACCCCATGTAAAAATTGTTTTCGTAAAACATCTCTTGTTTGTGTCATTTTTACTTTAACATTTAATAAAAAGTTATTTATGTCATTTCCAAACCACAGTGTCTCCATGGGGTCCCCAAGTTGACCCATGGCTTGTCTTGGTCTTCCATGACACAACCAATAAGGTTGGGACATGTGTCTAGGTCATTTCATATTATTAAAGCATTATTTATACCTTAAACTACACTAATTACCACTAATCGCGATTAAAAACTTAATAAGTTACTATTCACCAAAAAATTATTTTAATCTCATTGAACCACATTTTACTTCTTAATGACAACCATGTATGTCGGATTTTCAAAATTCAATACACATTAGTGGTAAACTTTCATTTAACTGAGAAATCAGTTTTCTTGATTACCACTCAGTGGTTTCACTATTCATCAAAAATTGAAGGTTTTCAGAAAATTACCAAAAATTCACCCTAAGCTATATTTGATATTCCGAATTCAAAAATGAAGTCTATTTTACAAAATTCAAATCATATAAGTCACATTAATTAATTTAATAATTAATTCCCGCTGCCAGAGCAAATAGCGTGTTTTTACAAAACAATAAGTATCAAAAGATTGACACCAGTTTAAGTCTAATTTCAAAGTGAAATTGATTCCAATGACCACCATTGGATAAAATGGTAAAAATATATTCTAATTCAACTTCAAAACCAATTCAAAACATAATCTAATCATATAAATAAATTAGATTAAAAAGCAGTTTTGATGTAAAATGCAGTATTTTTCACTATTCATTAAAAAATGAACATTGTCAGAAAAATACCAAAAATTCACACAAGGTAAATTTTGATGTCCCAATCATAAAGGATAAGTTTATTTTGACAAACATAGTTTATAAAATTGTCAAAATATAGATTCAAAGATGGTTTTCCATCAAAAGGCAGTAAAACAATCTTTTAAGAATATTAGTGTATTCCATGCATAAGATTGTATTTATATTCATTTTAAGCCTCTATAACACTATCTTAATCATTAAAAGACATAGATAAAAATATCTATTATTCATTACTTACTTGGGATGTTACAGATATATTATTATATTATAATAATTAATATTTCATTAATATCACATATGAACATTAATTACATTATTACAACCAGTCATGAGAGAAATTTATGAAAAACGAATTAGATCGGTTCGTGGAGGTGATAGTTCACACATACACACGAATGATTAAGTCTCTTCTCATTTAATGGAAGTGGAGATGGATTTAGGTGATGATATTATAATGATAAAATCTCAGTATATTTAATATACTAGAGTTATTATTTCATATAGGAAGAAGAAATTTTAAGGAAGTGGACGAAGAAATAATATAGAAACACTTGAATAAAAACATTACCTTTTCTTCAGATGATCACCTTTATTGAAACCTTAACACCTCTAAGAGGAGTTTTATACCTAAACTAAGTCCTAAAGAATTTGGGGATGGATTATAGTAAGATTTTTTGGTAGATCATGGATTAAGAAAAGCTCTTGTAAGTTTGAGTAATAGAGAGGAATGGGTGCCTTTTATAGGAGAGGGGAGGGGTACCCTTAGAATTATTAAAAGTATTAAATTAATATAAATTCAATTTTGATTCAAAATGGGTCCAAAATCATTGATTTAGAATATAAGATTATTTTTTGTCTAAATATAATCATCTAATTAGAATTATGCAACTTTTGAATAATTTGTAATCCTTATCTTTTTGTTTTAACCTTTTTTAACTCTAATTATTTTCTTAAGTAATTTACACTATGTGAGTTAAAATAATTACCAAATCATACCAAACGACCAATTAATGAGTCATTAATGACATTTATAGAGTTATATAAACTTTTTGGCCGAATAATTTATTTTTATAAATTTTATATCATTTAATTAGTTATTTTATAATTTAAGTTATGAATTATGTAAATTTTAACACTATTCATTACATGGCTTTTTAAAAAAATCATAACAACTTGATTCCTTAAAAAAAACTACTTTAAATCAATCCTAAAATGTCATATTCATCCATAAAATTCGTGGATGTCATCAAATATTTAAAATTAAATTTATTTTTATATTATTAATATCATTTATTTGATTCCTTCTTTAATAAATCAATTACTGCATCATCATTGTATCACTTTGTAATTTAATTATTTATTTCCTAAAAATTATAAATAAATTTTCATTATTTAGGTGATATTTTTAGATATATAAGTACTATTTATAGTTGAATATGTCACTTATATAACCTCATATTAAATTTTTTTATTAAGGGGAGACATATTTATGACATATTTGCCTTGACTTTAAATTAAAAGTTATAAATTTCATAATCACACCCAAGTGACTTACAAAGGTCACCATTTCGGCCCAAGTATGGTCATGGTCGATAATAAGTCATCTAATAATATCAATATAAGTGTTAGGGTAGTTTTATGATATTATAATATTAATTCTACCTTTAATTACCCTATTTATCTTTGAACATGGTAAATAAAATATTAAAGTTACTATTCACCAAAAATTATTTTGATATTATTGATCCACATTTTTTGTACTGAGTACAGCCATTTTTTTCATTTTTGAAATTTCATTTCACAAAAGTGGTTAAATTAGGTTTAACACTAATCCTATTGACAGATCGAGAAAACAGGTTTTTTAAGTAAAACATTGAAAAGTTATCATAGTTTTTCTATTTAATTTTAATTTGAAAAAGCATCCAATGAACTAAATTGGATTAACTAATAAAAACATCATATAATGATACCTTAAACCCATATAAATGGATAATCAAATAATATAAATAAAATAGGCAAAAAGAAGTTTTGAGTTAAAATGCAGTATTTTTCATTATTTATTAAAATATGAATTTAATCAGAAAAATACCAAAAAATAAACCAAAGTAAAATTTGTTTCCCCACTTCCAAAGAAGAAGTTTATTTTTTCAAATAGAACATATAAAAGTGACAAAAACTATATTTCAAAAGGGTTCACTATCAAAAGGCGGTAAAACTACCTTTTAAAAATATTAGAATATTTATGGTTAAAATTGGATTTATTATCATTTTAAGCCTCTATAATTTATTATAAGAAAGTAAAAATAAGGAATAAACATGTGTAAAAATAATATAGTTAGTTCTGTTCATTTCTTCCAAGACAACGGCTAGGTGATAACTACCATTTAAAATAAGAATATTAATAATGTATTATTTTCAGTATACCTCAGTCTTGTGTTCTCTATAAGATTTCAAAGAAACCCAGTATTGTGTGTCGAGTATTCTATTATAAATATCATCATCTTTAAGGTAAAATTAATATATAATTCATAAATATTTATTTATTTGAAAATGAATTATTCTATAATTACCTGGGATGTTACATCCTTCTCTCCTTTTGGAAATTGCATCCATGAAATTTTATTTACTTATCAAATAAGTGGGGGTATTTCTCCCTCATAGAATTTTTAGATTATCATGTTACTTCTTAAACCATATGGTTTTTCTATAAAACCTTAACCTGATGAATCACCTTATTCTACAACACTTCCTCTCTCCGGTCAAGAATCTGGACTGCTTATTCGTTATAATAAATATTCTATTCCAACTAAACTACTTATAGACTTAAAAAATGAGATGGATATTGAATATGCATTATTAACATTGAAACATGGAAAAAAATTGTGTTCCTAGGATAAACTTGGAGGTAAAGTCATTCTGTAGGAAACTGGTTCAAATTTATCAAGGATTTCATAGGGTCTAATGAACCTTGGACTCAGCTTCCCCTTCTTACCAAAACACATCACACTTTTCCATTGAGAATATTTTAGAAAGACTTGATCACCTACCCTAAACGAAATATCCTTCCTCTAGTTATCAGGATAACTTTTATGCCTGCTCTATGCTATTCTCATGTGTCTCTAAATCAACTGAACTTTCTCTACCATTTCCTCTACTAATTCTAGTCCCATCAACTTCCTTTCACCCACTTCATCCTAAAAATATAGATTTCGACACTGATTTCCATATAATGCCTCAAATGGTACCATCTGTATACTATAATGAAAAATTTTATTATAAGAAAACTCAACCAAAGAAATATGTTGATCCCAACTTTCCTGGTAATCCATTGAACATGCACGTAGCATATCCTCCATCGTCTGAATTTTTCATTCTGACTACCCATCTGATTAAGGATGAAAATATGTATTTAAATTTAATTTAGTACCAAACTACTTCTGAAGGCCTTTCCAAAATTGAGAAGTGAACTTGGGATCACGGTCAGATAAAATGGATAGGGGAACTCCATATAACATGACTATCACTTTAATATACAACCAAGAAAGTTGATATAGATATAGAGTACCTCTAATAGGAAGAAAATGATCATATTTATTCAATCGATAAATAATAACCCAGATCTCATTATTCCCTCAAGAAGTATTTGTTAATAACACTATGAAATCCATGGATATATTTTCCCATTTCCACTCTGGCACTTGAAAAGGCTGAATCATCCCTTTCAGTACTTTCACTATACTTTAATATATTAACAAATCAAACATCTTAGGGTAAATTCGGTAATATATCTTTCCATTCCATCCCACCAGTAATACTCTCGAAGGTCTATGTACATCTTAGTGTTTCCCAGATGAATTAAAAATGGAGAACTATGCTATTCAAATAACAAATTTTTCTTCAACTGTGAATCACCAGGCACACATAATCGCTTTCCAAACCTCAAAACACAATATTTATCAAAATTAAATTCAGGTAACTTTTCCTTTTGAACTAATTCTACCCTCTTTATGAAACTCACTTTATTCCTTCTATGCTCGCTTAATTCTGTCTGATAGTGATGATTTCACTAATACCTGAAACAAAAGAGATGAATTTCATACACCAATAACTTCCAAGCAAAAATTCATCAAAACATTAACCAAAGGATCTCATTCCAAATGTAGTATGTTTAATGTAGCATTACTTTTTCAACTCAAATAATTGACCACTTTATTTGTGTTTTTTTATGGTAATGAATTGTGTAATCATTATCCTTGATTAATTCTATCCATCTCCTATGTCTCATGTTCAATTCATTATGATGGAATATACACTTCAATATTTTCTGATCAGAATATATTTCACACTTTGCACCATATAAATGATGTCTCCAAATTTTTAATGAAAAAATAACAATAGATAATTCCAAATCATGTGTAAGGTAATTTAACTCATGAGGTTTCAACTTAAATGAAGCATAAGAAACTACCTGATAATTTTTTATTAGGACACAACCAAGTCATTTCGGAGAAGCATCACTGTAGATAAAAAATTCACGATTCCTGGAAGGCAGGTCCAAAACTAGAGCATTTACCAATCTTCTTTTTAGTTCCTAAAAACAATTATCACATTATTTTATCTAGATAAACTTAATTTTGTTGTGTGTTAACTTAGTTAGTGGGATAGATAAATAAAAAAATTCTTCAAAAAAACCTTTGATAATAACCTATTAATCAATAAAAATTATTAATCTCTATGATATTGGTAGGTCGTGGACACTCTTCAACAACTTTTGATTTATATGGGTCAATATTTATGCCATATTTGAAAACAATATGACCAAGGAATGAAATTTGTTGCAACAAAAAATCACTCTTACTAAACTTTTCATATAGTTTCTTTTATTTTAATATTTTAAAAACAATATTGAAGTGACTTTCATATTTCTCTTCACTTTTAGAAAATACCAAAATATAATCTATAAACACAACTACAAACTGATCCAAAAACTGATGAAATGATTTATTAATAAGATTCATAAATATAGTAGGAGAATTAGATAACCTAAATGGAATAACTACAAACTCATAATTCCCATATCTTTTTCAGAATGTCGTCTTTGGAAAGTCATCCTCCTTTACCTTTAGCTGATTGTACCCAGACCTCAAATCAATATTGAAAAAATACAGAGCTCCCTAAATCTAATCAAACAAATCATTGATATGAGGAAACAGATGCTTGTTCTTAAAAGTGATGATATTAAATGATCTATAATCAATACAAAGTCTCATATAACCATCTTTATTTTTCACAAATAAAACAGGAGAACCCCATGGTGAAATGATAGGTCGAATGAACCCTTTATCAAGCAATTCTTGTAACTATTTTTTCAATTCCACAAATTCTACTTGATCCATTTGATAAGGGGTTTTAGAAATAGTCTTAGAATCAGAAACTAAATCATTAATAAATTCAACCTCTCGATTAGGAACAATACTAGGAAATTCATCAAGGAAAACATCTTTAAATTTATTAACAATTGGGATTTCACTAATCAAAACTATTTATTTCTTTTCTAAAACATGAGCTAGATAACTTTCACTGCCATCTTAAATCAATCTCTTAGATTCTTAGTATGTTATCAAAGGTATAAAATCATGAAATAAAAATTTCTTGGCTTTGAAATCTATTTTATCATGATAAACTGAAAGCTAATCCATACCCAAAATGATATAAAATTCTATTATGGGAAGTTTAACAAGATTTTAATGAAAAACCATCCCACTAATGATAAGAGGAAGATTCCCATAAATCATGGTTTCTTTAATACTTCCACCCAAGGTTTTTACCAAAAGTTCTATATCACATTCATGAGGTGATATTTCCAATTTACTTGCAAAGCTCTCAAAAATGAATGAAAGTGAAGATCCAGAGTCAAAGAGAGTATTGGAATATTTTGAAAAAACCTATAACATACCTGTAACCACTTCATTTGATGGTCCCACATTAACCATAGTAGTTGAAAATTATTTTTCCAAGTTTTTTTTCTTTCGATCTTGCTGGTTTCCACCCTAGGTAACCAACTTTGGACACACATTGGCATAATTCCCTAACTCATTACAACTAAAACATATTACCACCTAATTTTTATTGTTTTTATAATCATCTCCCTTGTAGTCATGAGAAATATGACCAGTCTTACCACATCAGAAGCACTACCCAAACTTTGATAGAAATTCTCTAGGATTGTTTTTACCACACTTCTCACAATATGTAAATTTAGTTTTTTTACCTTCAAACCTCTTTGATGAATGCTTTCCCATTTCCTACTAACTGGATAGATTATTTTTCTTACTCTCATGAAATACATGATCATTATAAAACTCCATTTATACCATTTCATCACATTGGGAAGGTTCCTCATAGCTTTTTAACTCATGAGAAGCTAATTCCCTTATATATTTTAGCTTAAATCATGAGTAAAACTGATTTGTATTACTATCAATATCCTGGATAAAATTTGCGACATACCTTGACAAACGAGTGAAATTTTATTTATATAAAACCATATAATCTTCCTCCTTTTGTCTCAATTATAAGATTTTTTTTTCCATCCTAAGTTGAAAATCCTTAGAAAAATATTTCTCAAATAATATATTCTTAAATTCATCCAATTCCATGGAATAAATCTCTTCAATTTTTTGTAATATTTTTAATCATTGACCACCACTGATCGGCTTCACCTTTAAAATAAAAAATAGAAAGACTAAACTATTGATTTATGAACACCCCAGTACATCAAAAATCTTTTCTAGTGCCTAAATCCACCCTTCAGATAGCATAGGGTCAGATGATCCTATGAATGATGGGGGGTGTTGCCTCATGAAATGATCTACTACTGAAATATTTCTCTACGGTTGATCTAGTTGATCTCATGCATGGACACTGAAACCATTTATTTCCAGAGTCAACTGAGACATCACTATAAAAAACTATTTAGTTCCAATTCTAACCATCTCAAGATGTTTATTTGGATGGTTGTTTTCCTCTGTATGTCTTCCCGGCACAGTTACCCTATTTCCTCTACAGAAAACCATTATGAATTGACATATATTATATGAAACAACAAAATAAACATGGTTTTGTTTCATGTTTAAACATCATAACTTTTATTTAATCCCATAAATGAATTTATTCTTCTTTAAATCCTATAAAAACATTTCAAAACATGGGATGATCATAAAAAATTTTATTATGGGATACACAAATAAGGAAAAATATTATTCTTACGAAAACATGTAAACCATGAATACTTAATCATAAAATAAAATTTTCACCTTTAATAAGTAGTAAATAAACTTCACTGAATATAACCTCATTTATTACCATTTTTTGTAATAAAAATATTACCATAAAACCCATATAAATCGTATATAACATATAAAGTTAACTTGATACATAATCATACATAAATGGAATAACCATACGATCGACTTCCACACATATCACTAAATAGAATAGTCATACAACCGACTTTCATACCCAATGCATTGGAGGTTGTAACATAACCACCCATCTTTGGATTATCATGGAACCATCCATATTTATTTTATCACATAACCACCCATATTTTGTTTATCACATAACCACATATCAAATTTCCAAGTACCATTATACAATCATAAAACTTAAAGGATTTAAATTATCAAAATTTCACTCATAAAATTGCATTTTCAATCATAAGAAATCATTTAAATATATTGAAATAGTAAATTAAATTTAAAAACCATTTTAAAAACCAAAATACCCAAAAAAATAGTAAGGGATTTCTTTTTATCTTTTAAAACATTAAGGCATATAGAGGAATACAAATATCAAATAATAGTTACAGCGGAGGAGAATTCATTGTCGTCATATACGTTAAAATCATTCCTTTTTTCATTTAGTAAAACACCTCATATAAAAATATTCCTTTTGAAAATATTTTAATGAAATTATAATTCAAATGGGTTGACTATACACCGTATAAAATAAGGTGATGTATATTATTAAAATATTCATCAATGAAATGAGATTGAGATGAAGTCCCTTACCACGAGTCTGAATTGTCTTGTATGTTATTTATCTTCCTGAATAATAAACTTTTCTTAATTTATACTTTCTTGAGAACCTTTTTCATTATCATTATTCATTTTATATCACTTATTACCATGTTATAACAATTACATAATGATTTATGTAACATCCCAGGTAAATAAAGAATAAGACATTTTCATATTTATTAATATTTGTGAATTAAATATTAATTTTACTTTAAAATGGTTTTTATGTTTGATAGAATACCCAATACGCAACAACGAGTTTCTTTGAAATCTTACGTTGCACACTAATAATATAATATTATTATTTTAAATGGAAGTTAACTCCAAACCGTTGTATTGGCGGGAATGAACAAAACTAACTACAATATGATTATACATGTTTGTTAAATGTATTTACTTTTATCCAATAAAAGTTAGAGGCTTAAATGTGAATAAATCTAATTCTAAGCATAATTTACATTAAAAGGTCGATTTACCACCTTTTAATGGTGAACCCTATTTAAATCTAGTTTTGGACACTTTAATAAAATCTATTTGACCAAATAAAATCATTATTTATAATGAGGACATCAAAATTTACTTTTTATAAATTTTTGGAATATTTTTGATAAAGTTCATTTTTTAATGAATAGTGAAAATATTGTATTTTAATTCAAAACTACGTTTTAGTCTAATTTATTTATATGGTTAGATTAATTTTTTAATTGGTTTTAAAGTGTAATTAGAATATATTTTTACCATTTAATCTAATTTTGGTCATTGTAATTAATTTCACTTTGAAATTGGACATAAACAAGTGTCAATCTTTTGATAGTTATTGTTTCTTAAAAACACGCTATTTGTTTTAACAACGGGAATTAATTTTAAATTAATTAATGCAACTTCTATGTTTATAATTTTGTAAAAATAGAAATCATTTTTTAATTCGAAACATCAAATATATCTTAGGATGAATTTTTGGTATTTTTCTGAAAAACTTCAATTTTTGATGAATAGTGAAACCACATAGTAGTAGTTAAAAAAACTGACTTTTTCATTTAAATGAAATTTTACCACTTCTATGAATTGAATTTTGAAAATACAACATACATGGTTTTTATTACTAAGTAAAATGTGGTTTAATAAGATGAAAATATTTTTTGGCGAATAGTAACTTTTGACTTTTATTTACCACGGTTAAAGGTAAATAGGGTAATTCAACGTAAAAAGAATATAATAATAATTCAAAAATTATCTTAACACTTTTCCTAACCTTATTTAATGATTAATGGCCGACCATGGGTATACTTGGGTAGATTTTGGAATCCCATGGAGCCACTTGTGAATGATAATGACACTTTAGATTAATTAACTTTAAGTAAAGACAAAAAATGACATAAACAAAAATATTTTAGTAAATTAATTTTTATATATGGTGTTATATAAGTAATCTTTTTGACCATAAATATTCATTTTAAAGATAAAAATATTTCCTACATCATGGAATTTTTTTATAATTTTTAGACATAAAATAAATTAAATTATTTATGATACAATAATGATGCAGTGTTTACCTCATTAATAAATAATTTAAATAAATAAGATTATAAATATTAAAATAACATCCAAAACCTATCCAGTCTTTATTGGATGATTTTATTTCTACCATTAGTCATCTTATCTTTGACTCTAATGATTTTTGGACCTTTAGAAACCGAATATCATTGTATAATAAAATAATAATTTCACACTTTCCTAAAGAGCCCCTCCTCCCCCTTATAAAAAGAGACCATTTCTAACCAATTCCTCACACCCCTAAAGCCTTTTGGCTCATAAATAATCTTCCCAATTAAGCTCCCTACATCCGTGTCTTCCACCTATAATCCTTACCTTAGGCAGAAGGCACTTCAAGAATTCCTTTTGGTTCAAACCAAAGGAAGTTACCCAAATCAAAGGTAACAGTTTCTCTTAACTTTTTTTCTTTTATTTTAATTATCCAACTCCTAAACTCTTTTTATTCCATTTTTTATAAAAACACCAGTATCATAAATAAACTATGATGTTTTTATTAGAAGTATTCGAACTACACTTACACACACCTCCATCTGATGGGTGAAAAATATAATGTTTCTGTGGATGGAAAACTAACGCCTTATGAAATGATAATTGTTCGATTATCTCCTACCGCCTCTCATGGTGGACATTAAGATGGAACTATATTTATATATGATATATATTATGTTTATTTATTTTTTATGATTATGTATTTTCCATTTATATCATACCTTTATGGTTTCCATAATGGGTAAACGCGATAATTTCATTTGAGAAAGTGCGGACTACCACCCCCTCAAAGTGATATGACTCATTCATTCCATATGTGGGATGTATAAAGAATGGATTTAATTATATTATATGATATTATACTGGAATTATAATATAACTATGTATCATTATGTTTTAATTCCATTAAAATAATAAATAGAAATGGAAGTAGCGTTCATGCGTACGTACGACTTACCGTCTCCATGAACGGTGCATTTCATTTCCTACCTCCAAATGTTATGTACTATTATAAATACATGTATATACTGGATATATATTATATATATGATATCTAAATCATTAATATCATTCTGGATATAATGAACTTTTGACCATGTGAACAACTTGTAACTATAGGGTGTTCATTTGTGACTCAAGTATCAAATATCGACAAAACAGGCATTATTAACTTGAATGATTACATAATGTTTATAACATGGTAATAAGTGATATAAAAGGAATAATAAAATTGAAAAAGGTTCTTATCAATTAGAAATTAACTTTAGTTTATTATTTAGGAGATTAAATAACGAACAGGTCAAGTCGGACACGAGGTAAGGGACTTTGTTTCAATCTCCTTTCATTGAGACATGTTTTGTTTTAATACACGACTTTATTTTATACGTGGTATAAACACCCGTTACTTTTCAAAGGGAATATTTTTCTATGAAGCGTTTTACTAGACAAAAAAATGAATGATTCTTATAACATAAGCGGTGATAGCGACCTTTCCGCCGCCGTGAGTATTATTTGTTCTTTGGCTTCCTTAACAAGCTGTTGTGTTTTTTTTCAAGGAAAATAAATACTATATACTATTTTATGTATTTTGGTATTGAAAATGGTTTTGATAATGGATCTTTTTATGTCAATATATTTATGTGATATATTGTGATTGAAATGTGGAAATTTTTTCTTTCCTTTATATTTGTTTTATGTGTTATGATTTTATAAAGGTACTTGGACAGTAGATGGGTGGTTACGTGATAAATAAAATGACAGGTGGTTCCATTATAAACCAGGATGAGTGGCTATATTATAACCTCGAATGCATTGGGTATGTAAGTCTATCATATTGCTATTCCATTTAGTGATATTTGTGGAAGTCGACCGTGTGGTTATTCCATTTAAGTATGTTTATGTCCCAAGTTACCTTTATATGTTATGTTTTATTTATATGGGTTTTATGGTAATCTTTTGGTTACAAAAGGGTATGTAATTATATTTTATTCAATGAAGAGTATTTACTACTTCATAAAGGTGAAAAGTATTACTTATGATAAGTATTCATGGTTTACTTATTGTTTTGAAAAACTAACAGTTTTCCTTATTTGTGTATCCCTTACTGAGCTTTTTATGCTCATCCCAAGTTTTTGAAATGTTTTTAATAGGACTTAATGTGGAATAGGTTCAAGGATGGGATCGAAGAAAATTCATTTTGTCTTAAACATGAAACTAGACATGACTCTTTTTTTGAGAGTTCTTGTTTTGTGAAAAAAATAAAAACTGAGTAGAAGTGTCTACTTTGTATTTTTTTTGAAATGAAATGTAATAGTTATGGCCTAATTCTCTAAAACTATAAACCTGAAAAGATTTTTAATGTGAATTATTCATTTAATTCAAGATTATGTAATTTTTTAAGGCCAGTTCTTTATAGTTGGTATCAGAGGTTGGTTTAGACAACTTTAGGAGTTAGTGTATTTTTAAATAAATGTCCATAAATTAATTTATGGTAATATTGAAATGATATAGCATTTACATATTACCATGTTTCTTCACCAAAGATATTTTTGTGTTTAGAATGGTTTTCTGTAGAGGAAATAGGGCAGCTATGTTGGGATGACATCAAGAGGAAGAAAACCTTCCAAATAAGCAACCTGAGATGGTCGGAATCAGAACTGAATAGTTTGTTGTAGTGATGGCATAATCGACTTAGGAAATAAATGGTGGTGGTATCCATGCAGGAGATCAGCCAGATCAACCATATAGGAACATGTCAGTAGTGGAGCATTTCATGAGGCAACATCCCCGGTCATTTAGAGGATCATCTAACCCTATGCTAGCTGAAGGGTGGATTAAAGCACTATAGAAGATTTTCGATGTTATGGGGTGTTCAGAACATCAAAAGGTTAGTCTTATTGTTTACCATTTTGAAGGTGAAGTTGATCAGTGGTGGTCGATGTTGTAAAATATCAGGGATACTAAAGAGATCCATGCTCTTGATTGGGATGAATTCAAAGGTGTGTTTCTTGAGAAATATTTTCCTAAGGTGGTTCCTCTTAGGATGGAAAAATTTTTTTGGAATTGAGGAAGGAGGATGACTTTGTGGCTACTTATGAAGAAAATTTTACTCGACTGGCAAGGTATGCAATAAATTTCATCCGAGATCTTTATAGTAAGATAAATAAATTTTACTCAGGACTAAATCCATGATATCGATAGAATTATCCTCTCGTTAGTTCAAAATTTATGAAAAACTTGTTCGATGTGTGGAGAAGGTGGAAATGGAGTTTTTCGATGATCAGGTGTTCATTGAAAAACAACAGAATAAGTGGTCCAGTTGGTAGGAAAAGGGAAATAATTCATCAAAGAATCCTGGAGGTAAGAAAATTAAATATCCAACTTGTAAGAAGTGTGGTAAAAAGAATCCTGGAGAATGTTTATCAAAGTCTGGAAAGTGCTTACGGTTTGGTAAGTCTGGTCATATTGCTCTTAACTGTAAGAAAGATGATCAAGAAAACAATGAAAAGACCTTGGTAAGATGTTTTAAGTGTAATGAAATGGGTCATTATACAAATGAGTGTCCAGTGAAGAACTCAACTGAGGGAAAGCAGGTAGACTACAAGAAGAAAGGGGTAGTGAAATCCTTTGCAACTAAGTTAGCAGATGTTGGGCCATCAAACAAAGTAGTATCAGGAACACTGTTTGTTTGTTCAGATTATGCCAATGTGTGGTTTGATTCAGGGTCTACACACTCTTTCATTTCTAAGAATTTTTCTAATATATTGGGAATTCCATCTCAAGATATGAATACGGAACTTCTGGTAAAAATACCTGGAGGAAATATTGAGACAAAAAGAAAACATAAGGACCTTCTTGTCCTTGTGTGCATAAATAAT
Organism: Viscum album; assembly: GCA_963277665.1. Classification (NCBI taxonomy): domain Eukaryota; kingdom Viridiplantae; phylum Streptophyta; class Magnoliopsida; order Santalales; family Viscaceae; genus Viscum; species Viscum album. The sequence goes on along the minus strand of OY728139.1, from coordinate 162,362,808 downwards.
CTACCTGCAAACATTATTGTTTTGCCTCTAGTAGAGATTGATGCTATTTTCGGCATAGATTGGTTGTTTGTTTATCATGCTAAGATTGACTGTAGAACTAAAGAGGTTTAATTTCAGAAAATTTACAGTTTGTGTACAAGAATGAACCCTTTCTTTTGATAACATGTCAGGAAGCTGAGAAACTAGTGAAAGATTGAAATGAATGTTACCTTGCACATATTGTTGAAAATAAAGGAACTATTCAGATTAATGATGTTCTAGTGGTAAATGAGTATCTTGATGTTTTTTCTGATGAGTTTCCTGGTATTATATCTGATCAGGATGTCGAATTTATTGTTGACTTAGTTCCTTATGCTAATACAATTTCATAACCCCCTTATCGAATAGCTCAAATTGAACTTTTAGAGTTAAAGAAGCAATTGAAGGATTTATTAGATAAAGGTTTCATTCAACCGAGCACATCACCATGGGGTTCTCCTGTCTTGTTTGTTAAAAATAAATATGGTTCAATGAGACTCTGCATTGATTATAGAGCATTGAATAACATCACTATTAAGAATAAGTATCATTTGCCTCATATCGATGATTTGTTTGATCAGCTCCAGGGAGCTCAGTATTTTTTGAAGATTGACTTGAGATCGGGGTACCATCAGTTGAAATTAAAGGAAGAAGACATTTAGAAGACCGTGTTTCGTACTAGATATGGCCATAGTGAATTTTTAGTTATGCCTTTTGGGTTAACCAATGCACCTGTTTCATTCATGGATCTTATGAATAGAATTTTTCGTGAGTTCTTGGATAAGTTTGTGGTTGTGTTCATTGATGATATTTTGGTTTATTCTAAAATTAATGAGGAGCATGAAAGTCATTTAAAGGTCATCTTGAAAACCTTAAAAGAAAATAAACTTTATGGTAAATTCAGCAAGTGTGAGTTTTGGTTACAACAAATTTCTTTCCTTGGTCACATTGTTTCAAAAAATGGCATAATTATTGATCATGATAAAACAAAATTTGTTGAAGAATGGCCAAGACCCACAAATATAATCGAGATCTATAGTTTTCTTGGTTTGGAAGGTTATTATCAGAGGTTCGTTGAAAATTTTTCATGGTTATATAATCCAATGACTAAGTTAACTTGAAAAGGTGTTAAGTTCATTTGGACAAAAGAATGTGATGATTGTTTTTGGGAATTGAAAAGGATATTGGTGAATGCTCCATTTTTGGCACTGCCGTCCAGAAATGGTGAGTTTGTTATTTACAGTGATGCTTCATTAAAAGGACTTGGATGTGTTCTTATGCATAATGAATAGGTAATTGCTTGTGCTTCATTTCAGCTGAAACCATATGTGTTAAATTACCCTACACATGATTTGGAATTAGCTGTTGTTTCTTTTGCTTTAAAAATTTGGAGGGATCATTTGTATGGAGTAAAATGTGAAATATATACTGACCACAAAAGTTTAAATTATATATTTACTCAGAAATAATTGAAAATGAGATAGAGGATATGGCTGGAATTAATCAAGGATTATGATTGCATGATCCATTACCATTTGGAAAAATCAAATAAAGTGCCTGATGCTTTGAGTCGAAAAAAAAATGTCTCATTAACCATGTTATGTTTGGAATGAGATCTTTTGGTTTTTGATTTGATGAACTTTGGTATAGAAGTTTTTGGTGCAGGAAATTCTTTTGTTTTGTTTCAGGTTTCAGTAAAATCATCTCTATCAAACGGAATAAAGCAAGCATAGAAAGAAGATAGTGAGTTGCAGAAAAAGGTAGAGTTGGTTCAGAATGGTAAGTTTTCTGATTTTAACGTTGATAATGATTGTGTTTTGAGGTTTGGGAAGAGATTATGTGTGCCTTGTGATTCACAGTTGAAGAATGAGTTGTTATGTGAAGCTCATAGTTTTCCGTTTTTAGTTCATCCTCGTAGTACTAAGATGTACAGAGATCTTCTAGAGTATTACTAGTGGGATGGAATGAAAAGAGATATTGCTGATTTTACTGTGAAGTGTTTAACTTGTCACAAGGTTAAAGCAGAATGGTAGTTATCGAAAGGGATTCTACAGTATTTATCGGTGCCAGAGTGGAAATGGGAAAATATATCCATGGAGTTTGTTGTGGGATTACCGAAGACATATCGAGGTAATAATTAAATATGGGTTATAGTTGATTGATTGACAAAATATACTCATTTCCTTCCAATTCAAGATACTTTGTCTCTAGATCAACTTGCTCGGTTGTATGTTAAAGAGATAGTCAGGTTGCATGGATTTCCCCTCTCCATTGTATCTGATCGTGATCCCAGGTTTACTTATAACTTTTGGAAAGACCTTCAGAAGTCGTTGGGTACTGAATTAAATTTTAGTACATCTTTTTATCCTCAATCAGATGGGCAGTCATAACGAACAATTCAGAACTTGGAGGATATGCTACGTGCTTGTTCACTAGATTAGTAGGGAAGTTGGGACCAACATATTTCTTTGGTTGAATTTTCTTATAATAACATTTTTCATTCCAGTGTACAGATGGCTCCATTTGAGGAATTATATGGAAAGTGTTGTCGAAATCCATCCTTTTGGGATGAAGTAGGTGAAAGGAAGCTGATGGAACCAGAATTGGTAGATGAGATGGATGAAAAAGTTTAGTTGATTCAGAAGCACATGAAAACAGCTCAGATCAGACAGAAAGGTTATGCGGATAACTGGAGGAAGGATATTTCTTTTGAGGTAGGTGATCATGTATTTCTCAAAGTTTCTCCATGGAAAAGTGTGATGTGTTTTGGTAAGAAGGGAAAGTTGAGTCTGAAGTTCATTGGACCTTATGAAATCCATGAGAAAGTTGGATCAGTTTCATACATAGTGGATTTACCTCCATGCTTTTCCCAGGTACACAATTTTTTTCTTGTTTTGGTGTTGAGAAAGTATATACCAGATCCATCTCATGTTTTGAGCCCAGAGGTAGTTCAGTTGGAAGAGAATCTCTCTTATGAAAAACAACCAGTCCAGATTCTTGACCGCATAGAGAAAGTGTTGCAAAATAAGTTAATTCACCAGGTAATGGTTTTGTGGAAAACCCATATGGTTGAAGAGGCTATGTGGGAATATGAAAATTCTATGAGGGATAAATACCCCCAATTATTTGATAAGTGAATAAAAATTGTGAGGACGCAATTTTAAAAAGGGGGGAAGGATGTAACATCTCAGGTAAATAAAGAATAATAAATTTTCATATTTATTAATATTTGTGAATTAAATATTAATTTTACTTTAAAAGGGTTTTTATGTTCCACAGCGTACCTAATATTCAACAATGAGTTTCTTTGAAATCTTAGGTTGCACGCTAATAATATAATATTATTATTTTAAATGGAAGTTAACTCATATTCTTTGTATTGGAGGGAATGAAAAAAACTAACTACAATATGATTATACATGTTTGTTAAATGTATTTACTTTTATACAATAAAAGTTAGAGGCTTAAAATGTGAATGAATCTAATTTTAAGCATAGTTTACATTAAAAGGTCGATTTACCGCCTTTTAATGGTGAACCCTCTTTAAATATAGTTTTGGTCACTTTAATACATTATATTTGACCAAATAAAATCCTTCTTTATAATGGGGACATCAAAATTTACTTTGCGTAAATTTTTGGAATTTTTTCGATAAAGTTCATTTTTTAATGAATAGTGAAAATATTGTATTTTAATTAAAAATGTGTTTTAATCTAATTTATTTATATGGTTAGATTATTATTTTAATTGGTTTTAAAGTGTAATTATAATATATTTTTACTATTTAATCCAATTTTAGTCATTGGAATTAATTTCACATTGAAATTGGACATAAACAAGTGTCAATCTTTTGATAGTTATTGTTTCTTAAAAACACGCTATTTATTTTAACAACGGGAATTAATTTTAAATTAATTAATCCAACATATATGTCTATAATTTGTTAAAATATACATCATTTTTGAATTTGGAATATCAAATATAGCTTAATCCGAATTTTTGGTATTTTTCAGAAAAACTTCAATTTTTGATGAATAGTGAAACCACTTAGTAGTAGTTAAAAAAACTGACTTTTTCATTTAAATGAAATTTTAACACTTCTATTAATTTAATTTCGAAAATCCAACATACATGTTTGTTATTAGTTAGTAAAATGTGGTTCAATAAGATAAAAATAATTTTTTGTGAATAGTAACTTTTGACTTTTATTTACCGCGGTTAAAGGTAAATAGGGTAATTCAAGGTAAAAAGAATATTATAATAATTCAAAATTACCTTAACAATTGTCCAAACCTTATTTTATGAGTAATGGACAACCATGGGCATCCTTGGGTTGATTTTGGGACTCCATAGAGCCACTTCTGAATAATAATGACACTTTAGATTAATTAACTTAAAGTAAAGACAAAAAATGACATAAACAAAAATATTTTAGTAAATTAATTTTTATATATGGTGTTATATAAGTAATATTTTTTACCATAAATATTCATTATAAAGCTAAAATTATTTCCTACATCATGGTATTTTTTTATAATTTTTAAACATTGAATAAATTAAATTATTTATGACACAATAATGATGCAGTGTTTACCTCATTAATAAATTATTTAAATAAATAAGATTATAAATATTAAAATAACATCCAAAACCTGTCCAATTCTTATTTTCTGATTTTACTTCGACCACGATTCGTCTTATCTTCAACTCTAATGATTTTTGGATTTTTAAAAACCGAATATCATTATATAATAAAATAATAATTCCACACTTTTCTAAAGAGCCCCTCCTCCCCTTTATAAAAGGAGACCATTTCTAACCAATTCTTAACACCTATCAAGCCTTTAGGATCATCCAACATCTGCCCAATTAATCTCCCTACATCCCTATCTTCCACCTAGAAGCCTTAACTTGGGTAGAAGGCACTTTAAGACTTCTTTTTGGTTCGAACCAAAGGAAGTTACCCAAATTAAAGGTAACAGTTTCTATTAACTACTTTTCTTTTATTTTACTTCTCCAACCCCTAAACTATTTTTATTACTTTCTTTTATAACAACACTAGTATCCTCAATATACTAGGATTTTGTTATGATAATTATTCAAACTAAACTTATACACACCTCTATCTAATGGGTGAAGAACATACTTTTTCTGTGGATGGAAAACTAACGCCTCACGAAACAACAATTGTTCGATTATCTATTACCGCCTCTCATGGTGGCCATTCTGATGGAACTGTATTTATATATGATATATATTATCTTTATTTTTTCTTTATGCTTCTTTATTTTCCATTTATATCATACCTTTATGGTTTCCATAATTGGTAAACACGATAATTTCATTTGAGGAAGTGCGGACTACCGCCCCCTCAAAGTGATATGACTCATTCATGCCATACGTGGCATGTATAAAGGATGGATTTAATTATATTATATTATATTATACTGGAATTATAATATACATATTTATAATTATGTTTTAATTCCATTAAATTAAGAAATAGAAATGGAAGTAGCGTTCATGCGTACGTACGGCTTACCATCTCCATGAACGGTGCATTTCATTTCTTACCTCCAAATGTTATGTACTATTATAAATACATGTATATACTGGATATATATGATATATATGATATCTAAATCATGAATATTGTTCTGGATATAATGAACTTTTGACCATGTGAACAACTTCTAACTATATGGTGTTCATTTGTGACTCAAGTTCCAAATATCGACAAAACAATCATTATTAACTTGAATGATTACATAGTGTTTATAACATGGTAATAAGTTATATAAAAGGACTAATAAAATTGAAAAAGGTTATTAATCAATTATAAATTATATTTAGTTTATTATTCAGGAGATTAAAGAACGAATGGGTCGAGTCGGACATGAGGTAAGGGACTTCATTTCAATCTCCTTTCATTGAGGCTTATTTTGTTTTAACATACAACTTTCTTTTATACACTATATAAACACCCTTGACTTTTAAAAAGGAATATTTTTCTACAAATAATTTTACTAAACGACAGAAAGAAATTTTTCTCTTAACATAAGCGGTGATAAAGACCTTTCCACCACCGTGAGTATTATTTGTTCTTTGGCTTCCTTAACAAGTCGTAATGTTTTTTTTTCAAGGAAAATAAATATTATATGATCTTTTATGTATTTTGGTATTGAAAATGGTTTTGATGATGTATTTTTTTATGTCAATATATATAAGTGATATATTATGATTGGAATGTCGAAATTTTTTCTTTCCTTTATATTTTTTTATGTGTTATGATTTTATAATGGTACTTGGACATTTGATGGGTAGTAATGTGATAAACCAAATGACGGGTGGTGCCATGATCAACCAGGATGGGTGGTTACATTATAATCTTCAATGCATTGGGTATGGAAGTCGGCCATATAGTTATTCCATTTAGTGATATGTGTGGAAGTCGACCGTGTGATTATTCCATTTAAGTATGTTTATGTCCCAAGTTACCTTTATATGTTATGTGTTATTTATATGGGTTTTATTGTAATATTTTGGTTAAAAAAGGGTAAGTAATGATATTTTATTCAGTGAAGAGTATTTACTACTTTATAAAGGTGAAAAGTATTAATTATGATAAGTATTCATGTTTTACTTCTTGTTTTGAAAAACTAACAGTTTTCTTTCTTTTTGTATCCCTTACTGATCTTTTTATGCTCATCACAAGTTTTTGAAATGTTTTTCACAGGACTTAATGTTGAATAGGGTTAAAGATGGGATCAAAGAAAAGTCATATTGTCTTAAATATGGAACTAGACATGACTCTTTTTTTCAAGAGTTCTTGTTTTGTGAAAAAATGTAAATTGAGTAGAAGTGTGTACATTGTTTTTTTTTAAATGAAATGTAATAGTTATGGCCTAATTCTCTAAAACTCTAAACCTGAAAAGTTCATTAATGTGAATTATTCATTTAATTCAAGATTATGTAATGTTTTAAGGTCGGGTCCTTATAGTTGGTATCATATGTTGGTTTAGACAACTTTAGGAGTTAGTGTATTGTTAAATAAATGTCCATAAATTAATTTATGGTAATATTGAAAAGATATAGAATTTACAGATTACCATGTTGCTTTGCCTAGGATATTTCTGTGTTCAAAATGGTTTTCTGTAGAGGAAACAGGGTAGCTATGTTGGGACGACATCAAGAGGAAGACAACCTTCCAAATCAGCAACTTGAGATGGTCGGAATTAGAACTGAATAGTTTGTTGCAGTGATGGAACATTTGACTCAAGCTATAAATGGTGGTGGTATCCATGCATGAGATCAGCCAGATCAACCGTAGAGGAACATGTTAGTAGTAGAGCATTTCATGAGGAAACATCCCCCATAATTCAGTGGATCATCTGACCCTGTCCTAGTTGAAGGTTGTATTAAAGCACGGGAGAATATTTTTTATGTTATAGGGTGTTCAGAACATCAAAAGTTTAGTCTTTCTATTTACCATTTTTAAGGTGAAGCTGATTAGTGGTGGTCAATAGTGAAAAATATCAGTGATAGTGAGGAGATTGATGCTCTTGATTTGGATGAATTCAAAGGTATGTTTCTTGAGAAATATTTTCCTAAGGTGTTTCATCTTAGGACGAAAAAACAATTCCTGGAATTAGAGCAAGAGAATGACTCAGTGGCTGCTTATGAAGCAAAGTTCCCTTGACTGGCAAGGTATGCACCAAATTTCATCCGAGATCTTGATAGTAAGATAAATTGATTTTACTCAGGATTGAAGCCATGATATCGAATAGCATTAGCCTCTCATGAGTTCAAAAGTTATGAAAAACTTGTTCTATGTGCGGAGAATTTGGAAATGGAGTTTTTCGATGATCATGTGTTTGTTGACAAACAACAAAATAAGAGGTCTAGTTGGTAGGAAAAGGGAAATAATTCATCAAAGAAACCTGGAGGTAGAAAAATTAAATATCCAAATTGTGAGAAGTGTGGTAAAAAGAATCCTGGAGAATGTTTATCAAAGTCTGGAAAGTACTTCTATTGTGGTAAGTCTAGTCATATTGCTCGTAACTGTAAGTAAGATGATCAAGCAAGAAATGAAAATCCATTAGTAAGATGTTTTAAGTGTAATGAAATGGGTTATTATGCAAATGAGTGTCCAACGAAGAACTCAACTAAGGAAAATAAGCTAGACTACAAGAATAAAGGGATGGTGAAATCCTTTTCAACTACTTTAGAAGATGTTGGGCTATCAAACGAAGTAGTATCAGGTATACTATTTGTCTTTTCAGATTATGCCAATGTGTTGTTTGATTCAGGGTCTACACACTCTTTCATTTCTGAGAATTTTTCTAATAAATTGGGAATTCCATCTCAAGATATGAAAATGGAACTTATGGTAAAAACACCTGGAGGAAATTTTGAGACAAAAAGAAAACATAAGAACCTTCTTGTCCTTGTGTGTGGGAAGAATCTACCTGCAAACCTTATTGGTTTTCCCCTAGCAGAGTTTGATGTTATTTTTGGCACGGATTGGCTATATGTTTATCTTACTAAGATTGACTGCAGAGCTAAATAGGTTTCATTTAATAAATATTTATAGTTTATGTATAATAATGAACCCTTGATTTTTATAACATATCAGGAATCTGAGAAACTAGTAAAAGATTCAAATGAATGTTTCCTTACACATATTGTTGAAAATAAAGGAATTTTTCAGATTAATGGTGTGCCAATGGTAAATGAGTATCTTGATGTTTTTCTAGATGAGTTTCTTGGTATTATACCTAATCGGGTTGTTGAATTTATTGTTGACTTAGTTTCTTATGCTAAGCCAATTTCAAAAACCCCTTATCGAATGACTCAAATTGAACTTTTAGAGTTAAAGAAGCAATTGCAGGAGTTATTAGATAAAGGTTTCATTTGACCTAGAACATCATTATGGGGTGTTCTTGTCTTGTTTTTTAAAAATAAGGATGTTTCAATGAGACTCTGTATTGTTTATAGATCATTAAATAACATCACTATTAAGAACAAGTATCCTTTGCCTCATATCAATGATTTTTTTGATCAGATCCAGGGAGATCAGTATTTTTCGAAGATTGACTTGAGATCAGGGTACCATCATTTGAATATAAAGGAAGCAGACATTCTGAAGACCGTGTTTCGTACTAGATATGGCCATTATGAATTTGTAGTTATGCCTTTTGGGTTAACCAATGCACCTGCTGTATTCATGGATCTTATGAATAGAATTTTCCGTGAGTTCTTGGATAAGTTTGTGGTTGTCTTCATTGATGATATTTTGGTTTATTCTCAAAAGTAAAGAGGAGCATAAAAGTCATTTAAGGGTCATCTTTCAAACCTTAAAAGAAAAGAAACTTCATGGGAAATTTAGAAAGTGTGAGTTTTGGTTACAAAAAATTTATTTCCTTGGTCACATTGTTTCAAAAAATGGCATAATTGTTGATCCTTCTAAAAAAAAGTTGTTGAATAATGGCCAAGACCCACAAATATAACCGAGATCTATATTTTTCTTGGTTTGTCAGGTTATTACTGGAGGTTTGTTGAAAATTTTGCACGGTTATCTAGTCTAATGACTAAGTTAACTTGAAAAGGTGTTAAGTTCATTTGGACAAAATAATGTGATGATTGTTTTTAGGAATTGAAAAGAAGATTGGTGAATGCTCTAGTTTTGGCACTGCCTTCCAGAAATGGTGAGTTTGTTATTTACAGTGATGCTTCATTAAAAGGACTTGGTTGTGTCCTTATGCAGAATGATCAGGTAATTGCTTATACTTCACTTCAGTTGATACCACATGAGTTAAATTACCCTACACATGATTTGAAATTAGATTCTATTATTTTCTCTTTAAAAATTTTGAGGTATCATTTGTATGGAGTAAAATGGGAAATATATACTGACCACAAAAGTTTAAAGTGTATATTCACTCAGAAAGAATTGAACATGAGATAGAGGAGATGGCTGGAATTAATCAAGGATTATGATTGCACGATCCATTACCATATGGGAATAGAAAATAAAGTGGTTGATGCTTTGAGTAGAAATAGTAATGTCTCATTAACCATGATACGTTTGGAATGAGATACTTTGGTTTTTGATTTGATGAACTTTGGCATAGAAGTTGTTGGTGCAGGAAATTATTCTGTTTTGTTTCAAGTGTCAGTGAAATCATCTCTATCAGACAGAATAAATCAAGCACAGAAATAATATAGTGAGTTGGAGAAAAAGGTAGACTTGGTTCAGAAGGGTAAGTTGCCTGAATTTAACGTTGATAATGATTGTGTTTTGAGGTTTGGGAAGATATTATATGTGCCTTGTGATTCACAGTTGAAGAATGAGTTGTTATGTGAAGCTCATAGTTCTCTATTTTTAGTTCATCCTGGTAGTACTAAGATGTACAGAGATCTTTTGAAGTATTATTGGTGGGATGGAATGAAAATAGATATTGCTGATTTTACTGTGTAGTGTTTAACTTGTCAGCAGGTTAGAGTAGAGCAGTTGTTACCAAAAGGGATTCTTCAGTCTTTACTGATGCTAGAGTGGAAATGGTAAAATATATCCATGGTCTTTGTTGTGGGATTACCAAATACATCTCGAGGTAATAATGCAATCTGGGTTATAGTTGATCGATTGACTAAATCTACTCATTTATTTCCCATTCGAGATACTTTTTCTCTAGATAAACTTTCTCAGTTGTATGTTAAAGAGATAGTCAGGTTGCATGGATTTACCCTCTCCATTGTATCTGGTCATGATCCCAGGTTTACTTCTTTGTAAAGGCCTTCATAATTCATTGGGTGCTGAATTAAATTTTAGTATAGCTTTTCATCCTTAATCAGATGGGCGGCCAGAATGAACAATTAAGACCTTAGAGGATATGGTACGTGCTTGTTCACTAGATTACCAAGTAATTTGGGACCAACATATTTCTTTGGTTGAATTTTATTATAATAACAGTTTTCATTCCAGTATACAGATGGCTCCATTTGAGGTATTATGTGGAAAGCGTTTTCGAACTCCACCTTTTTGGGATGACGTGGGTGAAAGGAAGCTAATGGGACCAGAATTGGTAGAAGAGATGGAAAAGAAAGTTTAGTTGATTCAGAAGCACATGAGAACAGCTCAGAGAAGACAGAAAAGTTATATGTATAACCAGAGGAAGGATGTTTCTTTTGAGGTAGGTGATCATGTCCTTCTCAAAATGTCTCCATGGAAAAGTGTGATGCATTTTTGTAAAAAGGGAAAGTTGAGTTCGAGGTTCATTGGACCTTATGAAATCCTAGATAACATTGGATAAGTTGCATATATAGTGGGTTTACCTCCATGTTTATCCTAGGTGCACAATGTTTTTCATGTTTTGATGTTGAGAAAGTATATACTAGATCCATCTCATGTTTTGAGCCTAGGGGTAGTTCAGTTGGAAGAGAATCTATCTTATGAAGAACAACTAGTCTAGATTCTTGACCATAGAGAGAAAGTGTTGTGGAATAAGTTAATTCACCGGGTAAAGGTTTTGTGGAAAAACCATATGGTTGAAGAGGCAACGTGGGAATCTGAAAATGCTATGAGGGATAAATACCTTCACTTATTTGATAAGTGAATAAAAATTGTGAGGATGCAATTTCCAAAAGGGAGAAGGATGTAACATCTCAGGTAAATAAAGAATAAGACATTTTCATATTTATTAATATTTTTGAATTAAATATTAATTTTACTTTAAAAGGGTTTCTATGTTCGATATCATACCCGATACGCAATAACGAGTTTCTTTGAAATCTTACGTTGCACACTAATAATATAATATTATTATTTTAAATGGAAGATAACTCCTAGTTATTGTATTGGTGGTAATGAAAAAAACTAACTACAATATGATTATACATGTTTTTTAAATGTATTTACTTTTATCCAATAAAAGTTTGAGGCTTAAAATGTGAATGAATCTAATTTTAAGCACAATTTACATTAAAAGGCCGATTTACCACCTTTTAATGGAGAACCCTCTTTAAATCTAGTTTTGGTCACTTTAATACTTTTTATTTGACCAAATAAAATCCTTCTTTAGAATGGGGACATCAAAATTTACTTTGTGTAATTTTTTGGAATTGTTTCGATAAAGTTCATTTTTTTAATGAATAGTGAAAATATTGTATTTTAATTCAAAACTGTGTTTTAATCTAATTTATTTATATGGTTAGATTATCTTTTTAATTGGTTTTAAAGTTTAATTAGAATATATTTTTACCATTTAATCCATTTTTGGTCATTGTAATTAATTTCACTTTGAAATTGGATATAAACAAGTGTCAATCTTTTGATATTTATTGTTTCTTAAAAGCATACTATTTGTTTTAACAATGGGAATTAATTTTAAATTAATTAATGAAACTTCTATGTTTATAATTTGGTAAAATAGAAATCATTTTTGAATTTTAAATATCAAATATAGATTAGGCTTAATTTTTGGTATTTTTCTGAAAAACGTCATTTTTTGATGAATAGTGAAACCACTTATTAGTAGTTAAAAAAACTGACTTTTTCATTTAAATGAAATTTTACCACTTCTGTGAATTGAATTTCGAAAATCTGACATATATGGTTTTTATTATTAATTAAAATGTGGTTTAATAAGATGAAAATATTTTTTGGTGAATAGTAATTTTTGACTTTTATTTACTACGCTTAAAGGTAAATATGGCAATTCAAGGTAAAAATAATATTATAATAATTCAAAATTACCTTAACACTTATCCTAACCTTATTTTATGGGTAATGGCCGACCATGGGCATCCTTAGGTTGATTTTTGGACCCCATGAAGCCATTTATGAATGATAATAACACTTTAGATTAATTAACTTAAAGTAAAGACAAAAAATGACAAACAAAAATATTTTAATAAATTAATTTTTATATATGGTGTAGTATAAGTAATATTTTTGACCATAAATATTAATTGTAAAGATAAAAATATTTACTACATCATGGTATTTTTTATAATTTTTAGACATCGAAAAAATTAAATTATTTATGACACAATAATGATGCTGTGTTTACCTCATTAATAAATCATTTAAATAAATAAGATTATAAATATTAAAATAACATCCAAAACCAGTCCAATTATTATTGGATGATTTTATTTATACCATGATTCATCTTATCTTTGACTCTAATTATTTTTGGACCTTTAGAAACCGAATATCATTATATAATAAAATAATAATTTCACACTTTCCTAAAGAGCCCCTCCTCCCCCTTATAAAAGGAGACTCTTTCTAACCAATTCCTCACACCTCTCAAGCCTTTTGGATCATCCAACCTCTGCCCAATTAATCTCCCTACATCCCTCTCTTCCACCTAGAAGCCTTACCTTTGGCAAAAGCCACTTCAAGAACTCCTTTTGGTTTAAACCAAAGGAAGTTACCCAAATTAAAGGTAACAGTTTCTCTTAACTTCTTTTCTTTTATTTTACTTCTCCAACCCCTAAACTCTTTTTATTACTTTATTTTATAACAACACCATTATCCTAGATATACTAGGATTTTTTTATGATAATTATTCTAAATACACTTACACAAACCTCCATCTAATGGGTGAAAAACATATTGTTTCTATGGATGCCAAACTAACACCTCACGAAATGATGATTGTTCGATTATCTCTTATTGCCTCTCATAGTGGCCATTAAGATGGAATTTTATTTATATATGATATATATTATGTTTATATTTTATTTATGCTTCTGTATTTTCTATTTATATCATACCTTTATGGTTTCCATAATGGGTAAACGCGATAATTTCATTTGAGGAAGTGCAGACCACCGCCCCCTCAAAGTGATATGACTCATTCATGCCATACATGGGACATATAAAGGATAGATTTAATTATATTATATGATATTATACTGTAATTATAATATAACTATGTACCATTATGTTTTAATTACATTAAAATAATAAATATAAATGGAAGTAGTGTTCATGCGTACGTATGGCTTACCGTCTCCATGAACGGTGCATTTCATTTCTTACCTCAAAATGTTATATACTATAATAAATACATGTATATACTAGATTTATATATTATATATGATATATAAATCATTAATATCATTCTGGATATAATGAAATTTTGACCATGTGAACAACTTGTAACTATATGGTGTTCATTTGTGACTCAAGTACCAAATATAGACAAAGCAAACATTATTAACTTGAATAATTACATAATGTTTATAAAATGGTAATAAGTTATATAAAAGGACTAATAAACTTGAAAAATGTTCTTAAAAAATTATAAATTAACTTTAGTTTATTATTCAAGAGATTAAAGAATGAACAGGTCAAGTCGGACACGAGGTAAGGGACTTCGTTTCAATCTCCTTTCATTGAGGCATATTTTCTTTAATACACGACTTTCTTTTATGCTCTGTATAAACACCCTTGACTTTTCAAAGGGAATCTTTTTCTATGAAGCGTTTTACTAAATAACAAAAAGGAATGTTTCTTTTAACGTAAGTGGTGACAACGGTATTTCTGTCACTGTGAGTATTATTTGTTCTTTGGCTTCCTTAACAAGCCGTAATGTTTTTTTCAAGGAAAATAAATACTATATACTCTATTATGTATTTTGGTATTGAAAATGGTTTTGATAATTGATTTTTTTATGTCAATATATTTAAGTGATATATTGTGATTGAAATGTGGAAATGTTTTCTTTCCTTTATATTTTTTTATGTGTTATGATTTTATAATGGTACTTGGACATTTGACAGGTGGTTACAGGATAAACCAAATGACATGTGGTTATGTGATAAACCAGGATGGGTGGTTACTTTATAACCTCCAATGCATTGGGTATGGAAGTCGGTCGTATGGCTATTCCATTTAATGATATGTGTGGAAGTCATTTAAGTATGTTTATGTCCCAAGTTACCTTTATATGTTATGTGTTCTTTATATGGGTTTTATAGTAATATTTTGGTTAAAAAATGTTAAGTAATGATATTTTATTTAGTGAAGAGTGTTTACTACTTTATAAAGGTGAAAATTATTACTTATGATAAGTATTCATGGTTTACTTGTTGTTTTGAAAAACTAACAGTTTTCCTTCTTTATGTATCCCTTATGAAGCTTTTTATGCTCATCCCAAGTTTTTTAAATGTTTTTCATAGGAATTAATGTGGAATAGGGTCAAGTATGGGATAAAGTAAAAGTCATGCTATCTTAAACATGGAATTATACATGACTCTTTTTTTTTCAAGAGTTCTTGTTTTGTAAAAAAAATGGAAACTGAGTAGAAGTGTCTACTTTGTATTTTTTTTTTTTTGAAATGAAATGTAATAGTTATGGCCTAATTCTCTAAAAATATAAACCTGAAAAGATCCTTAATGTGAATTATTCATTTAATTCAAGATTATGTAATTTTTTAAGTCTGGGTCCCTATAATTTAAGTTCATGTTGGATGTTTTGTCCATATATGGTACTTGAGTCGAAAATGAACATGGTATGATGTTAATAGTCCATGTGGTCATAATTACTTCATCTCAATAATAATATTCATAAAATTATTATCATTTTTATACATAAATTATACCTTTAAATTAAAACATGAAGTGTGGTTATGAAAAATGGATAGCGTTATAATCATGGAGATGGTAAGTCGTACGTACGCATGGGTAACATTTTCCATTTTTTATTGATCGTTGTGGAAAGAAGTTAAGTATTATTTTATCTTTCCATAATTATCATAACATAATTAATATCATATTAATAATTTAAATATACTTATATATATCATACAAGTGATATAATGAATAAAAATGATTCTCATTACTTTGTGAAGGTGATAGTTCATACGTACGTACGAACGACGTTATCATTTTTATGCACATGGAAAGTAAGAAATTAATTGATATATTATTATCTTATAATGATTAATATTTCATTAATATCATATATTAATATTAATTCCATTATTATAAATAGTCAGGAGAGATAGTTATGAAAAACTAATTAGATCGGTTCGTGGAGGTGACAGTTCACACGTATGCACGAATGATTAATTTCTTTCTCATTTAATGGAAGTAGAGATGGATTTAGGTGATGATATTATCATTATAACATCTAATTATATTTATTTTACTATATTTATTATTTAATCTATGAATAAGAATATTTGAAGGAATTGGAAGAATAAATAAAATAGAAACACTTAAATAAAAACACTACCTTTCCTTCAGATGAAGCCTTTCTTGACACCTTAACACCTCTAAAAAGGGTTTTATAACTAAAATAAGGGCGCAAGAATGTGAGTAGGGATTCTAGGAAGGGTTTTTCAATATTTTTTTCTAAAAAAAGGTTTTTGAAGTGTGATTAAAAGAGATAAATGGATTCCTTTTATAGGAGAGGGGAGGGGCACCCTTGGAATTATTAAAAGTATTAAATTAATATAAATTCAATTTCATTTCCAAATGGGTAAAAACTAATTTAGTTATAATATAGGATGAGTATGGGTCTATATATAATTATAAAATTATAATTAGATAATTTTTGAAAAAATTTAATCCTTATCTTTGTTGTTTTAACCTTTTTTAGATCTTAATGTTTTATCAAGTAATTTACACTTTGAGAGTTAAAATAATTACCAAATCATGAAAAATGACCAATTAATGAGTAATTACTGAATTTTTTTGAGTTATATAAACTTTTTTGTTGAATGTTTTATTTTTATAAATTCTATATCATTTAATTAGGTATTTTATAATTTAAGTTATGAATTATTTCAATTTTGCCATTATTCAATACCTGACTTTTTTAAAAAAATCATAAAAACTTGATTCCTTCGATCAAATTACATTAACTCAATAAAAAAGTATCATATTCATCCCAAAAATTATTTTATGGAATGAAATATTTCAAATTATATTCATTTTAATATTACTAATATCATTAATTTGATTCTTTCATTAATAAATCAATCACTACATCATCATTGTGTCACTATTTAATTTAATTATTTATTTTATAAAAATTATATAAAAATAACCATTATTTAGGTAATATTTTTATCTTTCTAAGTACTATTAATATTATAATATATCACTTATATAACCCCATATTAAATTGTTTTAGTAAGAAGAGACATATTTATGGCATATTTTCCTTTACTTTAAATTAAAAGTTATAAATGTCATAATCACACCCAAGTGGCTTACAAAGGTCAAACTTTAGGCCCAAGGATAGTAATGGTCAATAATAACTCATAAAATAATATTAGTAAAAGTTTTAGGGTGATTTTATAATATTATAATATTAATTTTACCTTTAATTACCCAATTTACCTTTAACCGCGGTAAATAAAATACTAAAGTTATTGTTCACCAAAAAATATTTTGATCCTATTAGACCAAATTTTTCATATTGAGTATAACCATGTATGTCCATTTTTGAAAATTCAATTCAAGAAAGTGGTTAAATTAGGTTTAACACTGATCTCATTGACAGATCGAGAAAATGGGTTTTTAAGTAAAATGTTGAAAAGTTCTCGTAGTTTTTCTATTTAATTTTAATTTGAAAAAACATCCAATAAACTATGTTGGATTAAATAATAAAACCTTCACATAATAATACCTTAAAACCATTTAAAGTAAAATCTAATAATATTAATAAATTAGACAAAAAGCAATTTTGAATTAAAATGCAGTATTTTTCACTATTCATTAAAATATGAATTTAATCAGAAAAATACCAAAAATTCAACTGAATTAAATTTTGAAGTCCTGATTCCAAATATGAAATTTATTTTGTCAAATATAACATATAAAATTAACAAAAATAAATTAAATAAGGGTTCTCCATCAAAAGTTGGTAAAACTACCTTTTAAAAATATTAGAGTATTTTATGCTTAAAATTGGGTTTATTCTCATTTTAAGCATCTAGAATTTATTATAAGAGAGTAAAAATATTGAATAAACATTTGAAATAATAATATAGTTATTTCTATTAATTCCCACAAATACAATGGTTAGGTGATAACTACCATTCAAAATAATATTATTACTAATGTATTATTTTTCAGTATAACTCAGTCATATGTGCAATATAAGATTTCAAAGAAACCCATTGTTTTTTGTTGAGTACACTATCGGACATAGCATCCCATTTAAATTTAAATTAATATCTAATTCATAAATATTAATAGATTTGAAAATTTTTATTTCTATAATTACCAAGAATGTTACAAATACTTCTATCGACCTTATGAAAGAATATGGAGAAGCTAAATTACATAAAGTACTAGATTGAACACATGGAAAATTCATCAACCGTATGACCATTTGATCAAAAAATAAAGAAATATTGTAAATAAATCAATTGAATTCAAGAGTAATTAAAGAAACTGAAACTTTCTCAGAATTTTCAATAAGGGTTGAAGTGATTTCATTTTCAAGTAGATCAACAACAAGATTATTAAATAGAATGTTCTGAATTTATAGAAGTATAAAAGTATTAAAGAAACTTCGTGTTACATATAATTGAAAACATGATAAAGTAAAGTGACCATATGAAAATATTTGGATTTTTGTAAACTATCATACCATCTATATGACATCAAGGTACCACATGTTTAAGTGAAGTGGCCACATAAGAATGCTAAAAATCAACTAAGTATTGGTTCAACCACAATTTCAGAGAAAGAGACTACATGACCTATCAAGGGAATCCAACCAAAAAGTTTTTCTAAATTTTTGAGATACCATGGATGATCTGACATGGAACGATTCAAGAGACCATGTCTAAAAGTGGGAATTATATTTTAATATAACATATTCCAAAAACTTTCTACATAGAATTAAATGCTTAGTTAGAGGCATTTAAGACATTCAGATTTCATGTGGAGTACGAGGATTCATAAGGATGGATTTACAATGGATATCTTTGAAGTAAGACTTGTTTTTATAGAAGACTTAATAAAGAGAAAAATAAATAAATTATTAGCTGAAAAATGTAAATCAGTGCTCTATTCTCAACAACATGACACTTTGTTTTCATGTGAACTTCACTGTAAGATCTGAGAACACTTTACTAACTTTTTATCTCATCTCATAATTTAATGAAGATACTGAGAAGAGAAGTGATATTAGCATAATAACTTAGCTTTAAACTTTTTCTTGATTTAGATTCTACTTCTCTCTTTATCTCTCTCTATCTCTCTTTGTTTTTATTATATTTGAGTTATGTTTAAATTTTATATAAATATATTAAATAAAAAACTCTTATAGAGAATATAAGTGTACTAAGATGCTCTTACTTTATTTCCTTTATATTTTCAATCACAGAGCAACTATGGAAGAGGTTGTGTATTAGCCTGTATAGCCTTATGCATTATTGTAATCTATATCCAATCCAGGTTGTAGATCAACTTTTTATTTTTAATAAATTTTATTAATATTAAGTAACTTTTAAGTGTATAGGATTATGTATTCATTTAATATTGGTCTTATTATATTTTTAAATTCCACTATGTGCTTTATATTTTTTCTTACTCTATTTTTATAACTGTTTTAAAATCTATTTTTCAAAAATGTACTTTGATTGTTAGCTTCTATATGTGATATGTCTACTTTTTAATGTTAGTAATCTCAAAGGACTAGGATAATATTAATATTATTCTAACAAAGTTTTGATCAAACTTATGAGAGGTTATTTAAAATTAATAAATTAGATATACCTAATGTATTAGTTAAATATGTGAATTTTAGACTAGGGGATTTTGTTTTATAAATTATTTTAAATAGAAATTTTTATTGGATACTCAATCCCCCCTCTTGAGTATTCTACTCTAGACAACACTCATGTACATTTCAAATATGTATAGTAATTATATTTTTAGAATGCATTGAGGACATACTTGAGGTATTTCTAGATGAATTGACTATTTTTTAATATTATTTTTATCATTTCCTGAAAAAATTAGAAATTTTTTTAAAAACTTTCAATAAAAATAACTTGGTTTTATATTTTGAAAAGTGTTATTTTCTAGTGGAAGGAGTAATAGTATTTTGTCATTTCATTTCAAAAAAATTAATTGAGGTAGATAAATCAAAAAATTAAGTGATAAGTTTTTTTCCCTTCTTAACTTGAGTGAAACATATTAGATATTTTCAAAGAAATACATGTTTTTTATATATTTTTTATTAAATATTATAGTAATATTTAACTTCCCCTTTTCTAAGTTAATTTTGAAAGAATATTTTTTTATTTTCATGTTGAGTGTAGAGAATATTTAATGAGTTGAATATATTGATCACCCCTATCACGAACCGAATCGGGTCGCCATCAACTCGACTCACGACCCGACCCGCGGCAAGGTCCGAAGGGCGTCCCCGATCCCCATGAGCTGGCACAAGTTCCCGAGTATCCATTTTAACTTTGGAAACGATTTACCAGAGTAACAAAAATAAATCAGCTAGCCAAAATAAACCAAACAAAAGTAAAAGTGGCAGCCAGACGTGAATTCAACCAAAATAGTTTTTTGAGTCACAAGTATTCAAAATCCAAATAACACTAAAAACAAGGTGACCAAAAACCAACCTAAGAACTGTCACCCGGTGTGAGGACACCGTCCCTAAGCCACCACCAAAACGCCACGTAGATAGTCTCGCTAACAACCTAAACCACTGCTCCCAAAAGCTGGACCCTTACCTGTATCAGAAGTAAACAAATCTACTTACACCCAAGGGTGTAAGTAGGGTGTGAGCAATCGCCCAGTAGGATATCACCAAGAAAAGATTCCACACACAAATATCAAAAGACAAACCATTTGCAATGCTAAATAAAGAAAGAAAAAGGTGAAAAAAAGAAATGGTTTTCATAAAATGACTTCAAAGAAAGACAGTTCAAGATAAACACACTAGGGTAGAAATTCAAGTGACATATCACGTATCATTGTGCGCGCAAAGTAACCGGTGCCACCAAAGGATGGGAGAGGCCCAAAAGGGTACTAGAGCATGTGGGACCCTAGAACTTCATGTCTCGGTGAAACGTGGCTTAGGTGGCCACGACCCTCAGATAATGTGGCTTAGAAGGACACAACCCTCAGAACACATGGCTTAGAAGACCACGACCCTCAGATATCATATGTTTAGCTAGTGTTGTAATCGTCAAACCTGCCAGTGAAACCGGGTTGGGTCATCTCCGGAACACTAGCTCACTAGTCCAAGTCTCCCCACCTAATACCCTGACTTCCCTCCTTGTGCTCACCTAAATCCAAATTTCACATAACATGTCACCTGCATAGTGATATCATTTTTGAAAACCACACACACACAAAACTTTTTAAAAAAAACTTAATCTGCACCCCTTAGACATTAAATTAAACTACCTGCAAAACTTAACAAAACACTTTGATAATTGAGCAACCCACTAAAAGAAGTTATTAAACGGTTTCAAATATGTCGCAAAAGTTTTTTTGAAGGGAAAAAGTCACTCAAACCCCTTTTTTTTAAATAGAACATATGCTGACACAGGCCAAAAAAAATAAACTGCATCATCTGCACTTCCTAACTCACACACTGCATAGTTTGCAAACAATAATAGACAGTCCAAAGGGAGTTTTCACAATAAAATTAACTAGAGTCACCAGAACATAACTCTAACTAAACAAACACACAATAACTCTATGTCAGAGGAAAAAATTTCACAGCATGTAAACAAATGGATAAAACATTAAATTAATTAAATAAGAAAGAAAATGATTGTAAACTAATACTTGTGTGCGGAACCACCTACCTCAAATGGGAACAGAAAATGACACGGTGCAAAACTCCTGTTGCACAACGTCGCACCGTAATGAGCCGTCAAACAGGTCCTAAAACAGCAGACCGTTAAACAGGTTCAATAATAATAATATAATAATAATAATAGTAATAACAATAATAATATAATAATAATAATAATAACATAATAATAATCACAATAATAACATAATAATAATAATAATAACATAATAATAATAATAATATCAAAATAATAATAATAGCATAACATGATAATAATAATAATAATAATATAATAATAATAATAGCAATAATAATATAATAACATTAACATAATAATAATAATAATAATAGCATAATAATGATCATAATAATAACATAATAATAATAATAATAATATAATAATAATAATAACAATAATAATAATATAATAGTAATATTATTAATATAATAATAATAATAACAAAATAAAACATTAATATCTTATTAGATAAAATAAAATAATAAAATAAAATAAAAAAGAGAGAGCAAAACCTTGTCGACAAGCAGAGGAGAAGGGGCGCCGACCAAGCGGGGAGGTGCGGCGAAGCGCGGCCGAGCAGGGAGGTGCAGCTGAGCGGAGCGCGGCTGAGTGGGAAGGTGCGGATGCGCTGTCCGGCGGAGCAGAGGAGGAGGGCGGCCGAATAGGGAGGTGCGGCGGTCTGCTAGTGGAGGGCAGCCGAGCGGTGGAAGGGGAGATGCGGCAGAAGAGAAGAGAGGAAGAAGGAGAAGAAGAAGGAGAGGAAGAGAAGAAGGGGGAGAAGGGAGTAAGGGAAAGAATGGGGGCGTGCTAGATGGGAGAGGTGGGGAGAGGGGAGGGCCCGCAAGTGAGGGAGAAAGGGGGAGGTGCGGTGGGTGAGGGAGGGGGAACCAGGAAGGGGAGTGCGGCGGGTGAGGGAGATCAGGGGTAGGGGAGAGGAGAAGGAGGGAAAAAGAAGAAAGGAAAAAACTCGGGAGAGAGGAAAAACGTGGGGAGGAAGAAAGAGGAGAGAAAGAAAAAAAAGAAAAATAAAATAAAATAAAAAAAAGTAGGGTGGCGGCTAGGGTTTTGGAGGGAGAGGGGGAGTTAAACAAACTAATTAAAAATAAATTTAATGTTATTAATAACATCCTAATAATAATAATAATAATAATAGTAATAATAATAATACTAATAACTTAACAATAAAAATAATAATCATAATAACAATAACAATAATATAATAATAATAATAATAATACTTTGAAGCTAAAGTCAATCACCTGGAAAAAGAACGTTCGCGTAGCGAGCGCCGCATGTTAAAAAGGAAAGGTCACGCGGCTACGCCCGTGCACCGAGCGGTGTAGAGCTAATGCACATTTATCAGCGCCACATCAAAGGCCTCACATCAGGTTCATACCGCACTTAAAACCAGTAATTAAGTAAGTAAGAGATTAAACTCATGAAATAAAAATTTAAAATTAAGGTCATACCTCAAAGCGAAGTCTGGGCGCGACAATTCTCCCCACCATGAAAACTTTCCGCCCTCGGAAAGTCAGCTCAATGCCTGATCAGAGAATAGGAAAGGGTACTCCTGCTCAACCCATGACTTCCCCTCCCAAGTATCGTGTTCATCATTCTCGTGCTTCCAGAGAATACAGACAAGAGGAATGGACTTTCCACGCAACACCTTTTCTTGAGAATCCACTATACGCACTGGTCGCTCAACCACAGACAAGTCGGACTCTATCTCCAGCTCCTCCCAATTCAGCACATGCGACGGGTCGGGGTTGTACTTCTTTAGTTGGGAGACATGAAATACGTCGTGAATCGACGTCAACTACAAGGGCAAAGATAACCTATATTCCACCTTTCCAATCCGTTCAAGAATCTCAAAAGGTCTGACATACCTCGGTGTCAGCTTCCCCTGCTTCCCCAAAAGACGGTGACCCAAGCGAGGGGCCACTTTCAGGAACACTCTATCCCCCACTGAAAACTCGAGATCCCGCCGCCTCTGATCTACATAAGACTTTTAGCGACTCTGAGATGTTAAAAACCGCTGCCTAATCAGTTTGACCTTCTCAGACGTCTCCTGAACAAGGCTTGGTCCCAAGAGTGAGGTCTCGCCCACCTCAGCCCAACACAGAAGAGACTGGAAAGGTCGGCCATAGAGCGCCTCAAAGGGTACCATTCTGATGGAAGACTAGTAACTGTTATTATAAGAAAACTCGACTAGTCCCAAATGGCTATCCCATGAGCCTCCAAAATCTAACACATAGGCTCGGAGCATGTCTTACAGAATCTGATTCACCTGCTCCATCTGACCATCGGTCTGTGGATGGTATGTCGTGCTCATCTTAATCTGCAACCCTAAAGCCTTCTAGAGACCTCCCCAAAACCGAGATGTAAAGCAGGGGTCCCTGTCAGAAACAACTGCCGATGGCACACCATGAAGTCTGACCACCTCCTGAACATACAAGCGGCCTAGCTCCTCTACCTTCGTTGTATCTCTGATTGGAATAAAGTGAGCTGACTTGGTCAAGCGGTCAATCACTACCCAGATAGCATTCCTTCCCCGAGGTGTATTAGGAAACCCAAAAATGAAGTACATGGAGACCTCTTCCCACTTCCATGTAGGAATAGGTAGCGGCTGAAGCAATCCAGATGGCCTCTGATGCTCTGCTTTAATCTACTGACAAGTGTAGAACCTCGACACAAAGTCAGCAATGTCTCGTCTCATACCTAGCCACCAGAACTAACAGCGAACATCATAATACATCTTGGTGGTACCAGTATGGACATCCCACTGAGATTGGTGACAATCCTGCATTACCACCTTTCGCAGAGACAACGGCACCACAGCACAGCCTTTGAAGCACAAGACCCTCTGGGAAGACAAAGACCAAGCAGAAGGAGTCTCCCCACCATGAAGAAACTGCATAGATCGCTGACACAGCTCATCACCAGGCTGCTCCCACTAAATCAACTCCAGAAGAGCAGGAGTCAACTGGATGTTATCCAAGAAGGTACCTCCACTGTGCTCCCTGCTCTCCAAGTGCATCTGAGCGAATATCCACATCAAAGTCCACTCATCGTTGGACTTCCTCAACGCCTGCACTGGTACTTTTCTGCTCAAAGCGTCAGCTACCACATTACCTTTGCCAGGGGTATAAACAATATCAAAATCAAAACCTTGCAGGTACTCGACCCAGCGGTGCTCCCTTAAATTGAGATCCTTCTGAGAGAAAATATAGGCCAGGCTCTTATGGTCAGAATAGACCACAAACTTCTCCCCAAAAAGATAGTGGTGCCACGTATTCAAATCATGCATCACTGCCACCAACTCTAAGTCGTGAGTCGGATAATTCTTCTCATGTGGCCGGAGCTGGCCTGAACCATAAGCCACAGCATGGTCATCCTGCATGAGCACACATCCAAGGCCCATACCTGAAGCATCACAGTACACCACATAGCCCTTTCCTGACTCTGGTAAGGTCAACACAGGTGCGGTGGTTAACCGCCACTTCAACTCCTCAAAAGATGTCTGGCACTGTGGGCTCCACTCAAAATTCACCCCTTTCCCGGTGAGTACGGTCATGGGGGAGGCAAGCCGCGAGAAGTCCCAAACAAAGCACCTATAATAACCAGCTAAGCCCAAAAAACTCCTGATCTCAAACACACTTCTCGGCTACTCCCAAGACATAACTGCCCTGATCTTTTTGGGATCCACTAAAACCCCTAGTTGTGAGACGACATGCCCCAGAAACTTCACTTCCCTAATCCATAAAGTGTACTTCTAGAGTTTGGCATACAGGCGGTGATCCCGCAAAGTGCCCAAAACAACGCGCAGGTGATGCTCATGCTCCTCCTTAGATCCAGAATAAACCAGGATGTCATCCACGAATACCACGACAAATGAGTTGAGATATTGGTGGAACACCCTATTCATGAGTACCATGAAAACTGCAGGAGCATTCGTCAGTCCGAAAGGCATGACCAAGTACTCGAAGTGACTGTACCTGCTTCGGAAAGCCGTCTTCGGAATATCTGCTTCTCTCACCCTGAGCTGGTGGTATCCCGAACGCAAATCAATCTTAGAGAACCACTTTTCCCCCTTCAGTTGGTCGAACAAATCGTAAATCCGGGGAAAAGGGTATCTATTCTTTATGGTTACCTTGTTCAATTTCCAGTAATCAATGCACAACCGAAGGGTTCCATCGGCCTTCTTTTCAAATAAAACTGGGGCGGCCCAAGGAGAGACGCTCCGGCAAATGAATCCTTTGGATTCCAAATCGTCCAGTTGTATCTTCAATTCCCTCAGTTCAGTGGGGGCCATGCGATATGAGGGAAGAGATATAGGTTGTGTTCCCGGCACCAACTCGATCGAGAACTCCACGTCCCGCTCTGGGGGTAAGCCAGAAAAATCATCTAGGAATACCTCTGGGAACTCATCCACTACACAAGGTAACCCGCCCTGTAAAATACCACCATCGTCCTCCAGCGCGAGCGACGACAGCTAATGAGAAATATTTCCCATCTCAGGGAGTGGAGGTCCCGCGTGTCCTGACCGAGGATCCCATTCGCCGTGAAATAACTGGGGAGTCCCATATGGTGCTGTAAAACTGACTCAGCGCTGATAGCAATCAATTTGCACCTGAAAACACACCATCTAGTCCATACCGAGGATCACATAGAATAGGTCCATATCAAGGACCAAGAAATCTCATTCCATCTTGACTCCCGACACAGAGAGTGCGCACGATCGGCACTTAAGGCCTTGCTCCCTCTTTTTCCCCAGCGGTGTTACTAACTCCATAGAAAACGATAACAGCTCGGTTGGTAGGTTCAGCAGATTCACAAAATGAGAAGATATGAAAGAAACTGAAGCACCAGTATCAAATAAAACTACAGCTATAGAAGATGCAACCAGAATAGTACCTCGAACCGTCGAAGGCCCTGCATCAGATCCCGCTGGTGCCTGATCCATAGCATGCAGTTGCCTGGTCCCTGCCTGAGAACGACCGCTCGCCTGAGGATATGCCCTGATCTGGCTCTGCCCTGAAGATGATCTGGTCCTACCACCACGCCCACTGAACCGAGATCCTATCATTCTAGTCGGTTCTGACTGAACTGATACCCCTCTGGAAGCCATAGATCCAGCCCCACTATGGTATGGGCGTGCAGTCCTACAGAAGCATTGTAGATGTCCCACGACTCCACATCCATGGAATGGTCTGGGAGGGTATGGACAAGCAGGTCGAATGTGACCTACCCTTCCGCACTGATGGAACACTACGGACCCTGCACCAGAAGCCCCAGATGAAAACTGCCTGGGAGGATGACCTGAGCTGCCATCACTCTTCTTCCATTGCTCATCACGCTTCCTCTTCTTCTCAGATGAACTGCCACTGCCAAGCCCTGACACTGATCCAGAAAACCCCGACTTTCCCTTCTGTTCAATCTCGGCCATACAAGCACGATCGACCACCTCAGCATAAGTCTTCATCTTGAATAAGAAAACCTGGGAGTGGATTTCTGGTCGAAGGACCTTCTCAAACATCCGAGCTTTCAAGAATTCGCTCGAAACTATCTCAGGTGCGTACCATACCAGTTCAGCAAAGCGGTTTGCATACTCCATCACTGTCAGATTCCATTTCGAAAGTTCCATGAACTCCTGAGATCTAGCGTAGGCTAGGAACTCTGGAAAATATTGCTCGTTGAAGATCACCTTGAAATCTTTCAAACTAATGTGCTCATGCTTCCCAGCCTGGATCACTGATTCCCACCATTTACAATTGGAACCCTCTAGCTGGAACGAGGCACACTTCACCCTGACTTCCTCAGGCGTGTCAAGGAATTCGAACATACGCTCTATCTTTTCAAGCCATTCCTCTGCCTCCCGAGGTTTTGAACTACCTCGTAATGAAGGAGGTTTGTTCTTCAGAAACTCCTGAGCTCTATCCTTCCTAGAGCCAAATTCTTCCCCTCTATCTGGAATAGGGGCGGGGGCAGGAGTCTCCCCTTGTCCCAAAGCCTGAACGGCTCGGACCATAGCCTCTACCAATCTCTGATCAAGCGGCGTGGGAGAACCCTCTCCGGCTTCCTCCCGTGGGTGCATGGGATCTCTCCGGGGAGGCATCATACTGCAAAGTCCAACAATCAAGAAGGAATACCATCAATATCACATATCTCAAAAGGAACTAAATTTTCAACAGGGTAAGTAATCATCAATAAACCAAACATGCAAAAATGACATCATGTCAAAACTCTACTTTCCTACCTGGTGTCCACGTACAGTCTGCAGCCTGTACATCCCACCTAGAAAATAAGTGAAACAAGCACCCTGACATCCCATGGTGACTCAGTATCTGTCACGAGGCATGCTCGCCAGGCACCCTACTCGCAACATGAATTCTGAGCCCCGACAGACCCAACTCCTGTATAATCCAACTCATCCCAAATAACATAAACCACGAACAAACCTGCCATCTGATACCATTTTATCACGAACCGAATAGGGTCGCCATCAACTCGACACCCGACCCGACCCGTGACAAGGCCCGAAGGGCATCCCTGATCCCCACGGGCTGGCACAAGTGCCCGGGTATCCATTTTAACTTTGGGAATGATTTACCCGAGTAACAAAAATAAAGCAGCCAGCCAAAATAAATCAAAAAAAAGTAAAAGTGGCAGCCAGAAGTGAATTCAACCAAAACAGGTTTTTGATTCACAAGTATTCAAAATCCAAATAACACTAAAAACAAGGTGACAAAAAACCAACCTAAGAACTGTCACCCGATGTGAGGACACCACTCCTAAGCCACCACCAAAACGCCACGTAGATAGGCTTGCTAACAACCTGAACCACTGCTCCCAAAAGATAGACCCTTACCTATATCAGAAGTAAAAAAATCTACTTACACCCAAGGGTGTAAGTAGGGTGTGAGCAATCGCCCAGCAGTATATCACCAAGAAAAGATTCCATGCACAAATATCAAAAGACAAACTATTTGCATTGCTAAATAAAGAGAGAAAAAGGTGAAAAAAAAGAAATGGTTTTCATAAAACGACTTCAAAGAAAGACAGTTCAAGATAAACACACTAGGGTAGTAATTAAAGTGACATTTCACATATCATTGTGCGCGCAAAGTAACCGGTAGCACCAAAGGATGGGAGAGGCCCAAAAGGGTACTAGAGCATGTGGGACCCTAGAACGTCGTGTCTCGGTGAAACGTGGCTTAGGTGGCCACGACCCTCAGATAATGTGACTTAGAAGGCCACGACCCTCATAACACATGGCTTAGAAGGCCACGACCCTCATATATTATATGTTTAGTTAGTGTTGCAATCGTCAAACCTGCCAGTGAAACCGGGTCGGGTCATCTCCAGAACACTAGCTCACTAGTCCTAGTCTCCCCACCTAATACCCCGGCTTCCCTCCTTGTGCTCACCTAAATCCAAAGTTCACATAACATGTCACCTGCACAGTGATATCCTTTTTGAAAACCACACGCACAGAAAACTTTTTAAAAAAAACTAAATCTGCACCCCTTACACATTAAATTAAACTAGATAAAAAACTTAACAAAACACTTTGATAATTGAGCAACCCACTAAAAGAAGTTATTAAACAGTTTCAAACATGTCGCAAAAGTTTTTTTGAAGGGAAAAAGTCACTCAAAACCCTTTTTTTAATATAACATATGCTGACACACGCCAAAAAAACTGTGTCATCTGCACTTCCTAACTCACACACTGCATAGTTTGCAAACAATAATAAACAGTCCAAAGGGAGTTTTCACAATAAAATTAATTAGAGTCACCAGAACATAGCTCTAACTAAACAAACACACAAAAACTCTAAGTCAGAGGAAAAAATTTCACAGCATGTAAATAAAGGGATAAAACATTAAATTAATTAAATAAGCAATAAAATGATTGTAAACTAATACTTGTGTGCGGAACCACCTACCTTAAATTGGAACGGAAAATGACACGGTTCAAAACTCTCATTGCGCAACGTCGCACCGTAATGAGCCGTCAAACAAGTCCTAAAACAGCAGACCGTTAAACAGGTTCAATAATAATAACATAATAATAATAATACTAATAACAATAATAATAATAATATAATAATAATAATAATAACATAATAATAATCACAATAATAACATAATAATAATAATAACATAATAATAAAAATAATAATATCAAAATAATAATAATAGCATAACATGGTAATAATAATAATAATATAATAATAATAATAGCAATAATAATATAATAACATTAACATAATAATAATAATAATATCATAATAATGATCACAATAATAACATAATAATAATAATAATAATAATATAATAATAACAATAATAATAATATAATAGTAATATTATTAACATAATAATAATAATAACAAAATGAAACGTTAATATCTTATTAGATAAAATAAAATAATAAAATAAAATAAAATAAAAAGAGAGCAAAACCTTGCTGACGAGCAGAGGAGAAGGGGCGCTGACCGAGCAGGGAGGTGCGGCAGAGCGCGGTCGAGCAGGGAGGCGCGGCTGAGCGGAGCGCGGCTGAGCGGGAAGGTGCGGCTGCACTGTCCAGCGGAGCAGAGGAGGAGGGCGGCCGAACAGGGAGGTGCGGCAGTCTGCTGGTGGAGGGCGGTCAAGTGGGGGAAGGGGAGACGCGGCAGAAGAGAAGATAGGAAGAAGGAGAAGAAGAAGGAGAGGAAGAGAAGAAGAAGGGGGAGAAGGGAGGAAGGGAAAGAAGGGGGTGTGCTGTACGGGAGAGGTGGGGAGAGGGGAGGGCCCGCAAGTGAGGGAGAAAGGGGGAGGCGCGGTGGGTGAGGGAGGGGGAACCGGGAAGGGGAGTGCAGCGGGTGAGGGAGAGCAGGGGTAGGAGAGATGAGAAGGAGGGAAAAAGAAGAAAGGAAAAAAAATCGGGAGAGAGGAAAAACGTGGGGAGGAAGAAAGAGGAGAGAAAGAAAAAAAAAGAAAAATAATAAAAATAATAAAAATTAGGGTGGCGGCTAGGGTTTTGGAGGGAGAGGGGGAGTTAAACAAACTAATTAAAAATAAATTTAATGCTATTAATAACATCCTAATAATAATAATAATAATAGTAATAATAATAATACTAATAACATAACAATAAAAATAATAATCATAATAACAATAAAAATAATATAATAATAATAATAATACTTCGAAACTAAAGTTAATCTCCTGGAAAAATAACGTTCACATAGCGAGCGCCGAATGTTAAAAAGGCAAGGTCACGCGGCTACGCCTGTGCTTTGCCTGTGCACCGAGCATTGTAGAGATAATGCGCATTTATCAGCGCCACAACAAAGGCCTCACATCAGGTTCAGACCACACTTAAAACCAGTAATTAAGTAAGCAAGTGATTAAACTCATGAAATAAAAATTTAAAATTAAGGTCATACCTCAAAGCGAAGTCCGGGCGCGACAACCCCATCGATTTTGAAGCCACTAAACTTAGAGAAACCTTTTGAGTTACTTTGTGGTGCTTATAATAATGATGTAGGAGCATCTCTTTCCTAAATAATTGAAGGTAGAACTCAAGTCATTATTTATGATTTAGTAACCTCAGATTCTACCTAGGTCAACTATAAAACCACTAAAAATGAGTTTCTATTAATTTTATTTTCTTTATAAAATTTCATATCTTACCTGGTTGGAACTAAATTCATGGTTTTTTCTAATCATGTGACTTTTCAGTGGTTGATGAAGAAGTTTGGATTAAATCCCTAGCTATTAAGATGGGTTTTTTACTTTAAGAGTTTAATATGAAGGTTAAAGATGAGAAATAAGATAAGAACCAAGTGAATGATAACTTGAGTGGACTACCCAACATAGTAGTGGTATAGATTCCAGACTAAGAAAAATTAAATGAATACATTCCAGGAGAGTAGTGGTGTTTGGTTAAAGTATAAGTTATTTAGTATGCTTATATGGTCAACATTTTCGCGACCTCTCAAGTTCCAGCTTAGATAAACCCCCAATAAATTCAAAGACTCTAATTGAAAAAGATATATGCCCTAAAACCATATTCATGAGATACATTTGGGCTATAAATCCCCATACTTAAACATTACATAATCTTAAGTTAAGTAAATAATTTTATTTTCTATCATATTGAGGATATTTTCAGGTTTAGAGTTTTATGTAATTAAATTATAACTCATAAAAAACATAAAATACAAAGTGGACTATTCCAATCAGTATCCATTTTTTCCACCATATAAAAACTTTTAAAAATAAATCATGATATCTTTTGTGAAAAATCTTTACAAAATTCAACTTGAGCTATTCCAATCCCTTACTCATCATTAAATCCTATGAAAAAAATTTAAAAATGTGGTATGAGCATAAAAATATCGGTAAAGGATATAAAAAAATGAAATTGTTATTCCATTGATAAACATTAAAACTCAAGAAAAACCCTTTCTCAAAAACATAAAATTTTACCCAAAAAGTTAAATATAATTTATTTTACCTTTTTAAAACAAATTATTTTCATGAAAACTCATTAAAAACATTTAAAATTCATATAGGTACCATGGTAAATCATCACATTGAACCCTTAGATAACCCTTATAGAACCCTTAAAAATTTGAATAACTATATGGACAACTTCCAATATAATTATCTGTATAATATAATCATCACTCAATGCATTGAAGCACAATCTGGGTGTATCCATCCTTTAAGCTATAATGGTCCCACTCAGATCTATATGGGCACACTCATCGTTTACAATTTCTAATAACCACAACATGAAATAAATCATTTCAAAATTATAAAAACTATTTTAAACTCATATTAAAATCACTTTCAGATATTAAAATTTCATTTTTTTCAAAAATTACACTTTCAATACAAAATACACATTTATTTTGAAAAACCATTTTCAATACTAAAATACCCAAAAAAATGAAAATAAATTTTTTCATTTAATAAAACTTGAAATATTTCAAATGAATCTAAGAATAAAATAATGGAAATGGTGGTGGAAAAGCCATTTTCATCGTGTACATTAAGAATAGAAAATTCATTTTATCATTTTTCAAAATGTTTCATATAAAACACATAAAAATATTCTTTTTTGGAAAAAAACTTAATGAAATTAAAAATAGGAATAAAATTTCTTTATAAACCTTTTATATCAATATAAATAAATATGTAAAATAATATCAAGAATATTGATATGGAGAAAATATTTTGAAATTAAATCTTTTAACATTAAATGTGTCTCATACCACTTTGAACATTTAAATCATAAGCCCCATGAAAGAATAACATTTTAAAAAACATTATAAACATGATAAAAGATACCATATAGATATATAATTACAAATGGGATTTATATACACCATATAAAAGAATAAAGGTGCATATCAATAATAAATGCCTCAGGGAAAGGAGATTGAGACAAAATCCCTTACCTTGAGTCCAACTTGTCACCTGTGTATTTATCTTCTTAAATTATAAAATTATGTTAATTATTTAATTTATTCAGAAATTTTTTCAAGTTTATAATTACTTTTATTTAAATTATTAAACTTTTTTAAACAACTAGTTAAACAATTAAGTTTACATCAGGTGTGTTGGTCGTATTCAATTTATGTGTCAAAAACGACTTTAGTATGTCAAAAATGGTCAATGGGGTCATTATATAAATATATAAATAATAATAATAATGAAATAATTATAATATTTATACATAAATTTCAATTTTAAAACCAATCATGAAATATATTTATCAAAAATGAACCAATATTACAATCATGGAGACGGTAGGTCGTACGTACATATTAGTAACGTTCCCATTTTTCAATGATCATTATGAAAAGAAGGTAAGTAAAATTTATCTTTAAAGAATGAAAATTATATCATATATACCATATTATTTATTCATATATACTTATATATAGAATTATTGAGATGAAAAATAAATCGCATCGCGTTGAGGAGGAGTTAGTCCACATGTCCATGAACGACATTATCACTTTTTTAGTGTGAGAAAGGGTAATAAATAGATTGATACATTATATTTATAGAAATTTAATTATGTAATTAAAATAATATAAATTTAATTTATTCCAAATATGTTTAATTAAACCCATATTTAATATATTCCATGTAATTTATGAACATATCACTTTTCTTTGAGGAGGCGGTAGCTCACACGTCCACAAACGATGTTATCATATTTACACAAAATGAAAATAATAAATGTATGTGTTATATAAAAATTATAGAAGTATTAGGAAAACATAAATATAATTTATATATATATATATAATATAAAAATATTGTTTTCATCAAAATTCCCAACCATTATAGGTGGTAAATGAAAAAACTAACGTCATCATTGCATGAGGTGGTAGTTCATCATACACGGATGGTAATTTTGTTACCCATTTGATGGAAGTGTGTGTAGGTGTAGGTCGAACCCTTATCATAAAAAAATATAATTATATTTATGATGTTGATGTAATTATATAATCATATAATAATAATAAATTAAGGTGTGGAGAAAGAAATAAAACAGAAATGCACATTGAAGAATGTTACCTCTTTTTCAGGTCACTCCTTTTGGTTTGCACCAAAGGGCTTATTAGGTTGGATTTATTCCCAAAGTTAGGAATATATAGTTAAGGTATAGATGTTGGGAGATTATTTGAGAAGTTTTTAGATAATCCAAATTGGATTTAGAGGTGTGAAAAAATGGGAAGGGTTGGTGTCTTTTTATAGTGGAGTAGTGGTATTATTGTAATTTTTTGAAAAGGAAATTCCACCCACGTTTCTTCCATGTCATTTGGCTCCAATAATGGTAAAATAATATAAAAGGGAGTATAGGGTCTAAAATGAACATAAAATGGATTTTAGACAAGTTTATATTTCATTTGGGATCTTAAGGTTAAGGTTTAGTCCCTTGTTAAGCTAATGTTCTTCTTAATCGCTATAATTAATTTTAATTACATTAACAAATATTTTTAGTAAAAAAATAATTTGACCTTATTAGAAATTGTAAATTATTATTATTCCAAATATATAATCCATATTTTAAAATTACAAAAACATAAGTGTCATAAATTAATTTAAATTTAATCTCGTAGATGGGATAATGAAGCAGGGTTTTAAAGTAAAAATGTTCAAAAGTTTTCTAAGTTTTTATATCTAAATTCAAAGTGAGATTGTTTAAAATGGCCTATATTGGTTTAAATGATATAAAACTGATATAATTATAGTTTAAAATCAAATAAAAACATAATTTAACTATATAAATAAATTTTATGACAAAATAGTTTTGAACTA
The DNA here is from genome assembly GCA_963277665.1 of Viscum album. Taxonomy (NCBI): domain Eukaryota; kingdom Viridiplantae; phylum Streptophyta; class Magnoliopsida; order Santalales; family Viscaceae; genus Viscum; species Viscum album. The sequence continues at coordinate 162,327,638 of OY728139.1, read as the reverse complement.
ACATTTAGTATTATTCAATATTCATCAAAATATAAAAATTCTTAAAAAAATGACAAAAAATCACCCAAGGTAAATTTAGATATTTAAATTTCAAAAATGAATTTTATTTTTTGATATAAAAAATTATAAAATTGTCAAAAATTATATTTAAATTAGGTTATTTATTAAAAGGTGGTAAAACTACCCTTTAAAAATAGAGTTTTATGTTTAAAATTGGATTTATTATTATTTTAATCCAATCAAATTTATTGGATGAATGTAAAAATATTTAATAAAAATGTGTAAAAATAATATATTTAGTTTTATCCAAACCAGCCAATATAATTTCTAGGAGATATGTACCACTTAAAATAATAATATTAATGGTATTATTTTTGTTTGATATAACTCAATCTTGCGTGCAACGCAAGATTATGACTAAATTCATTGTTAAATGTTAGGTATTCTATTGGAAATAAAATCCCTTTTAAGGTAAAATTAATATCTAATTTATAAATATTAATATATATATATAAAAGACTTATTTTATCATTACCTGGGATGTTACATCCTTCTCCGTTTCGGAAATTTTGTCCTCTCAATTTTATTCACTTATCAAATAAGTGAGGATATTATTTCCCTCATAGAATTTTCAGATTCCCATGTTGCCCCTTAAACCATATGGTTTTTTCACAAAACCTTAACCAAATAAATCACATTATTTTGAAACACTTTCTCTCTATGGTAAAGAACCTGAACTAGTTGTTCCTCATAAGAAATATTCTCTTCCAACTAAACTACATCAGGGCTCAAAACATGAGATGAATCTAGTAAATAATTTATAACGACCCATACTTTACATACATTGTTAATACTTTAAAATTGAAGCACACTTATTACAACATATGACAAAACCACAAAGGACCGTATAGGTATAGTGTCTTTAGAAACTGGGAAACATAAACAACTGGTTCATAAATCTTCTACAGTGTCTCCCATTTATTTCATTATATCTAGGGTCCCTTTTAGCATATTCTACTTAATATCCATCTTCCTGACCTGGGGAAAAGAAAACATAAAAGGGTGAGCTCAAATGCTCAGCAAGGGCAAATAAAGGAAATAAAAATCATATCATATCTTTTTTTAAATCATAACCTGTAAAAGAGATCATAATATCTTAACATGGAATAAATCATAGAAGTGAAAATGAGATCCCCATAATCATAACATAAAACTTGAAACCTTGTGTCATGCACACATAATCATGGAAAATCATTTCTTGTTAGTCATGACTCATTGCCAAGACTATCTTAGCGGACAAAGTCCATTTCTGAATTGAGTTCACTCCTCGTTTCAGTCATGTATCACTGAACCGAAATAACCTTCCGTTCCAGCCATGTCTATATCATGAGATATAAATCTTTACCCAATGAATTGGAGGGAGATATAGGTCCCACCCATCTTATAATGAATCCTTTCTTATGTGTGCCACATAAAAAATGACAACATAAAACAAATCATATAAGGTAAATGAATTCATAAAAATAATTCCCTCACAACATAATCAAATCAATTTAATAATAGGGATAAAAACAGAACCCTATATTATCTTAAATGGAAAATAATTTTGATAAAACATTTGAACTCCATTCTTGAGGAAAATATCCTTTCTACTTCAAAAACATTTTCCTTTCTTAACATGTCTTACAATTTTAAACTAAAAGAATTTTATTAAAAATAAACTTGAAAACTTATAAAGGAAGATTCTTGGAAATAATGTTTTAAAAATCCATTCTTTCCGTATAAGTTAAAAAAACATTCTTCGTACTTTTGTCAGAAAAGTCAAAAAGTACCTCGTACGAAAAAACGACAAAAGATTCCTTTCATATTCTTTACTAAAAACTCACAAAAGGGTAAAATTGGATTTAAACTATTGTAAGTGGATGGAAACAATATTAAATATTGAGGGAACATGGATGTGGATGATAAAATACACCCCAGTAAATACCAAAGTATAAACAATCTCGGATAAAAATGAGATTGTGATATTTCCCCTTACCTTAGGTCCGACATGCTTTGTAAGTGTCCGAACCTCTTGTATAATGATTTAAATAATGTTATTGACTTATTACAGAATCATAATTATTTTTATGATATCATATATGGTCATATTCTTAGCTTCTTAGTAGTAATATTTCATTGCTACTTGTTATTCGGGTGTTTATAACTTTTTGTTCTTATGCGTGTTTTGTCGAATAAATTCTTATTCTTATCTTTAGGTTATAGATACCTCATTTCCAGAATGGTATTAGTGTAGTATATATCATATTCATTCATTCAATTCATTTATATAATCATTATGAAATGAAGATCATGTAGAACGAGTCGCATCACATCGTGGAGACGGTATTCCGTACGTACGTACAAGTGATGATATCGTTCCTATGATCGTGGAATTGTATTGGAGTATATATATATTATTTCAGTATCAATATTACTTTATAATAATCATAAATAGTTACTCATTACACCATTATACCCATCCTTGTAAGGTGATGGTGGAAAATAGATTACACCACGGCGTGGAGACGGTATTCCGTACGTACGCACGTGCGGTGATTTCATTTTTCCGTAGGATGGATAGAAGGTGAATTAGGGTTGTTTCATATTTATAATAACATATCAGTATGTAAGTAATACTGATGTTATTATTTTATCATGAAACAACTAAATAAGAAGAAGTTGAAGAAGAAAGAAATTGAAAAGATCGGCAATGGATATTACCTCTTCTTTGGAAGGTCTCTTTGAATCCTCCACTTAGGGAACTAAGATTGGTCTTTGAAGAAGACCAGGACCTCTAGGATTATTCTAGGGAAATGGAGAAGGGATTTTGGCAGGTTTTGGCCGAGCTTGAGTGCTAAAATTTGTGTGAGGAGGAGGGGGAGGATGTGCCCTTTTATAAGAGAGGAGAGGGACACCTTAGGAATATCTCAATATTATTTTATATTAAAGTCAAAATCGGTTTATAATGGTTCCAAAGGGTCTTATTTAGAAGATAAAGTGGGGATGGGTCGAAATCCTATCAACCAATAGGATTTAGACAAGTTTAGGTTATTATTTTAACCTTATCAATTAGATTTAACTCTAAGTTAAATAATTTAACTTTTACCGTGTCTTTTTGTTTTCTTACATTATATGGTTAATACACTTACTATAACATGCCAAACGAACCCCAAATTGTTTATTATTAATATATATATCTTTATCTAAGTCATTTTTCCTAACCTTAGATTTTTAGGAATAAAATAACAATTAATAATATAATATTTGATTTAAAAACTATTTTGTGTCAATTTTGACACTATTTGATATATGATTTTTGTGAAAGTCATAACAGAATTATATGTTCGAACCAAGTTGATTAAATCAACACTAATATATCATAGTAACCTAGAAAATTAGTGGTATTCATAAAAAGTCTCAAATTACATTTATTTTGGTGTTTATAACATCAATTATGTCAATATTTCATTAATAAGATAATTATTGCATCATCATTGTGTCATAAATAAATTAAATTATTTAATGTCTAAAAATTATAAATAAAATACCATTATGTATGAAATATTTTTATCTTTCTAATGAATATTTATAGTCGAATTTATCTTATGTATAACCCCATATTAAAAATGATTTACTTATTAAACTTTGATTTTAACAATTTTAACCCTTCTTTAAATAAATTAATAATAAATGTCCTAATCTAATCCAAGTGGGCCTAAATGGTCATATTTTATTCCTAAGTTTGTTTTTGGTCAAATTAAACTTATCCAATAGAATTAGGATATGTGTTAGGGTAATAGTAATATCATATTTACCCTTAGTTACCCTATTTACTATTAACCGCGGTAAAAAAAGTAAAAAGTTACTATTCACCAAAAAATTATTTTTATCTCATTGAACCACATTTTACTTACTGATATCAACTGTGTCTGTCGGATTTTCGAAATTCCATTCACAGAAGCGGTAAAATTAAGTTTTATGCAAAAATTCAGTTTTTAACCTACCACTTAGTGGTTTCACTATTCATCAAAAATTGAAAGTTTTCAGAAAAATACCAAAATTTCACCCTAGGCTAATTTCGGTATTCCGAACCCAAAAATGAAGTCCATTTTGGAAAATAAAATTTATAAAATTTCAAAAAGTGGTTATTACTATTCATAACGGCTAGTTTTAATAATATTTTAATAGCATATCGTTGTTTAGTGAAACTCAGTATTGCGTACAACGCAAGCTATCGAGGAAGGTCGTGATTGCGTGTAAAGTAAGCCAAGATAGTGTGTAGTGAAAGATTACTTTGATAACATAAAAACAAAATATTACTCATAAAAATATCGGGTGTTACATTCTACCCCCCTTAAAATGAATTTCGCCCTCGAAATTTGTCACTTTGTAACAAACAGATGAGGATACTTTTCCCTCATCATATCCTCAAGCTCCCATGTAGCTTCTTCAAGTTGGTGGTTCCTCCATAAAACTTTCACCAATCGAGTGGTCTTGTTTCGTAGGACTTTTTCGCTATGATCCAGAATCTCTATCGGTTGTTCTTCATAAGAAAGATCTTGCTCCAGCGGTACAACTTCTGAGCTGAGTACATGTGAAGGATCAGGTATGTACTTTCTCAGGAGAGATACATGGAACACATCGTGAACTTGAGAGAGATTAGGTGGAAGCGCCAATTGGTAAGCTACCTTTCCAACACGATCCAGTATTTCAAAAGGACCGATATATCTAGGTCTCAACTTCCCCTTCTTTCCAAATCTCATAACCCTCTTCCAGGGAGATATTCGTAAGAACACTTTATCACCTACTTCAAACTCTAGGTCTTTTCTTCGGTTGTCGGCATAACTTTTCTGTCGACTCTGAGCTTCTCTTATGTGTTGTTGAATAGATCTGACCTTTTCTGCCATTTCATCAACGAGATCAGGTCCTAATAGCTTTCTTTCCCCAACTTCATCCCATCAAGTTGGAGTCCTGCATTTCTTTCCATAGAGAGCTTCATAAGGAGCCATCTGAATACTGGAGTGAAAGCTATTATTATAAGAAAATTCCACCAAAGGTAGGTGTTGATCCCAACCTCCTTTGAAATCCATAGAGCAAGCTCTCAACATATCTTCTAGGGTTTGAATTGTTCTCTCAGACTGACCGTCTGTCTGGGGATGTTAAGCAGTGCTGAAACTCAACTCTGTATCCAGAGTATGCTGAAGACTTTGCCAGAACTTCGAGGTAAATCTCGGATCCCGATCAGATATAATAGAAAGTGGTACTCCATGCAATCTTACCACTTCCTTTACATATATCCTGGAAAGCTGATCTAGAGATAAATCCTCTCTAATAGCAATGAAGTGTGCAGACTTTGTAAGAAGATCAACTATGACCCAGATAGCATTATTGCCTTTGGATGTTTTAGGAAGTCCTGTGACAAAGTCCATAGTGATGTTTTCCCATTTCCATTCGGGTATGGGTAATGGTTGTAACATCCCCTTAGACTTCTGTCTCTCAGCTTTAACGTGTTGACAAACCAAGCATCGAGAGACATATTCAGCAACATCTCTTTTCATGCCATCCCACCAGAAGTACTCTTTCAGGTCCCTATACATCTTCGTGCTTCCAGGATGAATAGATAATTAAGAACTATGAGCCTCATCCAGCAGCTCCTTCTTTAATTCGGGGATGGGAGGAACACAAACCCGATTCCTGAACTTTATTATCCCATCACAGTCAAGGTTGAATTTCGGAACATTTCTCACCTTCTTTTGTAACTCGACATCTTCTTTCTGTGCCTCTTTAATCTTCACATGTATAGATGGTTGAACATTCATTTGAGAAAGATAAGATTTTTCCCCTTCCATTATAATTCCAAGATCCATCCTTTGTAAATCCATAAATATTGGATCTTTTTTTATCCTCATCATGGATAAACTAGCATGGTCTTGTCGACTTAATGCGTCTGCCACCTGGTTTGCTTTCCCAGGGTGGTAATGGATTGAGCAGTCATAATCCTTAATCAGTTCCAACCATCTTCTTTGACGCATATTCATCTCCTTTTGTGTGAAAATATACTTTAAACTTTTATGATCAGTATAAATATCACACCTTTCACCATAAAGTTAATGCCTCCAAATCTTTAATGCAAAGATTACCGCAGCCAACTCCAAATCATGTGTTGGGTAATTTTTCTCATGGATTTTCAACTGTCGTGAGGCATAAGCTATCACCATATCATTTTGCATAAGAACACACCCCAATCCCTTCTTGGATGCATCACTGTAGATCACAAACCTTTCTCCACTACAAGGCAGTGTGAGCACAGGTGCACTGGATAACCTTCTTTTCAACTCCTTGAAATTCTCTTCACATTCCTCTGTCCAAACAAACTTAACTCCTTTCCGAGTCAACTTGGTGAGTGGATTAGATAATCGTGAAAAATCTTTTACAAAACGTCGATAATATCCAGCCAAACTAAGAAAACATTGGATCTCAGTTACTGTTGTTGGTCTCGACCATCTTTCGATAACCTCTATTTTTGCTGGATCCACAGATATCCCCTCTTTTGAGATTATGTGACCCAAAAATGCAACTTTTTGAAGCCAAAATTCACACTTGGTAAATTTGGAATAAAGATTCTCCTTTCTCAGGGTATTCAATATAATTCTCAAGTGATCTTCATGCTCTTCCATGCTCTTTGAATAGACAAGAATATCGTCTATAAAGACTACCACAAATTGATCAAGATAGTCTCTAAAGACTCTATTCATTAGATCCATGAAGATAGCAGGGGCATTAGTAAGACCAAATGGCATCACTATAAATTCATAGTGTCCATACCTTGTACGGAAAGCCGTCTTTGGTATATCCTACCTTTTGACCCTTAATTGATGATACCCTGAATGAAGATCAATCTTGGAAAAGTATTGAGCTACGTGTAGTTGGTCAAATAAGTCATCAATGTGTGGGAGAGGATATTTGTTCTTCATAGTGATCTTGTTAAGTTCTCGATAATCAATGAAGAGTCTCATTGATCCATTTTTCTTCTTAACAAATAGAACAGGTGCTCCCCAAGGTGACGCACTAGGGCGTATGAATCCCTTATCAAGATTCTCTTGGAGTTTCTTCTTCAATTCCTGCAACTCAATTGGGGCCATTCTATAAGGTGTCTTTGAAATAGGCAAAGCACCCGGTACGAGTTCTATTGAAAACTCAACTTCACGATTTGGTGGAAGACCCAGTAATTCCTCCGGAAAGACATCATCAAACTCCCGTATGATGGGAATATTCTTAATCACGAGTTTCTCACCAACCATTTTAGATAAATAACCTTCATTTAGTGGAATCAATACCCATAAAATGGAAGAAATTTCCACTGGAAGGTTATGTTCATCCTTGCATTGATAGACGATCATAGATTGATCTGGAATATGAAATGTGACTTCCCTTCTTTGGCAATTGATATGAGCTCCGTATAAAGAAAGCCAATCCATGCCAAGAATCACATAGAATTCCACTATAGGAAGGATCACCAGATTTGCAGGAAGCACTTTCCCACAAACTTCGATCGGAGAAGAATTATAAACTTTTGATGCGAATGTTGTGCCATTAGGTGTTTTCACAGCTAACTCAACATCTAATTGTTGAGGTAATACAGTGATACCCTTAGAAAATTCTTTAGAAATAAAAGAGTGGGTGGATCCAGAATCAAATAAAACATTTTCTACTTTAGAGTGGATGGTAAGTGTACCTTTCACCACTTCATTATCGTACTCCACATCGCTGATAGAAATTGCATGTGACTTTCCTTTGTCTTTAGCCTTAATATTTTGTTGACGTCGACCATCATCATCAACCCTTGGATTTGGGCATTGATTGGCATAATGCCCCATCTCCTTGCACTTGAAACATTGAAGTGTAGTAGGTTCATTCTGTGTATCCCTTCCTTTGTTTGCATCATTAGACATCTTCTTCCCATTATCGCGGCATTCAAATGCCCGATGACCTTCCTTTCCACATTTGAAACATTTACTTATCCCTTTAAGACAACTCCATCCATGTTTCTTTCCACACTTTGAGCATAAGGGAAAGCTCATATTATTTTCAGTGTGCTCTTTAGATTTTCCTTTGAATTCCATTTTCCTCTTCTTATCAAACACATATGACTGCTGGGTTACTCCAATCTCCATCTCGACTTTGAGAGCACATAGAACGATTTCCTCATAGCTATTGAAGTCCCTTATGGCTAACGCCCTTCGAAGACTTGGTTTTAAGCCACTAAAGAATCGATCGATCTTACTCTCAGGTTGGATAATAATACCAGAAGCATACCTTCCAAGTCTCGTAAAATTTTCTTCATAGGTACTAACAGATTCATCATCCCTTTGCTTCAGTTCAAGAAACTCTTTCTCCATCTTTGTTCGGAGAATACGAGGGAAGTACTTATTGAAAAATAAGTTTTTGAACTCGTCCCATTCCATGGACTCAATTTCATCCCTTTGCCTCGTATTCTTAATAAGATTCCACCATTGATCAGCATCTCCTTCCAAGCGATACACTGCTAGGATGACTTTATCATGTTCAGAACATTGAATAACTGAAAATATATTTTCAGTAGTACTAATCCATTGTTCAGCAACAAATGGATCAGTAGACCCGCTGAAAGAAGGTGGGCGCTGCCTCATGAAGGATTCAACAGAATGTTGCCCCTTCCTTTGCTCGTTTGGAAGTCCTGCATGATTCATAGCTTGAGAAAGTTGTGTGAGCATGGCTACAAGATTTTTCATTCCATCTCCCATATCGTTTGGTTGCTTAGGGGGACAATCATTGCATTGCCCATCGCATTCCGTATTAACACGGTTCCTTCGGGTTCCAGCCATTGACTAAAACCAAGAAGAATAGTGTGAGCAACACTAATTATAATAGGAAAACCACATAATTCAAGAATAAAATTTTCATGCTTAAGGTCTTATCCTAGGTTATTCATGGCCATTTCTAAAACACTAAGATTGTGTTCTATGCTTAGACTTATCCTTAGGGTTCTTACAAAGTCTTTCACATCCTAGTTTCTAAAGGTTGACTATACCTTTCCTCTGATACCAACTATAACGACCCATACTTTACATACTTTGTTAATACTTCAAAATTGAAGCACACTTATTACAACATATGACAAAACCACAAAGGACCGTATAGGTATAGTGTCTTTAGAAACTGGGAAACATAAACAACTGGTTCATAAATCTTCTACAGTGTCTCCCATTTATTTCATCATATCTAGGGTCTCTTTTAGCATATTCTACTTAATATCCATCTTCCTGACCTGGGGAAAAGAAAACATAAAAGGGTGAGCTCAAATGCTCAGCAAGGGAAAATAAAGGAAATAAAAATCATATCATATCTTTTTGAAAATCATAACCTGCAAAAGAGATCATAATATCTTAACATGGAATAAATCATAGAAGTGAAAATGAGATCCCCATAATCATAACGTAAAACTTGAAACCTTGTGTCATGCACACATAATCATGGAAAATCATTTCTTGTTAGTCATGACTCATTTCCAAGACTATCTTAGCAGACAAAGTCCATTTCTGAACCGAGTTCACTCCTCGTTTCAGTCCTGTATCACTGAACCGAAATAACCTTCTGTTCCAGCCATGTCTATCTCATGAGATATAAATCTTTACCCAATGCATTGGAGGGAGATATAGGTCCCACCCATCTTATAATGAATCATTTCTTATGTGTGCCCATAAAAAATGACATCATAAAACAAATCATATAAGGTAAATGACTTCATAAAAATAATTCCCTCACAACATAATCAAATCAATTTAATAATAGGGATAAAAACAGAACCCTATATTATCTTAGATGGAAAATAATTTTGATAAAACATTTGAACTCCATTCTTGAGGAAAATATCCTTTCTACTTCAAAAACATTTTCCTTTCTTAACATGTCTTACAATTTTAAACTAAAAGAATTTTATTAAAAATAAACTTGAAAACTTATAAAGGAAGATTCTTGGAAATAATGTTTTAAAAATCCATTCTTTCCGTATAAGTTAAAAAAAACATTCTTCGTACTTTTGTCGGAAAAGTCAAAAAGTACCTCGTACGAAAAAACAACAAAAGATTCCTTTCATATTTTTTACTAAAAACTCACCAAAGGGTAAAATTGGATTTAAACTATTTTAAGTGGATGGAAAAAATATTAAATATTTAGGGAACATGGATGTGGATGATAAAATACACCCCAGTAAATACCAAAGTATAAACAATCTCAGATAAAAATGAGATTGTGATATTTCCCCTTACTTTAGGTCCGACTTGCTTTGTAAGTGTCCGAACCTCCTGTATAATGATTTAAATAATGTTATTGAATTATTCAAGAATCATACTTATTTTTATGATATCATATATGGTCATATTCTTAGCTTCTTAGTAGTAATATTTCATTGCTACTTGTTATTCGGGTGTTTATAACTTTTTGTTCTTATGCGTGTTTTGTCGAATAAATTCTTATTCTTATCTTTAGGTTATAGATACCTCATTTCCAGAATGGTATTAGTGTATTATATATCATATTCATTCATTCAATTCATTTATATAATCATTATGAAATGAAGATCATGTAGAATGAGTCGCATCACATCGTGGAGACGGTATTCCGTACGTACGCACGAGTGATGATATCGTTCCTATGATCGTGGAATTGTATTGGAGTATATATATATTATTTAAATATCAATATTACTTTATAATAATCATAAATAGTTACTCATTACACCATTATACCCATCCTTGTAAGGTGATGGTGGAAAATAGATTACACCACGGCGTGGAGACGGTATTCTGTACGTACGCACGCGCGGTGATTTCATTTTTCCGTAGGATGGATAGAAGGTGAATTAGGGTTGTTTCATATTTATAATAACATATCATTATGTAAGTAATACTGATGTTATTATTTTATCATGAAACAACTAAAGAAGAATAAGTTGAAGAAGAAAGAAATTGAAAAGATCGGTAATGGATATTACCTCTTCTTTGGAACGTCTCTTTGAATCCTCCACTTAGGGAACTAAGATTGGTCTTTGAAGAAGACCAGGACCTCTAGGATTATTCTAGGGAAGTGGAGAAGGGATTTTGGCAGGGGTTGGCTGAGCTTGAGTGCTCAAATTGGTGTGAGGAGGAGGGGGAGGAGGTGCCCTTTTATAAGAGGGAGAGGGGCACCTTAGGAATATCTCAATATTATTTTATATTAAAGTCAAAATCGGTATATAATGGTTCCAAAGGGTCTTATTTTGAAGCTAAAGTGGGTATGGGTAGAAATCCTATCAACCAATAGGATTTAGACAAGTTTAGGTTATTATTTTAACCTTATCAATTAGATTTAACTCTAAGTTAAATAATTTAACTTTTACCGTGTCTTTTTGTTTTCTTACACTATATGGTTAATACACTTACTATAACATGCCAAAAGAACCCCAAATTGTTTATTATTAATATATATATCCTTATATAAGTAATTTGGCCGAACCTTAGATTTTTAGGAATAAAATAACAATTAATAATATAATATTTGATTTAAAAACTATTTTGTGTCAATTTTGACACTATTTGATATATGATTTTTGTGAAAGTTATAAAAGAATTATATGTTCTAACCAAGTTGATTAAATCAACACTAATATATCATAGTAACCTAGAAAATTAGTGGGATTCATAAAAAGTCTCAAATTACATTTATTTTTGTGTTTATAACATCAATTATGTCAATATTTCATTAATAAGATAATTACTGCATCATCATTGTGTCATAAATAAATTAAATTATTTAATGTCTAAAAATTATAAATAAAATACCATTATGTAGGAAATATTTTTATCTTTCTAATGAATATTTATAGTCGAATTTATCTTATGTATAACCCCATATTAAAAATGATTTACTTATTAAACTTTGATTTTAACTATTTTAACCCTTCTTTAAATAAATTAATAATAAATGTCCTAATCTAATCCAAGTGGGCCTAAATGGTCATATTTTATTCCTAAGTTTGTTTTTGGTCGAATTAAATTTATCCAATAGAATTAGGACATGTGTTAGGGTAATAGTAATATCATATTTACCCTTAGTTACCCTATTTACTATTAACCGCGGTAAAAAAAGTAAAAAGTTACTATTCACCAAAAAATTATTTTTATCTTATTGAACCACATTTTACTTACTGATATCAACCGTGTCTGTCGGATTTTCGAAATTCCATTCACAGAAGCGGTAAAATTAAGTTTTATGCAAAAATTCAGTTTTTAACCTACCACTTAGTGGTTTCACTATTCATCAAAAATTGAAAGTTTTCAGAAAAATACCAAAATTTCACCCTAAGCTAATTTCGGTATTCCGAATCCAAAAATGAAGTCCATTTTGAAAAATAAAATTTATAAAATTTCAAAAAGTGGTTATTACTATTCATAACGGCTAGTTTTAATAATATTTTAATAGCATATCGTTGTTTAGTGAAACTCAGTATTGCGTACGACGCAAGCTATCGAGGAAGGTCGTGATTGCGTGTAAAGTAATCCAAGCTAGTGTGTAGTGAAAGATTCCTTTGATAACATAAAAACAAAATATTAATCATAAAAATCTCGGGTGTTACATACTTCCTTAACATTGAATCATAAAATACATTGTGTACCTAGGATAAACTATATGGTAAATACATTCAGTGGGAAACTAATCCACTTTATCCAAGATTTCATATGATCTAATGAATAGTGGACTTAGCTTACCCTTCTTAACAAAACACATCACAGTTTTCCATAGAGAAACTTTTATAAATACACGATCACCTACCTTGAAAGAAAGATCTTTCCTCTGGTTATCTTCATAATCCTTCTACCTACTTTGAGTTTCCCACATCTATCACTGAATAAACTGAACTTTCTCTATTGTTTCATTTACCAACATTGGTCCCATCGACTTCCTTTCTCATACAACATCCCAAAAAGCTGGTGTTCGACACTACTATCCCTATAATGCCTCAAATGGTGACATCTGTATACGAGAATTAAAACTGTTATTATAAGAAAGATTAACCAAATAAATATATTGATCCCAATATCCCTAGTATTACCTTGAGAAAGAAAGAAGCATATCTTCTAAATTTTAAATCGTCCACTCAGACTATCCATCGGATTGAGGATGAAAAGATGTATTGAAATTTAGTTCAGTACCCTATGAATTATGAAGTCTTTTCCAATAATTGGATGTGAACCTAGGATCGTGGTCTCATACAATGGAGAGAGCTGCTCTATGTAACCTGATACTATCTTTTATATATATTCTATAAATCTACTCTAAATAAATTATATCTTGAATGGGAATAAAAATGTGTAGATTTAGTTAATATATGAAAAATAACCCAAATCACATTATTACCTTGAGAAGTATTTGGGGATCCTACAACAAAATTCATTGATATATTTTTTCATTTCTACTTCAGTGCTGAAAAAGGTTAAATCATCCCCTTTAGTAATTTTCACTCTTTATTAACCTACTAACAATTCAAAAATTTCATGGTAAATTCAGAAATATCTCTTTTCATTCCATCCCATCAGTAATACTCTCGAATGCCTCTGTACATCTTAGTACTGCCCAAATGAATGGAAAATGGAGAACTTTGAACTTCAGTCCATAATTCATTCCTCCACTTTAAATCTTAAGGCACGCATAATATTTTTCCAAATCATAAAACACCTTCTTAATCAATATTAAAATCAGGAAACTTACCATTCTTAATGGATTCTAACTTTTATTGCAAATATTAATTCACCTTCTGAGTCGTCTTAATTATTTATGAAAAAGTTAGCTGCACTAAAAGCTGAAACAAAAAAGAGGATGTCACTAAATCCATAAATTCTAGTAAAAAAATAGTCAAATCATTAAACAAAGGTTCAAGTTCCAAATGTAACATGCTTAACATAACATTACTTTTTCGGCTCAAAGCATTGGCTACCTTGTTTTCTTTTCCGTGATGATAATGAATCGTGAAATCATAATCCTTGATTAGTTCCATCCATATTTTCTATCTAATGTTCAATTATTTATGAGGTAATATATACTTCAAACTTTTATGATCAGAATATATTTCATGCTTTACTCCATACAATTGATACCTTCAAATTTTTAAAGAAAAAAATAGCAGCTAATTCCAAATCATGCATAGGGTAATTTAACTCATGAGGTTTCAACTGAAGTGAAGCATAAGAAATTAATTAATCATTATTAATTAGGATAAAACCATGTCTTTTCAATGAAGTATCATTTTAGATGATTAATTCACCATTTTTGGAAGGAAAGTACAAAATAGGAGCATTCACCGATCTTCTATTTAGTTCCTGAAAACAATCATTACATTCTTTTTTTCCAGATTAACTTAACTCCTTTTTAAGTTAACTTAGTTAGTGGGATTGAAATTTGAGCAAAGTTTTCTAGATACTAGTAGTAGTAACCCACTAATCTAATAAAACTATGAATCTCAATAATATTTGTGAGTCTTGGCCATTATTTAACAACTTTCACTTTAAAAGGATCAACATTTATGCCATATTTAGAAACAAAGTTTCCAAGGAATGAAATTGGATGAAACTAAAATTCACACTTTCTAAATTTCCCATATAGTTTATTTTCTTTTAAGGTTTTCAAAACAACCTTTAGATGTCTTTCATGTTCCTCTTGAATTTTAGAAAATACTAAAATTTCATCAATAATCACAACCACATACTTATTCAAGAACTCATGAAAAATTATATTAATAATATACATGAACATACCAGGTACATTAGATAACCCAAACTTCATTACTAAAAATTTATAGTGGTCGTATCTAGTTTGAAACACAGTCTTTGGAATGTCATCATCCTTCAGTTTCAACTGATGGTACCCCAACCTCACTTCAACCTTAAAAAAATATTGTTCTCCCTAGATATAATCAAAAAATAATAATCAATATGAGGTAAAGGATACTTGTTTTTAATAGTGATATTATTCTTGGCTCTATAATCACTAAAAAGTTTCATTGATGTATCTTCATTTTTAACAAACAAGACAGGAGCACCCCATAGTGAAGTGTTAGGTCAGAAGAAACCTTTGTATAATAACTCCTGAAATTTCTTTTTCAACTCCAAATGTTCCACTTGATACATTAAATAAGGGGGTTTATAAATAGGATTAGAATCAGGTACTAATTCAATAGTAAACTCAACCTCTTGAACAAGAACAAAACCTATAAAATCATTCATAAAAACATCCATGAATTCATTTACAACTGGCACATCACAAATTTGAATAGTTTCTTTATTTTCAACAATATAAGCTAGGTAACTTGAATTTTCATCTCCAATCAATTTCTCAGCTTCTTGGTAAGTTATCAAAGTCATGAATTCACTGAACACAACTTTCATAGCACAATAATCTATCTTAGTGTGATAAATTGAAATCCAATACATACCAAGAATTATATAAAACTCTACTATGGATAGTTCAATAAGATTTTTTAGAAATACCATCCCATTGATGACAATAGGAATATCCCTATAAATATTGGTTTCTTTGATAATTCCACCCAAAGTTTTTACCAAAAGTTATATCTTACTTTCTTGAAATGGTATTCCCGATTTTCTAGAAAATTTCTTAGAAATGAAAGAATATGAAGGTCTAAAGTCAAACAGGGTATTGGAATAATTCAAAATCACAAGTAACATACCTGTAACCAGTTAATTTGACATCCTAACATCAACTATAGTAGTAACAAATGACCTCACTACACCTTTTGGTTTCTGATCATGAAGATTCCTATCCTTTACAACTAACTTTGAACATAAATTATCACAATAACCCATATCATTATAGATAAAACATCTTAACATTATATGGATATCAGTTACAACATTATTTGATTCCTCGGGATTCTTTTTCCTGCATTTGTGGACCATGTGACCAAACTTTCCACATCGATAAAACTTCCTTGACTTCATAATACATTCTCTAAGGTGCTTTTTACCACACTTATAACAAGATTGTAACTTCATTTTCTTACCTCTATATTTCTTTGTTTTATGTTTCCCCATCGCTTTCCATCTTTACTACTTCTTACTTTCATCATCATGTGGCACATAAGATTCAGAAAACTCCATCTCAACCTTTTTATCACAAAAAATAACTTTCTCATAGATTTTAAATTCTTTCATGGCCAAATCTCTTCATAGACTTTGTTTCAATATTGAGTAAAACTAATTAATTTTTTTATTTTAGGACCCCGAGACACTATGAGAGGGGAGGGGTGAATCAAGGTGTCAACTTTTATTTTTAAAAAAATGATCTTGTTCCCATGTTGGTAGGAACTTGTTAAACCTATATGAAGGATAAGAACAGAAATCAAACAATCACATGCACAAAGACCACACCGCACTTTTACTTGGTTCGCCACTAAGGGATATTTCCAAGGATCATATGTCGATAGTGTGTTAGTCGTACCAAAATCCATTAAACTTCACTAGTTGTGAAATACAAAGGTTCGATCACAGTCACTATATTCTAGGATCATTGCCTTTACAAGAATTTAGGGAAAACTTACTAAATCCCTCGGATCACTTCTGTTGACTCCCCTAGCTCACTACTCTAAGAAAAGTTCAACTGAGTTTATCGACCGGAAGGTTGCTTCAATAATTTGGAATTGAAGACTTTTTTTCTAACTTAGTGCAGGACTCTGCTTGCACCATAGACCAGAGTTGATGCTCTTTTAAATACATATCCACTAAACTCAGATGTTTAAAATTGATCTTCATAAAGCCTCTTTGTGAGACACACTCCTTCACAAAGCACCCCTACCTTTTCGGAACAAACTGCCTTCGCAAAGCACCCTTGTCTTTGTGGAACAAACTATCTTCATGAAGCTTCTTTTCCTTTGCAGAACTACTTTCGTGAAACTCATTGAGTCAACACGGAATACCTTATTATCATGAAGTATCCTTTTTTCAAATTCATGGGCATTAGTTGAGAATTATAGTCTCTTCACAATGCACCAGCTCACTTAGAAAGCCATGTTTTCGAATCTCTTTGAAAACTCAAAGTGTCTTCGGATTTTCCCACAAAACTTAGATTAAAATGGAAAGGGGTAGCCTCATATTTATAGGCTTGTTCAATCTCAAAGCTCCACCACCTCTTTATGGACCGGATCATCAAACACATCTTCATGGTGCACCTACCTTCACATAGAACCATGGAAATTATCTATTCACAAAGCTCATCATCATCACGGAGTCTTCCATCAAAACCTTTTGCATCACCCATCATATTCAAAAATCATTCCATCAATGACCGTGAATATCCAAACCTCATAATCACTGAGAACTCTGTCTCTGTTCATGAATCCCATTGTAATCACAAATCACACCATCAAAAAACTTTATGTCTTTTCAAAACTCAAATCGCAAAGCCCGTATTCACAAAACTTATACCTTCACCATATTTTTTAAGGCCTTCAAGAAAAAGAAAATTGTATGTTGAAAGAAAACTTCCAAATTTTGGACCCCAAAAATTTGGAAAACACTAGGAAATGACGCCACCTACAATACTACTTTCAGATTGAATTGTTTGATACCTTTCCTTGAAAACTCTCTGGTCATCCATGTAAGGATTGAAAACAAACACAAAAAATACTCAATTTCCAGAAAAGAACATCCCTAGTTCCAAAAATCTACCCCTTTGGGTTTATTGTAAATCTTTAGATAAATTCAATAGATCTCCATCAATCAATCAATACATCAAAACCAGATACGCAAGAAACAACTCATCCATCACTCTAAGTCTACGTGACTAAGGCTCATTGTAGAAAATAAGAGGGAAGACATGAATTGTGTTATCGTGTTTTTGAACTCCCTTCAAACTCTTCTGTATCTCACTGAATTTCTCTTTTCATCCTCCATACATTTTATATCCCTCATTGAACCACATTGAATTTATCCATTTCTTCTCCATTCACAATAAACCCAAAGATCGATATATTCACATTGTAGGGATCAGAAAATTCTCCCCCTGGATTAGATCTCCCCCATTAACCTTCATCTCTTTCAGAAATAGATTAATATAGTTAAAAAAATGGGGAGAGGGGAATTTCATAACATCCTTATGCATTGGTAGGTGGTTGAACACTGAGGTTCAACCGATGTTTCTCAAACACATCCATTGATAGTGACTTGTCCAAGATATCAGCCACTTTCTCATCAGTTCCCACATGATACATTTTAATCATGCCTTTTTCAACTTTTTTCTTGATGAAGTGATATCTGATTTCTATATGTTTTGTACGAGAATGCTGAACAGGATTATTTTTAAGATCAATTATGCTCTTGTTATCACAGTATATCACCATTGGTTGTTTCACCTCATCACCAATGTCAATCAGTTGCTGCTTCATCCAAAGTAACTGAGTGCATGCCTTTGTAGAGGATATATATTCAAATTCAGCAGTACTAAGAGAAGTAATTTCTTGTTTCTTGCTCAGCCAACCCACGCATTTCTTCCCAAAATATAATGTTCCACCACTAGTGGACTTTCTATCCACTACATCTCTAGCCTAGTCAGCATCTGAAAATGTTGATAGTTCATTATCACTATCTACAGCAAAGTATAATCTATAATTGTGAGTACCTTGAATATACCTCATGATTTTTTTCAATTCTTCCATATGTTCTTCCTTCAGATTACTCTGAAAGTGTTCTACTAATCATGTTGCAAATACAATGTCTAGTTATGTTGTTGTCGGGTACAATAAGCTCTAAATGATCCTCCTATAAATTTTGGGATCTATAGATGCCCTATCCTCATGCTTTCCAAGTTTTGTTCTAACTTCAATTGGAGTCGACATTGGTTTAGAGTCAGGCATATTAAATTTCTTCAGTATCTCTCTTGAATATTTTTTCTAAGAAATTAATGCATAATTATTCTTCTAAATCACTTGTAGCCCTATGAAATATGTGAGTTCACCAATCATGGATATTTCAAATTCTGATTTCATGTGATTGTTGAATTCATCCACGGATCCCTTCCTTCTTCCACCAAAAATTATATCATCCATGTATACCAATACCATGAACTAATCCTTCTAAGAATTATTCACATATAAGTTTTGATCCACTCATCCTCTTTTGAATTCAAGATTTATTATATAAGAATCCAACCGATATTACCACGCTCGTGGTGCCTGTTTCAAGCCATAGAGTGCTTTATTTAATTTTAAAACATTTATTTAGTCATTTATAAGAAAGAACCCCATGGTTTTTTAAATGAAGACTTCTTCCAAAACTCCATTTAATAATGCTATCTTGACATCCATTTGATACAATTTATAACCTATTTGGATTTCTATTGATAGAAATAGCCTTATTGAATCTAGTCTTGCTACTGGAGAAAATGTTTCCTCAACATCGACACCTTCAATCTATGAATATCTCTTGAACACTGGCCACGCCTTATTTCATATCACATTACCATTATCATCATATTTGTTCTTAAATATCCACTTTGTACCAATCCCATTGTGACCTTCGGGTCTCTTGACCAGATATCATGTTTGATTCCTATCAATTTGATCTAACTCTTTATTCATGGCCTTCAGCCATGATTCATCCTTTGAAACTTTTTCAAATGAGAATGGTTCCACAATTGATAGAAATACAGATTGTGCATTACTCCTCATTCTCCTCGTTTGTGTGGGTGCAGTCCAATTCCCAATGATGTTGGATTGATCAATTTTTTCTCTTCGATTCCTTCTTTTAGGTTAAACCAAATTCTCTCTAGTAATGGTTTCATATTTAGATTTTTCTTCTGAGTCAACATTATAATGTGAATCTAGATATTTTTGTACACCTTCATCTATTTATGTATTTTAATTTTCTCTATGTTCACAATCTTCATCATCTTCTATCTCATCATTATAGGAATTATTTGAATCATTTGGGGTTTTTTATTCAATGATCTTAGCATAAATTATTTCCAAAATCTTTCCCAAGCACTTATTTAAACATTTGTAAGATTTTTTGTTCATTGGATATCCAAGAAATATTCCTTCATCTGCACTGTCACCATAGTTATCTTTATTTCCTTCTTTTTTTTGAATGAAACATTTACTTACAAAAACATGAAAGTATTTCAAATAAGGATTAATTCCATTCCACAACTCATATGGTTTCTTCATCTCTCCCATATAGAGCCTCATTCAATTTTGAATATGCACTGTAGCTTTAAAATCTTATTTACAGTAATGGTGAGAGATATGACACTCAATCAGCATAGTCATGGACATGTTGTTTACCTATAAATTTTGATGATCAACTACTCCATTTTGTTGAGGAGTTCTCACAGAAGCTACCTCATGCTATATTCCATGTTTTTTAGGTAATTTTCAAACTCAATGGATGTGTATTTCCCTCCATTATCTGATCGTAGAACTTTGATTTTTCGTCCAGTATCATTCTTGGCAATTTAGTGATATGTTGTCATGAAATAAAGTACTTGTCTCTTCCTATGTATAACCATCAGACAATCCATTCTACTATAATTATCAATGAAAAGGATAAAGTACCTCTCTCCATGAGTTTCGGAAATGTTTATCGGGATACATATGTCTGTATGGATGAGATCAAGAAGGTGTGATGCCCTTTTCTTCTTTGTCCGATATGGACTGCAGACTAGATTCCCCCTGTATTCAATCATCACAAGTCTTTTCCCGTTCATGTTTCCAAATCAGGATATCTATGAATATCTTCATCTTAGATATTGTTTCCATGTCTTGTTGATTAATGTGCCCCAACCTTCAATTCCACAAGTTTTTTTCTTCTTCAATAGACAGATAGAAAGTGTTCTCTTTACAGTAAACCTCATATAAGTTTCCATCTATTTTATAGCCTTTCATGAGATAATTCTTTGTATTTCCCTTTAGAGTGCATCCTTTTATTGAAAGTTACTATAATCCCTGGGTCATAAAGTTGACTCACACTGAGGAGATTGTGATGTAGACCGACCACATAAATAAATTCAGTCTTCTTTAGCTCTTCATTGGATTTTGCAGTATTTCTACTACCTTTAATCTTTAAAGCACCATCATTACCAAATCTTACTATTCCGTCAACATTTTTCTTAATTTTATTTAATAGGCCAGTATTTCCTATCATATGAGTTGATCATCCTATATCAAGAATCCAGATGTTGATTCTCTTTGTAGCTTTGAGAGATACTTCTGGAAGGTTGGATTTCTCAATTTTCTTCTTTTATTTCCACGATATATTGGATTGAGTGTAGAAAATTGATGGCATTTCAATTCTTTCTTCCACGTAATCAGATTCTTCATCCCCATAATCATATTACAGAGGAAAAAGCCTTTTTATGAGAACAACTCCACCTGGTTGGAGAGTATTGACCCGTCTCTGAGTGTTGTATGAATTTCTCCTGTCATACCACTTCCTGTAATACACAGCTTTATGGCCAAAGTTAGAATAGTGAAAATAGTATCCATAGAAATTATTTCTTCTATAAGATTTAGGATATGAAATCGGTATCCTTTATTGACATCCCAGATCTTATCCATTCAAATATCTCATTTACTCTTCATAGTATTACATGGTGTAGACTAGATAGTCATAAAACTAACACTTCATGATAGGAAATGTCTTCTCACTTATATTTCTCCTCATGCGTCCTTCCTTGTGAAAATAGTTTGAATGCCTGTCATTTCTCGGAGATTGAGGATAATCTTCATTTCTTATTTTAGTTTGGATTGATGGTTTATTTTTTAGCACTTCAGGCAGCTTCTCAATGTGTTCAACTCTCATATTGTCTTTCTTTTGGATTAATTTATTTCCAGCAGTTGATGTCTCAGCTTCACAACCAATTCCAATATTTCCCATGTAAGTAGGTCATTGATCACTCAAGATCTTTTCAATCCCATAAAAACCTCACTTATCTTTTTCTAGTAACTTAGAATCTAATAATTTTCCAAATTATAATTTCTCCCTTCTTTTAAGTTTGATTCACTCTCAAGTTTGATCCTAAGAGTAACAACTTCCTCTTTGAGTCCCTCTAAAGTCTTGGACTTATCCTCCAGTTTGGAGGTAAGGTCATTAATTACCTTGGCATGTTCATAGATTCTAATATTTATTTTAACTAAATGATTAGTCATTTCAATAATTGATGACTGTATTTTCATCAGTTCTTCTAGTCGTTCAATCTCAGCTTCAAGCGAATCAACATATTATAAAGATTCTTCCACCATTTATTTCCACTTGTTGCATCTCTTACACTTATTCTCAAGCTTACCAAAATCATCCTTAAGTTCCAACTTGGGATCGACATTGGTTGTCAACTGGTTATCTCTAGATTTATCTGGGGATGGTTTTGGCTTTTCAACGGTATCCATCATGGAATCATGGTTTACAGTTTTAAATTTTGGTTCTTCTTCGTAGAGTTCATTATCATCATTTTACTATTCACAGACAAAACTATTCTTCTGTACTTTATTTCCATATTTGAAGTATCCCTTTTTGAAAAACCTTTTCCAAGGAATATAAATATTTTTAGCTTCTCTCTCTTCATCATTGATCTTTCTTGAGCACTGGGAGGCAATGTTCCCAATTCTTCCACAACGAAAGCAAGCCATAGGTAACTTTCCTTCAAATTTTCCTTTTCCTTTTTTTAACTTCTTGTCAATGAGAGAAAGAACTATTTTTTCTTCATCATCTTCACCACTAATATCACCTAATTTTTTTATTTTTTCCATGTCTTTGAATTCTATTTTTTTTCTTACACGAGTCTTAGCATCTTCTGGTTTGACTCTCATTTCATATGCCACCAATTTTCTCAGCAGATCATCTAGGGAAAGTTTGGAAAGATATATTTCCTCAAGGGCTGACACCTTTTCATTATAAAGTGGTGGAATTATTCTCAATATTTTCTTTACAATATCAATTTCTTTGATTTATTCACCTAGACCTCAAATTACTCCTACCACTTCAGAAATTCGATTGAAGAAGGAATCTGCATTCTCAACAGGATAAATCTTTAGATTATCAAACATGTTTTGTAGGACTTGAAGTTTCCCCTCCTTCACTTTGTTATCTCCTTTATAAATATTTTCTATTTTATCCCACATAGACTTTTCTGAGGTACAACTCATCACCTTTAGATAGATATGATCAGAAAGAGTCGTAGTGAGAACATTCTACACTTTAGCATCTTCATCAAGAATCTTTCTGTCTGTATCATTCATTGCAAGACCTTTTGGTTTAGTAACTTTTATTCCATGCACAATATCAAAGAGGACTTCAATTCCAAGATATCTTAGATGATATCTCATTCTTTTCTTCTAAATCTAAAAATTACTTCCATCAAAGAGAGGGATTCCCCTAATATTTGTTAAATTATCCATAATGGAAAAGGACAGATCTTACACTAGTAATATTTACCCTCTGATACCACTTTTAGGACCCTAGGACACCCTGAGAGGGGAGAGATAAATTATGGTGTAAAATTTTCTTTTTAAAATAAGGATCTTCTTCCCACGTTGGTAGAAACTCATTAAACATGTATGACGGATAAGAAGAGAAATCAAACAATAACATGCACAAATACCACACAACACTTTTACTTGGTTCACCACTAAGGGCTATGTCTAAGGAGCATGCGCCGATAGTGTTTCGGTCATAAAAAAATCCACTAAAATTTACTAGCTGCGGAATACAAATGTTCGATCACAGTCACTCTATTTCAATCTCATTGCCTTTACAAGAATTTAGGAAATGCTCACTACACCCTCGGATCACTTCCTTTGACTCACCCTAGCTCACTACTCTAAGAGAATTTCAACTCAATTTAGCGACCTGAAGGTCGCTTCAATAATCTGGCATTGAATACTTTTTCCTAGACTTAGCACGGGACTCTACTTGCACCATAGACCAGATTTGATGCTCTTTGAAATCCATGTCCACTAAAATCAGATATTCAAATCTTCTCTTAACAAAGCCTCTTTGTGAGACACACTTCTTCAAAAAGCACCCCTACCATCATAGAACAAACTGCCTTCATGAAGCACCCTTGTATCTGTGGAACAAACTATCTTCACCGAGCTTCCTTGCCTTCACGGAACTACTTTAGTGAAACTCACTGAGTCAATGTGGAATACCTTATTATCACAAAGTACCCTTTTTCTAAAAGCATGGGCATCATTTGAGACTTATAGTCTCTTCACGATGCAGTATCTCCCTTATAAATCCATGCTCTCAAAGCTCTTCACGAACTCACAGTGTCTTCATATTTTCCCTCAAAACTTAGATGAAAATGGAGAGGGGTAGCCTCATATTTATAGGTTTTTCCATTCATGAATCTCCACCACCTCTTTATGGATTTTCCAGATCATCAAACACGTCTTCGCGACACTCCTCCCTTCGTAGATAACCATGGAAATTATCTGTTCGCAAATCTCATTGTCATCACAGAGTCCTCATTCAAAACCCTTCAAAGCACCCATTAATTTTACAAAGCATTCTGCTAATGACCACAAAGCTCCAAACCTTGTAATTGCAGAGAACTTTGTCTTTGTTCGTGAAGCTCGTCGTAATCACGAAGCACACCATTAGATAACTTTATGTCTTCATGAAACACAACTCGCAAATCCCATCTTCGTAAAACTCATACCTTCTCCATATTTTTATAAGGCCTTCAAGAAAAAACAAATTGTACATTGAAATCTATCTTTCAAATTTTAGACCCCAAAAATTTAGAAAACACTAGGAAATGACGTCACCTTTAATACTACTTTTGGCTTGAACTGTATGATACCTTTCTTTAAAAAATCTCTAATCATCCATGTAAAGATTGAAAACAAACACAAACCACACTCCATTTTCAGCAAAGAACATCTCTGCTACCAACAATTATCAATTTATCAAATAAAATCTGACACATAACTATCCAATATTGTGAATTTTCCTTTATATGAATCTTTTTAATCTTCATCTTTTTTCCTTAATTCTGTGAATTTTTTCCTATTTGGAGTCGAACAACCTTAGGTAAATATTTCTCAAGGAAAATTTCCTTGAATGTTTCCCATTCCATGGCATCAAGATCATCTTTCTCTCTGATATTCTTAACTAAATACCATCATTAATCAGTTTCACCTTCAAAATGATAAACGGGAAAGGTTGACTTTTTTTGTTTCTAACATCCAATGACATCCAATATATTTTGTAGATAATTTTCCATCCTTCAAATACCATTTGGTTAGATGATCCATTGAATGATAGGGGATGATTCCCCATGAAATGCTCCATAAAAGAAATTTTCTTTCATTTTGGATCAAGTTTCTCTCTAGCATGGATACCACCAGCATTTCTCACTTAATTCAACTAATCCATTATTGAAAAAAAATGTTCTATTTTGATTTTGACCATCTCGAGATACTAATTTTGAAGGATATCTTTCTGTCAGTTCCATACCACTACCACTTTCTTATTTTCTATGTGGAAAATAATTCTGAATAGACATGTTTTTCACAAAGTGACATGGTAATATTCAAATGTTATAACATTTTAACTTAACCATAAGGTAAAATATTTAAAGGGTAAGTTATTAAAATTAACCAAGCCTTTAAAGTTATAAAAATTGAACTTTGATACCAACTATAATTTCCTAGCCTTAAACATTCCATAATCTAGAGTTAAGTCAATAATTTTACTTTCTATCACATTTAGTATATTTTCAGGTTTAAATTTTTAGATAATTAGGTAGTAAATCGCAAAAAAAATATAAAGTGGAAACTTCTAATTATTATTCATTTTTTACACCAAATAATAAATTTCAAAAATAAAGCATGATCCCTTTTGTGAAAACTCTTCACGAAATTCAACTTGACCTCTTCCAATCTTTTACTCATCATTAAATCCTACGAAAAACATTTAAAAATATGGTATGAGTGTAAAAATTTCGGTAAGGGGTATAAAAAAGAATTAAACCATTAGTCCATTAATAAACATTAAAACTCATTAAAACCCTTTCTAGAAAACATAACATTTTACCCAAAAATGGAAATATCATTTATTTTATCTTTTGAAAACAAATGATTTCTATGAAAACTCATTATAAAACATAGAAAATTCATATAGGTACCTTGGGAAATTATCACATTGAACCCTTTCAGAACCCTTATAAATTAGAATAACCACATGGACAACTTCCAATATAATTCTGTAGATAAAATAATTTCCAAGAACCGTAACAATAAATAAAACATTTCATCATTTTAAAAACTCTTTTAAACCCATATGAAAATCACTTTTATATATTAAAATACCATTTTCTTTCAAAAATCCCATTTTCAATATAAAATACACCTTTATTTTAAAAACCCATTTTTAATACCAAAATAACCAAAAAGAATGGAAAGAAGGTTTTTCATTTAAAAAAACATGAAATATTTCAAAGGAATCCAAAAATAAAATAATTTCCACAACGTCAGAAAATTCATTGTCACCATGTACATTAATAATAAAATAATACTTTTATCATTTCTCAAAACATTCTGTATAATACATGTAAAAATGTTACTTTTTAAAAAAATTTGAATGAAATTAAAAATAGAAAAAAAATCTTTTATAACCCTTTTATATCTATATAAATAAATATATAAAATAATATCAATAATATTTACATGGAGAAAATATTTTGAAATTAAATATTTAAACATTCAAAGTGTCTCATACCACTTTGAACATTTAAATCATAAGCCCCAAGAAAGAATAACATTTTTAAAAAAAATTAAATAACATGAGAAAAGATTACATATGGATATATAATTTAAAATGGAATGTATATATACCTTATAAAATAATAAAGGAGCATAATAATAAGAAAAGAATCAATGAAAGGATATTGAGACAAAATCTGTTACCTTGAGTCTGACTTATCACATGTGTCTTTATATACCTGAATAATAAACCTATATTAATTATTTAATTACTTAATAACCTTTCTCAATTTTATAATTACTTTTATTTCTCTTATTAAAATGTTTTAATAAACTACTTAAACAATTAAGTTTATATTGGGTGTTTTGATCGTATTCAGATTATGTGTAAAAAATGACTTTTGTAGGTCAACTATGGTCAAAGGGGTCATTATATAAACATATTCAGAATAATAATCAGGATTTAATTATAATATTTATACATAAATTACACTTTTAAAACCAATCATGAAATATGTTTATGAAAAATTAATCAACATCACAATCATGGATATGGTAAGTCGTACGTACACATCAGTAACATTCCCATTTTTCAATGATTGTTATGGAAAGAAGGTAAGTAAAATTTATCTTTATAAAATGATAAATATATAATATATACCATATTATTTATTCATATATACTTATATATATAATTCTTGTGATGTAAAATAAATTACATCATGTTGAGGAGGCGGTAGTCCACATGTCCACGAACGACGTTATCACTTTTTCAGTGTATGAAAGGGTAATAAAGAAAATGACATATTATATTTAAAAAATGTTAATTATGTAATTAATATAATATGTATTTAATTTATTTCTAATATTTTTAATTAAATTCATCCTTAATACATTCCATGTAATGTGTGAATGTATCACATCACTTTGAGGAGGTGGTAGTCCACACATCCACAAACGGTGTTATTATATTTACAGAAAATGAAAATCATTAAGGTATATGTTATATAAAAATTACATAAGTATAATTAAAACATAAATATCATATATATATATATATCATATAAAAATATTTTTTCCATCATAATTTATAACCATGAGATGTGTTAAAGTAAAAAATTAACAACATCATTGCGCAAGGTGGTAGTTCGTTGTACTTGAAAGGTAATTTTGTTAACCATTTTATGGAAGTGCGTGTAGGTATAGGTGGAAACCATAGAATAAATATATATATAAGTATATTTAGGATAATTATTTTATTATATAATCATGGAATAATAATAAATTAAGTGGTGGACAAAGAAATAAAACATAAATGCACATTTAAGAATATTACCTCTATTTCAGGTAACTCCTTTTGGTTTGCAACAAAGGACTTTCTTGATTGGATTTGTTCCAAAATTTAGGACTCTTGAGTGAATTAATATACTTTGGAAGATTATTTGGGTAGTTTTTGGATGATACAAATGTTATTTAGAGGTGTGAATAAATGGTAAGGGTAAGTGCCTTTTTATAGTGGAGGAGGAGTGACATTCTTGTAAATTTCTGAATAGGGAATTCCACCCAACATTTTCCCATGTAAAGTGGCTCCAATAATGGTAAATATTATATCCAAGTGAGTATAGGGTCTAAATATTAACATCCAATAACTTATTTACATGTTTCTAGGTCATTTTCACTCTTAAGATTAAGGTCTAGTCCCTTATTAAACTAATTTTCCTCTTAATCATTGTAACTAATTTTAATTAATTTCACTAATCTTTTTTGTAAAAAAATTACATTATTATAAATTATAATCTATTATAATTAAAAATATTTAATAAATTTCCTCAAATTCCAAATAAATTTGTGGCAGAAATTAATTTAAATTTAATCTCGCATATGGGACGACAAAGCGGGTTTTTAAAGTAAAATTGTTCAAAATTTTGCTAAGTTTTTATATCTAAATTCAAAGTGAAATTGTTTAAAATTAACTCAATTGGTTTAAATGATATAAAATTTATCTAATTATACTTTAAAACCAAATAAAAATATAATTTAACAATATAAATAATTTGGATGAAAAAATAGTTTTGAACTAAAATTCAGTATTATTTACTATTCATCAAAAATATGAAAGTTCTCAGAAAAATACCAAAATTAACCCAAGTAAATTTTGATATTTATATTTCAAAAATGAATTTTATTTTTTCATATAAAAATTATAAAATTTTCAAAAATTATATTTAAAGTAGGTTTTCCGTTAAAAGGAGGTAAAACTACCTTTTAAAAATATAGATTTTTTATGCTTAAAATTGGATTTATTCTTATTTTAAAACTATCAAATTTATTGGATGAATGTAAAAACATTTAATAAACGTTTTTAAACATAATATAGTTAGTTATATCCACACCCTCCAATATAATGGCTAGCTGATATCTAACACTTAAAATAATAATATTAATAGTATTATTATTGTTCGGTATAACTTGGTCTTTCATACAACGCCAGATTTCAGAGAAACTTATTATTATGTGTTGGGTATGATATCAGAAATAGAATCAAATTTAAGCTAAAATTACTATTTAATTCATAAAATTACTATTTAATTCATAAATATTAATAAATATGAAAAATACTTATTTTGTCATTACTTAGGATGTTACATGGATTGCTACATATAGCAGGATTACAGCATGCATAAGATGCAGTTCTTCTTCAAGAATTCAACTAGTATTTGATCATTGGATGATAAATGATAAAAATTATCATTTAAGGTTATATTAAACTTAACCTATAATTTAATAACTAGTTCATAAGATGAAATTTTACAAAGGAGTTGAATTCATGCTTGTGATTCATGAATTGGACAAGGAATTAACTCATGTGTTACAACACATGAGTTAATATGGTAGCTCCCATAGAGTATCCTTCAAAGATATAAATATACATATCCATGTGGTGGTTTTTTTTGTGTCCTACTCAATTTATTTTCCAAATACCCCATCAACTAAATATCTCTTATTCTTCCTTCTTTACATCTGAGTTACTAGATTTTCATGGAGGATGGAAAAATCCTCCTTGAACGTTGAGTGATTTAGGCCCAACCCATGGATACTTAAAAATTTGGGAGGATTTAAAAATCCACTCTAGTTATTTATCTATAAAACCCATGTGATGGTGACCAAGATGTTTTAGTGGATTCTCTAGTGAATGGTATATTATTTTAATAGGATCTTCATTTTCAATTTTATGTTGTTTTCACCTATTCTTGTATAGAGTTCATGGTCATAGAATTTAGTTTGATTCTTATTTTTCTAATAATCATTATTAGGCCCATAAAAATCTCATTTTTATTAGAGATGTCCATGTTTTAAGATTTATGAAAATGTGTTTTCAAAATAAAGAACACCTAAAATAGAGCACCATTTTTTCATCACCACGCTGCAACCCATATAACACCATGACATAGAGGCATCTCATAGAACTAAATCATCCTATCACCATGGTTTGATTAATTTTAGGAGACCATTGTTTCCCACCATGTGGATTTCTATAGCATGGTGTAGGCTTATTTGAACTCTCTATGTGTTAAGAGTTAACACATATGAAACAGGCAGCTATGCACAAACAGTGGTAAAGATAGATCCCATTTTTTAAGACCTAAATCATGATTTAACATTACATAACATATTTCTTCACATTGTAGCTCCTCCAATTTTCAATCAAAATGGCCACTAAATTTACACCATGGTGTAGAACAAACCTTGGTGTGTGAAAAATCAAATAAAATTTGATTTTCTATATTTTAAATTATGAATTGAATTTATTTATTTATAAATTGATTATAAATAATTGGAAAAGATGTTTTGGAATATTTATAAATTTATAAAAGTATTTTATAAAATTATTAAACATATAGTGTTTTTGATTTATTGATTAAATTTTATAAATATTTTATTATTAATATTCTATTGATATTAAAAAGTTAATATTAAAATATCTTTTCAATTATTATATGGAATAATTTTTTATTTTGAAATAAAATTTTTATTTTGAAATTATAATGGGTGATTTAAAAGGGGGTTATAAATTATACAAAAAGAACAAAATATAAAAAAATATTTAAAATTATTAATTGTTAGTAATATTTTATTTGAGGTATTCAAATTAAAAGAGACTTATTTGGGATATTATTTAAGACACATAAAAATGGTTTTGATAATTGATTTGATTAAGGTTCAAATATTATTAGGTATATGATATTTATATTTTGAAAAAAAATACATAATAGAAATTGTTTTATAAATTGTTTATAATTCATAAAATTTCATATATTTAATGTGAAAATTTCATATAATGATGAATATGAAAGAGTTAATATTAAAATGAATATGAAGTGTTGATATTATGGAATGTAAATAATGTAAATCTAAAATTATAACATGCTTATATTTAACTTTTATTTATGAATTTTTTATAAACGTTATCTCATGTTTAAATATTTGAAGTGTTCATTTATTTAAAAGATTATTTTCTATTTTATTCATAGTTATAAATTTTTTATATTTTGAATATATTAATTTTAAAATTTATATGATAAATTAATTTTAGGATAATTCTATGAATTTCATGCTAGGTATGATAATGAAATTAGTTTTCATCTACCTTATCATTGGTTTTTCATTAAAGTTGTTAACTTGAATTTAGTAGTTGGGTATAGTTTTTTCATATTGGTTTTTGGAATTAGCCTGGATTGAATTCTCTCATGAGTAAAGTATCTTTGTGGAGAGAGACTTTGGGTTTAACCACCTACCATTCTAGAGTCTTATGCCTTATC
Source organism: Viscum album (assembly GCA_963277665.1). Taxonomy (NCBI): domain Eukaryota; kingdom Viridiplantae; phylum Streptophyta; class Magnoliopsida; order Santalales; family Viscaceae; genus Viscum; species Viscum album. The sequence continues at coordinate 162,295,988 of OY728139.1, read as the reverse complement.
TTGAAAGTTAAATGGGGTTGGATATCAATCACTCTAGGATTACTCATAGGGAGATTATCAATATCATATAACTCTAGGCCTTCACATGAAAATTTAATGTACTTTATTCATATGATGAATTAAAATATGTATGAATATATTTGACTTCTATTTCTGGGTTATTAACAAAAAATTATAGGTTTTGTAAAGAGTTTCACAACAATATGTTTTGAACATATTGATTTGGTGTAGGGAATAGGATTCCAATACTAAATCATTAGAATCATGAATATATAAGGGAATAAACATGAGAAAAGTTGGTGATATTAAAACCCTTTAAATTACAAAGTGTTAGATTCCTTCCAAATCATTACTTTTAAAGACCTCAATAACCCAATCGAGTATTATCGAGATTATCACGAGTACCCATAGATTATCTTGTGTAAGGAAAGAAAGAAATAAGTGACTTTGGGTTATCTTATTAGGTAGGTTCAACTTAACATGTGAATCCCTTGATTTTCCTTAGTTATCTTACTCTTGGAAATTTATTTGGGTTACACTAGTTGGGAAAAACTAATGTTTAGGATACTAGAGGAATATATTTGATTATATCCATACGATGGATTTGGTTAAAAAGTTATCCTATCAACTATCCAAGAATCATAACGGTTTTGATTGGGATGATTCCATACCTAAATAATCATGGATTATTTATGTGAATAAATCAGTGTAATTCATGGTGAAATATGGATCATGGATCACTAAATGGATATGATGAAATAAAAAAGGGGTCATCTTTTTAGTGGGACCCCATTTAATAAAATTCATTGTTATATATTTAACAAAGCATGATACTCATCTGGTAAAAGATTGTGTTGTATATTAATAACATCATTACCATCATCAAATTGTGATTTGAAAAATAATCCTTGAAAATTAGAAGCTTAATATAAGTTATTCCTAGTACTTGTAAGTTAAGAAGAGTTATTAAGTAAAGAAAGATTATATGTGTTATAGCAATACATATTACTATATAATTAAGTGTTGAAATTGTTCAACATGAGAATCAATATATTTATGGAATCATATAATTATTCATTTAATATTTCAAAGGTATTATATGTAAAATGACCAAAGGAACCTTAGTATCCACTCATATACTCAATATTATTATGTAAATCATTGTTTTGGTAAGGATAATTTCATAATTGGGGAAAAATCACCATTAGAGAAAAAATTATCTGTATTATCTAAAGGTTTGTAAAAATCCTAGTGGATATTCCACACCAAGTATAGATATTATATAATTAAATTCTATTATTCTAAAATTTATATTATATTGAATGTGTATTTTAAAAAATTTATAAATATATAAGAAGATAGAAGATGATAAAGGATTAAATAGTGGAGCTTGAAGTTATATTGCAAGTAATGAAGCAAATGACTTTATTAATTGATAACTTGGATGGTTCAAGATTGAATAAAATTTCCATAAGATGTTAATTTTTATCACATTTTTCTCTTGATAAAATCATGTGAACAATTGTTTTTTAATAAAATGATATGGGCTTTTTAATACACCTAATTTATGAATTTTCTTTGAGGGATACTATAAATGGATTTTTCTAGTCAAGGAATTTATCACATTGTCATTTATAGAAATATTCTGAAAATTTGAATGAAATCAATAAAATTTTACCTGATATTATCAAAAATGTTGAGAATATATATAGTAGGCATAATCTGTCTAGGTTCTAAGTGTTTTATAGACATAACAACTTAGTTAAAGTTCAAACCAGAAGAAGAAAAGTTATTTTAAATGTTCAAAAATGTTTCTTCAAGGATCCAATCAAGTTCAATGAATCCTATGGTTATTTGGAAAGAGGAATAATAATTATATTTGATCATATTATCCTGAATACCTAAAGGAGTTAAGGAAACTCCATGGAATTTCCATGTTAGGTATAGGTTTTATAAAAATCAATTCCTTAATTTTAAAGTGTATGTGATATTGAATGTATACTTTAAAAGTTTTTTAAATATATAGGTATTCAAAATCAATATAATAATTGAATTATCATGTATTTTACATTCATGTGAAGAAGTAAAATAATTAATACATTAATTATTTGAATATAAATGAACATATAAATATCATATGGATATATTTAAAGGATGTATTTAATCATATTATTTATATTATATGATAAGATAAATTATTAGCTAACAAATAGTTTTTATGAAAAACATTAAGATGATGAATTTAATATGCATGGTTTATGATTCATTGAATTCTATCACATATTTTTAAAAGGAGGAAAGATTTAAAAAAAAATTACCTGGGATATACTTTTCATCCAGGTGATTGTTAAAATAAATTGGATTGTGTTCCCGCCTCCCATCAGTGGTATATTTTAATAAATTATTCTTTTCAAAAGAAAAATTCTTCAAACACATAGAATACCATATAGAAACTAAAATTAATTTATTTCTACTAAAAGAAAATAAATGTTATTTTATAAACATAAATTAGTTTTTGGATCTTAGTAAGATATTTTAAAAGGAATATAGTGACAAAGAGTCTGGTGGGAGTATATTTGAATATAGATTTGTTTAACATTAATGAATTAAGGATTATTATGGTATAAGATTATAAATTAAATTACACTTGATATCCTAAAATATTTTATGGTATGATGATAAATAGAAATTTAAATAGTTTCATTAGTTATTATAACAAATTGTACATCACTTTATCTAAGAGTTTTGGATATACTATTAAACAAAAATGTATGAAATTGCATTATATCATGGAAAAGTTTGACGGAATAGAGTTTCAAGTATGATGATGATGAAATTAGTAAGATTTATCAATAGAAAAAAGAGTTTGACATCATAATATATGATGTTTTTAATGTTAAGAATTTTTAAATATGTTTAAGAAGTTAAACATTGGGATTATCATTCCTAAATCTCATAGTTATTCAAAATTTATTTCTTCATATATTTTACTCGCTAAAGTGTTAGTGGGATATTTTTATCAGATGGTCGCATAGAGATGTGAAATGAATCACATATGATATAATGGGTTAATAAAAATCAAGAAAGTGCATCATACATCAGGTTGATCTGGTAGTTTATTATATATGATATGAGAGATAGGTTCTTATGTTGGGTTTATTAATTATTATTAAAATAATTTTATGGATATAAAATGTATCATATTATAGGAAAACTTCACTTTATAACTCTTTCATGTTTAATCCATAAATTTATTTATAGATGTACATTTTTTTAAGTGTAATGATAATTGACTTCTCAAAGTATGACTTTGAGTTATCCTAAACCAATGTCTTTCATGAATTATTATAGGTTGTGATGAAATGTTAAGTTTGGTGTGAGTAGTATTATTGTATGGAGATACAGAATATAATCATGAGGTAAAAAACGTTCTTTTTTTGAAATTGATGATATACTAAGTATAACACAGGGAGTGTCATACAAAAATATATTTGGTATACTTTGGGTGCATGGATCATATTTGGGTACCCACTACCTAAAGTTGGAAAGATACCAAGAATGAGAACATACATGATTTTATACCCTACTTACATAAGGATACATGTTAACTTAGTTAATCAGGGGTTGGTTGTGTATTTTTTTAATCATGTCATCAGTTGGAGATCAAATAGATATGGTATTTTTCCTATCATATGACAAGTATGACATATGGTCCATCAACTGAAATAGATTTTGGAGTGTTAGGTTACACCTATAAAGTACACATGATGTTATTATCTATTTGGATGAGTGAAATTGGATGTTCTCATCCATTCAGATGAATTACATGTGATCTTTTCGTCATAAAATTCAGTCTATACTCATAGAATTAAGAATTTATCAGTTGTAAATATGGGATTGACATGCTATGTGTACCTTGGTCAGTTGATTTATTAGAAAAAGGGAAAATATGAGAATTAATGTTTGTATATGATGTATATTTATGGACACATATATAGAGATACATGTGTTTAATAAAGATAAATCCAGATCCATTTATAACTTGAGAAGCATTGACTCTTTTCTAGAGGCCACTCTTTTCTTATATTTATGGATTTAGAGATTTGTATTTGTTTTCAATTTTATAAAGAATCATGAGATCACACATTGTGGTTGACTGAATGGGGATTGATTTTGACTTTGAGAGACACTCTAAAAGTGTTTTATAATTAATTCAAAGAGTTTTGGATGGTTATTCACAAGGTATTGCATATTATGTAATACAAAGTGAAGTTAATTATAGTTTTCCAAAAGTGTTTTAGAAGATACCAAATTAGAGTTTGGATATGGTTTCATTATTTATTTTATATGATTTAATATAAGTTGTAATGGTATAATGTATTTTAGGAATTAGTGAAATTAGGATATTGACCAATATATATTCCCTAAAGTTGTGTGCATGAGATAAATTTGGGTAGCTATATACAATGGGATTACAGTATATATAAAATGAAACTGGTCTTCTATAATTCAACTGGTCTTTTATCATTAACTAATAAATAATAATTGTTTTCATTTAAGGATTCCTTTTATCTAAACTACCATTTAAGAAGAATTTTATAATATGAAACATAATGGGTGAGTTTCATTCATTATTACAATTCATGAACTATAAAATTCATTAACTCATGTGTTGTAACATATGAGTTAATATGGTAGCTCTCAAGGATAATCCTTGAGAGCTATAGAGATCCACAGTCATAATATGGATGTGTGTGTGGCATACTCGATGCCTTGGATGAACTACCCATCACCCTAATATATCTTATCCAACATATATTATTCCCAAGGCACTATCATGTCATGGAATATGGAAGGATCCCACTCAAACATCAATAGAATCAGGCATAACCCATGGATACCTTTAGAGGTGGGAGGATTTATTCTACCACTCTAGTGCTCTCTCTCTCTCTCTCAAACCCATGTAATGGAGATTAATATGTTTTAGTGGATTATTCAATAAAACATTTTCAGTTTTAGTATTCTTTCAATTATAATAAAAATGATTATTTGACCTCTAATGAATCTCAACACAAATAAGACTCAAAATTTTACATTTTGTAAGATCTATATCTTTGGAAAAAATTCAATGACCAAGTGATAAAAAGATGATTACCTAGTAGTGAAATTCAACATGTTTTTTAATTTTTTTTATACTATAGATTATGGGGTACACTTTAGAACCAAAAAGAAAGAAAAAATTTAGAATATATAATTTATTTTCCTACCTTAATTAGAGATACTCATGAGTTTTGAAAAAGGTCTGAGAAATGTCAATTCACTTGTAACATCCCTAAAAGATAGGAAATTACCCAAAACCCAATTATTTTTTGTGAAATTTTTAAAGTATAGGGATTTTATTTCATGGTAAAATTTCATGTGTCTTTTGGAAATTCTTACATATTACTTGAAATTTATTATGTTTCAAAATGGGTGGAATCTAAATCCACTAGAACTAATGTTTCAAATTTTGTGTTTTCTTTTATTAGAGCTAACATTTTTATAGGTTTTTCATTATAAAATATATCATTAGTGAATAAGGGACCCACTTTTTTTAGAGTATCATGGAGTATTTTCTAAATGATTATATAGTGTTTTGTAAGACATCAATTACCTATCACCCATAAACAAATGGATAAGATAAAGTGTCAAATCAGGAGATCAAAGGGATTTATGATAAAATTGTTAAACCAAATTGAAAAAAATAGATTCAAAGGTTGGAAGATACCTTATGGTATTTTAGGAAAGATTATAAAAACCCAATTATAATGATTCCATGATGGATAATTAATGGAAAAAATCATCACCTCCCTATGGAGTTAGAACACAAAGCATACTAGACTATAAGTGAGAAGAATTTGGACTTGGATAGAGTTATTAAATAGATAAAATTTTAGCTATAGGAGTTAAAATAAATCAAGGGAGAATATTTTTCAAATTAAAAATTTTAAAAATAAAGGATTGGAGTGGATTGTGATAGTATCATTCTATAAAAATAATTCTATCCAGGGGAACAATTATTTCTTTACAAATCACTACTCAAGCTAATTTTAGGAAAATTTTATTCCATATGGGAAGACCCATTTATAGTTACTCATTATATCATTTTGGTGTTGTTTAGGTTGTGAAATAAGGAAAATATAACATATTTACTTTTAATGGGCACATGTTTAAGAGATCCTATGGAAATTTACCCTAAAAAATGGAGGAGATTATACTCCTCCAACTTATTTATCACTGAAAATAAGCAGGTTCTATTTCTCATTGACATTTATTTGATTGTATGATTCCATTTAAAATTTTATTTCATGAAAGTTATATTAGGATTCATTAAGGACATTTAATAATTTAAGTGTGTATAGGGTACATTTTTAGTTTATAATTTTTTATATTTTGTTTTATCTCATTCAAAATTTTGTACCTTTTTCATGTATTTTGTGTTTTTCCCAATTTTTAGTGTGTTTTTAAAACCTATTAATATTAATTGGAATGTACTTGCTAATTTTTAATCCATTAAAATGTTGTGGAACTTATTATAAACATATAATAACCTTATATTCATGTTTAAATGAACCTTTTTTATATTCTAAGTGAGTCAAATTCATGCAAGGACCATCAATTTTTGAATCTCATGTCATTAAATATTGTCTTTTATTTTAATCTCTTAACTTAAAGGCTTCTGAACCTGCATAAAAATTTTATTGAAATTACCTATTTTTTAAGATAATTAATACTTTATTGAGTTACCATAACTTACTAAATAATTTATTCAACCTTAGAACATTCAAGGAATTTATGTTATAAATGATTCTAGAATTCTTCTGATTTTAAACCCTCTTTTTCAATGAACTTTAATTTTTATCCTACCTTTACATTCCAACCTTTTATCCCTTATAAATGATGAATTAACTTTTTAGATATCTAAATTAATAGATAAAAATCACTATATACCTTTCTCTAGAAGATGATTCATTATCTATATAGAATTCAAGTGTGGGGGGAGGAAGGAAGTGAGTTGGAACAAGCTATTTTGAAGAATCTATTTTAACTGAATAGAGGAAGTGTTGGAACTTTTATATTTTTATTTTATGAGATAAATTATACAATTATTTATGGTAATATATCCTATATATTATCAAATTTTGGTCAGGAAATTTCACTACTATTCTGAAGTGAAAGAGGCATCTCTTTCCCTTAGAAAATCAATTCTTCACAACATTCTAGATCTTAATTCCTAATGAAAAAAATGATATAAAGGGGAAAATATGGAATAAATTTATCATTTATAATGCATTTATCTAAATTTTATTTCTCAATAATCTATATTAATTTTTTGAGGACAGCTAGAGTGGTTTGGAAGTTAAACTTTTCTATGAAATCTATTGTACTAGTGTTATCCATTAGAAGTTTTTTGAAAATAAGTAATGAGTTGTTTAAAGGAAGGCCCTATAACACATAATAATGGAATTAAAATTATTCCTAAACTAGGGAAATTAATTTATCACACTTTCATGATGAAATTAAAATTCCTTATCTACTAACAAGGATAGAACTAAGAAAAAATCATCAATCCAAACCTACAAAAGAAAACAAAGAAAGAGAATGTGTACTATTAATGAAATGATTGACATATGAGTTAAAATATAAAAAATAAAAGTGTTCTAGTTGAAATATTAGAATATTAATATAGGGAGGAACATATTCTTTATGGAAGCTAAAAATCATGCATTTTTCTCTAAACATAGAATCAAACATCTTAAATTTATCTCAGAATTTTCACATTTGAAACCACCAACCTAAAATCTTTAAAAACCTAAAAATATCTCATAATTTGAACAAATAATTAATGTATTGGGTGGATATTAAGAAATTAATCAAGTATATGGTGACCCTTACATGATTTTTTAAGGAGAAAAACTTTTCTTGAAATTCATGTGAGCAATGAGTGAAATATTCTAGGAAAGGTATGTATAAGTGTGCATCAGAGGATAAAAGAAGTTGAAATTAATTGAATTTACTTAATGAAGGTAATATAATCAATATCATTAATCATTAATAATAATTTTATAACCATGTTGTTGAAAAAGGAAAATCATTTTTGATTTTGTTTGAATTATGCTTTGGTAATATTTTTAAAGTTCACTTGTCTGGGAGTCCAAGGATTGAGTATAGAGGAAATAACATAGTCCATAAATTCATAATAGTTTTTTGATATTCAATTAATTTTATTCCCCCAATTTTATTTATTCAGTGAGATCTAATGATTTTTGTAGTTAAATTTTCAAATAAATTGATTGTGTGAATATTGTTTAAAATTGAAAAATTGGAAATTTAGTTTAATTACTTTATTTTTGGAATAATGTGAATGGATTTATACTGATAATAATTTACCTTTATATTGTGAAGGTCTAAAAGCATGGATGTGAAATTGGATTTCATGATTGATAAGGTAGATATTAAATAAAGTAGTGATTCTTAGATAATTATTATGGATTAATTTTTCATAATAACGCATGAAGAAATGGTAAAATCACAAGTTCATTTGAGTGATTATGTCTATGCATATGAGTCATTTTAGCTCTATATAATTGTCATTTTCACCTTTTTATGTGATATATCAACCTTCGTACAAGTCATTACCTCTATATATGTGTGATTTGACTTGTGTAAGTTTTATCTTACACTTATGTATTAGTCATCTTATGTCAAAAAATGTGTTATCATGCACCATCTTATGAGTCATTTTTCACCAGCATATGTGTATCCTCGCACCTGCATATGATTCATTCTAGTTGGAATATTTGTCATACCTTTATAAAAAAAATTGAAGTATGGACATGAGAAAACTTTGGTGGACTCACCTATGATTCAAGTTAAGGGTTTGAGATTCCATATCATCATGCATGTAACTAATCAAAGGAGGCCACATGGATTATTATGTGCGTGATTTTTTCATTGATCATAGAAAATAAATATGAAAAATTATAGGGAATATAGGATCATGTTTGGGAAATAAATATGAGGAAGAACGAAACTTTCTATAATTCAAAGAGTAAGGATCCTGAAGTTTTGACCATGGTCTACAAATATGGAAATCAATGAACTATAAGAATAATAGTATGTTTGTGCATGATGAAAGCTATTGTTTTTTGATGGTATTATTTTTTATTAATTTTTTTTGGATTTCCTTAGTTTTTTAATATATTTTTTTTCTCCATTCATCTCTTCTACCCTTAAAATATAGGGTAAATTTTTGAGTGATAGAGGAAGGTGTGGTTTCCTTTTTTTTAATTCTTATGTATTCTAAATTTAAAGAATAAAATTATCTATTTCTTGTTAATTTATTTCAATATTTAGTGTAAGATATTAATTTTTAATTCAATTTTTTTTATTTAATTCATTTTATTGTGTATTACCTTGGTCTATTATCCATAATCTCTCTTTACTTAGTTTCATTCCATATATAATGGAATATAATGAGATAATTGGTGAAGTTATTGTAGGTCGTTGGCATGTGTGGAAGGGGAAGTGGTTACTCTTGGATTTCTTGGGGAACATGAATAGGTTCGGTGTTTCCTGAGTAATCTAGGAGTGATTTTTTGTTTCAATTAAACATATAAGAATGAGGTTATACTTATTAAAGTATTTAATTAAGTTAATTTTCACTAAAACCATTCAACCAGGGGTGAGAGGTAAAATGTTTGTGAAGCTTCTCATTTATTAGTTAATAAGATAAGGATTTGAATAATTCAAGGTCTAGGTTAACATTATAATTTTAATTTCAAACTTAACCCAATAACCCTTTCATCGTTACTATTTTCAATATCTTTGTTTCATTGAATACTTTTTTAAAAAAAATTCAAAACACCTCATATTTTCTCTAACCAAAGTCACAACTAATTTTTATCACTCCTACCTAGATAAAACCCTAGAGTTTCTATTAATAAAATATTTTAACCTAGGAAATAAATATCTTTTTGAGTCACCCCATGATCATCGTTTCATTACTTTTCACCATTGTACGACTATATGAACTTCGACTTGTATTTGGTCTCTCTATCCACCATATCCCTCTATCTAAAAAATCCTTAAACACCTTATAATTATGCCTTAGAAATTATTCCTACACTTTACATGTAGATTCATAAATTAATGTCACATAGAAGAGTGGCCCTCAATGAGAATGCATGGATTCTGATTCTAATACATGTTTGTAAACCATATCCATCCTTTGATGTTTTTTCCTTTTCCCTTCCATCTAGAAATACTTCTTCTACTTCTTTATAAACAAAAAATCCTCACACATTCCATAATCTATGATTTAAAACTTCATAAATCCTTTGGAATTAATTATTTTCATCCATTTTATATTAAGGCAACCAAAAAGGCCATTCCATAACTTTATTGAAGTTAACTCTTTTGCATGCATCACTCCTTCTGATGAACCCATGAGGTAAAAAATCTAATCCTTCACTCCTCTTATGATGACCATAGGTCCAGGTGAAATCTTATATACACCATATGTAAAAATTGTATAAAAACCGACATCAATGAGTTTCCCAAAAAAATAATTTCTTCTATAATATTGTAATACATCACATGTTCTTTAGCTCCAACATTCTTTTGTTCCTTGTATATATTAAAAAATCACTTTTCCCCACTATATTGAGAGAATTTTCATACAAAAGATTCATCTTTACAAACCTTGCATAAGTATAATTTTTCATACTCTCTATCTCAGTCATAGAATGGAATGAATCTCTAGAATCTATAACACAAGGCCCCAACTGACTAGAAGTACTTAGGGGAAATCTGATTCTAACTTTTGATATGGGATTCATAGATCTGCTTCTAAATTTGTCCTTCTATGAAATGAAATTATTCTTGAGGTGTAATTTTCTACATAATTATAGTACATGGTAGTGTTATCAACCAATCTAATCCTAATCTGGATCCACCTTTATTTCTCTTTCTGGTAATTTTTCATCCAACGGGACATCCTCTTCCCTTCAAATTGTATGAATTTCCAAAAGATTAATGAATCTCCTTTTGATTAATCTCCCCATTAAACATTAGATTTTGAATTTATATAAACTTTAAGTCTAATTATCCACTATAATTATTCATAGAGTTCACCATCACATCCCATGATTCTGAGAGAAAAAGAGTAACACTAGTGCCCAGATTGAGTCTATGAAGCTTACCTTCACTAAGTCCAACATAAATCAAATGACATTGATGTTTTTTATATAATTAGTGGAAAATAACCCTTACATTATTCACATGATGAATAATATATTTATAAATAACACTTTTTTATTATCATTATATTTTCATACATATTAGTTATGGTCTTTATGGGTTCTGATGGCGTCTTTACTTCCCAGATTGTGTATGCCATATTTCAAGTAAGTGACATCTGTATCAACCTGAGTGCCTAATTTTTCAACCTATATGGTTATTCTTATTTAAAAACTTCCATCTTAGGTTAATTCAATAGAATATCAAGGTCATTTAATATAAGTAAATCCTCCATTTTTATCTTTGAGAACAAAATATCCATTCCTTCAAACTTCTCCACTCGAACCTTACTCTCATCAGATGACATTCCTCTGAAACTTATGAACTCCCACTACATTTTTAAAATATAACATGTGATTTAAACAATTGGGGAATGATATTATAATATAAGGTAAATGGAATAATGATACTACTAAACCAATATCTAAAACACCTTTACCAAGGCCCAATCCTTTGAAATCACTCCAACTAAGAGCTTTAATATCACTTGTTAGATCCACAAACACTTTCTGGTAAACCTTTGGAATAAAACCACTAAAACATAATGAAAAAAATAAAAATATCTAAAATAAACCCCATGATACAATGTTTTTTATGTTTTTTAGAGGTTTAGTAACACTTAATCATAGTAGAAGAATCATTATAAACCATAAATACAAGATCATCGTGCAAGATTACAAAAACCGTGTGTAAAATTTTGAAATAAATATGATATAAAATGTGTATACCATTTATAGATTAATCCTTTGAAATAGATTTATATGCATTTTATATGGTTGATAAAGATCACAGGAGTGGTATATGAAGGATTCCCACCTCTATATGTATCCAATAGTCAGATGGATCTCTCAACGTATGATAGGTATTCTTCTTTACCCATGGTTGCACGTACCTCAGTGTGATAAGGAAGAATAATAGAGAAATTAAAGTTCAAGGAGGTATGGTCAAGCTCCCACACACAAAACCATTATATATATATGGTCTTTATATATACATGAGTACATTCCTAGTCTAATGATCACATTAACTCATGTGTTATAATGAATGAGTTAATGGTTCATCCAACTCGTGAATTTCATGGATAAATAAACTCTTGTACGTTATATTTTATGTAAAGGTTTATTAAATTATATATTAAGTTAAATTTCAGAGTAAAACCATTAATACTTTCATAAAAAGTATAGAAATACAAATCCCATTACTTATGAAAATCATAATTTGAAATCATGATATGAAATATATATCTTATATATCATAAATATATATATAAGGATTTAGAGTATATTTCGTCCAGTTTCTCACATGAACTAAATCCTAAAAATATTTTATGTTATTTCACTTTATATTGTATTATATATAATAAATTATAAAATCGTATCCAAAAATGATTTTGGATATCTTTCAAACCACTTTTCTAAATCTATCATTACTTTCATCAAAAAACAAATCACATGTAATACCTTATGATTCCCATCTAAAACAATTTTCTATTAACTCTAAAACACCTTTAAGAGAATCTATATGATTTAAAATCTATCCCCATTTATTCAACAAAAAATTTGACCACACAAGCCTTTACAGTGTTGAAAATAAATATGAATATATGAATCCATAAATGTAATTAAATAGAAGCCTCTAAAAAATCATCAACATTGATAAAGATAGAAATGTATATAGAGTTTTCTCTATCAAATACATGTATCTTTATACATGTTTCCACTAGTCTCGATCATATATAAATGTAAATTATCATATTTCACATTTTTTCAAGACATAGAGTGACTATGGGACACAGACCATGCCAATCCCATGGATCCTACTCATCATTTCTCAATTATTGGATTATATACTGAATTTATTAATGAATAAATCACATGTCATTCATCTTTATTAATGATGACATCACATGTTACTCATCTAAATAAATAACAAATATTTAAGTGTAGTTGCACACTCCCATATTTTATCTCAATTGAGGTCATTGGTGCCATTATCATCATATTAGAGGACAAATATCATATCTAGTTAACCTATAACCAATGACATGATCAATAACATATGCAACCACCCTGTATTAGTTAATTAAACATATAGAATTACATAAGTTGGGTATCAAAGTATAAAGGTTCTCATACTAGTTATCTCACTAACCTCAAGCAATATAGACCTAAATATATCCATTCACCCCTATTTTACTAAATATATTTGTGTATGACAGTCTATACGGTATACTTAGTAGGTCATCCAATGCACAAAAATCCATTTTTGTGGTGTATGAGCATATTTTATATCTTTATATGAGAATATTACTCACTTTAACCTTAGTATTTCTTCATAACCTATAATAATTAATGAAGAACATCGATTAGGGATAACTCAAAGTCATACTTTGAGAGGTCAATAATTAATACACTTCATAAAATGTATATATATATATATGTATACATCCATAATTAAATAAATATAAAGTAGATTTTTTCTCTAATGTTACATATTTTAATATCCTTAAACTCTTTTAAGAATATTTAACAAACACAACGTAAGCGTCTATATATCATATTATATATGATAAAATTCTAGATCAGCCTTATGTATGATGTACTTTAAGGGGTTATGTTAATTGATTAAATCATATTTAATTCCTATCGCATCTCTATGTGACCATCTGTTAAAATGCTCTCACTAACACTTTAGTGAGTAATATATATAAAGTAAGACATTTTGAATAGTGGTGAGATTTAGGAATCATATTCTTAACATTCAACACATTGAACATATTGAAACTCCTTAAATTCATAACATCAAATGATATGATGTTAACTTCCATAATCTATTAGAAAACTTTATAAGTTCATCATCATCATCCTTAGAACCCTATTCTATAAAAAAATTTCCATGAAATAATGTAACTAATTACATTATTTTTTACCAATTCATCATAAACACTTTTAGGATAAAATGATATTCCCTTTATAACGGTAACTAATGTAACTATTTAAATTTATATTTACTATCATACCCTAAAATATTTTAGGACATAAAGTGTAATTATTTTAATAATCCTATACTAGTATAATCCTTCTTTTTTTTAATTTTAAACTAATATAAGTTCAAATACACTCCCACTATCCTCTTGGTCTCTATATTCCTTTCATAGTATTTTTAAGATACATAAAATACCTTATATTTGTGAAATAACATTTATTTCATTTTATTAAGAATAATAAAAAAATAAACTTTAATTTCTATATGGTATTCTATATGTTTGAAACATTTTTATTTTGAAACAAAGACTTTATTAAAATATACCATTGATTGGAGGCAAGAACACATTCCCATATATTTTAACAAACATATGGGTAAATACTTTATCAATGATAGAAATTTTTTATCCTTGTACTATTTTTTAAAATATGTTATATAATTAGATGAATCATAAACCATACATATTCAATTAATCGTCTTAACATTATTTATAACACCTATTTGTTAGCTAACAATTTCTCTTATCATATGATTATTATATTTAGGAATCATATTGTTAATGTTCAACTCTTTGAACATATTCAAACTCTTTAACTTTATAACATCAAATGTTACGATTTTAACTTCCATTATCTACTTAAAACTTATTCTAAGTTCATCATCATCATCCTTATAACCCTATTCCATCAAACTTTTCCCTCAAAATAATGTAATAACTTACATTATTTTTTACCAATGAATTATAAGCACTTTTTAGATAAAATGACAGACACTTTATTAAAGTAACTAATGTAACTATTTACATTTATCTTTAATTTCATACCCTCAAATATTTTAGTATATAAAGTGTAATTCACTTCATAATATTATACTGGTATAATCCTTTATCTATTAATTTTAAATTAATATAAGTTCAAATATACTCCCACTAGCCTCTAAGTCACAATATTCCCTTTAGAATATATTTTTATGATAAATAAACTACTTTTTTTTTAGAAAAAAAATATATTTTATTTTATTATAAATACTTAACAAATGAACTTTAGTTTCTATATGGTATTCTATGTGTTTGAAGCATTTTTATTTTGAAATTGAGGGTTTATTAAAATATACCACGAAGAGAGGTATGGAAAATTCCCTTATATTTTAACAATCATTTGGATAAAAACTTTATTATGGATAGATCATTTTTATTCTTTTCCCATTTTTCAAAATATAATACATAATTATATAAATCACAAGCCATGTATATTAAAATAATCATCTTAATGTTATTCATAACTACTCTTTGTTAGCTAACAATTTCTCTTTTTATATAAGAGAAATAAGATGAAGATAAACATAATTTAAATATATCTATCCGAGCTTGATATATTATTTTACATTAAAATATTTGATATAGTATATATTTTACTTCATCACATGAAAATAAACTACAAGATCATTCATTTCATCCTATTATTTTAAACTCTTGTATATTTAACAAAACTTGTAAAATATACATTTGGTATTGCATACCCAACAAAATTAAATAATTGATTTATATAACACTTATACCTAACATGAAAATTCCATGTATAATCCTAAACTCATTAAAGTATTATAGATAATAAAATAAAATAAAATTATTATCCTTACTTCCTAATAGCCCTAGTATTCAATAACCTACACAGTCTCCTTGAATAAACATTATTGAACTTTTCAACTAATTTTTCATATTATGTTTTGAAATTTTACCTAATTATTCTATCTGTACAGCACTTATAACCTTAAAATTATATTCCCAATACATATATTCTTAAAAAAATATAATATCAGGTAAACTTTCCTTTAATTTATTCATATTGTCGAACCATTTCCATAAATAACAATTGGATGAAGTCCATTACCAAAATAATCCATTTTTATTTACCCTTAAATCATGATATAGAAATAAAAAAAACATAAAATATATGTATAAAAACACATATATAATTTTATTTTATATTCTCCTCTCAATAAAAAATTAGATAAAAATATACATCTTATAACAAGTTTATTCAAGCTTGAAACATTCAATTCAATAATGAAACAACTCCTTTTCTCCATTAATCGAAATAAAACTTCAAGATACAATATTCAATTATTTATCATATTTTTACTTCGTTTATATTTAAAAAAATTAAAATATATAACTGTTATAATATATATATATATATATCATAATAAAATAATTGAATCCTATAACATTTATACCTAATGTGTACTCTCTATTGGGCTTCTTGAAACCATATGAGAAATTCAGAAAATTTATTCTCTACTGACCAATTTTGGCACAATGAAAAATTATAATTATTTCTTATTCTTTAGGTTAGATGGTGGTTTGGAGTCTCTGAAACCTCTTTTATTCCCCTTTTGGAAAAAAAGTTTACCTTTTACTTTCTATACCATCAACATGGTACTTGATCCGGGATTGACCAAGTTATGATAAGAAATCCTTAACATATTGAAGATATCTAATAAGGTTTTATATAATTCATTCATATTATAATTCATAAAAAATTATTAGAACCTTTCTGGTAGTGATTGTAGAATGAAATATGTGTCTAATTCAAGCTTAATAGGTAACTTTATCCTCTCCAAGTCATTGACATACCAAATCATATTGGGTGCATGATAATAGAGTAAGGCTTCTTCTATTATCTAACACTTAAAAATATATTTATACACTTCATACCATCCTTTCCTTTCCTACTCCTCATAAATACTTTTCAGGTAATCTATCATTAGATAGGAATTCACGGTTTCATGTTGTTTTTTCAATTTAGAATAAATAGTAATAGGAATGAGTTTATATACTTATTATGTATCTTTTATATGTTTATCATATTCATATAAATCATTTTTTAATTGATTTGAAAATTGATTGCTTTGAATGTGGTTGATCCAACACACATAGCTTTCTATTTTTATTTAAGAACTATTCTCAAATTATAATACCAGTTGAGGAAGTTACTGCCATTTAGTTTCTCCTTGTTAAGGGTTAATCTAAAGTTCAAGATTGATGATGATTCCAATTATCTATGACATAATATCTTATCATATGAGTATCATTTTTATGAACACTTAATAAGGACTTTTATTAAATGGGCTCCCACTAAAATGATGACCCATTTATAAAAAATCAGATCCATTATTAGGCCAAGATCCATATTTTAGAATGGCTTACACCATTTTATTCACATAAATTAGCCATGATTATTTAGTTAATATATCATATTAATCACAAAATTTGTGAATCTTGTATAGTTGAGTGGATAAATATTTATCTAATCCATTATATGGATAGACTCAACTTCATTCCTATAGTATCCTAACCTTTAGGGTTTCCCCGCTAGTGTAACCTAATATAAATTCCAAGAATAATTTAATAAATATTAATAAAGGGGTGCTTGTGTTAAGCTCAATAATACCTATCAAGATAATTCTGAGTCACTTATAAATTTATTTCCTAACAAAATAAAATTTAGGTCTGCTCTTATTGAGCTCAAAAATAACTATTCGGATGATTGATGTCTTGAAAAATGACACTTTGAAAGAAATTGAACACTTAGTATTTTTAGGGGATTTAATCTCACAAAATTATCTCAAGTTATTCCCTTTCTGTTTGCCTAATTTTAACAAGTTATTCCCTTTCTATTTTCCTAATTTTAACAAGTTATTCCCTTTTTGTTTCCCTCTACCAAATAAATATTTTTAATCCATATTGATGTGTAACTCTTTGCACGACCCATAAATTTGTGGTACTCACTCAATATATAAGATCCAAACATATTCATACAATTCCAAATTAAATGTACGCATAAGGTACATGTACACTTCATGTAAAGGTTTATAATTATATGAAATTAACAATATTCACTTGAGTAAGAATTTATAGATATATATCCAACCTGATTTACCTTTATAGAAAAGTAAAAGGGCTCCAGGACAGTAGGTGGTTCAACACCAAGTCCCTCTCCCTGAGGAGACTTTACTTAATATAGAATTTAATTCATGATAATTATAAAACCTAATATGAAAAAACTATACCCAACTACGAATTCATGATAATATCTTCAATAAAAAACCAAGGTCAAGGTAGATAAAGTACTAAATTCACTTTCAAGTCATGCCTAGAATGTAATGCAGGGTTCTATAAAAGAATTAATTTATCATATAAATTTTAGCATAAAAATATTCATAATATAAAAAATTTATAACTCTGAATATAATAGGAAATAATATTTTAAATAAATGAATACTTCAAATATTTAAACATGAGATAACATTTTTGAGAAATTTCATAATTAGAAGATAAATATAATGATAAATTTTTTATAATTTTAAACATGAGATAAAATTTATATAAAACTTATTTTTAAATATATGGTATTTTTTGAATTATAAACAATTTATAATACAATTTCTATTATGTAAATATTTTACATAATATAAATATCATATAATTATAATTACAAATAAGGCTCTTAATTTGAAAACTTCAAATTAATCATTATGAACATATATTAATCATATAAGATATAAAAAATTTATATTTAGTTGTATTTTAGTAATTTATTAACACTTTTTGAATTACAAAATAAACCCATTTATTTATAATCCATCAATCATGCCATATAAATTTGAAAAAGGTGTTCTTAATATTAACAATTCATATTAATGTAATATTTATAATAAATGTTTCTCAAAATATTTAATTAATCGATAATAAAAACTTTACAATTAATTCATTAATAAAACACTTTTATAATTAAATAAATATCCAAATATCCTTTTTCTTTTATTTTTAAACATTTTATAAATAATTATATGTGAGAATGCCAAAAAAAATTAAGCACTCTAAGTTGCTCCATGGATTATTTTATGTTGTGGTGTAAATATGGAGGTTGTTTTGATAAAAACAGAGTCATTGTGGTGTGGATTATGCCATAGTGAAAGTTTAAATTATGAGATCAGAGTTTCATTAAAAATGGGATCCACCTCAACCACAAATTGTACATGGATTCCCATTTCACATGTGTTAAATATTAATACATAATGACTCTTAAATTGTTTCTACCATGTATTAGTTCAAACCTGGTGGTTGTTTTTCATCAATGATAGACCAACTACGGTGTGGTTCCATAAGGGATTTGGTGTGGTGAAGAAAGAGGTGGTGCTTTGTTTTTTCATGATCTTTATTTCTTGAAAAAAATCAAAAATATTAAAGCATGCATTACTTTTATAACACTATTAATTTTATTATATATTTATTAACACTTAATCATGTCATCAAAAGCATTATAAACCATAAATTCAAGATCTCTATGCATGATTATAGAAACAATGTATAAAAACTGGAATTGAAGAGCCTATAAAACTTGTCAACCTTGCACTAAAGAAGCCTCTATAATATCTTTATCTTCATCTTGTGTGGTTTATAAAGATCATAAGAGTGGAAGAAAAAGTCCTCCCACCTCTATAGGTATCCACGATTTGGTTGGATCTCTCATCATATGAGAGGGATCCTTCTTCACCCACGGTGTCCTAGAACCATAATGTAATAAGGAATAAGAAGATATAATTTTGAGTTTAGGTAGGTTCATCCAATAATCCACACAGATAATCACCATATAGATATGGTCTTTATATATAACTAAGTAAGATCATCAACTAATGATCACATTAAATCATGAGGGTAGAATTATCAAAGGCTTTTATTATGTTAATTATTAGCAAAACCATTCAGACAGAGGTGAGAGGTGAAATAGTTATGAAGATTCTCATTTATTAGTTAATAAGAATAATATTTGAATGATTAGAGGACTAGGATAATTATAAAATTATAAATTTAACCTTTAACAATAACCCTTTCATAATTATTGTTTTCGATCTCTTTGTTTCATTGCTTAATTTTTTTCAAACCAAATAATTTCAAAACGCATCGTCATTTCTCTAACCAAAGTGATAATTGATTTTGAGCACTCCTCTATAGAGACACCCCTAGGGTTAATTTTTTGGTCTCTTTATCCACCATATCCCTTCATATGATGAAAGTTTAAAACATTGAATAAAATTGACTTAGAAATTACACCCACTTATTATATGTAGAATCATCAATGAATATCACATAGAAGAGTTCCCCTCTATGAGAACTCACAGGTGCTTATTCCCATGAATCTGTATGAACCATCTCCAACTTATGATGATTTGGCTTTTTCCCTTCCATCTATAATGACATATTACACAAATTTCCAAATTCATAGCCATTAAACATCCCATACTACATGATTATGGCCTTTAAAAGTCCATTCTAAGTAAGTATTTTCATCCCTTTCTCACAAAGGTGAACAAGAATGTCATGCCATAACATCACTAAAGTTAATTATCCAGTATGTATCACTCCTTCTGATGAACCCATAAGGTACAAAATCCTTTCCTTGACTCCTATTATAATGACTATAGCTCCATGTGAAATCTTACACATGCCATCTATCAATATTGTATAGAACATTCATGATCGATTTTTCTTATAGAAATTAAGTTCTTCCATAGGCCTGGAATACATCACATGTTATTCAAATATAGCATTCTTTTATTTCTTGTCTGGATCAAAACCTCACCTTTACCCACTATCTTAAGATAATTTTCTTCCATAATATGTACCTTTACAAACCTTATATAAGTATAACTTTTCATACTTCCTCTCTCATATATAGCATGGAATTAAGCTTCTAAATCTATAAACTAATACCCCAACTAACTAGAAATACTTAGGAGAAATCTCCTCCTATATTTTTATATAGTATTTCTAGATCCACTTCTGGATTTCTCCCTCAAATTACTTAAATATTTCTTGAGGTTTCCTTTTATCCCATAATCCTATCACATTGGAGTGTCATCAATCGAGCTACTCATGCTCTGGATCCTCCTTCATTTCCCCTTCTGATGACTTTTTCATCTAGCGGTGAGTCTTCTTCTCTCTACATTGAATACATTTCCAAAAGATTCATGATTCTCATTCCAATGAATATCATCATTCAAGATCAGTTCATGAACGTTTTTGAAGTTCAACTATGCATTTCCACTATAATTATTCATAGTGGTTTCCAACACGTCCCATGATTTAGGGAGAAAATAAAGTAACAACAGTGCCCAAACCGGGTCTCTAAAACCTACCTTCACTGAGGCCAATAGAAGTCAAATGGAATTGAGGTGGTTTATATGATCATTTTAAAATCACCCTTCCTGTATTCACATACCAAATATTCTAGGTAAAAATAAAACTATTTCCATTATCATCATTTTCTCATACATATTATCTATAGTCTTTATAAGTTTCAGTGGTTCCTTCACTTCCTAGATGTTATACACCATATTTTGGGAAAGTGATATTTGTATCAACCTGAGGGATTTATTTTCTATCCTCTCTCATTCTCCCACTTTAATCACTTATGGCTTGTATTCAGTCAATGGAAGATCAAGGACCTACTATATAAGTAAATCTATTGTTTTCATCTTTGAGAACCCAAAATCCATTCCATCAAACTTCTCCACTCGAACCTTACTCTCATTAGATTCCATCTCTCTAGAACTTGTGAACTCCCACTACTTTCGAAAAATATAATACGAGAGTTTAAGAACTACAAAATGATATTATCTTATAAGGAAAAGGGTAGAATGATGATACGGAACCAAGATCTAAAACACCTTCACCAATGCCCGATACTTCAAAATCACTCCAACCATGAGCTCTAATACCTCTTTTTGGGTCCATAGACACCTTATGGTAAATCATTGGAATGAAACTAATAGAACTTAATCCACAAAAGAAAAATATCCATAATAAACCCCACACTATGATTTATGTTAGATTTCTTAGAGGTTTAATAATACTTAATCATAATAGTATAATCATTATAAACCATAAATCCAATAACACCATACAATATTACAAAAAAAATTATAAAAATAAAAATTAAAGAAACTATAAAATGTGTGTTTATTTCACTGAGGAATCCAATATAATAGATTTATCTTTATATGATGGGGTTGATAAAGATCACATGAATGGTAAATGAAGGATTCCTACCTCTATATGTATCCATGAGTCAGATGGATCTCTCAATGTGTGAGAGGGATTCTTCTTCACCCATGGTTTTCTAGCACCTCAGTATGATAAGTAAGAAAAATAGATAAATTTTGGTTCAGAGATGTTCGGACAAGATTCCACACACAAAGCCACCATATGGATATGGT
This sequence comes from Viscum album, assembly GCA_963277665.1. Lineage (NCBI taxonomy): Eukaryota > Viridiplantae > Streptophyta > Magnoliopsida > Santalales > Viscaceae > Viscum > Viscum album. Next base: position 162,273,383 of record OY728139.1, on the reverse strand, counting down.
ATTTATATATACCCGAGGACATTCCAAGTTTTATGCTTACATTATCTCATTCATTATAATTCATGTGTTAATGGTTTTTCCAACTCAGGAATCTCATGCTTGAATAAAATCATGTACATTACATCTTATGTAATGGTATATTAAATGATAACTTATGTGGAAGATTAGAAAAAAACCATTACTACTATCATATACATTCTAGAATGACATACCTCATTACGCATGAAAATCATAATTTTCATGAATGTCATAAAATATATCTCATATATATCATATATATATATATATAAGGATTTACGGTGTGTTTCCTTTAATATATCACTTTCACTAAATCCTGAGAAGAATTTATACTATTTCACCTTATATTATATCATATATAATAAATTTTGAAACTATATCCAACACTCCTTTTGGATATCTTCCAAAACACTTTTAGAAAGTGATCATTAATTTCACCATATATGAAATCATATGTAATACCTTGTGATACCCATCCTAAAAAAATTTTATTAACTTTGAAACACCTTTTAGAGTAGCTATATGAGTTAAAATCAATCCTCATTCATCCAATCAAAATGTATTATCTCATAAACCATTACAGAATTGAAAAAAATAAAATCTCTGGATACATAAATATAAGTAAACCGATACCTCTAATAAATAATCAATACTACTTAATGTATAAAGGGGCTTAGTTTGATCTCTATCAAATACATATATCTTTATACTTTTTTCTGCTAGTATTGATCATATACAAATTTGAATTATCATATTTCACCTTTGTCTAAGATATTAAGTGACCATGGGATATAGATTATGCCAATCCCATAAATCATACTCATATTGTCTCAATTCTCTAAGTATATAAAAACATGATCGATGTATACATAATATGTAATTAATATGCATGGATGAAAACATCACATGTCATTTATCTAAATAGATAGAAAATATCTATTTGTGGTTTCATACTCCCACGATCTATCTCAATTGAGGGCCCTAATGTCATACTCATCATATGAGAGGAAAATACCATATCTAGTTGAGCTTAAATCGATGACATGAATAATAACATACAAAACCGCCCCTTAATTATCTAAGTCTACATGTAGACTTGTGTTAGTAGGGTATCAAAGTATAAATTTTATCATGCTATGTATCTCACTGACCTCAAGAAGTGGGGATCCAAATATGATTCATGCACCCCTAGTATACTAAATATATTTTTGTATGAAACCCCATGTGGTATACTTAGTAGGTCATTCAACATACAAAAATCCATTTTTTGCCTCATGATAATATTCTATATCTCTATATGAAAATCCTACTCAATCTAACCTTCACATTTCTTTATAACCTATAATACTCCATAACAAACATCAATTAGGCATAACTCAAAGTCATAATTTGAGAGGTCAATTATCATTCCACTGTATGAAATGTATATCTATATATACATTTATACATCCATCAGGAAAGATGATAAATTATATTTTTCCTCTAATATGTTATATTTTAATATCATTAAACTATTTTAATAATATTTTATAAACCCAACATAACTGCTTATGTATCATATCATATATGATAAACTTCTAGATAAGCCTTATGTATAGTGTATTTTCAAGTATTTTTCTAACTCATTACATAATACATAATTATTATCCCATCTCTATGTGACCGTATCATAAAACCCTCCCACTAACTCTTTAGTGAGTAACATATATGAAGTAAGATAGTTTGAATAATGGGGAGATTTAGGAATCATATTCCTAACAATTAACTCTTTGAACATATTAAAAATCCTTAACTTCATAACATCAAATATTATAATGTTGATTTATATTATCTACTAATAACTCTTTCTATGCTCATTATCATTATCCTTGGAACCCTATTTTATCCAACGTTTTCTTGAAATAATGTAACTACTTACATTTTTTTCCAATGCATCATAAAAAAATTTGGGATAAAATGAAAAAACTTTATTATGGTAACTAATGTAACTAATTACATTTATCTTTACCAGCATACCCTAAACTATTTTAATATATCATGTGTAATTCACTTCCTAATATTATACTAGTATAATCCTTTATTTATTAACTTTAAACTAATATAAGCTCAAACATACTCTTAGTATTCTCTTAGTCGCTATATTCCTTTTAGAATATCTTGTTATGATATATAAACTACATTTTATTTATGAAATAATATTTATTTCTTTTTATTAGGAATACTTAACAAATGAAATTTAGTTTCTATATGGTATTCTATGTTTTCAAATATTTTTTATTTTGAAACTAATATTTTATTAAAATATACCACCAATGGGAGGTGAAAACACATTCCCCTTTATTTTAACAAACATTTTTATAAACACTTCATCATAGATAAAAAAATATCCATGTTCCATTTTTAAAAATATGTTATAGAATTAGATGAATCATAAACTGTGCATATTAAATTAATCATCTTGAATTTATTCATAACAACTCTTTTTTAGAAAAAAAATTCACTTATTATATAAGAGAAATTAGATGAAGATACACATCCTTTAAATAGATCTATCTGAGCTTGATATATTCTTTAAAATTCAAATATTTGATGTAGTAATTGTTTTAATTCATCAAAATAATATAAACTACAAGTTCATTCAATTATTTCTTTGATTTTGAATGCCTGTATATAAACAACACTTGTAAAATATACATTTGGTATCACATACCCTTAAAAAATAAATAATTGATTTATATATCACATATACCTAACATGGACATTCCATAGAGTTTCCTAGACTCCTTCAGGTATTCTAGATAATACAATCAAATAAAATTATTATTCCTCCTTCCTAATAACCCTAGGATTCAATTACAAAGATTTTCTACTTAAAGAAAAAAAATGAACTTTTCAACTAAATTTTCTTCCTATGCATTGAACTTTTACCCACTTGTTTTGTCTATGTATCACTCAAAACCTAGAAATCATATTCCCAGTTTACATATTGTTAAATTTTTTGAGAATAATGGGCATAATTTTATTGAATTAATTTATATTTTCGAAACATTTCTATAAATGAAAATAGGATGAATTATATAATCATAATAATCTATTTATAGTCTCCATTAAATCATGTTACAAATATAAAAAAATTATAAACTATGTGTATTAAAAAAACCATCTAATTTTATTTTACATGCTCCTCTAAAAAGAAAGATGATAGAAAAATATACATTTATAACAAGTTTATTCAATATTGAAACATCCAAGTCAATGATGAATTAACTCCTTTGATCTAGTACTCAAAAAAAACATCAAGCTCCAATATTTAATTCTTTCACATCTTCTGAATTCCTGTATATTTACAATTATTATAAAACATACACCAATATCATATATATATTAGAATAAAAGAGTTTAATCCTATAACATTTATACTTAATATGGAATCTTCATTGGGATTCTTGAAAGACTTCAGATGATATGAACAATTTATTCTCTAATGAACAATTTTTATGTAATGAAAACATTCTCATTATGTATTCTTCTTTAATTTCGCAGGCAGTGTGGATTTTCCACTACATCTTTTATCCCCTTTTGGCTAAAACATTTACCTTTTTCTTTTTATACAATTAACATGGTACTTGATCCTAGATCTCCCATGTTTTTCTCAATAATCTTCAACATATTGAGGATATACAATAAAGTTTTATAGTATTCATTCATACTATAATTTACAAAAAAATATTAGAACCTTTTCGGTAGTGATTTTAGAATGATTTATGTGGCCAATTCAATATTAATAGACGAACCTCACCTCTCTAAGTCATTGATGTGACCAATCATATTGGGTACATGAGAGAATATTTAGGTTCCTTCAATGATATTACACTAAAAATAGATTTAAACACTTCATATCATATATTAATTTCCTACTCTTGATAAATCCTTTTCGTGTTATCTATCATTATATAGGTATTTAGGGTATCGTGTTGTTTTTTGAAATTTAGACTCCACGGTAATGGGAATGAGTTTAGAGTCTTCATGTGTATCTTTAATATTTTTATCATATTAATATAAAACATTTTTTTGAATAGTTTCACCAGTTGATTTATTAGGAAGAGTTTGATCTAATACATATATATTTCCTTTTTTATTTAAGAAAAATTCTCAAATTCTGATACTAATTGAGAAAGTTACTACCATTTTTTATTCTTATCAAGGATTGATATTAAGGTCAATATTAATGATGATTCCATTTATCTACAACATAATACCTTATCATATGAGTATCATTTTTGTAAATACTTAATAATGAATTTTATTAAATGGTATCCCACTAAATTGATGACATATTTATAAATTCACAATTCAAATATTTAAACATGAGATGACATTTTTGAGAAATTTCATAAGTAAAATCTAAATATAATGAAAATTTAATTATAATTTTAAAAATGAGATAAAAATTATATGGAATTTCATTTTAAATATATGATATTTTATAAATTATAAATAATTTATAATCTAATTTATTTTATGAAAATATTTTATATAATATAAATATCATATAATTAGCATTCCAAATAAGGTTATTAATTTGAATACTTAAAATTAATCATTATGAACATCTCATAATCATCTCAAATATAAAAATTTATATTTTTCATCATTTTAGTAATTCATAAACACTTTATAAATTAATTTTTATCATAATAAAATAGACCCTGATATATATAATCCATTAATCATGCCATATAAATTTGAAAAATGTGTTTTTAATATTAACACTTGATATTAATGGAATATTTTTAATAAATTCTTCTCAAAAAATTTAATTAATTAATCAAAAACACTTTATAATTCATTAATTTATAATAAAAATTTATAAATAAATAAATATTCAAATATCCTTTTTTCATTTTTTAAAACATTTTATAAATAATTATTTTTCAAAATTCCAAAAACAAATTTTAAGCACCTTAAGGTGCACCATGTATTATGAAATGTCATTGGGTAAATATAGAGGCCATTTTGATAGAAAATGGGATACATTATGGTGTATATAATTCCGTAGTGAAAGGTTAAATTGTGAGATCAGTGTTCTATCAAAAATGGGATCTACCTCAACCATGGCTTATATATGGCCTCTTGTTTCAAATTCATTAACTCTTAACACATAATTATTTTTAAATAGTTTATACCATTTTATAGTGCAAACCTGGTGTCTATTTTTCATCAATGATAAACCAACTATGGCCTGATGCCATAAGGGATTCAGTGTGGTGATGTCTGATGTGGTGCTCAATTTTTCTACATTCTTCATTTCTCTAATACAATTTCACAAATCTTAAAAATGGATTTATTTTATACCATTGTTAGTTTTATTATAGGTTGATTAACACTTAATCATATAATAAAAATTATTAGAAACCATACATCCAATATCACCATGAAATATTATAGAAACCATGTGTAAAAACTAGAAATGAATAGTGTGTGAAATGTGAGTACCTTGCACTGAATAAGCCTCTATAATAGCTTGATATTTTTATTATTTGGTTTATAAACACCATAGGAGTGAAAGAAAAAGTCCTCACACCTCCATAGGTATCCATGATTTGGTTGTATATCTCCTCATAAAAGAGGGATTCTTATTCACCCATAGTGTGTTAGCACCATGATGGGATAAGGAAGAAGAACAGAGAACATCAAGTTCAGTGAGGTTTAGTCGAGAATCCATGGAACTTGTCATCATATGGATATGTTATTTATATATACCTAAGGAAGTTCCTAAGTTGATGCTCACATTAACTAATACATTATAACATGTGAGTTAATGGTTTGTACAACACATGCATCTTATACATGAATGAACACACGTATGTTACATATTATGAAATAGTTTATTAGATGATAGCTTAGGTGTAAGTTGAGTTTATAGTAACTACTACTATCATAGGGAGTATATAATGATATACCCCAATATGCATGAAAAAACATAATTTTTATGCATGTAGTAAAATATAGCACATATATATCATATATATATAATGATTAAGGGTATATTTCCTTCAATAATATGAGCATGGAAGACAATCACACCCAATACACTACACTACAATGCAAAACCTCTAGATGATGCAGACAATAACTAATAGAGGCAATGATCAGAAAGAAAACAAAACACATGAAAAATAAGGATTACATGGTTCATACTTGCATCCAAACCTATGGGGGGATACTACTTTACTATTAATTAATGAATTAAATATGATTATAACATTGAGTACTCTCAATGATACACTAGATGATCTATCTGAAGATATATAATAAAACTGATCATGCCCTATATTCCATAGGAGTTCCCAAAAAGTTCCACTGGTCAACACCACCATCCATTCTTCCTCGATAACCATCCACCTCAGCCTAACTTCATAGATAAACCTCTATATAGTTAAGTACTCTCACCACCTAAACTAAATTTGTAGGTGTACTATTCCACTTCCAAATATTTAACTTTATACGGAACCTATAATATATTTTAGTGATTGAACTTCCAGTGTTCAGTTCTGGTGTACCTTACCAACTATCATCTTCCTTCATCAACTAGTGAACTAAAACCAACAATTGTCACTACATTTCACCTTAAAGTAAATTAAAATAATGCCTCTTGATTTTAACCCCTTATTATGGTCTTAAGTTCCTCTGATATAAAATGAAAATCACACACCCTAATAATAATATATTCATTAGTTTCTTAAGAAACACAGATTCTTAAGTGATCTTTATCATTTCGGGTTTTTCTTATTATAACCAGTGGGATGTTAGAGAACTCAAGAAAATAGGATGATACCTAGTTTACCTTATTTTATTTGATCGTGAAATTTTAGTGGAAAATATATGGATTGGGAATAAATAGATGTAGTAAGAATTATTTTCCCACAGTGGGATTGAACCGTGTAAAAAATATTGGGTACCTTATTATTTTTATTTCTGCATTATTACAAGTGAGACTAAGTTAAATTTTGAGAGGATTGAATCCTAACTAATTGAAAAGGTTAATTTCAAGTGAAAAAAATATGAAATATTCATAACATGGATTCAATATTCCCCCCCCCCCTTCTCAGTGGTATAACCACTCCTAGGAAATCATAATTGGTTAGACACTCACTCACATCCTATCACGAACCATCCTAGGTTGACTTGACCGTCAGTTGATTCAGCTCGCGATAAGGCCTCAAGTGTGCTTACCTTTATTCTAGAGGATTCCAAATAGTTTTAAGGGTATAAAAAGTTATAGTGGGGAGACTATACACTTGGATCATAGTGCAATAAAAGTGGAAAATAAACCAAACACATCCAAATACATAAAAATCAAAGTAAGTAAATAAAATAATAGAAACAAAATCATGTTATGTAAAATGTAATTCAAAAATATAAAACTCATAGTCATGATATAACATAACAACTGATCATCCACTGGTTCGACCACATATACATAAATAATAAACAAAAAAAATAAAATACACAATTTTATAATACTTACACTCAGTCATACCACATACCCTACTTACAACAATGGTCAAACTACTCCAGATCAATCCTCAAACTACTCACGAGTGGTGCTGCTTGATTGTGAAACCCTAGGATTCTTCCTGATCCACTGTACATCATTTTATCAAACTAAAAGTTCACATAAGGTCTAAATGCTCATCAAAGTGCACATATATGTGGTGAGAAATAAGTCTCAATAGGCCTTACCCAATGATGAACCTAACATCTATTGTCATATATAATTGTGTGAACATGTTATATACCCAGTCTAGTCAAATAATAACTGGTATAAAATAAAACCAATACATAAAATAAACTATTGAAATAATAAAGAAAAACTCCAACCCTCAAATTTATCATGACACCCAAGGTAAATCTACCCTCACTCGAACCCCCATTGGGGGACTTATAGCACATGGATCACCCATCCACTAAAAATCATGTGTGTACTCAAAATAAAAAAGGATCTATAGATTTCTAACACATCACTAGACATGAATTCCAAACTTTAAGATATCATCCTAGACATCCTAGACAGCAATGTACATCTACCAGTTTTTGGGAATCTAATAGAATAGCCTGAATTGTCAATAGGAACCTCTAGGTAGACACAACTAGAGTACCTATCAAAGACCCATAAGTCCTGTAGAACTAGATAGGTTAATATTTCAACAAAAGTGTACACTAAACATCCAAAAATTCTAACCTGGGGAGAAAAATACACCCACAGAAAAATATAACCCACCTCATGTGTGCCTCAACGCCTCACAAGCCCAATGCCCCTCGCTATAGTTAATTCTAAAGTTGAGTGGATTACACTCATACAGATCATCCATTAGCTCCCCATACCTTTCTAACACTATCCAACCAATAGAGGAGATAATACAATCACTCTTAGGGATAACTTCTGATCCAATAATATCCCAAAGTAATCATCTCTCATTCCAGACCTAAATAGGAACAACATGAAATGTCCATGCTACTAGAACCTAGGTCAGCCAACACTTGAACCCATCTTCAGAACCACTTGTACAATAGCTCACATCATGATTTATGGGTTATAAGGTGACATTAAAAGTCATCAATCATGAAACAAACATTGACCCTCTTAGGTTCAATAGAACATAGGGCATGTAATGGTCCTCTGTATCACATCTATATCATACCATGGGCCATGCCCATCACAGAAACCTCAATGAGAATAGGACACCCTACTAGGGGCTCCTCTAGAACAAGAAAATCCTAGGCTAATATTTTCATAATAAACCTCTTCCATCCTCTCTAGAACACAACATAACACTAATAACAACCTCATATACAAGGTAAATCTTAATAACACCATTCACGCAAGTTAATTTCCTTAAAGAACAAAAATCCCACTTGGTTATTCGTAAAAGGGTCCCTCAGACCTATCACAAAAATCCACTAAATAGTACTCAACCATACCTGACACACTAGTAAAGCATCCCATCACAAAGGCTCCAAATAAACTAACCCTAGAGAAACTATACTAATAATCCAATCCAATAAACCACTTGATCCTTCATTCTAAGAACAGTTTGAAGGAACCTCTAACTAAACCCCCTTGGCACTCCAAATCTAATTCGATCAATAGTCACACAACCCTTACCTGGTCCTAACACTTGAATCAACCCTTGGGAATATTTTGATATAACCACCTAGAATGAATCCTCTCTCTAAGGCTTACACTATCCAAAACATCTCACAAATGGCCTCTAATCACCCCAAGGTCCAAACCATCATGTCCTATTTAGAAAAACACATAGAATGGAAAATCTGCATCCAACACCTGAGATTCAATTATAATAAGTGAAAATTATATTTTAATAAAACTAAAATACAATGAACACTTTAATATTTCATGGAAAAAATAATTTTATAGGATGAATATCGATTTTGGACTTAATAGGTCAAAATAAGCCAATAATGAATTTTTGAAATTTTCCCTTATAAATAAGCTTTTATGAATAATTGAAAATGTAGTGTTTAACTATTACTAATTTTATTTATAATAATATGTTATTATATGTATAATTAAAAATTTATTGACTATCAATTTGATAGAAGTAATGATATGATCACTTGGATGTTAAGGGATATTTTTATTAAAACTGTTTTTTAAGGCATAATGTCTTTCCATTTTAATTAATTTAAATAATATTTAATAATGAATGATTAAAATTAAATTTATAGATTAAATATATAAATATATAAATTTAAAAACATATAATGGTGATTACTAATCATGTTTTTAATGTAAGGTCATCGTATTCTTGAAAAATTGTTTTTTGACAAGTTTTACAGGTTTATTTTTAAATTAATTTTTTTCAATTATGTGAATTCAATTTTATAAAATATATTCCGTATTCAGAATCATTATAATTACTATTATTTAATTATTTCAACTTAATTTTTGTTTATAATAAATAGTAAAAATAGTAAAAATTAATTGTCGTGGTTAAGGTTAAAATGGGTTTATTGGGGGGTTAATATTTAAAGATAAGGGTCAAAATGATCTAAAAACTTTCTCAAATCCCATTAGTTGGTTGTACTTTTACCTTTACCTTATCCCATTTGAATATGATCTATTTTTTAAGCATATTTCTAAGCAAGTGGCATGGAATTATTGTGAAACATTTAAAATTAAAAGTGTTCCACTCACCTCAATTATAAAAGGGAACCGTCTCCATTCTATTCAAGTTTATTATTTCAGGGGGTTGGAATTTAAAATCTACCAAAGTGGTTAGAACCTATTTTACATTCTCTCTTTCTTTTTGGATTGATTATATTTTCATTGAAGGAATCTTATAATTTATCCTTCATAAGCTCTGATAATTTTCTTATCCTTTGGATATTTAATTATTTTTTATATTTTCATATAAATTTTCCTCTCTTTAGCACTTGAATCAAGAAAAGAAATGTTTAAAAGAAAAAATTATTTTTTTCTCTTTTAATCAGGTATTTTTTTTCTTCTATGTCTATATTTTAAAAAAAGTATTTTTAAAAGGCATTTTTTTATTACTCAAATGGTTTATTATGGAAATTTTAAGTTATACTTGAATTTTTAAAAGGTATTAAAGTAATATTTATAATTTTTTATAAAAGGTTAAATATTTATTTTCTTTATAAAAGGTCAAAAGGAGTGTTTTTTAGCGTATATGGTGTTAACAGGATTTCCCACCACTATAACCATTTTACGATAGTTAGCTTCTTCTACATGTTTTCAATGGTTTTACAAAGAAAACACTTAAATAAAAACTTATTTTAATATTTCACTTCTATTTTATTTATTTCTTCAAAGGAAATAATTTTATTTTAAAACCTATATTTCTAATGAATATATGGTCATCTCTTATCTCTTATTAATTTTTTATTTGTAAACATTCTCATGAAACATTCACTTTATTATGATCATTGGATATTAAATTTCTATTAAATATCAATTTTCTTTGTATCATGGGTATTATTAATCTCTAAACCGTATACCATTTATACATACAGAGTTTTACTTTGAAATATATTTGATTTATTGCGAAAATATTGATATTAAGTATTATTTATTCAATACATTTATTTATTGATAAGAAATATTTTTTATGAATTAAATTTATCATTCAATATATGAATAATTCATTAGAAATGAAATGACGGGTAGGGCCTAGTTATAGATAGCCCCTCAATGCATCGACTGGTCTCATGAGACAAATCAATTGGTCATATTAAATGGGTTTTGGGTGTATACCAACCCATCAATTAAACTTTCTTGAAACAAGGTATTAACAGTATGGATATATTGTTTTTTGAGATCATGACCTCTAATATTAAGCATTTTATTCATTGATAATTCATTTATTATTATCCATGAGAGTATTGCATTGATATTATCCATGAAATCATTTCACTCTCAAGTTATTTATTAAATGGAATGTGTTTTTAGTTATTTACCTTTCCATATTGATTATGAATTATATACTCATGATAGCTTTTACTTTATGTAACCTTATTTAGAATTTTATCTCACCTTTATTTTTTTCATTTCCCTAAGTTATAAAGAATAATTCTCTAAAAGAGTTTCAAGGATGCAGGACATTTTTTTATGTTTTATATTTTATTACCAATGTAAAATGTGTATCAAATATATATCTTTGTCTATAAGATTAATAAATTTACTAGTCATTCAGTATTAGACCCATTGTGTCTATGATAATGTAATAAAGTAACCACTGGATCTGGCTTGCTGGATTTGGGGTTTTTACAATTAGTATCAGAGAAAATTTAGTATAAAACGAGGAAACTTGATTTAGAAAAACATAAATTAGGGAACATAACCCTATGATTTACTTTGAGGACATTTATAATTATGAAATAATATAATAAAAGCTTTTTTAAGGTAGAGGTCATGTGGTTTTTTCTATCAATACATCCTTTTCTGGATACTATAAGTGGATATGATTTTTTTCACAGATTCATCTAGGGGTAATAACCCCAAAAATAGTTGGTTTGAGTATATCTCATTCATCATTCTACTCCATGGTTAATGGGCCCTTATAACTCACCTTTTTTGAAACTCTTAGTGGATATTCTTAGGATAATTCACATTTTATTTAGAAACCATTATGAAGTATTTGAAAATATTTTTATGATTTAAAGATATCACCAAATAAACCAAGTGTAGGATTATGAGAATAAAAAAGTATAAATTTTAAATTTATGTTAAGTATTAAATAATATTATAATTATATATTATGATTTAAAATTAATAAATTAATAATCTAATAAAGTATATTCCATTGTTTAAAAATAGAACATGGGCGAAAAAATAGTATCAATACTCATAGTTAATGTAAAAATTTACCAGTTGAGAAATCCAATACAACTGGTGTTGGAGATAAGAATATCATGGATATATTTGGGAATCTAAATCATGTTATAACTAATAACCTTGCACATATATAGAAACATGATGTTCCACAATATGATACACCTTTATTAGATTGTTTCATTTGAAATAATCCCCCATCATTTAGTGGTACTACTGACCCTATTATAGATGATCAATGGATTATATCCCTTGAAAATATTTTTATGGCCTTGGTATGTGATAAAAAGAAAAATGTTATACTCGCAATGTATTGTCTCGTAGAAAATTTTGATCAATAGTGGTCTTTGATCAATAATACCAAGGAGAAAGAATAAATATAATATATGGAATGGATATCTTTTAAATAAAATTTCTTTGATATATCCCTCATGATCAATGGACTGAAATGAAGAGAAAGTTCCTTAAATAAAAATTAAGAATAAATTTTTGTGGAGTATAAGGATTAATTTATAAGACTATCTAGTTATTATTTGGATTACATACATAATACAAAATACAATATTGACCATTTCTTTAAAAGGATTAAGTAATGTCTATAAAGGGAATTGGTTTATCAAACTTTTTCATCATATGATGAAATAGTTTTATGCACCATAAAAATAGAGAATGAATTTTCTAGATATTATATATTCAAGGGGGATCAAGAGAAAAAGAGTTCAGATGAACACTAATAAAAATGGAACGCATTGAAGAATAATAATAAAATGAATTAATTTCCATCATGTGAAAATTTTGGAAAGAACCATCCTAGAAAATGATTGAATGGAATGGGAGTTTGTTATAAGTGTAGTGATAAGGGTTATATAGCTCATGAATATATGGAAAATAAAGATAATGTTTTTATCTAGTGCTTTAACTATAAGTAAATTGGGAATTATTCAAAACAAGGTCTCAAGCGTTAAGGGAACTTACCACATAAGAGGTTAATGGAGAATTCTATGATTATATAATCACTATAACTGATGTTGATGTTCATAAATATTTTGTGGTAGGTAATTTAACCATATCTTTAATTTTAGATAATGATTTATTATATTCTGTATCCTTGTACTCTTTTATATCTACCATTTTTTCAAATAAAATTAGATATTTCCCTATCACCTTAATAAGGGAGTTATCAGTCGAAACTCCTAGTGGAAATCTTGCTGCACAAGTTTGTGTCATGTAGTTCCCATTATGACACATAAATGTGCTCTATTTACTTACTTTATTATCATACCTATGGTTGAATTTCATATAATCCTTGGTATGGAGTGGATTTTAAAATATGATGCAAAAAATTATTGAAAAGAGAAGGAAATTATTATTTGTGATAAAGATGTGGAATTCCTTATCTTTATAGTGGACACTTCATTATCTGGGTCATGTCTAGATCCACCCCAAGTATCTATTTTGAATTAAATTATTGGGTAATAATAGAAAAAAAATCTATGAATGGAAATGGTAATCTTTAAATTAATGATATACCTATTTTACAAGAATAAATTCATGTATTTCCTGAAGAATTATCTATACATCCCCCAGAGCATGAATTTGAGTTTTTAATTTATTTAATCCTTGATGTAATACTTATATAAAAAAATCCCTATAGAATGTCCATTTTGGAATTATTGGAGTTGAAGAAACAACTATAGGATTTGTGTGATAATAGATTTATACAACCTAGTGTTTCATGTTGGAGAGCCTCTGTTCTTTTCATTAACAAGAAATATGGCTCCATGAGGCTGTGTATAAATTATACGGAATCAATGACATTATGATACATAACAAGTATCATATTCCTCACCTTGATTAATTATTCAATCAACTTCATGGAGATCAATATTTTTTCAAAAAATGACCTTCATTCTAGGTATCATTAATTATTAGTAAAGAAGTGATATATTCTAAAGATAGTATTTTGAATGCGGTATGGACATTATGATTTTATAGTAAGTCCATTTTTATTGAATAATTCACCATCTATTTTTATGGACCTAATGAATATATTATTAAAGTAATATCTTGATAATTTTTAAGTGGTATTCATTTATGATATGTTGGTGTATTCTAAAATCTATGAGGACCATAAAAACCACTTGAGTATCATTCTTAAGACTCTTAAAGGAAAAGAGTTATATAGAAAATTTATCAAGTGTGAATTATAGCTTTATAAAGTTTATTTTCTTGGTTATATTGTCTCCAAGTATGGAATATCAATTGATCATGTGAATACAAAGGCAATCAAATAATATCCTACACCAACAAACATAATTGAGGTGTGTAGTTTTATTGGTTTAGCAGGTTACTATTGGTTATTTTAAAAAAAATTACCTGATTATCTAACCCATTATCCAAGCTTACACATAAAGTGTTTAAGTTCATATGGATAAAGGAATGTGAAAAAAAAATTGAATAGTTAAATAGGATATTGTTCAATTCTATGATTTTGACTCTACCATCAGGAAATAGTGGATTTTTTATAAATAGTGATGAATTGAATAAGGGGCTTGGTTGTGTACTTATTCATAATGATAAATATATTACATATGAATCAAGTTAGTTAAATATTCATGAACAAAATTATCCAACCATGATCTTGAGTTAGCAGTTGTAATATTTTCTTTAAAGATATAGACACATTGTCTCTATAGTGAAAGATTTGAGATATAAACAAACAATAAGAGCCTAAAATGCATCTTATCATGGAAAGAAATAAATATGTGGAAAATAAAATGGATCTAGATACTTAGGTATAATAATTTCTCAATACACTGCCACCCAAGGAACAGAAATAAGGTAATTGATGCATTAATCATAAAATACCATGGAGTTATGACCAAAATGAGGATTGATAGGGATCATATTTTCATGAATATATTAAATATGGATATTGGAATTATTAATGAAAAGGATGAATCACTCTTTTCTCAAATTATCATGAAACCATATTTATCTTAGAATATAAAAATTTCTCAATATGGTGGTGCAAATTTTCAAAATAAAATTAAAGACGTGAATGATGGGAAATAGGAAGACTTCATTTTTGAAGATGGAATTATGAAATTTGGGAAGACACTATATGTTCCATCTATACCGGTGCTAAAAATAGAATTATTGGATGATTATTATATCTTTAATTTCTTTATACACCCTAGTGGCACCAAAATGTATAGGGATTTGAAGGAACATTTTTTTTAGGATAATATGAAGTGGTAAATTGATGATTATGTATCAATATGCATGGTTTTTCATCGGTGAAGGCTGAGATACAGCATCCTAGAGGATTCATTCAACATCTACCTATTCATATGTGGAAATGGGATCACATTACTGTGGACTTTATCAAATTATTACCAAAGACTCCTAGAAAGAATGATACAATATGTTTTATTATTGATCACCTAACCAAATATGCACATTTCCTTACTATAAGAGAAGATTTATCTCTTGATCATCTTTAATAACTCTATATTAATAAAGTTGTAATACATCATGGTGCACCTATTTCAATCATGTATTATTGTGATCTCCAATTTACCTCAAAATTCTAGAAAATTCTTCAAAAGTATCTTAATACTGATCTTAATTTGAGTATCGCCTACCATACTAAAACTGATGGATAGTAAAAAAAGGATAATTCAAATATTAGAAGACGTTTTGAGATCATGGTCATGTGAATTTCAAGGTATGTGGGGTCATTATTAGCCTTTAGTATAGTTTTACTATAATAATAGTATCCTTTTAGGTATTCAAATAACGTCGTATAAAGCATTATATGGTAAGAGATATTGTACTCTAACTTGTTGAGATGAAGTAGGTGAAAGGAAACTTATAGGCCCAGAACATGTTGAGAAGAAAATGACAAAGGTAAAAAATATTCAGACTCGTATTAAGGTAGATAAAAGAAGGATAAAGAGTTATGTCAATAACTGAAATAAATATTTTAAATTTCAAGTGCGAGATCATGTTTTCTTGAAAGTATATTCATGGAAATGTGTTATAAGGTTTGGTAAGAAAGGGAAACTGAGCCCCAGGTACATCAGAGCATTTGAAATTTTATAAAGAATTGAATATTTGGATTACCATTTGAAAATTACACCAAGTCTCTATAAAGTACATGATGTTTTACATATATCATTTTTTTAAGGAATTACATTCTAGACCCGGTGCATGTACTCACCTAAGTAGAAATATAATTGGAACATAATCCATCTTATTGTGAAGAGACCATTCATATTCATGATTCTATAGAGAAAGTATTTAGTAATAGGATAACTCTAATGGTAAATTTAATTTGTATAAATCATAAAATTAATTAATTAACATGGTAACCATATGATGTTATGAAGAAGAACTCTCTTCATTTGTTTAAAATTAATATCCATGAAACTTTTGAAGATGAAATTTTTTAAGAGGGAAGAATGTAACACTCAATCTTAAATTATATTAAGTGGTCATTATATTTTAATAAAACTATAATACATTGAAAATTTTAATATTTCATGGCACAAAAATTATAATTTGATAGGATGAATATTGATTTTGAACTTAATAGGTAAAAATAATCCTAGAATGATTTTTTAAAATTTTCCCTTGAAATAAAATTTTATAAATAATCCAAAATGAAGCATTTAACAATTAATAATTTTATTTATAATAATGTTTTATAATATATATAATTAATAATTTATTGACTATCAATTTTATAGAAATAAATATAAGATCATTTAGAGGTAAAAAGGGATATTTGTCAAAAAATTGTTTTTTTAAGGCATAATGTCTTTCCATTTTAATTAATTAAAATAATATTTAAATATGAATGATTTAAATGAAATTTTTATATTATATAACTAACTATATTAATTTAAATCCATATAATGATTATTACTAGTCATATAGTTAATGTAAGATTATCTTATGCTGAAAAATGGATTTCTTGAAAAATCGGTTTTCAACAGTTTTTGTTGGTTTATTTTTAAATTTTTTATACAAATTATATGAAATGAATTTTATAAAATGGATTGAATATTTCTAATAAAAATAACTAATATTTGGTAATAATTTCGACTTGATTTTTTTCATAATGAATAGTAAAAATAGTAAAAATTTATTATCATAATTAAGGTTAAAACTGGTTTAGTAGGGGTTAATCTATAAATATAAAGGTAAAATGAGATAGAAACTTTATGAAAACCCATTGGTAAGTTTTATTTTTACCTTAACCTTATCCCCTTATGATATTATCTATTTTGGATCCATATTCCAAGAAATATATATGTCATTATCGTAAAACTTTGAAAAATTACTTGTGTGTCACTCGCCGCAATTATAAAAGGGAACCTCCTCCCCTCACTTATTCACACCTTTCAAGCCATTTAAATTGATAAAAACATACCAAAATATCTCACTATAATCCTTAACCACATTTTATAGGTGTTTTTATTTCTAAAATACAAACCCTAGGGTCCTTAATAAGATATCCAACGAGCTTTTTCTAAGCGAAGGTAATTTTCTTCACCAAGATCTTTCATTTTATTCTTATTTTACCACATTAAATTATGTATTAAAAATTAAAATATAATAACATAAATATATACCATATAGTTATAATTTATTATGTTGATTTAATAATATTTATATATCTCCTTCTCTATAAAACGGGAAACAAAACCATCGCTTGTGTGTATGGCGGACTATAAACTCGTGAACCGATGTATTTTTTTTCAACACCAACTCGCATGGATAGTCATAATGTTGAAAATAATTAATATAAATGATAATTATTAAATAATATTTATTATATAAAATTAATATATCATCCACTTCCTTACCCTTTCAACCATTAATGAAATAATAACATCGCTCGTACGTACGTACGACCTACCATCTCCACGAAGCAATCTGATTCATTTTCCACATCCAACTTTAAAGGATGATAATAAAAATGTATATAATGAATATATATGATATTTATAATATTAATATCATTATTTATAATATGTAACTATATCCACTTCTCAATGACTAAAACTTTCATGACAAACATGCATGAGAAAATAAGGTAGTTAAAACCTGAAAAAATAGTAATAATAAAAGATTGTTAACGAATGGGTGATAAGATGTTATAAAAGGATCATATAAGTCATTATAAATATTAATATAGTTGTAGTATAAATTATTAACATTTTTAAAACCATTATATATAATTTCAAATCACTTTCAACTAAAGGGAAGCGTAAGGTAATGGATTTCATCTCAATTTATACTCCATTGAAACATATTTGTTATTATGAACCTATTAACTTTTATATGGTGTATATACTATCCTAGTGATATATTTAACATGAATACCTATTTATTAATTGTGAATAATGTTTCAATTAAATATTATCCATTCAAGGGTTTGGAATTTAAAAGTTTACAAAGAGGTAAGAACCTATTTTACAATCTAAATTTATTTTATGATTGTTTATATTTTCATTGAAGGAATCTTATAATTTATCCTTCATAAGCTCTAATAATTTTATTATCATTTATATATTTAAGGATTTTAAATATTTTCTTATAACTTTCCTCTCTTTTTCCCTTTAATCAAGAAAATAAATATTCAAAAAAACTAATTTTATTTCTCTTTTAATCGTGTATATTTTTCTTCCATGTCCATATTTTTTTAAAATTGTTTTACAAAAGTCTTTTTTATTACTTAAATGATTTATTAAAGAAATTTTAAGTTATTATTTAATTTTTAAAATGTGTAAATGAAATATTTCTTATGTTTTCTAATTATTTTAATATTTCTATTCCATTATATTTATTTCTATAAAGGAAGTGATTTTATTTTAAAACCTATATTTCTGATGAATCTATGGTTATATATTATCTCTTATTAATTTTGTGTTAATTAACTTTCTCATGAAACGTTAAATTTTTTATGATTATTGGATATTAAATTTCTCTTAAATATCTATATTCTTTATATAATGTATATGATTATTTCCTAAACCATATACTATTTCTATATATGGTGTTTTACTTTGAAAGTTATTTGATTAACTAGGGAAATATTAATATTATGTATTATTTATTTAATACAAATATTTATTGATAAGGATTATTTTTTATCAATTTAATTAATCATTCAATATATTAGGAATTAATTGTACATGTAGTGATGGTTGGGGACTAATTATAGATAGCCTCTAGATGCATAAATGGGTCTTATGAGATAAATAAGTTGGATATATTTAATGGTATTTTGGTGTATTCCTACCCATAGATTAAACTATCTTAGTTCAAGGTCTTTATGGTATAAATATCATGATGTCTGAGATCACGAAGTCAAATATTAGGCATTTCATTCATTGATAATTTAGTTATTATTATCCATGAGATTGTTGCATTGATATTATCCATGGAATTATTTCATGGTCAAGTTATTGATTAAATATTATATATATTCAGTTATTTACCTTAATATATTGATTATGCCTTATCTACTCATGATATATTCAGTTGTACATAACCTTGATAAGTATTTTAGATCACTCTTATTTTTTTCTTTTTCCCATTTTATGAAGAAAAATTATTTGAATATGTTTAAAGGATACAGAACATTTTTTTTTATGTTTTATATTTTATTCCTAGTGTTAAATGGTCATAATTTATGTATATGGATTTCCAATACTATTAAACAAATTGGTCCTTCGGGATTAGACCCCTTGTATTTATGATAATGTAATAAAGTAACCATCGGATCTGAGTTACTAAAGTTGGGGTTGTTACACTGCAAGCCCAATTCTGAATCTAGGGTAGTAAAATAGTAAAACACCTCCAAGGGGGAAGTATATAGTGTGTACCTCATATAAACAGCATGTAGCACTAACATACATCCTAGTCCATTTACCTCGTCTAACTTAACATGAACTTTCCCCGATTACACTCAGTGTACCAAACACAAATTTCATGTATCCCACATGGGGTAACTATCCATGTACCCTACACAGGGTCAGTCCAAGTACCCAGCATAGATTTTGGTCATGAACTATGCATGGGGTCTAGTTTTAAACCCTACATGGTCATGTGCCTCTGACATGAGGTGTCTAGAAGAGTACTCAAACACACCCATGGCCACCTATACATAGCCTAATACATGGACTATATGTTTTGTTGACCTCTTATTCAACTCTCCACCCAAAAGGAATAACACATAGAGTGTGTTCTCTGAACTATATGACCTGTAGATGGGATTCCCAAATAGAAATCCCCTATAAATCCCCAGAAACATCTATTTCTCCCAAAAACACTCCATATCAACCCTCAAGGGCTCCCCTATAACACAAAAACAATACTAAAACTAAAAACTAAGGATTAAAAATGAAAGAATAAAAAAGAAAAATAAACAATGGACTGCCTTATGGGAAAATCCTCAAATCTTTACATCAAATCTGCACCCAGAATCTATTTCACCTCAATCTAGCTCTGCTCAATGCCAAGGACAAAGTCCAGTGGTGATTGTAAGATCTTAGAATTTTTTTAAGGTATAAGTCTAATTAAATTTTGTTTAGTCTCTTTTATTTTCTTCTTTTATGCCTGTTTATAGGAGTATGGGAGGTCTTGAGAGTGTTTCAGGGCTTTGGGGCTTGAAATCATAGATTTTGGAGTTTCATCCCAGTGTGTACGATTTGTACACAGTCTATGCTAACTGTGAAACCTAGTATACATAGGAACACAATTTTTTTAACTATGTGTGGGGTTCTAGGAAATCGTGTAAATCTCTATAAAAATTATAGAGATATTTTGCATGGTTAGCATATAATTTTTTAAACCATACATCATAACCATGTGAAATGTTGTGTCCTTGATAGGGTAGGTTACCACTATTGGCATACGATTTATAAAACCATGTGACCCTATAAAAATTAAAAATTTGTGAAATTTATCTTATGACCCTTTTTGTTTCTAACCCAATTTTTCCCCTCTTTTAGCCATAAAATCCTCCAATGCATTCCCCTCCCTTCTTCCTTGTGTTCTAAGGGATATTTATTGATTATTAATCTTTTGGAGTGACATTTAGTGTGATTTTAGTCTTAAGTTAAGGCTAACCTTTTGTGTCTACTCATTATTTGTTCCTCCTACTATCGAATAGTCTCTCACTATTTTATCTAATATGCTATATTTTTAGTGATTTTTTCTACTTTCTTATTTCTTTCCATTATACTTGAATTTAGGATTTATATTTTATGAGTGTACTTCTAATAGTCTAAGGTAGGTGGTCCCTAGATTTTCCTATAGTCTCATTAATCTTTTCAAGAGTGTACTTTGTGTGGTGACACCAACCTACTGTACATTGGCCTTAAATTTATTTGAATTCTTTAACCATGATAATTCCTTGAATAAATTCATTATTACTTGTTATTAGATAACCTTAATGATGAGTGATACCATGGGGACACTCTAGTTGAATTGGAATTTTAAATTTATAATAGGGTATGGTAAACAATGATGGTTTTCCTAGAAATGGAGAGTGATTCCATGGATGTTTTTTATAAATGTTAAATTGGTAAAAAATAGTTTATAAATTCTATATGGGTAATATGGTGTGATATGATAATTTTGAACTAAATTGAGCCTTGTGAAATGAATAGTAAATTATCATGTGTCTTTAGCTTGGAGGAATATTATATGATAAATGATGATGTTCTTGTAAACACTCTCAGAACATTCCTTACCTGATAAAATGTAAATGCTCATGGATTGGTCTTTTAAACACTCTTGGATAGGTCATTATCCAATTAAATATAAATACTTGTGGATAGGTCCTGTAAACACTCTTAAATTGGTCCTTATCCAATAATTTATAAATTCTCTTGGAGTTATAGGTAAAATTCACTTAGAGGGATCTTGATATGATGAACTAGTAAACACTATTGATACACTCTAGAGTGAGGTTTCCCATGATTGTAATGATCCTTCCACATGCTTAGAGACATCTAGAACTAGCTGAAGTAGGTATGAGCGACCTCGAGTTTCATTATGGAACCTGAGAATTGGTGTTTTTAATTATTTATTTTCCTTATGTAATTAAGATGTTTAATTATAAAACTTCTTCATGCGATTTTATTTTGAATAGTTATATTTAGGGATGTTGGTATTGGTGGCATGTTGAGTTATACTCACTTTAATCAGGGTTCCTTAGGTGCCTGAGTATACTATTTTGTTATAAGATAGGATAATGGAAAGGGCCTAATGCATAATATTTTATTTTGTATATCTAGGATAGAGTATGGATGATGGGACTAGGTTTTACTCGAAACCAACTTGGGTATTCTGGTTCTAGTCTTGGTTATTTTTTGTCTTTTTATATCCTTTTTATATGATCCTCTATGAGGGATCCCCGGAATTTTATGGAACACTCAACTTTGTTGTAGCATATGATGTTGTTAAGATTTTTTGGAACTTGTATTTTCTTTTCTTTGGTATTTAATAATTCTTATCCTAGAGAATTTTCAGGATGGGTGAACTCTTAGGAAGTTTCCTAGGGTGTGTGTGAGTGAGGATAAAGTACACTGAAAGAATATGTGTTAGACTATGGTGGAAATCATCAGTTCGATAAGTGACTCTAGTGGGTAATAGCTTTTGGTCTTCTCAAAAGGTAATCAAGGTATTATAGGATACCCATGGGGTCAGATGTTTAGGTTTATAGACCACAGAGGTCAAGATATTAAAAATAGGATGACGTAAATCTTTTTCTTTTGTATTACTATTTGGGAAAGGTAGACATAAGATAGGACATCAATGGGACTTGGTTTGGACCTTGTGTATGGGAGTAGCTAACCCATGTATGAGGGGAGCCCAAGTCGCCAGGGTGAGAATTGTTGTTTTTTTCTAGCATTGATAGTTAATGTAAACTCACCTATATAAATTCACATGGTGTTGATTATTATTTATTATATTTTATCTCTTTACTGGTATGGAAAGAAGGTGTGTGTTCATACGTCATGTTAGGCATGTAGTATTCATATGTCAACCATATATTTCCTGTGATTGATATACATCTATCCCTTGATAGGGAATTGGTTATTTAATGTGACATTAGTTATTTATAAGTAATCTTACCATATAAGTCTATGGTGTCATATTACTTGACCAACTTCTCATGTGACTTCTTGATAATTATGATAATATAAATGAATTGTTAAATGGTGGTTTTGGTTAAATAAAGTGACAGTAAGAAACTTATAAGGTGCTTTCCTTTATAAATTATGAATGAAATTTTATTTAACCAAGCCTTATAAGGAGGTATCCAAATAAATAATGGGAATATTAAAAAAATAAACTTATGAAAATGATGATTTTTGACCTTGAGTAATGAATGGGGCTTAAGAGAGTGCCTATTAATCAAATCTTGGGGGGTTGAGCATGTAGGGTAGTGGGATTTTGTGCCTATTTTTACTTTATAAATGTGATGGTTACTTTTTATGTTATTATAAGATGTTAATGTTTTACATTGTATAGATATGTCACCATGGAGAGAAAATAGTTCCATGCTAGGAGGGTGAGGGTGAGTATATCCCACCAAAGGGTTATTGATCGTACCACGATTCACTGTGTAATTTTCACCTTTACACCACTGTGCTAAACTTGTTTTATTTTGAAAATTATAAAAATAATGAAAAGTTTCATTCCATGTTTGAATCATTTATTTTGTGTTTATCACTGTTAAAAAGGTAAATGTTACTTGTTTTGATGATTCCATTGTAGGAGGAGGTGATTTGGAGGGCCCATGATGATGTCCAAGAAAAATGGGCCAAACTGTGCTGGATCCAAGCACACCAGTGGATTAATCTGCACACTACTACTAGACCATACATCCAATTTAAAATTATTTGGGCTATATTTCATATGAATTAACCAAAGACTCATTCAGCCATCTGGTGGCCCAACCTACCGAATCCATCCAGCACACCAAATCTGCATGGAGTCAAAAGTGGTGTCCTTTGATCTGTCCATATCTTGTGCTATAGGTATTCAAATTATGCAAAACTTTTGTTGGAGACATCCAAGAGGTGGGGATACAACTTTTTTATTTTATCAAAATCTACATAAATCTTTCTAGAGGTGTAAACACCTGTGACAAGTGGTTTTAATAATTCTGTGTGCTCAAAACTGCCTTCCCATTTTCCTATAAAATGTCACCTTGGGATACTCATTTGCAAGTTCTACCAAGATGTGAATATCTACCATTTTGGAGTCCTATAGGAGTCTTCTACTCATCCTAGAAGTTCTGGAGGCCCCTATCCTCATTGGGGGATCAATAATGAAGAAGGAGTTCCACCCGAGCTTCCTCCTCCTCCCGATGTCGAGCTAAATGGTGGGTGTTCATTATGAAGGAGCTATACACATGTAAATGGAGTTCCGGAACTTGTACTACTACTGGTTTGATATAATTTGGGTTTGAAAACATTTAATTTAGAATTATATTACTTTGATTTATCTTTGTTTGATTTAACCAAATGGAATTCTCTTTACTTTTAACCGATTGGTGCAAAGTTTTGAGTGTGTGACTTGTGTTGTTCTGATTGGACAGCACAAGAATCCTTTTATTCCCAACTTATTTGAGATTTCAATTTTTTTTGGAATCTTTTATACCATTCATGTGATCTGGACCTTGTCTATATGATTGTTATGTCACGTTTTGGCTCAACATGATTTGATATAAGAGCTTGGAAAGTAATCGGGATTCCGATTTATTTTAACCAAAGAATTACATCAAACCTTAATTAATCTCCAAGAATAATGAGCTTTAAATGTGTGCAGTGAACTCACAATGAACCCCTTTTATCTCATAATTAATTAACACCACCTTTTCTTTCCAACTATTAAACTCTTTAATTATGTCATTTCATCCTAAAACTATTTTCAAAACCACCCCCTATTAAAGTAATTATTATTAAAAACGCACACTCTAAACCCACCAATGCTCCTTGAGAGACGACCTAGGGTCTGCCCTAGACTATAAATAAACCTTAAATCATAATCAATTTTCCACATCATGACAAAGAGGTCAGTTTTCTAGAGACTCCTATAGAACTATGTCCAACTCTATACAATTAGATTCATGAAATACTATTACATTTGGTACATTTGATGGAGAGGGGAGATCTTATAAATATGCCTAACATGTCTGGCCTTACCCGTAATTTCCAGCTGCAACACTCAGCATTTTTCATGGGTGGGGTTATCTATAAGCAACTGAGCTGTGGATGCAGTCAATCCTAACCATACTTAATCATATAGAGACTCCTCTAGATATCAGAATGAATCTAGTTTTTTATATGTTATGAGAACCAATATGGCACTAGTGGGATTTTCTCATTTAGGCTAATCATCAGGTTAGGTTGACTTAGAATTATTTCCAAACCCACTTCTTTCAGAATTTCTTTCCTAAGACCCTAAGATCAGATATAGCATATGATTTTATGAATTTTTAATAGAATTGGATGTCTAATATGGATTATTCTACTCATTTCATAGTTATAATGTATTTTTCTATGACCATATTTGGTGATGAGGCATCCATAGAAAGGCAGTTTGAGAAGGGATTGTTTTATGAGATTTAGGTATAGGTAAATGTGTTCCACCTAATGTATTTTTTAGAGATTGTTAATTAGGACCTTATCACAAATATTAATCTTATTAAGGATCATGGTTATGGATAGAATTATTACATGGAGGGTGTTAGTGGTGGTTCCTCTAGTAATAGGAAGTGTCAGTCAGATGATACATACAAGATTAGTGGTTATCAGTCTAGGATGAGTGGTGATTATTTTATCCCTACACTAGGGTGTAGCTTGATAGAGAGTTATATGTGTGGTGGTTGAGGGAATACTAAGTTGAATTTCACCATAAATTTTTGGGAGTGCCATTATTGATAGAACATGGGGCATCTGTGTCATTTTTATAGGATCACTTTATTGGATTCTAGTGGTAGGGGATATGGGTTAGTGTGAGGTTTTGGAGTTGGATCAATTGTGCCTCATAAAGTTGGTAATTTTAGTTCCACTGGATATTTGGGTCATAGTGGAGGATGTGGAGGTTAGTGAAATATATAGTTGATAGAAAAGGTGGATGTGGATTAGGGGAGTTGGGCTAGGATGCAGGGTCAAGGTTCAGGATAGTTACATTCTATCAAGTTTAATCTAACTGATCAAGATGCAATGTTGTTTATATTTTGAGGTATGATTCTAGTAGCTTCGACTCTTATATATTCTTTGTTTGATTTTGGAACATCATATTATTTTATATCTTTTTAGTTTATTTTAATCTTGGGTTTAGCTATGGAGTATCTTCGTGGAGTGTTATCAATTAAAAATCCCTTAGGTATATAGTCATAGGGGATTCTCAGGTGTGTGTATTGTGCCTTGGATGTTGGAAGTTATCATTTTCTATAGTATTTATTTGTGCTAGATATGGGTAGTTTTTATGTGATCCTAGGGATGGATTAGATCATTCAGTATCAAGACCAAATATATTTTCATCATTAGTGAGTATCATTTAAATCTTCCAAGGGTGATAGTTTATTATTTCAATGAATGTGATGTGCAATAAGGTTGTGCAGGTCCTAATCATCAACGACTAGGTTGGGGAAAACCCCAGGTTTCTAGTCTCATTTTAGATGAGGGGGATATGTTATAGGAGATATTTATACCCATCTTTCACTAGTTTTAGGATGTATTCCCTAAGTAATTTTTAGGATTACAACTTGAGTGTAGGATCGATTTTATGATTGAGATTATGCTGAGTATGGAGCCTATTTCTAATCCTCTATACCAGATGGATCCTATAGAACTTATAGGGTTGAAGGATCAACTAGAGGACCTCAAGGAAAAGGGTTTATCCATATGAGTACATCCCCTTGGTATTCCCCAATCCTATTCTATAAAAAGGTAGATGGTTCCTTGAGTTTCTGTATAGATTATCAAAAACTAAACCAGGCAATGATTAATAACTGAATTCCCAATATAGATGATTTATTTTATAATCTTAAGGTTTCTTAAGATTTATCTAAGATTAATCTATATTCATGGTACCATCAGTTGAGGATAAGACCTTCTAACATTCCTCATATATAATTTAATAGAAAATATAACCTTTATGAGTACATCATGATGTCATTCAGGTTAATGAATAAGTTAGCAGTGTATATGGCCTTAATGAACCGGGATTTTCTCCCCTATTTAGATTCATTTATTGACATGTTCAGTGATGATATTTTGGATTACTCAAATTCAAGGGAATATTATTATCGATATTTTTAGGTAGTAATAATCATTATACAAGGAAATCATAAGTATAAAAATCTCTCAAAGTTTCATTTTTGGCTTGATCAGGTTCTCTTCTTAGGACACTGATATTTTATGAAGGATTATTAAAGGATCCAAAGAAGTTTGGGGTCATAGTTTCCTTACGGATACTTAATAATGTCTTTAAGGTTCATAGATTCTTGAGTTGTCTGGTCATTTTCATAGGTTCGTTCAGGATTTTTCCCACTTTGTAACGCCATTGAAAAGACTATCTAAGAAGGGGGTGAATTTTTAGTGGTCTAATAAATGTGAAAAACAATATGGGGCTAAAAGATAGGATAAATCTCATTCCAATTTTGACCTTACCCAATCCAAGTAAAGACTATACTATATATTTTGAAATGTTGGGTGTTGTATTATGAGTGGTGATAATACAAGATGGTTGGGTAGTCACTTATGGTTCCAGGTAGCTGAGTTTTCATGAGCATAACTACCCAAATCATGATTTATGATTAGTTATGGTAGTTCACACCTTGAATTGTTTGGGGTTCTTTTTTGGGGGGGAAGGTTTTTAGTGTATACATATCATAAGAACCTAAAATACCTTTTCTCATAGAGTGATCTAAAACTTTGATAGAGGAGATGGGTTGAGTACCTGCAAACTTTTGATTTTTATTTGGAGTACACTTTTCATAAGTGGAATATCATTTCAGACACATTGAGTAGGAAGATTGAGATCTAGGTGCTTTGGGAATTTAGTAGTGAGTGGAAGGTGATAGTTATTTTTATTGATCTATTTTTGGGTGTTTAGGAGTATCAATTCCAAGAAACAGTTGATTACTTATAGAATGTTTTTTTATATCTCGGTAGGGTGACTGTGAATCAGCTTTCAGACTCAAATTACTTAGTGATTAGGGACAGTATATATGGTGGGAATCCACCACTATACTGGACTCTTGATACCAATGAGATTATTTTTTTTTGGGGTCATGTTGTAGTTACTATAATAATAAGATAGGATATGATGAGAGACTTCCATTCCTCAAAATAGGTGGTGCATCCAGTTCTAAACAAGATGTATTTTTTGTGCATGAGAAGTATTGGTGTACTAGGATTAAGAACAACATATCAAGGTTCATTACATGATACTCCACCTTTCATCTGGTGAAATATAAGAATTATCAACCCATTTTTATTCTCTAACCATTATTCATTTCCAAATAGAGGTGGATAATATGTGGTGATAGATTTCATGATGGGGTTTTTAAGAATTCCTTAGGTCATGATGTAGTTTGGGTCACCGTAGATTGGCCAACAAAGGTAGTTCACTTTTTATAAATCAAAGATGAATCTTCTATTTAAGATCTAGGTAAGTTGTATGTCTATGAGGTGGTTCACTTTGAAGAACCCAAGTAGTTTGTTGAATTTGAAAAAAAATTCAATCATTTAAGAATATGAAAAGTGAATGAGTTATTAAATGTGACAATTGTGGAACTGGTTAGTATTTTATAAAACATGTGTCTTTGGTTATTTGAATTAAAAAAATGTTTAGTACATTGGAATAATTCGAGAGTTGAGATTTTTTATTGAATTATAAATTAGGTAATTATGGTTTTGAGTATGTTTTATTTTGAATTCATTAGAATTCATATGGTATTTGGATAATTTTTTTCAATGGGAGTGTACGTCAAAAAAATAGCTAACCATGACAATAGACAAGGGACCCACACCACTGGTGAGGTGGGTAGGTGAAACCTTGGCCGAGATAGTATATTAGGAGTAGTTTTCTGAAGCATGTCTATAGAGGTGCATAGAAGTGGTGACAAGCCACTGTTTGGGGTGGCATGGAATCAGAGGTGGATGCCAACACAGGGCAAAGCTAGCAAGAGAGGGGAGCAGTTAGTAACTGATTTTTGGCCGCTATTGGAGCATCTTGTAATATAAAGGAGAGAATTAATAAGATTTGTTTTGATTTGGGATAACAAAGTGAGTGTTTTTGTTTCTATTCTATTAAAAATGTAAAGAACTAAATCCATCTAATGAGATTATCCCACTGTTTAATCAAAGTTGTGTGTCGTCTCCTACCTCGGGCGGTCAGGAGAGCTATTATTCATCGATATTTCTTCAACCATGTCATCTAAATAATCCTTTCATGTCTTCCGATAATAATTTCATCATTTTCATGATTCCAATGAGATAATAATCATATGAAACTTCTTTTTCATGTGTAGATGAATATCAAACCGAATAAATAAAGTGTGAATCTTACCAGGTTTTTTGGTGATGGAGATTTCTCATCATCGCAAGACATGTAAGCTGAGGTAGTGGGAATGAGCTAGGTTGGTGGAGTATTTTCCTATAAATACCTTGAAATTCACTAATGTTTTGTATGATTTGATAGCATATCTGAAATAGAATTTGAGAGAAATTGAGGGAGAAACAGATTACTGTGGAACAAGTGTTTTTCAAGGAGGAGGTTTCGTGATGCTTTAGCTTATGCGTAGAAGGACAAGGGAGGACAACCTATGATTTTCACTCTTTTTTTATTCATTAATAACTTGGTTTAACAAAGAAAACAAGATATTATGATCCTTTATGCATCAATATACTAGTTCATATGCAAACTATGTTGAGATATTGAGTACACAACTTTTTGAGAAGAATAAAAAAGTTTGAAAACATATTTGACATTGAATGTCATACTCTTCCTTTTGAGAAGAAGAAAAAGATACATGCATTCAGTCTTGTGAACTTGGTTTAATTTTAAAAATTACTTGTGTGATTAAATAAATCATATTGTGTGTGAAGGTGAAGTGAATAGAAGGCAGTGATTTTCATGACAATCAAAACATGCACAGGCGAGATCTTTTCCATTCACCTTTGTACGCAAATTAAGAAGTGGATAGTTTGTATGTATATGAATATGTGAAGAAGAAATTTACAATTTGTGTGCAAAGAAAAACAATTTATAGTGTGTTTTCAAAAAAAATAAAGTTAGACAGTGTATGTGTTCAGGTGTGCATGAAACAACAATTTCATGCACATGCATTTTGAAACAAGGTAAACTTTTTTTCATGCTTACATGCATACATACCAAAAATGTGACATCCATGAATTTGTATTCATGAATTAAGGTTTCATAAATGTACATAAAATATATATTTCATAATTAGTGTGCATTAATTTGAGACTAAATCCAGAGAATTGTTTCTAAAGACATTTATATTTTAGTTTTTCAGTATTCAGTGAGGTTGGTTCTTTAGTAGAAGAAATAATATTTTCATGAGTAGTGTTGTACTAAGGTATCTGAACATTTATATGGGATCAATATTGTTTGAGAAAGAACAGAACTAGTTTAAAGGTTCTTGAATTGTACACAATCTAGTGTGATCCACCAAGATCGTGGAGGAAGATCAAGTGATCATCCTATGAGTGGATTAGATCTTTAGAAGAAGAAGGAGCTTATGAAGGGGGTATAATCAGTTGGTAAAGAGGCTCAAGATACTAAGGGGTATAACCAGTCATATAGTTGGGGTGTCTAACCAACTATGGAAGAATATTTGAATCATTGGGGAGTATAACCAGGATCAACTGGAGGATCGACTACTGGGGTGTATAACCAGTTTCTATCTGAACCATTATAATTGATAAAAATATTACAGTGTAGAATCCATGTTGGGGGGTCTAACCTACATGAAAAGGACTTAAGTCTTAGTACAAAACCTTGTAAAAATATTGTTTGTTATGTTTTATTTACTTTCTACAATTCATGTATAATCCATTCATCTTAACAAGTGATAGAGTTTTAAATTAAAAGGTGAAAAAGAATTAATTAAAATAGGTTGCACCTGATTCACCCCCCCCCCCCCCAGTGTGAATGCATGATACTTAGACAATTCAATTAGTATCAAATAAAAAACCAAATCTAGTTGAATCTACTTTTCTTTCCTAGTTGTTTTTATCAGAAGTACATGAAGTGTATATTTGAACTTGAAGAAAATTCAAAAGATCACCAGATTGAAAATCCTATCTCTACTCCTAATGTTATAAATGTTTAAGTATCATTCAATAACAGAAAAAATAGGAAGAAAATAGTGGAAAATAATCTAAATAATAAATAAAAGATAAATTAATATCAATTGTTATACAAATGAATTTAGAGTGTAAATTGTTCAATGAAATCAGTTGATTATAATTATGATGAATCAAGTTCAAGTTGTACTGAATATTTTCTCAATTGTAAAATTATAGAGAATCTGAAAAAAAAAAGTTACCAAATAAGTGGTCACATGTATGATTAGAGTATTCAATGAACTTTGGACTGAAAAGATACAGTTAGAATAAGAGGATAATGCAGTGGAAGAGGCATTAACAAAAAAGGTTATCATATCCAACACTCCCAAAAAACTTGTGAAATAAAATTATGAAATAATATCTCTTTGAAAAGAAAGATATTCTAGATCTATTAAAGAATTGAAAAGTAATATATGTGATAAATATATTTTTGAAATTTTCTTTCATAAGTTATCCATTTACATGAAAATTTACATAATACATCTATGAATGTTAAAGATTCTCAATTGAATGTTAAAGTATAAAGAATCAAGGAGCCTGAAAGTTTGTTACTGAAGGAAAATTAGATGCATGAATATGATATTATGAAGATGAAGACTCAGTGGGAAGAAAGCATGAAATCAGTTGAAGATAATAATATTTCTCTCAACTTAAATGTCTTGAACTAGAATAGAAACTAAGAAATATGGAAGTAACATAAGCTAAGGCTTCCCAAGCTACTTAGAAAATAAGTATTTCCAAGGTTTCATCTAATAAAACTTTTACTTATGAAAATACTAAATATAGTGAAAAGAATAGATTGATATTATCCAAGGATAAATCTACAATAGTTGATTAAATAATTTAACCCTTTTTCTTAATAAATCTATGTGTATTAATGCTATTTTAGTGACTATTTCAGATTCAACATTAAAATCTGGACAAACATGGGTGAAGAAATATTCTCAGGAATTCATTACATCTTCAAATATGGATGTGAAGAAGTGTGGAAATTCTTGTTCCACAAACAAAGAAAAAAATAATAAATGTGATACCCAAAAGTATAAAAATGTCAAATGTGGTCAAAATGTGTCACAGAAGAAGAAATCGTGATTTTTTGGCTAATTTTTGTGTTGTTGGAAGTTTGGGAATTAGGAAATAAATTTTTGGCATGACAAATAATTTTATGAGAATTGTAGAATGACTTCATTTAGGGGCAGAAAAGCTGAAGATAATTGGAAACTTACAAAACAAAATAATAACTCGTAGAAAGGGAATCATTTTATCAAGAATATATTTTATTACCTTGAAAATTTATGTGATTATTTCAAAAAAAAAGTGGTGATTGTTAAAATGAGTGGTAGAATGTACAAATCAAACACAAATAATTTGTTGACATGAATATAATATCACAACAAGAAGTGGAGCTGGTATGAAATGAAGATGATAGGCCATCCTTAAAATCTGGAAAAAAAATAAGAAGGTTTTCAAACAAACAACTCTCAAGAAGTTTATGAACAATTATGTGGAGAGTTTCACATCAAAGAAAATATGCTTCTATTATGGTAGCAATAGTCACATCGTGGACCATTGTGAATTGGATGTGAACATAAATACTAAATAAAGAAATATAGAATCAAATAAAGGATTGATATAGAAGAAAAAAATAGGATTAATTAGGTGAAATACATATCTGATGAAAATTTTGATAGGTTTTCTAAAAGTAGTAACTTGATAAATTCTAAAGTTGTGTGTGAAAGGTGTAATATTTGTGGACATTTAGGTAAAAAATGTTTTACATGGTTATCTAGTCAAGAATAATTCTCGAAGAAGAAAGTAAAATCATTTGTGACTTCTAATGTTGGGAAAAAGAACCTGACACACAAAGTGAAAACTGAGCATGTTCCTAAATAATGTTTGATCATATATCTATAATAGTTAGAAGAGGAAAGAAAGTTGGAATAGGCAGAGAAAATCAAAACTGATTTATTAGAAAATTTGAAGAATCCTTTTTTATCTAAGAATATTGTTGGGTTGAGAAGAAACTCTCAGACATATTTCTCTAACTGAGGAGCATTGAATAACCAACTTATTCCCATATATACAATATGTTTGTTTTTTCATGGATGGAAATGAAGGTGAATCATTTATTTATGGGGGGATAAATTTGATAAAAGCTTTGATTATCTTACAGTTAAGAAGTTATCCATCATGAAAGACTATTAGCATAATGTTGTCTTTTTACAACATCTTAAATATTTATAGAATATTCTGGGAGTTTATTCATAAAAAAATCAATCATTATGAATAAGTATAGAGTGCATCTCTTGAGTGGGATTATAGAATATCAGACACTAGATACTTCTATCTCAGTTGGCATCTTATGAATATCATAAGTTTTGGTGAGGTTAAATCTAATAATTCTAGATGTTAAAAATATAAATATAGAATAATGTCATCATTGAGGTATGTTGGTTACATTCTTCTATTTTCATAATAAAAAAATCATCAATTCTAAAAGGAATATATTTATTACTTGATGAAAAAGGGGAAGTACATTTTTTAATTGGTTTTTTATTAATTTGTTTGTTGATATGTATGTAGGATATTAGTTGAAAATATTTTGAACAATTCCTTAAAATAAGTTTCATTTATTGTTATAACGTGTTGGAAGTTTATTGACAAGATTTATGTTAAATTTGATCACTATTGTTTTATACATGGAGCATTGCTCATATAGACTTAGAGTTGATAAATTTTATCTCTTTTCTAATCTAGTAGTAATTCCATTCATCTCTGGAGTAAATCAGATTATAATTTTCATAATATAATAAGATATTCTTAAAATTGGAATTTTGGAAATGATAATTCCTTCCCGTACTTATATCTTCTGATTTATTTACAATAAGGGGGGGAAGATATTATTGAATCCTAAAATGAAGTGGGTATTGAAAACAAATACAAAGGGGTATATTAAATAACCCAAGTATTTTGTTGAAGTTGAAATTTTTTTCAATCAGTTAAGAAGATGAAATTTCAATGAGTTATTATATGTGACGATTAAGGAACTAGTTAATAGTTCATAAAACATGTGTCTTCATTTATTTGAATTGATACAATTTTTTCTAAATTGGAATAATTTGAGTGTTAGAATTTATGATTAAATTATAGATTGGGTAATTGTGGTTTTGAGTATGTTGTATTTGGAATTCATTGGAATTCATATGGTATTTGGATAATTTTTTTCAATGGGAGTGTATGTCAAAAAATAGCTAACCATACCAAAAAATGAGGGAACCACACCACTACTAAGGTGGGAAGATATAACCTTAGTCGATCTAGCATGGTGGAAGGAGGTATATGAAGCATTCCCATAGAGGTGCATGGGAGTTGTGGAAAGCCACCATGAATGGTGGTATAGTGATGGATGTGGATGTCGGCATGGGATGGTGCCATCAAGAGAGGAGATCATTCGGTGACTAATTTTTGGCCACTATTGGAGTGGATTTTAATATAATGGAGAGTGTGGTCTATATCTATTTTGATGTGGGATCTCAAAGTGAGCGTTAATATTTCTCCACTATTAAAAATTCATAAAGAACCAAAATAATCTAATGATATTATCCCAACTGTTCAATCGATGTAGTGCGCTGTCTCCTACCTAAGGATGTCAGGAGAGCTATTATTCATTGGTATTTCTTTATACATGTCATTTGAATGATCTAGGAATGTATTCTGATTATCATTTCATCATTTTGATGATTCTAATATGATCATAATCACATGAAACTTTTTTTCATTTTTAATCAAAGATCAAACTAAATAAATAAAGTGCGAAGATTACAGGGTTTTATAGTGATGGTGATTTCTCATAATCACAAGACATGTAATATGAGGTAATGAGAACAAGATAGGTCAGTGGAGTATTTTCCTATAAATACCCCAATGTGCACTTGTTTTTTGTATGAGACAATCTCATATCCAAAATTGAATTTGAGAGATCTTGAGGGAGAAATAGGGCACTACAGAACAAGTTTTTTATGGGGATGAGGTTCTGTGAAGCTTTTTCTTACGCGAAGAAGGTCGTAGGTAGACTATATGTGCCTTACACACTAATTATTTAAATTAAGAACTTGGTTCCATGAAGTAACCAATATAGTACAGTCCTTTATGTGTCTATCTATTGGTTCTTGTGTGAACTGTGTTGATATATTGAGTACTCAACTTTGCACAAAGAATAAAAAAGTTTGAAAACATCTATGAAAGTGTATATCATACATCATTCTTTATGAATAATAAGGAGATTCGTGCATGAATTCTTGTGAACTTGGTTTACTTATAAGAAGTACTTTCATAATTAAATAATGCATAATGTGTGTGAAGGTGAAGTGCATGGAAGGCAGTGCTTTTCATGATAATCAAAACATGCATGTGTGGGATCTTGCACATACACCTTTGTGCATAAAGTAAGAAGTGGAAAGTGTTTATTCCCATGAATACATGAATAAGAACTTGACAGTGTGTGTTCAAAGAAAAACAAAGTATAGTGTGTGTGTAAAGAAAAACAAATGTGGAAAGTGTATGTGTTTGGGTGTGCATGAAACAATAATTGCATGTTCATGCATTGAGAAACAAGGTGAAATTTGTTTTTCATGCATACATGAATACATACCAACAATTAGAAATTCATGAATTTTTATTCATGCATGAAGGTTCCATAAATGTATATGAAATATATATTGCACAATCAGTGTGCATTGATTTGTGACTGACATCGTAGAATTATTTTTTAAGACATTTATATCTGATTTTTTCAGTATTCAATGAGGTCGGGTATTTAGAATAAGAAAGAATATTTTCCTGAGCAATGTTGTACTGAGGCAGCTAAACATTTATAGGTGATCAATACTTTTTAAGCAATAATAGCACTAGTGAAAAGGTTCTTCAATTGTACATGATCCAGTGTGATCCAGAAATCATGTAGAGGATGATCAAGTGATCATCCTATCAGTGGATTGGATCTTGGGAAGAAGAAGGATCTTGTTACTGGGGGGTCTAACTAGTTACAAAGGAGGCTCAAGATACTAGGGGGTATAACTAATCTAACAGTTTGGGTGTCTAACCAACCTAATATGAAGAGTTGAATCACTGATGGGTACAACTAGGATCAACCGGTGGATTGACTACTAGGGTGTATAAATAGTTTCTTCATGAACAATTGTAATTGATAAAAATATTATATTGGAGAATCCATGTTGGAGGGTCTAACCAACATGGAAAGGGTATTAATACCAAACCTTGTAAAAATAATATGTGTTGGGTTTTATTTAATTTTTTCATTGCATGAATGATCTACTCATATTAATAGGTGACAAGTTTTTTTAATTAAAATGTGAAAAAGAATTTAGTAAAACCGAACACACTTGATTCACCCCCCTCCCTTAGTGTGACTACACGATCCTTGGACACTTCATGATTGAATAGGGTTCTATAGAGAATCTCCTCAGAAAAGGATGCTCATTTTACCTTGATATTCTAGAAAGGATTACAAAAATCTCTAGTTACATAGGTACACCTCAGTATAGCATACCACTCATAAAAATATGGGTAGTATGAGCATATGATTCAATTTTTGTAGGACACTATATGGGAATGTGTCCTTGATTTTAGGGTTTCTTAAGAAATTCATCTATAACTATTGAATTTTTACTATAATAAT
This sequence comes from Viscum album, assembly GCA_963277665.1. Lineage (NCBI taxonomy): Eukaryota > Viridiplantae > Streptophyta > Magnoliopsida > Santalales > Viscaceae > Viscum > Viscum album. The sequence goes on along the minus strand of OY728139.1, from coordinate 162,235,867 downwards.
AACTACCAAGCTTCAATTTAGATGACTCATTTTGAGGATTTGTATGGGAGGTCTGTTGATTGCCTATGGGTTGGTTGGAAGCCAGAGAGTCAAATATGCTTTCACCTAGTCTCATGTAGGAGACCAAGGAGCAGGTTTAGTTGATTAAGAAATGGTTTTAAACCACTCGTATCAAGAAAATGTCATATAATAACTAGATATTCCATACCTTATATTTTTATTTGGATGATCGGGTCTTCTTGTGAGTATCATTGAGGCTTATAAAAGGTTGGATTTTGGAAATAAGGGAAGTAAGCATTGAGGTTTGTGGAAAATTTTGAGGTAATGGAGAGGGTTGGTATAATGTAATATATACTAATACATGACACTCTACATTATGTGTTGCATGCCTCTCTTATATGATGATATCATTTAGATCCATCTCATATGATCTATATTGATGATGTTGAGTTGGAAGTAGATTCATCGTTTGATGATTGTCTAGTTCATATTGTGGATCATAGAGAGAAGAATCGTAGTGGGAAGATGGTTCCCCTAGTATAGGTGTTGTGAAAACATGGACACATTTAAGTGGAGATGTAGGAATTAGTGTCTGGTATGTGAACTCAGTGTCCAGAGTTATTCACCAAAGTAGCTCATTGATGCTTGGGAGTTTTACTCAAGGATGAGTTGTTATATGTTGGGGAGGTTGTAAGATAACGTATTTATTTTTAGGTATGGGTCTACTTAAATTCCATTAAACTTATTTTATTTTATTATTTTATTTGTGTTTAATTGATTAGGGGAGGTCTTAAGAGTATTTTAGGGGTTTAGGGATTGAAATCTTGGATTTTGGAGTTGTAACCTAGGTCACACGATTTTTGCACAATCAGTGCTGACCATTCACCCCAGTTGTATGACATAGTATACATAGGTGTACAGTTTTTCTAACCATGTGAGGGGTTGTTAGAAACTATGAAAATATATATAGAAAATTGAAGGGGCATTTCACATGGTTTGTTCACAACTTGTTAAACCATGCACTATAACCATGTCAAATTTTGTGTCCTAGAGAGTGGAGATTAGAACTATTGGAACATGGTTTGGAAAACCATGTAGCCAAACCATGTGCCCCTATAAAAAGTGAAAATTTAAGAAATATCCCTTGAAACCCTTTATGTTTTAACCTGATTCTTTACCCTTATATGCCCATAACCTCCTCTAATACACGCACCTCCCTTCTCCCTTGGGTTTTGATTAATCTCCCTTGATTAATGATCTTTTGGAGTGTCATTTTTGGAGATTAAAGTCTTAAAATAAGGATAACCATGTGTATCATCTCTTTATTTATTTCTCCCACCATCGAATAGCATCACACCATTTTATCTAATATACCCTATTTTCATGGATTTTGTCTACTTTCTCATTTCCTTCCATCCTAGATCAAATCAAAGATAGATATTGGGATAGTGGACTATTGAGAGGCAAATATAGGTGGTCCCTAAATTTTCCCATAGTCTTACTCATCTTTTCAAGTGTGTTCATTGTGTGTTCATTCCAACCTACTGTGTATTAGACTTAAATTTAATTAAATGATTCAACCACGATAATACCTTGAATAAATGACTTATTACTTATGATTAAATATCCTACATGATTAGTGATTCCATGGGGACACTTTAGTTGAATTTGAATTTGAAATTAAAAATAGGGAATGTTAAACTAGAATGGTTTTTTGAGAAATGTAAAGTGGGGCCATGGATGTTTTTGATAAATGTTAAATTAGTAAAAAATGGTTTATAAATGTTATATTGGTATTATAGTGTGATATGATAATTGTGAACTAAAGTGGGCCTTATGAAATGAATGGTAAATCATTATGTGTGTTGTCCTTAGAGGAACATGAAATGATAAATGATTATAGTCTTCTAAACACTCTTAGAGTGGTCCTCATCCAATGAAATGTAAATACTTGTGGAGTGGTCTTGTAAATTCTCTTCGAGCTATCCTTATCTGATAAAATTTAAATGCTCTTGGAATAGTCTTCTAAACACTCTTGGAGCGGTCCTTATATGATGAATTCTGAATAATCTTGTAGTGGTTATGAAAATGATCTTAGATCGGTATTTATATGATGAAATATTAAAAACTCATGATACACTCTTGAGTGGGGTTGATCATGGTTGGAATAATCCCACCACATGATCAAGTACATCTAGTACTATTCAAAGTAAGTATGATCAACCTTGGGTGTCATTGTGGATCCCAGGAATCGGTATTGTTAATTATTTATTTTAATTATATAATTAAAATATTTTATTATAGAAATCATGTAGGTACTTTTATCGAGACTTGTTATATTTTTTTACACCATTGGTAGTGGACTAATGAGTTATACTCACATCTTTCTCGAGCCACCTTGGGTGCATAATCATACTATTTGGTTGCATGACCAGATAAAGGTAATGTCCCCATGAATGATAGTTGATTTTGGCTAGCAAGGATAGAGTATGGATGATGGGATTAGGCTGGACCCAGAACCAGTTTGTGGATCCTACTTCTAGTATTTTTTTTATTTTTTTCCTTTTTATATCTTTTTTATATGATCTACTCTGAGGGATCCCTTTAATTTTATGGAACACTCCATTTTTTTGTATCATATGATGTTTTGATGATTTATTGGGACTTGCCTTATATTTTATTTAGTATTTATCATGTTGGGTTATATGTGATTAGATGTATTTCTGCAGTTATTATTACTCAAATTAGAGGGTATATTCTCCCCAAGGTATCCTCCTAGACCTTTTCTACTAGTCAATAGCCTATGGTATATGGGGAGGTTTCCCTAAGGTACAATGGTGACCTGATTTATTTATTGGTCAAAGTGATCTAAGGGGGTGTAATAAAGTGGTGTCATAGCCAATACTTAGCCAAAAGTATAGATTCACTACCTGGATTTGAGATTTGGGCTACATAATGAGGGTATTTCACTTTAAAGGGGGGGAATGTAACACCCTAAGAAAAGTGAGACTTAAAAGACTAGATATTACTGGTCATTTAAACAAAGTCCACCTTTCTTTTTGGGATCTAACCTGATTGTAACTCCAAAGTTAAGCATGATTAGCCTAGAGTGGTTTTGGGATAGGTGACCTCTCGATAATTTTCCCAGAGTGTGTGTGAGTGGGGAAAAAGAACACTAAAATAACATGTGTTGGACTATGGGGATAGTCATTAGTTTGGTAAGTGACCTCGGTGGGTAATAGCATATGGTGTGTTAGGAAGGTAATCAAGGTATTTTAAGAGACCCATGGGGTCGTATATCTAACTTCATGGCCTAGGGATTTGAGGATGTTTCAAATAGTATCATAACATGTATTTTATTTTGTCTTTATATTTGGGTGAGGTAGACAGATGATAGGGTGTCATCGAGGCATGGTTCAAACCTTGTGTCTGGGAGTATCTAACCAACGTGTGAGGGAATCCAAGTCACCAGGGTGGGAATTTTTTTTTGGGTTTTTGGTATTAATAGTTGATTTGAACTCACCTAGAGTGATGTACATGGTGTTGATTATGATTTATGGTATTTTATCCCTTGATCGGTTTGGAAAGAGGGTGTGTGTCCATGCATCATGCTAGAACTTAGGATACATATGTCATATGTTTATTACTTATGATTGATGTTCATATATCTATGGATAAGGGGTTGGTTATTTAAAGTTTCAGTAATGATTTATATGGAATCTTATCATATAAGTCTATAAAATCATCTTAATTAACTAAATACTCAAGTGGATTCTTGATAATTATGAATGAAATTTTATTGTCCAAGCCTTGAAATGAGGTATCCTAATAAATAATGGGAAGATTAAAATATGAAACTTATGAAAATGATGATGTTTTACCTTGAGTAATGAATAGGGATTGAGAGAGAGCCTGGTTATCAGATCATGGGGGGTTGAGCATGCAGGTTAGTGGGATGTTATTCCTAGTTTTCCTTTCTAGTTGTGATGGTTTCTTGTTATGTTGTTCAGAGATGTTCATGTTATACATTGTAAACACATTCCACCATAGGGACTCGTGGTTCCATGCTGGGAGGGAAAGGGTGATCATAATCTACTGGATGGTGGGCCAAATCCACCTATACTAAAGGGTATAATTCTAGATGATTATATTCATGAAATACTATTGTGTGTGGTATATTTAATGGATAGAGGATCTCCTGGAGCTATTCTAAACATGTATGAACTGACTCATGATTTCCAGCTGCAGCACCCACTGTTGTTCAAGGGTGAGGGTTGTCTATGGGAAACTGATCTACCAATTGATTTTATCCTAACTATTCTTGATCCTCTAGACACTAATATAAATAAAAAAGTTAATCTTCCCATTTATATGTTATGATAAACAACACAGCGCTGGTGTGAGGTTCTTGTTCAGGCTTATCAACATGTCGGGTTGACTTAGAATGATTTGCATACCCATTTATTTTATCATTTCTTTACTAAGACCCATAGATCAGATAGATAATGATATTTTATGAATTTAGAACAAAATAATATGTATGTTATAGATTATACTAGTTTTTTCACAAAGCTAAAAAAAATTTATCCAACCATAGCTAGTGATGAGGCCATTAGAGCGAGGCGGTTTCGAGAGTGATTACGTTAAGAGATCTTGGTTCAGGTAAATGTTTTTTGTATGACATATTTTTTTAATATTGTTAACTAGTACCTTATCACAAAGAAAAATATTATAAAGGTCCATTGATTTATAAAAAATTATTCCATGGAGGAAGGTGGTGGTGGTCCTCTGGTTGTAGGAAGATCTAGTTAGATGAGACAAGCTAGAGGGATGATAGTCGGTCTAGGAAAAGTAGTTATTCTTATCTCCCTTATCTAGGGGGGATCTTAATAAATTGTTATCAATATAGTGGTTGAGTTCATACTAAGACATAGTGTACTCAAACTCTGAGGTAGTTCTATTATTATCGATATATGGGGAATCTATGTAATTTTTACAAGAGTGTTTCATAGGCTATAGTTTGAGGTAGGATTCTAGTATCTTGGACCCTTGTATATACATTATTTGATACTAGATACTCACATTATTTTATCTCCACTTATCTCATTGGAGACTTCAGATTAGATATAGAGTATATTCATGGAGTTTTATCAATTAACACTTTTATGCAGTCAAAGTGAATTCATGGGTGTGTGGATTGTACCTTGATTGTTGGCAGTTATTGTTTCCTCTGATATTTATTTGTGCCAGAGATGGGTGGTTTCGATATGATCCTAAATATGGATTGGCTCATTATTTATCAAAACTAGATATATTTATATCACTAGAGAGTATCATTTATATCTCTTAAGGGTGATAGTTTTAATTATAATAGTGAATGGTTTGTACAAGAAGGTCATGATGGACCTGATCATCAGTAACTTGGTGAGGTCACAACCTAAGTTTCTAGTCTCATTTTAGATGAGGGGAGATGTGTGAGAAAATATTTCCTCTCATCTTTGACTATTTTCATGATGTATTCCTTGAGTAATTTTTGAGATTACCACCCAAGCATGGGATCAAGTTTACAATTGAGTTTATACTGGGTACAAATCCCATTTCTATTCCTCTATACTAGATGGCTTCTAAGGAGCTTCAAGAGTTAAAGGATTTTCTAGAGGACCTAGAGAAAAATGGGTTTATTCATCTGAGTATGTCCCCTTGGGATTCTCTAGTCCTATTCCCCAGGAAGGCATATAGTTCCCTAAGGTTGTGTGAGGATTATCTAAAATTAAACTTGGTGGTGGTTAAGAACTGATATCCACTTCCTCATATTAAGGATATGTTCTATTAGCTTAAGGGTTCCCAATATTTCTCTAATATTGATCTACTTTAGGGTACCATTAGTTGAGGGTAAGAACATTATACATTCTTTTTATAGTTTTTAATAGAATATATGGCCTTTATTAGTATCTTGTGATATTATTTAGTTTGAAAAATACACCATTGGTTTTTATATCCTTGAAGAGTTTGGGTTTTCTCCCCTATTTGGATTTATTTTTTTTCATGTTCCCCAATGATATTTTGGTGTACTCCAAGCCTAGGGAAGATTATGCTCTATATTTAGAGGTAGTTTTGAGCACACTATGAGGATATCAGTCTTATGTAAAGCTCTCAAAGTATCAGTTTTGGATTGATTGGGTTTACTTCTTAGGTAATGTGATATTTGAGGTAGGAGTATCAGTATATCCAAAGAAGGTTGGGGTTTTGGTTTCTTTATCAAGATCCAAGAATGTATTTGAGTTTATTATCTTCATAGGGTTATTTAGTTATTATCAAAGGTTTATTTTGGACTTATCCCAATTGTAAGTTCTATTAATAGAACTAACCAAGAAGAGGTTAAAGTTTGAATGGTCTGATTCTTATGGAAAAAAATTATAGGGCTGAAGGAGTGGTTAAATTTTGTGCTAATTTTGACCTTAATAAAGTTAGGAAAGGACTATACTCTATATTATGATTCATCAAGTGTTATATTAAGAGTAGTGAGGATACAAGATGGATAGGTAATTACTTATGGGTTCTGATAGTTGATTCGGCATGAGCATAACTACCAGAATCACAATTTGGAATTAATTGTGATGGTACATTCCATGAGGTATTAGTGGAAATATCTTATAGGGGAAAGGTTTTTAGAGTATACATATCATAAGAACCTAAAAGAAATTTTATCTTAGCATGATATAAACTTTTGGAAGAGGAGATAGGTTGATTACTTATGGTATTTTGATTTTCAGTTGGCATACACTTTTGGGAAATTGAACATCATTGTGGATGTGTTCAGTAGGATAACTCAGATCTAGGTGGTTTGAGAATTCAGAAGTAGGTGGCGGGTGATGGATTTTTTTATTAATCTATGTCTTGGTGTTTAGGAGTATCAAGGCTGAGAAACACTTTCTTCTTCATTGATTACTTATTCACTTCTAAAAAGGGTAAAGAAGATTTGGCTTTAGGACTTGGATTGTTTGGTGATGAGGGATAATATATATGTTGGGGAGCCACCACAAGATTGGTATTATGATTCCAATGAGATTATTTATGTTTGGGGTCATGTGGTAGTTCCCACGAGCATGTGAAAGGAATTGATGAGGGGAATACATACATGGAAATAGGCGGTTCATTCAGGTATGACCAAAATGTATCATGTTGTGTGCCAACAGTATTGGTGGCCTGGTATGAAGAAGGACATAATGGGGTTTGGTACATCATAATCCACCCATCAGTAGGTGAATGTTGAGAATCAGTGACTCATAGGTTTTCTATATCCATTATCTATTTTCAAATGTAAGTGGTATGATGTGTCAATGGATTTCATGATGGGGTTTCCACGAACACCCCAAGTTCACAATGTAGTTTTGTTCTCCATGGATCGGCTAGAGAAGTTATCTCATTTCTCAGTGATTAAAGAGGATTATTTTTTTGATTAGCTAGGTAAGTTGTATTTATATGAGGTGGTTCAAATGCATGGGTTCCACTAATCATTATCTTTGATAAGGATTTCCATTCTACCTCGATATTCTAGCATAGTTATAGAAGTGTTGGGTATATAGGTACACTTGAGTACATCTTACCACCCACAGACAGACGGGTAGACTGAGCATGTGACTCACATGCTATGGGACATGCTCCAAGAATGTGCCCCTGATTTTTGGGGATATAGGTAAAGTCATCTAGTGCTATTGAATTTTTCATATAATAATATCTATCAATATTTTATTCAGATGGATTTTTTGAGGCTTTGTATGGGAGGTCATGTTGGTCACCTCTGTATTGGTTGGAAGTCAGATATTTGGCTCTACTAGGTCCTAGTATTTTATAGAAGACCATGGAGAAATTTAGTTGATTAAGAAGTATTCGGTGACCAATCAGAGCAGGAAATGATCATTTTATAACTAGATATGTCATCCCTTAGAGTTTGAGGTGGGCGATTAGGTCTTCTTACAAGTGTTTTCAGGGCTTATAAAATGTTGGATTCTGAAACAAGGGAAGTTATCACTGAGGTTGGTGGGACCTTTGAGGTAATGGAGAGGGTCGGTATAGTGGAATAACAATTTGATCTTCCATTGAGATATTCCGCTATGCATGATTTTTTTCATGTATCTTATATTTCAAGATATCATTTGGAATCTTCTCATGATATTGATATTAATGATGTTGATCTAGAAGAGGATGCATCATTTAAGGAGTGAACATTTTATATTATGGATCTTAGTAAGAATATTCTTCATGGGAAGATTGTTCCCCTAGTATGGGTGTTGTGGAAATACAGACATGTTTAAGAGGACATGTGGGAATGAGAGTTTGATATCCAAACTTAGTGGCCAAAGTTATTCATAAAATTGGCTCAGTGAGGCTCGAGAGTACATCTTGAGGATGAGTTATTATATTATGGGGAGGTTGGAAGATCTCGTTCTTATTTTAAGGTATGGGTCTACTTAAATTCAATTATCCCTTTTTTAGTTTTTTCTTTTATGTGTATTTATAATAGTATGGGAGGTCTTGAGAGAATTATGGGTTTTAAAATCTTGAAATATTAGATTTTGGAGTTGCAACCTAGGGTGCATGATTTGCACATGGTTAGTGATAACTATGCACCCCAACTATATGACCTAGTATACATAGGCACACATTTTTTTAACCATGCATGAGTCTCTAGGAAACTATGAAAATATCTAAAAAAATATTATAGATTCATTTGGAATGGTTAGAACATGACTTATTAAACCATGTTCTATAACCATGTGAAATATTGTGTCCTAGATAGTGGTGGTTAACACAATTGGTACACAGTTTGGCCAGCTATGTAGTAAACCTTGTGACCCTATAAAAAGTGAAAATTTACAAAATTTCCCTTATGACCCATTATGTTTTTAACCAGATTTTTTACCCGCTTTTAGTTAAAACCTCATCCAACACATGCCCCTCCATTCTCTATTGGGTTTTGATGAATCTTCCTTAATTTTTTATCTTTTATAGTATAGTTTGGTGCGACTAAAGGGTTAAGTTAAGTCCAACCTTCTATCTCTTATCTTTCTTTATTTCTCCTATCGTCGAATATTCTTTCATCATTTTATTTAATATACCCTGTTTTGAAGGATTTTGTTTGTTTTCTCATTTCTTTCAATTCTAGCTTGAATCAAGGATTGATATTGGGTGAGTGTACACCTAATAGGCTAAGGTATGTGGTCCTAATATTTTCCCATATTCTTTATTGTATTTTCAAGTGTGTGTGTTGTGTGGTAATATTGACCTACCATGTGTTGGCCTTTAATTTAATTGAATTATTTAACTATAATAATTCCTTGAATAAATGAATTGTTCATAATGATTAAATAACCTACATGATGAGTGATCACATGGGAACAATCTATTTGAATTGGAATTTTAAATAGATAATAGTTCATGGTAAACTAGAATGGTTTTCCTAGAAATGGAAAGAGGGACCATAGATGTTTTTAAAAATGTTAAATTAGTAGACAATGGTTTATAATTGGTAGATAGTTAAAATAGTGTGATATGATAATTGTGAACTAAATTAGGCCTTGTAAAATGAATGTTGAATCATGATTTGTGTTCATATTAGAGTAACATGAGTTTATAAATGATGACAAGCATGAAAACAATCATGGAGTGGTCCTTATATGATAAAATGTAAAAAATCATAGAGTAGTCTTGTAAATTATCTTGCATCAGTCCTTATATGATGAAATATAAATGATCATGGAGTAGTCTTGTAAATTATATTGGGGTATTCCTTATCCAATGAATTATAAATGCTCTTAGAATGGTTGTGTAATCACTCTTACAATGGTTTTGATATGATGAACCAGTAAACACTCTTGATACACTCTTGAGAGAGGTTAATCATGGTTGGTATGATACCTCCATGTTCTTAGAGACATATGGTACTGGAAAAAGTAGGCATGACTGATCTTGGGTGTTACTATGGATCCCGAGCAACGGTGTTGTTAATTTATTATTTTACTTATATAATTATGATGTTTAATTATAGAACTTTTTCATGCACTTTTATTCAAACTGGTTAAATTTAGGGATGTTGCTGGTGGTTTCCTACTGAGTTTCACTCACACCCTTGTTGGGACTCCTTGGTTACCCAAGAAGAATATTTGGTTGTGGGATAGGATAATGGAAAGGTCCTAATTATTAATGGTGGATTTTTGACTAGCAAGGATGGATTATGGATGATGGGACCAGGTTGGACTCAGAACTATCATGGGGATTATGATTCTATTCTTGGTTATTTTTTTTCTTTTGAATTTTTTTATATAATCTACTATGGGGTATCCATTAAAATTTATGAAACACTCCACTTTTGTTATAGCATATGATGTTGTGATGAATTATTGGCACTTGCCTTGTCTTTTATATTGTATTTGTATACATTGGTTATATGTGATTGGATTTATTTCTGCTGATATTTCTACTTTGATGAGAGGTTATAATCTCCCCATGGTATCCTCCTAGACTATCTCCCTTAGTTAAAATCCTCTTTCTTATGAATAGGGGCACCTAAGGTATAGTGGTGACCCGGTATGATTATTATTCAGAGTGAACCAGAGTGGGGACATTGTAGTGATCCCCTCCCCCTCTCTCTCTCCTTCCTCTTATAAGATCATAAAAAACACAAGGAGATAATATGAAATAATCCAAGGGGGTTTGGTAGGAAAAAAAGGAAAAAATAAAGAATAAATAAAAAATAAATAAAAGAAAAAGGGGTTCTGCCCTAGACCTGATGCCCAATGTGAGGTTATGTATCACATAGAAAAAACCCCATTATGTAATCAACCATATATTTGGAATCTAAATTCATCACTTTGTTCAAAATATATCACCATTCAAAAATTCACAAATAATTAATATTTAGATAAATAAATATTAAATATTACATGAAAATTTGAGCGGATTGGAATTCCACCAAACTCCTACCCTAGGGTAAAAACCATATTTTAGGACCAATGGAGTGGTCATAAAAATTTATTAGATCATATGATACAATAAATTACCATTCTTTTCGTTAAACCACCCAGGAAAAAAATCAAAGTTTTCTTAGTTTTCTGAACTCATGATGATGTGGGACATCACAAAACACACCCCTTAAGTCCTGATAGTCCTATATCCTATCTAAAAAGACTTAATAAATATTATAAAACAAAAATTGGGTGCCCTAATATAATTTTTAATGAATCAACTTGGTTTACCTCTGACTCAATCACTAATTCAATCCATGGAAATATCTGAAGAGCTTTTTTGGTCTCTCCGGGATGTAAACCAGTGCCAGGAAATCAAGAAACGCACCTTGGTAATGGTTTTTACCAAATAAATCCACCAAGAAATAGTAAATGAGAAAATGGAATAACCTCACCATATCTTAGTGATCCATGTACTCAAATTAATGGAACAATAATAATAACTAGGAAAAAAATAAACATCATCAACAATTTTAAATATAATTAAGATCCTAATCAAACATGTACAACAACCAAAATATAACAAAAGGTGAAAGAGTGGATGAATCCAAAGTAGTGATACAAAATAAATAATTCTACATCATAAACTGAGAAAACTAAAATTTCTGCTTCACATACCTATGTGACACAATGGTCAACTTTTGACCATGTCACCACCACCAACCCAGGCCCGTCTAGCATAAATACCCACTAACTCTAGGAAATTCATTTACTTTACTTGTATTATTCTAAACAAGGTTTACATACACCCATTAGGTGTATATGGTGTTTGATCATAACAAGACCAGTGGGATCCCACCAAGTGTTTCATGAGAAACCATTGTAAAATAATCCAATCTTGTTAATTTGAAAATAAACCATATGAAAATATGATTTTAACATTTTAAAGGAAATTAAAACATAACAATATTTATAATAATTTAAACATAATACTAAAGGATGTGTGAAAAAAATATTTAAAACATGATCTATGGGAGTTATCCTAAGTTTTCTAAGGTCAAGGAAACTAAGATCCTCATGTTTTTTTATTACTCAAACCAATCATATCCAATCAAGCATAGGACACTATGGAGGGATTTGTATTTTCCTAATGGTGTGTTGACACCCATATGATGGAACTAAAACCATATAATCCAAATCATAGTGATGTTTATCTAGTAAGTGTTTTCATATAATGTTAGGGAGAGTATATCACATGCCTAGTTGTGCTTGTATTAGGTTCCCACTTTGGAACCTTGGGTTCCCATGTGTCATAACCCTTTCAAAGAACTATAAATTTACCATTAAGACCATTTATATTCCATAAATAATTTTACCAAAAAAAACTAAGAATCATTTAATTCCATATACAAAACATGCTTTTCAAATTTATTTAATTACCAATATAAAAAAAATAATTCCTAAAAAAATATATTATCTTTCAAAGATTTTATAACATTATTTAAACAATTTAAACCACTCTTTTGAAAGTAATAAAGAACTTAAGATTCATCAAACAAGGTGATGTTATCCCAAGGTATGATGACTAATAAAATATAATAGTGGGTGAATTGTAGTTTAAAAATAAACTTACAATTTTCATCCTCTTCAAGTATTAAGATGGTCAGTTTTTCAAATTACTGATAAAATAAAAAATCAGAGTAATATAGATATATACTATATGAAATATAGTTAGTATGGTATAAATAAGATGATTATCATTTTTTATTATAGATGAAAAAAATAAGGTGGTGGGAATTTAAACTATATATATTATAAAAAATGATATAATAATTAATTCAATTATATTTCATGAAGTTATATAGAAACTAATTAGTATATTAAATTATCGATAAAATTTTTAATACAGTGGAAATTTAAAAACAAAACATGAAGTGTTGGTTCGTAAAAAAATACTCCCGTAAAAAGATATTAATGAAATCACAATTTTAAACCAAAGTGAAAGGTGGATCTATAGACTTGATATAAGATATCCATTACTTTAAACCTATCATAAGGTATCCCAAATTTTATACCTATCAGAAGGTTTGTATTTATATCCCTAAAATCACTTGATTATACATATCGGTGGTAATTCACTTCCAAAAATCAAAAGTACTTGAGCTCTGTCTTCCTATCCATGAAATACCTCAATTAGATTATCATATTTTCTATCTTCTTATCCCTAAAAGTACTCAATTAGATAGGATTTATATAAAAATAATTACAACAAAAATACTAAGATATTTATAAGGAAAACCTCACACAATGGTATCACTTATAAAAAACACTCAGAAAGAAAAATATTACACTGATCAGAAGTGATCTCAATAATAAGAAATTGTAAAGATTCAAAATGGATAGCTACTTTTTGAATACTTAATGTATATGTTGTTATTTTGATTTTCTATGTGTGGATTTATTTATAGGAAACATTGTAAAAAACTTCAATGATTTAATTCCACAAAAATCATATTCATTTGTAACTACATCTCTATAATATCCTTCATCTTCCAATGAACTCATCGTGTTAACTCATCTACCAATGGGTTAAATCAGCACCACTAAAGTGCTTCTAAATTTGATGGAATTAATATGATATTGTCTCTTTGGATCACTGTATTTTCATAAATCAATTTATAGCTCTAGTATTTCATTTAAAAAAAGTTAATTCTACATAAGTAAAACATATTAAACAAAAATTGAAGTCATAACATTTTCTTATAAAGTTTATTATGATTTTTGAAATGAATAAATAATTGGTTCATAGACTCAATAATCTACCCAAAAATATCCCCCATTTTATAAATCACAATACATATAGTAAAATTTTAAGAGAGGAACTAAATTTAAAATGAAATCTTTTTATAGTCTTCATGATAGAGAATTTCTCTCCATTGGTTTCTCACCCTTGGATTTTTAAGATAAAAAATATTTCAAATAAACAATTAGTTAACAAGGAAAAAATTTCATAAAAAGACAAAAAATTATCCTCTTAAAATAATCAAAGAAATATATTAATAAGATAATCGAAATAAATTGAGATATTTTCTTAATATTATTCCCATTTATGATTCTAAAAAATAAATGCATAATAATGAAGAAAATATAATAGGTAATTAAAAATTTAATTCTATTTTAGAATTATCTGGTCATATGTTTTGGATGCTTTTGGAACTTTTTCATCTCTTCAAATCTTCAAGAATAATCCTTTTATCATGGTTTATGTAATCAAATTTGTCTACATCAACTCCATTTCAGTATTGCCTTCCTATATGATAAGATCTTTTTATAAATTGAATTAAAGTTTAACTTCACTTTCTCCACTATTCTTAGGGATATTATTAGGAAAATCTATGTAATAAAGGATATGATATTGCATTATTATACTTTTAACTTCACCTTATTCACTAGTAAGGAGGGAAATAGATTTATCTATATCTAATTATTTTACTATTTGGGAATGGAAGACTTTAAGCTTCATGAATGGTCTTCTGATCTTATTCAGGTAGACTTTTAAAAAATACTTTTGATGAGAAACATTTCAACAGAAAATAAAAATGAATACAAAAAAGATTTTAGATTTCAGTCCTTATATAAAAACTTAAGGTTACTAATGTCCAAAATATTATCCTTTGATATATGAGCGATTCTCAAAGTCTTTCTAAAAAATAATGAAGGACCAAAACATATGTTTCTACAAATTTACTTAAGAATTAAATTTAAAATATCTTTGAATGGAATTGAAAAATTTACCTTTTGTGAAATAGTATCAATTCCCCCTAAAAAAGGTAATTAAACAAATTTAATGAATTTGAAAAATCTCCCCATAAATTAATAAATAATTTCAAGGGATTAGTAAAAGATATATTTGAAATGTTTATACCTTCTTGGTGTTATCTTCCATAAATAATGGATGATATTCCACTTTCAAGGATGGTTCAAGAAAAGAATTAAAAAAATGTAAATATTTTAAAATCGATAAACATAAATATGCAAAATAGTTAGGATTTAAAATAATATTAGTTTTCAAAAAATATATAGGTTTTAAAATATACATAATTTGAATCATATATAAGATTAAAATCAGATAGATTTGAAAATTATATTGGTTTAAAAATTATATATATTTTAAAATTATATTTTATCCCTTTTTTCAGGAGATTTAAATGTAAGTAGATATATGAAATAAGAATTTGATTGAAGATCATTTAATGTTAATCACTCCAAACTTCTATTTAATAAATTCAAATATATAAAAAGTAAAAGGTTTTTGAAAATATTAGAAAGATGGTTTTTTTATCCAATAAAGTCAAGAATGATATCTTCTTTTTTTTTGTGAACTCTAAGGAAATGGTGTATTACATCTATGTGCTTAACTCTTCAGTGATATTTTAGGTTTCTAGATAAATAAATGACATTATTATTGTGACAAAGAATTTGAGTTTGAGTAAAAATAAAACAAAATCTGTGAGTGTGTGTTTTATCAACAACACTTGATCACAACAACTTTTGGTTGCTACATATTCTGCTCTAATAGTGCAAAGTGCTACAAAAATCTTTTTCTTGTTAGAATATGTGACTAAATATTCTCTTAATAAATGACATGTTCTAGAAGTATATTTTTTATCTAACCTACAACCTCTAAATTCATCATCTGAGTAGCTTTTTAAAATAAAATAATTTCCAGAAGGATAGAATAATCTAAGTTCAGAAGTACCTTTAAGGTATTTGAAAATGCATTTTACCACTTTCAAATGAAATTATTTTGTATTGGATAGAAATATCACACATAAACATACTAAAAACACTATGTTTTATTGACTTTTAGTAAGATATAGTAAAATTATAATCATACTTCTATAAATTTTTTGATCTATCTATTTATCAATTTCATCAAGATCAAGTTTGATAGAAGTTTCTACAGGAGTACTAATGTTTGATGAATTTTCAAAACCAAAACATTTGAGTAAATCTTTAATATATTTATATTGAGTTAAAATAATTCCTTCTAGTTTTTGAACAATATAAAAACAAAGGAAAATTTTTAGTTCTCTCATCATAATCATTTCAATATTTTTTTTCATAAGTTTAGAAAAACTATCAGAAATTGATTAATGAGTTGAACCAAAAATGATGTCATCAATATATATTTGAACAATAGTGGTGTTTTTGAAAATTTTATTTATAAAAAGAGTTGGATCAATAATTACTTTAACTAAATTATTTTGAATTAAATATTTGGTAAGTCTTTCATACCAAGCTCTTGGGGATTGTTTAAATCCAAAGAGTGATTTAGTAAGATTAAATATTTTTCTTGTAAATTTAGTATCTTCAAAACCAAGATGTTGTTCTATATAAAATTCATATTATAAATAATCATTAAGGAAGTAAATTTTCATATCCATTTGAAATAATGTAAAGTTATGATGGGTTGAAAAGGATATTTAGAATTTGATAGATTCTAATCTAGATACTACTGAAAAAGTTTCATCATAATATATGCCTTCTTATTGATAATATCTTTTAGAAACAAGTCATGATTTATTTCTAATAATGATTCCATTTTCATAACATTTTTTCTAAAAACCCATTTTACTCTAATTACTAGAAGATCTATAGGATGATCAACTTGGGTATAAAATTGGATATGTTCAAACTAATTGATCTATTCTTGCATGGCACTTATCTAACCTTTATCACCTAAAGCATCATCTGTTGTTTTAGGTTCAAATTGTGATAAGAAACCATGATGGTCACAATGATTTCTTAGGTAACTTCTAGTTTTAACCAACTAACTTTCATCTCTAATAATATAATCAAAAGGATGATTTCTTAATATTGACTGATTTTTGGGTAAAGTGGTAAGATAATATTCAACTATTAGATGTACATATTCTATTAAAGTAGATTCTAGATATTTAAAATATAATGGACTTAGTTTTGATGGATTTATAATCAGTTGTTATAAATTATCTTTTAGTAAATTTAAAGAAGAGATATCATCAGTATTTTTAGATTTTTATGGTTTTAAAAAAAAGAGGATTATATTCATCAAATTTTACATGAACCATTTCCTCGAAAAATTTGGTTCTTTTATTAAAAATTGTGTAAGTATTACTAATTGTATAATAACCCATAAAAATTCTTTCATAATTTTTTGGATTAAATTTACTCAACTGATATTTTGTATTTAGGATGTATACTTTACATCCAAAAACTATAAAGAAATAAAGTTTTGGATTTCTTTTTATCCGCAACTCATAAGGAATTTTATTAAGAAAATATATAAGTAAATGTTCATTTATAGAATAACAAGTGCCAATCACAGCTTTAGCCCAAAAATTTCTTGCAACATAATACTAACTTAGAAAATTTCAAGTAATTTCATGAAGAATTATATTTCTTCATTCTATGGTTCCATTTTATTGTGGTGTTCTTGGAGCATAAAAATTATGAGTAATTCCTTTTTTACTACAAAAATTTTTAAAATCCAAATTAATAAACTCACCACCATGATCACTCTAGATACTAAACAAAGGTGGATTTTTTAATTTTTAAATGAATCATTAAATTCCTTAAAATAATTAAAATATTTGGATTTACAAGTGAGAAAATATACCCAATTAAATCTGGTGTAATCATCAACCAAGATATATACATAGTATTTTCCTCCAATACTTCCAGTTTTTATAAGACCAAATAGATTCAAATTCACTAACTGTAATGCTTTGGTAGTTGAGACTTCCCTTTAGATTTAGAAATTAACTTATGTTTATTTCCAAATTAATAATTATCATATAATCTAGTTGAATTAAACTTATGTTATGGTGCATTCATAACATGTCCTTTATTATAAATTCTAGTTAAATTCTGAAAATTAAAATGCCCATATCTCCAATTCCATAAGCAAGATAAGTCTTTGGTTGCACTTAAAAAGGAGAATTTAGATGACTTAATTCTTATAAGTTAATTGTGTGAACATTTTCATGCCTATTGATAGATAAAATATAATTATAATCTGAACTTTTAACAGTACAGTTTTCATTCTTGAAGTTCACAAGATATCCCCCATCACATAACTGACTTATACTAATAAGGTCATGCTTAAGTCCTAAAACATATACAAAATTTTAAATAATAGATTTTCCAAGAAAAGAAACGTCACGGATTTTAATGATTTTACATTGTTCATTTTATCCCAAAGTAACTCTTCCTCCCTTTAATTTATTTAAATTTCAGAATTTTGACTTGACTCTAGTCATATATCGAGAACAACCATTATCTATGTACCATTTTTTTATCTATTGATGATGAAATTATTTTTCTAAAAAAGATAAAATTAAGTTCTCCATACCCACACATGTTTGGGTCAGGTTATATTAGCAAATAAAATTTTAGGAACCCACATCTATACAACCCTTTTTTATTGTATAGCTACTAGTTCTTTTGAAATAAAAGATTTGTAGAAACCAAATGACTAAAAAAATTTAAAGAAAAAAAATTTCTCTAATGAACTCTTCTTAGATATTTAGTACAAAAAGGTTCACTTTTAGCTAAAAAATAATTTGATTAAAAGTAATTTTTATCAGAAGTAAAATGTATTCCACTTGAAGTTCTTGAGGGTCTTATTTTTTTATAAATTTTATCAAAATTTTACTTACCTGAATCAAAGTTAGATAAAATTTTATTTAGAAAAAATCCTCATATTTAAGTTGAATAATTAATTTTTTATTATATTTATCAGATTTCTAATCAAATAAATTATAATCAATAGAATTCATACAAGAATTAGTTTTTGAATTTAATTTAGTCAAAAGTTTTAAAATTTCTGAAGTTAATTTTGAAATTATTTTATTAGTTTTAATAAGTTTTGCATCTATAAACTCATGGGTATTTTTAATTTTATTAATATCTTGGTTTATAAGAGTTTCATATCTATTAATTTAATCTATATTAGGCAAAAAAATCATTTTATGATAAATTAACTTTTTCAAATTTTGGTGGATTATGTTTTTAATCTTCTAATGAAGTAGAATAATAATCTTCAGTATTGTAAGTAAATTTATAATCAAGAATAGAATTTTTAATGTATTCTATAGTTATCTTTTACATGAATAATTTTTCACTCATTGGGATATTTGAATAGAATCTAACTATTTTTTGGATTTCTATTCCACCTTCTTTCGATGAACTATATGAAGATGTGTCACTTTTACTAGTTCTATAAGTATCTAAGTCTTTCAATATCTTATTTCCTTTTCATTTAGAATATCTTCTTAGATTTATATTTTTCTTCTTTAGTTTAGGGAAATCAGTTTTGATGTGACATTCCTTCTTGCATTCATAGCATATAACTTCTAAATTTTCTTTCTTGTATTTTTTTTCTTTCCTGTATTTTTTATGATATTTTTAGAATCTTAAATTTATGAAAAGATTATTCATTCTTCTTATAATTTTAGAAAGTACATTGTCATAATATTCTAAATCAATTTTGTCTAAATGATTTTATTTTCCGTTTTAAACAAGTGATTTAGAAGTGTTAACACAAGTATTAAAAGTACTAGAATTATGATGACATGAAGTAGAAGAAAATGATACTCAATTTTTCCTTTTCTCTTTTTCATAATATCTTATTAGTCTACTATAATACTATATTAAGGTTCTAATTAATCCATCCAGACTTAACTTTTTCAAATTTTTAGTGTCATCAATTATTTTCCTTGTAATGTCTCAGATTTTTTCATGTATTATTTTTTAATATTATATGGAATTATTACGAGACCAAGAACAGAGACGACACGTCATTCTGAGGCTTGGTGAGCCCAAAATGGCGGTTTGAACTTTTATTTATGTTAAGTGAGTTGGTGTGTGTGTGCGCGGTTGTGGCAGTTTCCAAACGGATTCCCAGATTAAAAATATGAGGGCACCATTGTGTTTGGGATGATGACTTTACCTAAGAATGGGCCTAGTCTCGACCGACGTGGGTTGAGGGAAAAAGTTGATTTTCATATGTTTTTAGTAAAATAAAATAAAATAATTAGGAATGTTTATTTTATTTTATTTGGAAACATTCAGTGCAGTACAATGACGGGGCAGCTATTTCGATAATTAATGCCACACCATAATGACTCTAAAACAGAAACGCTAACACTTTAATGTTGTAGTTTGATGGAATGTTGAAACATGTTACCTCCTTTTAATTGGTTAATCGAATGTTAGACATGGGGAGAAATTGATAGAACTTCTTGGAGCTTTGGAAAGTCCTCTTAGTGACGAATGACATCAATCAAAAGTGTGAATTGTTGTACCAACAGAGTTGGAGGATATCGATGACGAAAATAACAGATTTCCTTCATCATCGATCCATCCATTCTCAAGGTAGGGTGGTGGTTTAGATTTTTTATTACTCGTTCTTTAATTAGAAGATGAACACAGATCAACCCACGAACCGGTTGACCCGCGCATCTTCGTTCTAGTGGGAGAGTTTTTCTATTTTGGGTTCATTCATGAGATTTATTTTTTCATGTTTAATGTTTTAATTTTCCCTGTTCAAACTTTATAATGGGAGTAGATTAACATCGTGATGAATGATGACAGAGGTTTGTTCCTCCTTTTTTGTTTTGTTTTCTTCCTCCCTCTTCCTCGTGCTCTTTGTGTTCTTCACGGGGATATGAACGGGGAATCTTTACGCACCCGTTTCTTGGAGCAATGATCCCAAAACGGTGATCTGATGTTGTGATGACCCAGTAGAGGTGTGACGACGATTGCAGCGAACAAATCAACCAATTTTGGGAGTTCTCATTCTTAAATCATTCTCCGTGTGGGTAAATTGGTATGTGTTTTCGGGGCTGATCGGAGGGCCAAAATCTATGTAAACGGCCTTGCAGTGTCGGGGCGACCTCAACCTTGGAGTTTTGTGGTGATTGGGTGGCCGAATAGAATATTGGGAATCACTGGAGGCACGGTGGCAAAGAACCTACAATTCTAGAAATTTCCAGAACATACAGCATCTATCCAAAAGAGAATTCCATGTAGGTCAGACTAAGTGGCGGCTAGGGTTCTGTAGTGCTTGAGGCGATGACATGGCGTGTTCTACAAAGAACATGACTTTTGGGTCCTTACGTGGGACTCAGCATGTATCTTAGGCGATACACGGGCATGGGGTGGGTACACGGTCATGTAATCCACCACACAGCTAGACCTGGCCGGTTGCACAAACTAACCAGTGTACCGGTTACACGAGATAGCACACACGGGTTGCAACTGTGTATGGGCACACAGTCGTGTACACAAAGAGAACCATGGCTACTCGGACATGGCGTGTGGTCCGTACTACACGACGTGTACTTACTTTTCTACACAGCATGTTCTTCTAACTCAAGTCATTTTACATGGGTAGTACCCAGAGTCCTGAGACACAATGTGTAACCCTTCTATACTCCATGTATATTCTGAAACATGGTTTGATCCTTCTTTTCCACCATATCTTGGACAAGTCTTGTCTATGTTAGTGCCCCTTTTTCTCATTCCTCTGAAGTTCAGGTATCATTTCCATTCACAGGAGTATCCCTTCAGTAGGAATTTCTGAGATAGAGTTAGGTATCCCTCCGAGAGGCCCAGAGCGAGATCTGATATCCATTATTGACCTTAGGTAGAGTTAGGTATCGATGTGACTATTCCTACAGGACATCGATCCTCTACTTAGCAGGTGAATCTGGATGAGTTGTGGTATCCTCCAAGGCCCTAGCAGTGATCCTCATCTGGGTATCGTGATCTTTCCCCACTCAGGATTGTGTTCTCCCAGAATGAGTGTACCTATCTCTCATGATCCTTCCCGAAGAATAGTACTCCTTGGATAGACAAAATCAGAGCTAACAGACTCATGGAGTGAGTTCTCCTGGATGAGTCCTTCGTGGAACCTTCAAACTAAATCCCTATCGGAGGTATGTGGTTGTGTGACTTGTCTCTAGACTACGGGTCTGAGTTTTGAGTATATCTGGATTGTGTTTCTCTTATTATATGTTTAGTAGACATATACTTTGTAGAGATGATTGTACCTTTATCTTGTGTATTTCTTTTTGGTTTTTGGAGTCCTCTACTGAGTATTGTTATACTCACCCATGCATGGGCTTTGCCCACATGTGTCATGTCTTGTGCAGACTAGTGGCCTTTTGATGGAGTCCAGGGCAGACCAGGACCGGACCGAGCTTTCTGAGTTCCCTATAGGCCGAGGTGTTACTACGGCTATGAGAAGCAATCTCAGTACCTTTTTTTCTTACAAGTTAGACTTTGTAGTTGCAAACTCTTGTTTTGGTGGGCTTTTATTCTGGCCCAGTTTTACTTTTTGCAATTTACTTCCATTGTACTCTGTCGGTTGAGTTTAGTTGTATGCATGCATTTTGTTTCTTAGTGTTTTTTTTACATTTCAGCATTTTTTTTATTGGATATGTGTGCATGTGTACAAGTACTTAGGCATCGACTCCCATGTTAGTGATATGTCTACTTAGTGCTAGTCACCATCCCCTGGCCTATTGGAGGCGGGCTTGGGGAGTCGCAGCATAGGCCCCGCTGAGATGGGCCGTGACAGAGTGGTATCATAGTCTAGTCAGTTCTACCTTAGCACTAAGAGACTGTGAGATTGGTTTGGGGGGAAAAGTTTTAAGTGTTTCGAGCTCAAATTTTAGGCTAGAGACTGTAGTGTTGGTGCAGGAGGCCAACGTATCTGTACATCAGGACTTTGATAACCTTTTTTTCAACTCAGTACATGAAATCACTTGTTGTGGGGAAATAAGATAATGGTACATGCATCATATAGGAATGGGTTGTTTTTTCCATGTCCTTTGTGTCAGTTATCCAGATATACTCATTAACCATGGTATATCTTATTTCCTTACAGGATTCCTCTATGACACATAACCACTAGGATTCAGCAGTGCGATCACAAGGATGACCCCCTCAGTGACGAGGCTTCGATACAGGGACTAGTTCCCCATGCATTACCTCCAAGTGGTGCACCTGTTATGCCACCACAGGCGAAGCAACCCATGGTACCTACAGTAACAACAGACGAGGGGTGCAAGATGATCGTGCTCCATGAGTTCCAGAGATAGAGACCCATCAAGTTCTGAGGTGATCCCAACCCTCAGGAGGCTGAGGACTTTCTTGAGGCAGTGACCAAAGTTTTTTGTCTAGCAAGGACATCGGCAGACCATATGGTGATCCTAGGAGCAAGCCTTCTTCAGGGTTTAGTGGGACGATGGTGGAGTCTAACCATGCAAACTCATAATGGGGAGACCATTTTGTGGAAGGAGTTTGAGAGACTCTTTAGGGAGGAGTTCTCTCTAGTTATTTTGTGATCGATGTGAATTTAGGAGATTCTTCAGCTCCAACAGGGCAGTTTGACAGTGGTTAACTATTCATCGAGGTTCACCAACCTCGTTAGGTACTCAATGGATGTGTTCATGGATCAGTACTTCAAAGCTCGAACCTTCGAGCGAGGTCTACTAAGGGACATTTGAGATAGTTTCGTGCATCTATGCATTTCAACTTATTATAGAGTGCTTGAGCGAGCCTTGGTGATCGAGAGCTTCTTGGTGGAGTAGAGACCGCCGATGATAGTCAGCAGCAGGCAGAAAGGTGTGGATACCCCGACAGCAGAGAGCCGGCGTTAGGCACAGGGATCAGGACATGGAAGACGTCATAGGAGGACCTAGGACATGGGATTGATAGTCCAGGCCTCTTAGGATGGATCCAGTCATCCTAGGTAAAGACGATGCTACTCATGTGATAGTAAGGGAAATATCTCTAGAGACTGTCCAACCCGTCGATATTTTGGTAGGGAAGCGGTGGATGGACAACCGAGGAAGAGGTAGAGAGTGGAGCAGACAGACCCACCAGGCGGCGGACATGGAAGAGGAGCAGGGAGAACTACAGGTGGTGGCAGACGCTTCAATCTACTCCCACCATCACCCCCAAGAGGTCTGAACCAAGCTCAGGGAGCTGGGGGACAGGGGAGAGGGCAGTTGCATGCAGTCGAGGCATACAACCCAGGGACCCCAGGAATGATTTGAGGTATGATATGTTTCTTTTATACCTTAGTTTTCATACTTATAGACACAGGTTACAGTCATTCCTTCCTCTCCACATGTCTTGTTTGAAACCTTGATATTCCAATAGAGTCATTGACTCAACCCTTACACTTGGAGACACCTATGGGAGGAGACTCAATGATCACGCACCTTTTCAGACAGTGTGATATTACCCTTGGAAGTGATAGTTTTTGTTGGAACCTCTTGGTGGCAGCGTCGAGGCCTTATGAAATCATTCTCATTATAGATTGGCTATCTTCAGTCCATGCCCAGATTGACTGCTTTAGGAAAAGAGTGTAGTGTGTCCGCAGTGATGGGAAGAGGTTTTTCTTTGTCAGTGAAAGGGAGACCTAGGAAGCACAGAATGGGATCATGTATAGGAGGGTACAGCCGATCACTCATGATTTGGCTAGCTTTACCCTCAGAGTAGTAGATGTTGTGAGCTTCCAATTCCCAGCATTAGTGGCGGAGTACGAGGACATCTTTCCCAAAGATGTTCTAGGACTACCTCCCCACTGGGAGATCGAATTATACATCGACTTACACCCCAGTACAACACTAATATCCTCACCAGCATATCGGATGGCTCCTGCAGAGCTGCATGAGATGAGGGTGCAGCTGGAGGATTTGCAGAGCAAGGTTTTTGTAAGACCTAGTGTTTTACCCTGGGCGGCCCTAGTTTTGTTTTCCAAGAAGGCATATGGGGGTTTGAGGTTTTGAATGGATTATAGGTGCCTAAACCAGGTGACTGTGAATAATAGGTATCCACTATTGAGGATCGACGACCTCTTCGATTAGTTGAGAGGGTCATAGTGGTTCTCGAAGGTTGACCTTCGGTCAGTTTACCACTAGTTACGATTATGGGATGATGATATATCAAAGATGACATTCAAATGCTATTAAGGTCACTATGAGTACCTGGTTGATGCCTTTCGGAATGAATAACACCCCCATAGTGTTTATGGGACTTATTAACTGGATCTTCCAGCCGTACTTGGACCGGTTTGTAGTGGTCTTCATCGACGACATCCTTGTGTACTCTGTGTCAGAGGAGGAGCACACAAGACACCTGTGAATGGTTCTAGATGTACTCTGAGAGCACCAACTTTATTGGAAGATCTCGAGGTTCCAGTTCTGGATTTAGGAGGTCCACTTTTTGGGACATGTCATCTCAGCAAATGGAGTAGCTGTGGACCCAGCCAAGGCAGAGGCAGTGTTAGCATGGGAACCACCTCAGAGTGTGACGGAGGTGTGGAGATTACTTGGGTTGGAAGGATATTACTGGAGATTCATTATTGGTTTCCCATGGATATCAGCACTGATGATAGACTTGACTATGAAGGGGAAACCCTTCATGTGGATGGAGAAGTGTCAGTAGGCTTTCGAGCAGTTGAGTCAGAGTTTGACGAGCACCATGATTTTGAGATTGCCAGAAGAGGGTGTCGAGTACGTAGTTTTCTGCGACGCATCAGGTACCATGCTTGGATATGTCCTGATTCAAAGATAGATAGTTATTTCTTATGGTTCACATTATCTTAGGCCACATTATCAGAACTATGCGACCCATGATCTCAAGTTGGCAGTGGTAGTCTTCGTGTTGAATATGTGACTGCTCTGTCATGACACGTCAAATTGATTTTGATTTTAAGGTTGATTTATAGTCTAGGGAAGACCCTAGGTTATCTCTCAATGATCATTGATAGGTTTAGAGTATTCTTTTTTAATAAAAATTACTAAACATTGGGGTCATTTTGAAAACAGTTTTAAAAATAAAATGACTTAATTAAAGAGTTTAATAGTTGACAAGGAAAGGTGGTGTTTTATAATTATGTGATAAAATGGATCATTGTGAGTTCAATACACACTTTAAAGTTCATCATTATTGGATATTAATTTAGGTTTGGAGTAATTATTTTGTTGAAATTAATTGGAATCTTGATTAATTCCTAAGCCTTTATTTCATTGATTATAGAACCAAACCTTGACATAACAATCATATTGTCATGTTTTAGAACTTATTCATGGAATAAGAGCTTCCAAATTATATGGAAATTTCAATAAGGTGGGTATGAAAATGATTATTGTGATGTCCAATTAGAACAACACAAGTCACACACTCAAAACCTCACACCGATCGGTTAGAAATTAAGAGTATCTCAATCACATGCATCAAAACAAGAATTAAAATATGGAATTATATAAGATACATGGAAAGAAATGTTTTCACATCCAAATTACTCCAAACCAGTAGCTAAAATAAGAATCATAACTCCCTTGATATGGGCGTAGCTCCCTCACAACGAACACCCACCATTTAGCTCGACATCAGGAGGAGGAGGTAGCTCGGGTGGAACTCCTTCTTCATTATTGACCCCCCTATGAGGATAGGGGCCTCCATAACTTAAAGGATGAGGAGGAAAATCCTTTAGAACTTCAAAATGGCAGAGATTAACTTTTGGCCAAACTTCCAAATGATGAGCCCAAGCTTCCATTTTATATGCAAAGTGGAAGGTGGTTTTGGGCACACAGATTGTGTAAAACCACTTGGATGATGGTTTTCGACCACTTGACAGCCTAATCTAGCTTTGTAAAAAACAAGAAACATTTTTCTTCATCTCTTTAATATATCCACTAAAATTTTGGAACACACACAAAATATATATTTTTATTTAAACACACTTTTGTGTATAAAGTGTAGGAAACCATATAGTAAAACCCATCCATTAGACACTATAACTTGTGACAAAATTATTAAAGACCAGCTTGAAACCACTTGACTTAAATTCCTTAAATAATTTCCAAGAAATATTTTTTACCTTTTTTCTAGGATCGTCCCTGATAATGTTCTTTAAATGAGAAGCCATCTTACTCCATGCTCGAAGAACTCCTCCTCAACAATTTTCTTATTGTTGAAACTTCTGACTAGAATTAAGTGTTGTTTGTCAATCCACCTGATTTGTTCCTTGTTAGTGTCTGCTTGAATAAATATTGCTTTCATCTTTTCCACAACCTTTATAGAAGCATGTATGGGTATCTTCGTTTCTTCCATTTCTTCCTTGGATTGTAACAGCAACTCCCAAGGATCTTCCCTGATCACTGCCTCTCCTTCCGGCTCCACATGCATCCTGCTCACTCCTACCTTAGCAGTTGAGACTAGTTACCTCTCTTTCACCTCTACTCCCCTTTCACCAACCATACAAGTTCTTGTGTCACACCGTAGACTAAGGGTGATCGCCGGTGTCATATCCTCTGTGTTCAGTTGTAGATCCTCTTGTTGATCTCCTTCATTTGGGGGGTCATTCCCTTGCTTTGGATATTCGGACACCAAAGATTTATGGCTTTTCACTCCCTCTACTGGCTGAATCTCCAGCTCCTTGCATGTCCCCCCTTTTTTAGCTGACCGAGTCTCCATCGGTCTTGGAAGGTAAGAGTAGTCTTTTCACCCCTTCAGATTCGGATTCCTAGAAACAATGTATCACCTCGGGTCCCTATTCTCCTTGTTCCCTTTCTTTCTTATTTGTATGTACAGATCTTTACCCACTCCTCCCAATACATTATCTTTAAAAAATTGATCATCACCCTCGGAATCCACCTCATATGGACCCTTTTAACTACCCTCAGACTCACCCTCATTGCTCAAGCTTCCAAATCGGTTGCTGAGGTCAATATAGGACAGAGTTCCCCTCGAGTTGGAGTCCTTCTTGGTATCCAGTGTCCTACGAAGCCCATGTGAAGATTACTCCCACTCATGGCCTGCCTTCAACTTGCTATCACCAGGAGACACATTTCCAGAATTCCTGTTACTGCCTGTGTGCACCGCCAGGGCATACGTGCATGGATCCACTGCCCCAGAAGGTGGACCAAAAGCATCAGCATCTCCAACAGACTCCCCTGGAGCCTAAGTAGGAGCATTGCTAAACACCAAAAATGCTTCATCCTTTCCATAGGCCTGAGTTCCCCCTTCTATACTGCTATAAGGGCCATCCAGATCACTCTGCAGCCTTATGAAAACATCCCCAACCTTAGGCCCCAGAGGGGAGGCCATAACATGTTTATATATCTTGTCTCTACCTGAGCACCTGGTATCCTCTGTCTCCATATTCCCTTGACCACATCCAGCAGACCCTGCACCAGTCACAATAGCAAGAGAATGGACCTGGACCTCCAGAATAGTTCCCTGTTGCCTCGCCCTTCGCCTGCAGATCTCCAGGTTATGTCCCAACCTCTTACATGAAGAACAATATTCACTCCATGATTCAAATATGACAGACTGCTTGTATCAGAATTATTCCCCCACAGCAATCCAGAAAGAGTCAATAGGTGCATTCGATACATCCACTTCAATACAAACCTTCATGGAGATATGGTGGCTCACCACTTGGGTCCGGCTGTCAGAACATAGGAAACGCCTGACCAAATTTCTGAGCAACCGAAGGATGGAGGTATTTTGAAAAGGAAGTGGGATTTCAGGGAAACTTACCCAAATTTCCAGCTTGGAAGGGTATCGCTTCATATGAAAGTTGTATGACCATTTGAAGAGAAAGAAGTGAGAGCCATCACAGGAGAGAGGCGTGCTTGACCACATGTGGATCAGATCCTCCTCGGAGGTGAAGCAAATCATAATATTTCTGCAGTCGAGAAGACCTATCGTGACTCGCTCCTGTAAACCTCGTGATTTGAAAATCCAGTGGTCGAAGAAGTCCACTGAAGGCCGGCGTCGCTTGAATCGTGCTATCATGGTCAAGTCCAGTAGGGAGGATGCCTCTGTAAATTCCAGGGTTGAAATCGGTAGGAGCGGGAGGCCCGTATAGCATTCGAGAAAATTTTGGGCTTACCTAAATTTGAGGAAAGGGAGTAAGGTAGTAAGGGTTTGAGAAGGGGATGAAAGGTCGATCCCTAAGTAGATGCAAAAGAGGACCCTCCCCCTCTAAGGGGGGAGGGGCCGAAGAGAGGCTCATCGCCTCTTAGGGCATGGATTCGGCAGCAGTGAGAGAGACGATCCTTTTAACCTCTCTAAATTCATCACAAAAAACTCAAAAATATGACCATTGGGAGATAACACCAAAAGTTTGGCACCATTTGGACAACTACATCTCGATATATTGATAAACTATAGAACACCATATTTGACTTTTTGTAGATTTGATTATTTGGGTAGATTTGTTTGGATGGGCATAGTAAAGGCAGAATGAGGCTTTAGTTACTTAATAGGAAATGTAGCCAATTAAATTTTGGACCAAACCACAAAATTTCATCCCATTTGGATTCACTTTTTAGTAGAAACATGCGGTTAATTCCACTGGTGTGCATGGATCTTACGCAGTTTGACCCATTTTCCTTGGACATCATCACAGGCCCTCCAAATCACCTCCACCTTCAATGATATTATCAAAACAAGTATAATTTCCCTTTTTAACAGTAATAAATACAAAAATAATTGAATCAAATATGAAGTAAAAGTTGTTATTATTTTCATAATTTTCAATATAAAATAATTTTATCATAGTGGTGTAAGGATGAAAATGAAACAGTGAATCATGGTGCAATCACATCCCCACACCTAAACATTTTAACTCCTCGACAAAGTAATAATTTCAAAAATTATGCATGTAGAAATTTCCAACTTCATAAAGATTTAACATTCAATGAAAATTTAATTCCTGATAGAAATGTGATCAAATCAAAAATCACACTGAGGAGTTATTCTCAGTGATCATGGAAAAATACATCTCAAAAATTGTATCCAAATGAAATTCAAAGAGATGCATGATACCAATAAAAGAAAATAATTCAAAAGTTAATCATGTCACTAATTCTCCACATGTGTGTGTGACAACCATTTCATGCTATTCTTTCCACTTTTTATCAAGTAAATATAAGTTATTTTATTAATTTTCTACTTATAAGATTCTTTCTACTAAATGTTCCCCACATCCTTTGCAATCAAATTTCAAGACCCACTCACTTAAGCATTCCTAGAAGCTAAGCCATAATCTCCTGACCTAGATATCCCCATACATTGTACATTTCATCACTCCCCTTATTTATTAATTTTTTCAAAAGTTTCACTTAGAAAAAATCTCACACTATTCTCTCAACCCATGTTTGATCTCCTCACGACACTAATTGTAATAGTTATAACAAAATCAAAAGTTGAGGAAGGGTGGTTTTTGACCTGCCCAATATACAACCCTTTTTTTAGGGCATAAAACAGTCGGATAACAGGTACACACGCATAGGTCAATTTGGTACAGTAATGAAATAGATTGGATAAGGGGAAAATGTATGGAAAATTGATTTTGGAATGTAGAGAAAAATCAACCAAACTTATATTTACCTTCCATTAAGTAATAAATTTTCACATTTCATGGTTGAGTTCAAAAATATGTGGAGAGATTAAGTGACAGAATTTTCCCTTAAACTATTCACAAAAAAGGGAAATATTCTTCTCAAAGGTTTCAAAATGATAAAACCATTTATATCATCGACAAAGAACTAAATTTTAAAATAAATTCACACCATGGTATTGAATTCTTGATGAAATGCACATTTCATAAGAATTTTGTTTTTGAATGTTAAAACAACATGAAATACGGACACTCCACATGAATTTTCAATAACTTCCATGATTAAACAAGCATCATTTTCCATGAAAAAGTGGGCATAAAAAAAGTAATATTTCAGCACAAACATGAGGGGGAGGGAAGGGGGAAGTAACAATACAATTCAGCAAGATAAAAAGATAAAAATAACAAAGATGGTGAAAATTCCTAACTAACCCAAGAATATACCCATCCCACCACACCTAAAGTGTGTAGTGTCCTCACTATAATAAAATAGAATGTGGGAAGGAAGAATAAAACTTGGTGAGTTTCATTCATAGATTTCTTCTTGAACATGGATTTCCTCCATCGGGGAATCTGGAATGGATTCATGGAAGTGCTTCAACCGCTGCCCATTGACAGTGAAGGTTTTCTTGGTTTCTTCATTTTGAACCTGAACAACACCAAATAGAGAGACATTAGTAATAGTGTATGGGCCAAACTAGTGGGAATGAAGCTTACCTGGATGGAACTTCATCCTTGCATTCACTACTGGAAATACGATATATACCAATGGTTTGAAACAGTGGGTATAGGCATCAGAACCGTTGGTATACTATATATCAACGTTTTTACAAACCATTGGCTAGTAAGCCATTGCAAAAGGCCTATAACAACAGTTTTTGTCTAACTATTGGTATATGTCACTATAAACTTCAGTATTCCAATAGTTTCTATAAAACTGTTGGTATATATTTATACCAACGGTTGATAAACTGTTGGAATATATAGATTACATGTACTTTACCAACTGTTTAAAACTGTTGGTATATATTATTCCCAACAGTTCCTTAAAACCATTTGTAAAAATATTCTGTAAATACATTATACCAATGGTTTGAACCATTGGTATAGTGTATTACCAACAGTTTATTCAAACTATTGGAAAAAACTATTCTCCAAAAACACTTTACCAACGGTTTAAAACCATTGGTATAGTGTTTTCCAGAAAACAGCACAGCATCCACACATTCCCTCCACTTAATGAACCTGCAACCACAGATGCATATAACACTTAAAAGAGACACAATTTTCACTTAAAATAGAAAAAAAACATCTGCAATATCACATAAAAAATAGTAGACTCTTCCAACTATACAAGTATACATAAAGAAATCAATTCAGAGAGCCATACACCATTAAAACATAATTCATAAGTTAATTAAAATAGGTATACACATACAACAAGTATACCCATACACCATTAATAGAATTACAGTAGACTCTTCCATCATAGTCAGAGTTACATAGTCAGAGTTACATACACCATTAATATAATTAACACATAATTCATAAGGTAATTACAGCAAGTATACACATACAAAAGTACACCCATACACCATTAACACATAATTAATAAGTTAATTAAATACATAAAGAATTAAATTCTAAATTTAGGTGGTTGGGGGAGCTGTTCAGGGGTTTGGGGTGGTTGTCCAATAGGGGTATAGGTGTCCAAGGGGTGGGGGTGTCCGGGGGGATGGGGGTGTCCAAGGGGGGTGGGGGCTATCCAAGGTGTTGGGGGGGTGGTTGTCCATGGGGGTGTCCAGGGGGTGGGTGGTGTCCATGGGGGTGGGGTGGTATCCATGGGGTGTGGGGTGGTGTCTAGTGGTTTGGGGGGTCTTTCCAGGGGGTGGGGTGTCCAGGGGAGGTGGGGGCGGTCCAGGGGTTGGGGGGATTTCTAAGGGGGTGGAGTGGTTTCCACGGGGGTGGGGGCTGTCCAGGGGGGTGGGGGCTGTCCAGGGGGGTGGGGGTTGTCCAGGGGGTGGGGGTGTTCCACTGGGGTGGGGGAGGTCCACGGGGGTGGGGGCGGTCCACGGGGGTGGGGGCGGTCCACGGGGGTGGCGGGGATGTCCAAGGGGTAGGGGGTGTCCAGGGGGTGGGAGGGGCTTTCCAAGGGGGTGGGGGCTGTCCAGGGTATAGAGGGTGTCCATGGGGGTGGGTGGGGATGTCCATGGGTACGGGGTGTCCAGGGGGCTGGCCGGGCTATCCATGGGGGATAGGGGTGTTCCGGGGGGTGGGCGGGATGTCCATGGGGGGGGGGGGGTTATCCACGGGAGGAGGGGTTGTCCAGGGGGTGGGTGGGGTTGTCTAGGGGGGTGGGAGGGGTTCTCCACGAGAGTGGGATGGGTTGTCCAGGTGGTATGGGGTGTCCAGGGGGTGGGCGGGGTTGTCCAGGAGGGTACGGGGTGTCCAGGGGGTGGGGGTTATCCACAAGGGGAGGGGTTGTCCAGGGGGTATGGGGTGTCCAGGGGGTGGGAGGGGTTTTCCAGGGGGGGGTACGAGGTGTCCAGGGGGGTTTGGGGCTATCCATGGTGGTGGGGGGGGCTGTCCATGGGGGTGTCCAGGGGGTGGGGGGATGTCCAGGGTGGTGGTGGGGGCTGTCTATAGGGGTGTCCAGGGGAGGTGGGGATGTCCGGGGGGGTTATCCATGGGTTGTCCAGGAGGTGGGGTGGTATCTATGGGGGGTGGGTGGTGTCCAGGGGGTTGGGGGGATTTCTAGGGGTGGGGGTGTCTAGGGGGGTGGGGTGTCTAGGGGGTGGGGTGTCTAGGGGGTGGGGTGGTGTCCATGGGGGGTGGGGGTGGTCCAGGGGGTTGGGGGCTGTCCATGGGGGTGGGGGATGTCCAGGGGTGGGGGCGGTCCATGGGGGTGGTGGGGTTGTCCAAGGGGTAGGGGTGTTCAGGGGGGTGGGTGGGGCTGTCCACGGGGGTGGGGGCTGTCCATGTGGGTAGGGGGTGTCCACGGGGGTGGACAGGGCTGTTCATGGGGTACGGGGTGTCCAGGGGGGTGGGCAGGCTATCGACGGGGGTGGTCAGACTGTCCAGGGGGTAGGGGGTGTCCAGGGGGTGGGCGGGCTATCCATGGGGGTGGGGTGGTGTCCATGGGTGGAGGGATGTCCAGGGTGTGGGTGGGCTATCCACGGGGGTGGCGGGGCTATCCAGGTGGTTATGGGGTGTCCAGGGGGTGGGAGGGCTGTCCACAAGGGTGGGGGCTGTCCATGGGGGGAGGGGGTGTCCAGGGGTTGGGTGGGATATCCACGGGGGTGGGAGGGATGTCTAGGGGGTGGGAGGGCGGTCCATGAGGGTATTCGGGCTATATAGGGGGTAAGGGGTGTCCAGGGGGTGGGCGGGAAATTCATGGGGGTGGGTGGGGATATCCAGGGGGTATGAGGTGTCCAGGGGGGTGGAGGGATGTCCACAGAGAGAGGGGCTGTCCAGGGGGTAGGCGGGTTGTCCACAGGGGTGGAAGGGCTATCCAGGGGGGGTATGGGGTGTCCAGGGGGTGGGGGGATGTCTAAGGGAGGGGTGAATCAGTCACAAAAAATCATCAAGTCAAGTTTTATTATTTATAGATAAAAAAATATAGATAATGTGAATTACCTAATCACACATATATTCAGGCACAACAAATCAATAAACATCAAAGGTCAGTAATATCAGTCAAAAATTTAATGGATCAATATGTCCCTTATCACCACCACTATCATCACCATCATCATCACCCTCACCCTCATCCTCATCGTCGTCCCCATCATCATCCCCACCCTCTTCAATGCCATCCTCCTCACCCTCGTACTCAGCCTCGGCCTCCTCATCGATATCCTCCTCCACCTAGGCCTCCTCCTCGCCATTGTCTCAACCACCACTAGAACTTCCACCTAGTGCACCATATATAGAATGCATCGATGACATATATTCATCAAAAGCAGTGTTGGCCTCTGGTGGAAGTGTTGGACATAAAACTTCCATCAATTTCATAAATGAAGTGTTTGCCCTAGCAGACTGTTCTGCCATCTCTATGGCCCTTTTTCAGCCTGTTCTACTTTTTCCTTAACCTGTTGCAACTCGGTGGCACTACAAATCATACCTGAGGAGGTCCAATATCTTATTGGATCTATACTCTTCCCAGGTCGGCAGCCTACTCTACCGGGGTGCTCATCTCCCAACACCTTATGTAAGTGATCGTTTAGCCCAAAATTGTCAGGTTCCTAGGCATCAAGGGCCTCTAAAGCATCTTGTTACAAATATAAATAGATTATTAAGTTAAAAAATAGAGATTAATATTTTAAATCTACAAATTAGAACTTACAATCTACTATTGAGTCAGTTCATTAACTGCACTTCCATCTTTCTTCTTTCTACTCGATTAAAACAGTTTTGCTCGAGGCACACGTCCTTCTATATTCAATTTATGCCTCTACAATGACATTGAATATAGGAAACAATAATTAAAAATAGGATACCAATAATTAATTGCATAACTAAAATTATATAACAACTTTAGAAATTGAATAAATTGTGGAGGAAGCAATAGAAAATGCAAGTCGTAAAGAAAGATTACAAACTATCATACCTACTGCCTCTCATGATCTAGCGTCGTAGTACATCCCAATGTGTGGATGTATTTCTTAGCATCAATGTTTTTTTATTTCTTCTAGATAAATCCAAAATAAAATTCAATAATTATTATTAAAGAAAAACATGAAAATTTTCATTTAAATAACTCTAATGTGATTAATACCTTAAATTGGCTAGTTGTCCAATGAGTAATCATCTGCCGATATTGTTCTAATGGACAATCATCCATGATAGGGACCGCCTATAACTCTGTGCCCACTCTATCATGCCATCCAATGTACAACTCATGCTTATAAGCTCTCCAAATCTCACCTAAATCCTTTAGATGTGTTGGATGTGCACCCTCACCATCGAGAAAATTAAACCGTAGCTGACACCAAAATATTAATTCATATAAATACAAAAATTAATATATTTCATTAAATACAACAAATTTTTTTACCCATATCTCTATCCAGGCTTTATCCTTGACTTCATTTGGCAGTTGACTCTATGAGAGTGGGCTGATAGGAATGATGTCAGAGTATTTTTCAAGCGTCGCCAAAAAACTCCAACATTGTTTCCCTAATTTTTTAATCATTTGACTATCTTCATTGTATTCCACCATCAACTGCATGCGGCGGTTCCACACCACATGCATGTGTGTACGCACCCGCCCCCGTCTCCTATCAGTAGATGTATCTGTTATGAAAGAAAAAATATATATATATTATCAATACATGTTATAATGAAAATAAATAATGGTGTAAAAATTTGTTAGGTTTGTATAAGTATACCTACGGTAGTCTGATCAATTGGCGCCGCTGGATCCATAGAAACTAAAGGAACACCCTGTATAGATGGTGTAGAGACCCGTATCTTGACGTACATTGACATTACATTACTTTTGCGGAATACTTAGTACATTAAAAAAACACACACACAAGGACCGTAATAGTTTAGTGTCTTTGGAAACTCGGAACGTAATCTTCTAATCGTGGTGAAAGATCTTCAACATCTCCTATAAAGATCTTCCCTTTTTTTACCTAAAACCTTTCTTTATATCCTGGGGAAAAGAAAACATAAAAGGGTGAGCTCAAATGCTCATTAATGGTAAACAAAAGAAATATCAATCACATTGTATTCATAAGAACATAACATTTTGGAAATCTTAACCTGCAAAAGAGACCATAATTTCATAACATGGGATAAATCATGGCAGTGAAATGTAATCACAATAATCATAACTTAAAACATGAAACATTGTGGCATTCACACATAATCATAGAGAATCATTTCTTGTTAGTCAAGACTCATTTCCAAGACTATCTTAGTGGACAAAGTCCCTTTCTGAATCGAGTAACCCTCGTTTCAGTCCTGTTTCACTGAACTGGTATAACCTACCGTTCCAGCCCTGTCTATCTCATGAGATATAAAATCTTTACCCAATGCATTGGAGGGAGATATAGGTCCCACCCTTCTTATAATGAATCCTTTCTTATGTGTGCCACATAATCATAAAACATACATCATCGCATAACACATGTAACAAAAATGGGATTCTTGAAACATCATGACATCATAAATCAATTCATATAAGATAAAGGAATTCATAAAAATAATTCCATCACAACATGATCAAATCAATGTAATAATAGGGATAAAAACAGAACCCTTTTATTATCTTATATGGAAAATAATTTTGATGAAATACTTGAACTCCATTCTTGAGGAAAATATCCTTTCTACTTCAAAATATTTAATCCTTTCATAACATGTCATACAACTTTAAAATAAAAGAAGTTGATTAAAAATAAACTTGAAAACTTGTAAAGGAAGCATCTTGGAAATAATGTTTTAAAAATCCATTCATGCCGTATAAGTTAAAAAAAACATTCTTCGTACTTTTGTCGAAAAAGTCAAAAAAGTACCTCGTACGAAAAACGACAAAAGATTTCTTTCATTTCTTTTACTAAAAACTCACCAAAGGGTAAAAATGGATTTAAAAATTGTAGGTGAATGAAAATAATATTACATATTGAGGAAACATGTATGTGGATGATAAAATACACCCCAATAAATACTTACGAATAAACAATCTCGGATAAAAATGAGATTGTGATATTTCCCTTACCTTATGTCCGACTTGCTTTGTAAGTGTCCGAACCTCCTGTATAATGATTTAAATCATGTTATTGACTTATTCCAGAATCATATTCATTGTTATGATATCATATATGGTTCACTTATGACATTATATTACCCGTTCTTTTGTAAATTCCATGTTAAAGAAGCGTTTTGGGTAAAATCGTTTCATTTATCGTAGGTGTTTTGACTTGTTGTTATTGACATTATTATTACTTATATAATGATTTACTTACTTCCAGAATATAAAATATGATTTATATATCATATATATTCAGTATATATATATATATAATAGATAGATAAATGAAATGAAAAACACCGTTCATGGAGACGGTAGTCCGTACGTACGCATGAACGATGTTTTCCTTTCCCTATTGTCTTGAATGGAAGTAAGTAGATGACATACATATATATATATAAATAAATCCAGTAGCTTTATAATGTCATATATTTCATTATTATTTCTTATATATACTTTATAATCATTCTTAAATGGTTAACATGGAGAATGAATCTCATCGCGTCGTGGAGACGGTAGTCCGTACGTACGCACGAGCGATGATATCATTTCCATAAATATTGAATTGAATTGGAGTGGATTATACAATATATCAGAATCAATATGATGTTTTAATAACTATTTATAGTTATTCTTTACACCATTATACCCATCCATGTAAGGTGGTGGTGGAAAATAGATTACACCACGGCGTGGAGACGGTATTCCGTACGTACGCACGCGCGGTGATTTCTTTTTCTGTAGGATAGATAGATGGTGAAATAGGGTTGTTTCATACTTATAATAACATATCAGTATATGAGTGATACTGATGTTATTACTTCATAATGAAAAAACCTAAGAAGAAGAAGTGGAAGAAGAAATAAAGATGAAAGAATTGGTAACGGTAATTACCTCTTCTTTGAAGCGCCTTTTGGAGACCTCCTCTTAGGGAACTAAAATTGGTCTTTGAGGAAGACAAGAACCTCTAGGATGTTGCTAGGGAAGTGGAGAAGAGATTTTGGCAGGGTTTGGCCGAGCTTGAGTGCTCAAATTGGTGTGAGGAGGAGGGGGAGGAGGTGCCCTTTTATAAGGGAGGAGAGGGGCACCTTAGGAATATCTCAAAATATTATTTTATATTAAAGTAAAAATCGGTTTATAATGGTTCCAAAGGGTATTATTTCGAAGCTAAAGTAGGGATGGGTCGAAATCATATCAACCAATAGGATTTAGACAAGTTTAGGTTCTTATTTTAACCTTATCAATTAGATTTAACTCTAAGTTAAATAATTTAACTTTTACCGTGTCATTTTGTTTTCTTTCACTATATGGTTAATACACTTACTATAACATGCCAAACGAACCCCAAATTGTTTATTATTAATATACATATCCTTATCTAAGTCATCTGGCCGAACCTTAGATTTTTAGGAATAAAATAACAATTAATAATATAATATTTTATTTAAAAACTATTTTGTGTCAATTTTGACACTATTTGATATATGATTTTTGTGAAAGTCATAACAGAATTATATGTTCAAACCAAGTTGATTAAATAAACACTAATATATCATAGTAACCTATAAAATTAGTGTAATTCATAAAAAGTCTCAAATTACATTCATTTGAGTATTTATAACATCAATTATGTTAATATTTCCTTAAAAGGGTAATTACTGCATCATCGTTGTGTCATAAATAAATTAATTTATTTAAAGTCTAAAAATTATAAATAAAATATCATTATGTAGGAAATCTTTTTATCTTTCTAATGAATATTTATAGTCGAATTTATCTTATGTATAACCCCATATTAAAAATGTTTTAGTGAATAAACTTTGATTTTAACTCTTTTAA
Organism: Viscum album; assembly: GCA_963277665.1. NCBI lineage: Eukaryota > Viridiplantae > Streptophyta > Magnoliopsida > Santalales > Viscaceae > Viscum > Viscum album. Next base: position 162,196,827 of record OY728139.1, on the reverse strand, counting down.
CTCTTCTTTGAATTAAATAATAATAAATGTCCTAATCTAATCCAAGTGGGCCTAAATGATAATATTTTACACTTAAGGTTGTTTTTGGTCGAGATACACTTGTCCAATAGAATTAGGACATGTGTTAGGGTAATATTAATATCATTCTTACCCTTAATTACCCTATTTACTTTTAACCGTGGTAAATAAAAGTAAAAAGTTACTATTCACCAAAAATTATTTTCATCTCATTGAACCACATTTTACTTACTGACATCAACCGTGTCTCTCGGATTTTTGAAATTCTATTCACAGAAGCGGTAAAATTAAGTTTTATGAAAAATTCAGTTTTTTAACTACCACTTAGTAGTTTCACTATTCATCAAAAACTGATGTTTTTCAGAAAAATGCCAAAATTTCATCCTAAGCTATATTTCATATTCTGAATTCAAAAATGAAGTCCATTTTACCAAATTTATAACATAGAAGTTGCATTAATTAATTTTATAATTAAATCCCGCTGTTAAAACAAATAGCGTGTTTTTAAGAAACAATATCTATCAAAAGATTGACACTTGATTATGTTTGGTTTAAATGTGAAATTACATCTAATGACCAAAATTGTATTAAATTGTAAAAATATATTCTAAATATACTTTAAAACCACTAAAATTAATAATTTATCACTATTAATTATTTTGATTAAAAAAGTTGTTTTTAATTATAATTTAGTAATTTTCACTATTCATCAGAATATGAAAGTTATCCGAAAAGTACCAAAATTTCACCTTAGGCTAAATTCGATACTCCGAATCCAAAAATGAATTCCATTTTGAGATCTAAAATTTCTAAAATTTAAAAAGGTGGTTATTACTATTCATAACGGCTAGTTATAATAATATTTTAATAGCATATCGTTGTTTAGTGAAACTCGGTATTGCGTATTACACACGCTATCGAGGAAGGTCGCGATTGCGTGTAATGCAAGGCAAGTCAAGGATGCGTGTTGTGCAAGCTCCTTTTGGTGTAGCGTACAACAAAAGACATTAATAAAATTAAAAAGAATATTTTTTATAAAATCTTGGGCTGTTACATTCTACCCCCCTTAAAATGAATTTCGCCCTCGAAATTCGTCGGGGTTATAAATGGTTTACTATTTGAAAGTTTCTTTAATAGAAACCCACATCGTAAAAAGGAATATCAAAACCAATCTTTAAAAACAAAAGTATGAAACGTAACGGTTACCCAAATAAACTAATCATTGGGTTTCCACATAGGTGAAAATATGGATATGGAAGAGAAATCTAACCATCATGTTCTGATGGAGAGTGGTAGAGAACATGGCTATGGAAAAGCCAATAATCACAAATCCATAAATTTGTGACGATCTAAGGTACCATCCGATTCATCAGGTATAAGATCACTAGGACAACATTTTTGTTTTTCAAGATCATTTCCCTAAAGTTGAAAATTTGAATTGGAATAAATACTTTCTTTATTTTGGTACAATCTCACTATTGTTCGTGCCTAGAACAATTTCCACTTCATCTCTTAAATAAATGAAGTTGAATTTGTTATTCGTGAAGTGTTAGCAGATCATGTGATAGAATGACGGGTCATTCCATCTGTCTCAAACAAAAGGTTAGCAAAAATTATATACATAAGTCGATCTATAGTGAGATTAATCATATATAGTTCCTAAAATGGACTTATACTTCATATATCATACTGCTTAATATAATAAAACTAGTTTCTACTAAACAGGGACTTCCTGTAGGCCAGTGGTAGGCGATAAAGGCCAGTCGCACTTCGGTTGTGGGTTCGATTCCCACAGCCTTGTCCGAAGCAATGGGCTGTCGCCCGTCCTGCAGGTTGTCCTTTTTCTAAAACTATATTACTATAACATCCCATAAATAATATCGAAAAAACTTCTATCCTTAAACAATACTAACTTATGTCCAACATAATCCATTCCAATCTTTAGTCCTATCCATAATACTGCAGTCCATTCTCATAACATAGTGAAAACGATTACCAGAGATTTAATACCATCGTTGATCCCCATATATCATAAGATATATCTTGTTGGACACATTCCAAACATTCAAAGGCCTTAATCTTGTACTCTCTTGAATACCCATTGAACCTTAGTGAAAACTTGAATGCAGTTAAAAGTTAACACTTTCCACATACCAAAATCCTCAAAATTCTATATACTCAAACCATGATATCACTTAGTCCTTATATCAATCATGAGCTCATGAATACTGTTAAACATTTCATTTTCTCGTTTTCCCTTCATTATGCGCATAATATCTCAATCACTTTGAATACCACATTAGACCAATACATAAATATTCCAATATTCCATGATACAACATTATTTTGGAATCCCATTACATAAAAACTTAATCATTCCACCACATCGTTGTCATATTCAACATTGCCAATAGTGATCGCATGTGACTTCCCTTTGTCCTTTGCCTTAAGCGGTTGCTCATGTCGATCATCACTAACCCTTGGATTAGGGCATTTATTGGCATAATGTCCCATCTCCTTACACTTGAAGCATTGAAGTGTTGGTTGTGCGTTCTCTGCAGTGTTTGCTTTATTCACTTCATTAGAATCCCTTTTTCCATTACTTCGACACTCAGCTGCTCGATGACCTTCTTTTCCACACTTAAAACATTTTCTAGTCCCTTTAAGACAATCTCCACCATGCTTTTTTCCACACTTTGTGCATAAGGAAACATTCATCTTCTTTTCACCATTATTCTGAGATTTCTCCTTGAACTCCATCTTTCGTTTCTTGTCAAAACCATGAGATGGATATGTAACACCAACTTCCATTTCTACCTTGATAGCACAACGCACAATTTCTTCATAGCTACTGAAGTCTCTTATATCTAATGCCCTTCGAAGACTTGGTTTTAAGCCACTGAAAAATCGATCAACTTTACTTTCAGGTTGAATGATAATGCCAGATACATACCTTGCAAGTCTTGTAAAATTCGCTTCGTATATACCAACAGATTCATCATCATTTTACTTTAGTTCAAGAAACTCCTTCTCTATCTTCGTTCGAAGAATACGAGGGAAGTACTTACTGAAAAACAAGTTCTTGAACTCGTCCCATTCCATGGAATCAATTTCATCTCTTTGCCTCGTATTCTTGATAAGATTCCACCATTGATCAGCTTCACCTTCCAAACGATATACTGCTAAGATGACTTTATCATGTTCAGAACATTGAAGAACTGAAAATATCTTTTCAGTAGTACTAATCCATTGTTCAGCAACTAATGGATCAGTAGACCCACTGAAAGAAGGCGGACGCTGCCTCATGAAGGATTCAACAGAATGTTGCTCCTTCCTTTGCTCGTTTGTAAGTCCTGCATGATTCATAGCTTGAGAAAGTTGTGTGAGCATGGCTACAAGATTTTTCATTCCAGCTCCCATATCGTTTGGTTTCTCAGGGGGACAATCATTGCATTGTCCATTGCATTGATCAACACGGTTCCTTCGGGTTCCAGCCATCGTCTAAAATCCCAAAAGAATAGTGTGAGAGGCAAAAATCATTCTAGGGAAAACAACATAATAAAGGGGTAGTACCCTCAATATCTAACATCTTAGGTTAAATTCTAATATCGTTAGAGCAATTCTAGGACTATAACCTATACGTATACTTAACCTTAGAGACATCCCTAGACATACCTTAGAAATATCTCTAGGGATCTCACTAACGTTTTCGCATCCTAGTTTCCAAAGGTTGACTAAACCTTTCCTATGATACCAACTGTAATGGTCTAGAATTACTTCCAGTGGACTACAATTGATACCTATCAGGGCACTCCATGGGCGGCTACACCCCCTGGGCGGGACACACCACCATCCCCAGTGGCAGCCATTTCCTCATGAAGCCCTTGGGCGGAGAGCCATGCTTCGTCCAACGCTCACATGTGAGAGTTCCCAAGGATCGGATACATTCCTACCTCCTTTGCCTCTGATACCAACTGTAGAGACCCGTATCTTGACGTACATTGACATTACATTACTTTTGCGAAATACTTAGTACATTAAAAAAAACACACACACAAGGACCATAATAGTTTAGTGTCTTTGGAAACTCGGAACGTAATCTTCTAATCGTGGTGAAAGATCTTCAACATCTCCTATAAAGATCTTCCCTTTTTTTACCTAAAACCTTTCTTTATATCCTGGGGAAAAGAAAACATAAAAGGGTGAGCTCAAATGCTCATTAAGGGTAAACAAAAGAAATATCAATCACATCGTATTCATAAGAACATAACATTTTGGAAATCTTAACCTGCAAAAGAGACCATAATTTCATAACATGGGATAAATCATGGCAGTGAAATGTAATCACAATAATCATAACTTAAAACATGAAACATTTTGGCATTCACACATAATCATAGAGAATCATTTATTGTTAGTCAAGACTCATTGCCAAGACTATCTTAGTGGACAAAGTCCCTTTCTGAATCGAGTAACCCTCGTTTCAGTCCTGTTTCACTGAACCGGTATAACCTACCGTTCCAGCCCTGTCTATCTCATGAGATATAAAATCTTTACCCAATGAATTGGAGGGAGATATAGGTCCCACCCTTCTTATAATGAATCCTTTCTTATGTGTGCCACATAATCATAAAACATACATCATCGCATAACACATGTAACAAAAATGGGATTCTTGAAACATCATGACATCATAAATCAATTCATATAAGATAAAGGAATTCATAAAAATAATTCCATCACAACATGATCAAATCAATGTAATAATAGGGATAAAAACAGAACCCTTTTATTATCTTATATGGAAAATAATTTTGATGAAATACTTGAACTCCATTCTTGAGGAAAATATCCTTTCTACTTAAAAATCTTTAATCCTTTCATAACATGTCATACAAATTTAAAATAAAAGAAGTTGATTAAAAATAAACTTGAAAACTTGTAAAGGAATCATCTTGGAAATAATGTTTTAAAAATCCATTCATGCCGTATAAGTTAAAAAAAACATTCTTCGTACTTTTGTCGAAAAAGTCAAAAAAGTACCTCGTACGAGAAACGACAAAAGATTTCTTTCATTTCTTTTACTAAAAACTCACCAAAGGGTAAAAATGGATTTAAAAATTGTAGGTGAATGAAAATAATATTACATATTGAGGAAACATGGATGTGGATGATAAAATACACCCCAATAAATACTTACGAATAAACAATCTCAGATAAAAATGAGATTGTGATATTTCCCTTACCTTATGTCCGACTTGCTTTGTAAGTGTCCGAACCTCCTGTATAATGATTTAAATCATGTTATTGACTTATTCCAGAATCATATTCATTGTTATGATATCATATATGGTTCACTTATGACATTATATTACCCGTTCTTTTGTAAATTCCATGTTAAAGAAGCGTTTTGGGTAAAATCGTTTCATTTATCGTAGGTGTTTTGACTTGTTGTTATTGACATTATTATTACTTATATCATGATTTACTTACTTCCAGAATATAAAATATGATTTATATATCATATATATTCAGTATATATATATATAATAGATAGATAAATGAAATGAAAAACACCGTTCATGGAGACGGTAGTCCGTACGTACGCATGAACGTTGTTTTCCTTTCCCTATTGTCTTGAATGGAAGTAAGTAGATGACATACATATATATATATATACATAAATCCAGTAGCTTTATAATGTCATATATTTCATTATTATTTCTTATATATACTTTATAATCATTCTTAAATGGTTAACATGGAGAATGAATCTCATCGCGTCGTGGAGACGGTAGTCCGTACGTACGCACGAGCGATGATATCATTTCCATAAATATTGAATTGAATTGGAGTGGATTATACAATATATCAGAATCAATATGATGTTTTAATAACTATTTATAGTTATTCTTTACACCATTATACCCATCCATGTAAGGTGGTGGTGGAAAATAGATTACACCACGGCGTGGAGACGGTATTCCGTACGTACGCACGCGCGGTGATTTCTTTTTCTGTAGGATAGATAGATGGTGAAATAGGGTTGTTTCATACTTATAATAACATATCAGTATATGATTGATACTGATGTTATTACTTCATAATGAAAAAACCTAAGAAGAAGAAGTGGAAGAAGAAATAAAGATGAAAGAATTGGTAACGGTAATTACCTCTTCTTTGAAGCGCCTTTTGGAGACCTCCTCTTAGGGAACTAAAATTGGTCTTTGAGGAAGACCAGAACCTCTAGGATGTTTCTAGGGAAGTGGAGAAGAGATTTTGGCAGGGTTTGGCCGAGCTTGAGTGCTCAAATTGGTGTGAGGAGGAGGGGGAGGAGGTGCCCTTTTATAAGGGAGGAGAGGGGCACCTTAGGAATATCTCAAAATATTATTTTATATTAAAGTAAAAATCGGTTTATAATGGTTACAAAGGGTCTTATTTCGAAGATAAAGTGGGTATGGGTCGAAATCCTATCAACCAATAGGATTTAGACAAGTTTAGGTTCTTATTTTAACCTTATCAATTAGATTTAACTCTAAGTTAAATAATTTAACTTTTACCGTGTCTTTTTGTTTTCTTTCACTATATGGTTAATAAACTTACTATAACATGCCAAACGAACCCCAAATTGTTTATTATTAATATACATATCCTTATATAAGTAATTTGGCCGAACCTTAGATTTTTAAGAATAAAATAACAATTAATAATATAATATTTTATTTAAAAACTATTTTGTGTCAATTTTGACACTATTTGATATATGATTTTTGTGAAAGTCATAACAGAATTATATGTTCGAACCAAGTTGATTAAATCAACACTAATATATCATAGTAACCTAGAAAATTAGTGTAATTCATAAAAAGTCTCAAATTACATTCATTTGAGTATTTATAACATCAATTATGTTAATATTTCCTTAAAAGGGTAATTACTGCATCATCGTTGTGTCATAAATAAATTAATTTATTTAAAGTCTAAAAATTATAAATAAAATATCATTATGTAGGAAATATTTTTAGATTTCTAATGAATATTTATAGTCGAATTTATCTTATGTATAACCTCATATTAAAAATGTTTTAGTGAATAAACTTTGATTTTAACTCTTTTAACTCTTCTTTGAATTAAATAATAATAAATGTCCTAATCTAATCCAAGTGGGCCTAAATGATAATATTTTACACTTAAGGTTGTTTTTGGTCGAGATACACTTGTCCAATAGAATTAGGACATGTGTTAGGGTAATATTAATATCATTCTTGCCCTTAATTACCCTATTTACTTTTAACCGTGGTAAATAAAAGTAAAAAGTTACTATTCACCAAAAATTATTTTCATCTCATTGAACCACATTTTACTTACTGACATCAACCGTTTCTCTCGGATTTTTGAAATTCCATTCACAGAAGCGGTAAAATTAAGTTTTATGAAAAATTCAGTTTTTTAACTACCACTTAGTAGTTTCACTATTCATCAAAAACTGATGTTTTTCAGAACAATGCCAAAATTTCATCCTAAGCTATATTTCATATTCCGAATTCAAAAATGAAGTCCATTTTACCAAATTTATAACATAGAAGTTGCATTAATTAATTTTATAATTAAATCCCGCTGTTAAAACAAATAGCGTGTTTTTAAGAAACAATATCTATCAAAAGATTGACACTTGATTATGTTTGGTTTAAATGTGAAATTACATCTAATGACCAAAATTGTATTAAATTGTAAAAATATATTCTAAATATACTTTAAAACCACTAAAATTAATAATTTATCACTATTAATTATTTTGATTAAAAAAGTTGTTTTTAATTATAATTTAGTAATTTTCACTATTCATCAGAATATGAAAGTTATCCGAAAAGTACCAAAATTTCACCTTAGGCTAAATTCGATACTCCGAATCCAAAAATGAAGTCCATTTTGAGATCTAAAATTTCTAAAATTTAAAAAGGTGGTTATTACTATTCATAACGGTTAGTTATAATAATATTTTAATAGCATATCGTTGTTTAGTGAAACTCGGTATTGCGTATTACACACGCTATCGAGGAAGGTCGCGATTGCGTGTAATGCAAGGCAAGTCAAGGATGCGTGTTGTGCAAGCTCCTTTTGGTGTAGCGTACAACACAAGACATTAATAAAATTAAAAAGAATATTTTTTATAAAATCTTGGGCTGTTACAGATGGAGTGGGTCCCAATGTATGCTTTGCAGGGACAGACTCTGGCGGAGCAGGAGTCGAAGAAGATGGAATATAAAAGCCCGGAGATAAGGAAGCAGAAGTAAAAGAAGATGACAGGGATGGCTGGTCGAATGCTGGATGGGGAGTGGGAATCATCATCGAATATGGTACATACGAGAGAGGAGGCTCAGATGTAAAGTGTGGTGAAAAATGGGAGGCCTAAATATCCCATGTGTCCCTAACGATGCACCGGGATCAGCATGTGGGATGGATGGTATGTCAGTGGGGGGGCAGGGTCTAATCGGGTACGCCGATCAGATTTTCTATCTCTCGTACCACCCCCCCTCGTACGAACACCCTGAGTACTGGGACCACTACTAGGCTGCTCATCAAATAATTGTCACCTAATAGATGGATCCTGCAAAAATGTTTAAAAAAAATTAATCACATGACATTATATATTATTTAAATATATATATTTGAAATAAAATACTCACTGCATGCACTACTGGTGGAATGCCCAGCTCAGTCATGCGACGATTGTTGTCCATAATATGTTTATGTCACCTCTCTTGAATTGGTTTCATTTCCTGCATTTGAAAACAAATATGGAAATAAATAGAAAAGGATAACTAATGTGTAACCCAAAAAACAAAATAAATGAGAGGGAATAGGGGTGTCCAGGGGGTGGGTGAGCTGTCTACGGGGGTCGCGGGGCTATCTAGGGGGTACGGGGTGTCCAGGGGGTGGGCGAGATGTCCACGGGGGTGGTGGGGTTGTCCAGGGGGTACGGGGTGTCCAGGGGGTACGAGGTGTCTAGGGGGTGGGCGATCTGTCCACGGGGGGTGGCGGGCCTGTCCACAGGGGTAGGGGATGTCCAAGGGGGTGGGCAGGCTGTCCACGAGGGTGGGGGGCTGTCCAGGGGGTACAGGGTGTCCAAGGGAGTGGGTGGCGTGTCCACGGGGGATGGGGGTGTCCACGGGAGGTGGGTGGGGGTGTCTAGGGGGTTGGGGGCTGTCCAAGGGGGTGGTCGGGCTGTCCAGGGGGGTGGGCGGGCTATCCACCACTATGGGAAAAATAGCTTTTTACGACGGGTTATTTGCGACGGGAATTAATCCCATCGCAAATGGTCCGTCCCAGAGGTTATTTGCGATGGGGGATTCTACCCGTCGCAAATACTTGGTTATTTGCGGTGGGATTTGGGGTCTCGTTGCAAAAGGTTTGGCGTGGTTTGTGCAGAAAACTGCGGTAAGATTATTTGCGACGGGGGAATACCCCCTGTCGCAAATAATTCGTCAATTCGCGGGTATTTGCGACGGGTCCCGTCACAAATAGTGTGTTAGCATGTACCTTTTGCGACGGAACCCGTCGCAAATACTATTTTAACTGCTGACCATAATTAATGCGGGTGAAGGTTTTTGCAACGGGTCATGTCACAAAAAAATACTATTTGTGACGGTCTGCTCGTCGCAAATAGTCCCGTCGCAACTAATCTAACTTATATATACCCTCATCCATTTTTTCAAATCCACATCTCATTTCTTACTCTCTCTCTCTCTCTCTCTCTAAACTCAATTTTCTGAGAGAAAATTTGGGTGAGTTAGTTTTTTTTCACAAAAAAGTTGTGAAGGCATCTACATCAATAGAAGATCAAGTTTAAAGGTATTTATATTTTCTTTAATTTAGTATTTATTTCATTTTTTTATGTTAATTTTAATTATTTTTGATTAGTTTTAATTAAATTAGATTTAAATTGTTTTGTTATTAGTATTTATTTGTAATAATAAATTGAAATTATTAGTATGAATTTTTAATAATTAGTAATAAATAGCAATAATTAGTAATAAATAGCAATAATATGAATAATCTGCAATAATTAGGAATAGTTAAGAATAATTAGTAATAATTAGCAAAAAAATAGGAATAATTAGCAATAATTAGGAATAATCAGGAATAATTAGGAATAATTAGCAATAAATAGGAATAATTAGGAATAAATAGGAATATTTAGCAATAAATGGGAATATTTAGCAATAAATATGAATAAATAGCAATAATTAGGAATAAATATAAATAATTAAGAATAAATAGCAATAATTAGAAATAAATAGAAATAAATAGGAATAAATAGCAATAAATAAGAATAAATAGGAATAAATGGCAATAAATAGGTATAAATAGCAATAAATAAAAATAATTAGCAATAAATAGGATTAAATAGTAATAAATAGGAATAAATAGTAATAAATAGGAATAGATAGGAATAATCAGCAATAATTAGCAATAAATAGGAATAAATTGCAATAAATATGATTAATTAGCAATAATTAGCAATAAATAGCAATAAATAGCAATAATTAGTAATAATTAGCAATAATTAGTAATAATTAGCAATAATTAGCAATAATTAACAATAATTAGCAATAATTAGCAATAATTAGCAATAAATAGCAATAATTAGCAATAAATACCAATAATTAGCAATAAATAGCAATAAATAGGAATAAATAGCAATAAATAGGAATAATTAGCAATAAATAGGAATAAATAGCAATAAATAGGAACAATTAGCAATAAATAGGAATAATTAGCAATAAATAGGAATAATTAGCAATAAATAGCAATAAATAGGAATAAATAAGAATAAATAGTAATAAATAGTAATAAATAGTAATAATTAGTAATAAATAGAAATAATTAGTAATAAATAGCAATAATTAGGAATAAATAACAATAAATAGGAATAAATAGCAATAAATAGGAATAAATAGCAATAATTAGTAATAATTATCAATAATTACTAATAATTAGCAATAATTAGCAATAATTTGGAATAATTTGGAATAATTAGGAATAATTAGTAATAAATAGGAGTAATTAGTAATAAATAGAAATAAATAGTAATAAATAGCAATAATTAGTAATAAATAGAAATAATTAGTAATAAATAGGAATAAATAGTAATAAATAGGAATAAATAGGAATAAATAGTAATAAATAGGAATAATTAGTAATAAATGGGAATAATTAAGAATAATTAGGAATAATTAGTAATAATTAGAACTAAATAGGAATAAATACAAATAATTAGTAATAATTTGCAATAATTAGCAATAAATAGAAATAATTAGCAATAATTAGCAATAAATAGTAATAAATAGCAATAATTGGGAATAAATAGGAATAAATAAGAATAAATAAGAATAAATAGAAATAAATAGGAATAAATAGGAATAAATAAGAATAAATAGTAATAAATAGTAATAATTAGTAATAATTAGTAATTAGTAATTAGTAATAATTAGGAATAATTTGGAATAATTAGGAATAAATAGGAATAAATAGGAATAATTAGGAATAAATAGTAATAAATTGTAATAAAATGTAATAAATAGTAATGAATAGTAATGAATAGTAATAAATAGTAATAATTAGGAATAATTAGGAAAAACTAGTAATAATTAGGAATAATTAGTAATAATTAGTAATAATTAGTAAAAAATAGTAAAAATTTGTAATAATTAGAAATAATTAGGAATAATATCAATTGTAATAAATTGTAATAACTTTTAATAACCCGGCATAATTTTCATTGGATTGACGGCGCTCCTTTTTCTCGATGACTTTTCTTCTTTCAACTTTCACCGACTCAAAACATTATGAAAAGTATGCTTCTACATATGCATATCCAATCTCATATGCATGAATTTGAATATGCATTCGTAGGACCACATTTTTCATATTGTTTTCAGGCAGTGATAGTTGCAAGAAGATGATTCATCGATGAAAAGGGGGCTCTTTTGTTCGACAGCTCATTTACTTGCATCTTTCTCACACTGAAATCACAATGAAGAATCTTCTCGGAGGTATGCTTATACATTCTCGTATGCACAAGAATGAATATGCGTACCTCTGATCAGATTATTCATTATGATTTTAGTGTGAGAAAGATGCAAGTAAATGATTTGTCGAACAAAAGAGTAGTCGTCAATCCACTATAAATTATGTCGCCCAAAATTAATGGTAATTATTAAGAAGTATTTGTAATTATTTATCTTCTTTTTCAGATGGTGTTTTTATAATTTCCTCCTTGGACTCAAATCTATATTTTTTTAATTTTCTAAAAGACACTTTATGGTCAGTGGTAACCGCACAATTCAAAATTCAAAACAGCAAAATTCCAAAGTTCAAAACCAAGCAGACATTAAACAGCATGACAGATTCAAAAAGCCGAAGGCCACCCAGGTCTTCTGAAAAACATCAGCATTCCCATCTTCCCGTCATAGTCATCATCACCATAATAGCTTCATCCACTGCCAAAAGACAATTTTCAAAAATCAAAAATCAAGCAAACATCATCATACCTCTTGAAGCACCTCTATCCAATCACCATCAAAAAGTATTGGGAAACAAAGAACACAAGTTTCAAGATGCCTCGAATCGCGTCCCCTTACAGAACCCACTAGCTGTCGTCCCTCCACAAAATTCGAAAACAATCACAGAACTTGAACCATCTCGCCATCGACATAACCTTTGAACCGGACTGCAACCTTAACCAGAAGCATCCATCGTAACCAAATGAGAAAAACACCTTGAACAGATCTTCACCGTAGTAAAACTTTCCGCACCACCAACTCAACCATTTTTCATCGCCACTTCGCCACACAAACCAGAAGCTCCATGCCTGAACCACCGGGAACCCGCCACCACAATGCACCACACACCCAAAACCTCCTAGGGATCATCATACCCGACTGACCTGGAAGTGGGTAGTGGTCCTGGAGTCCAGAGAGGGGCGAGTGGAGGGACTCCCATAGCAAGCCACCGAGCAATCACCGTCGCGTCAAACCATAAAGGAGGCCAGACCTGAAAGTAGCCGAGGGGATGAAACCCTAGAGATACCGAAGATAAATAATAAACAGGGGCTGAAGCCCTAAAAAAGAGAGATGCGTCTCTGAGAAATCCAAATCGACATCAGTCGTTATTAGATGATCGTGCTTGGATAAATCAGCGTAGAAATCCCAATAGTTCTGGTTTAAATCCTGTATATATTGAGGGTGTTGAAGCTTTTTTATCATTTGCATCATCAAAACCAAAATATGTTTCAGAAGGCACAATTAAGTTTCCTTGTAAAAAATGTTCTCTGAGAACGTTTGACACATTTGACAAGGTTGGGGGACATCTCTTGCGGTTTGGTTTTCAACCAGATTATGTTTTTTGGTATCAACACGGTGAATGAAGTTCCAGAGAAGATACTAATAACTTGATTCTGTATCCATCATGGTTTCAAAATTTAGTACATGATGTTGTAGGTCCATTTGTTCAACAAACTGAAACTCAAGATGATATCAATTTAACTCCTGAGTTGGAAACATCCGAATTTTATGAGTTATTGAGGTCTGCTGAGGATGCATTATATACTGATTGCAAGATAAGAAAATTAGATATGGTTACAAAATTTATGGATATTAAATCAGATAATGAAATGTCAAACAACTATTTTGATCGGATATTTTATTTGGTTAAAACACTGTTACCTGAAGGAAATGTGTTTCCTGCAAATTACTATGAGAGAAAGAGTTTGGTTTATAATTTGGGCCTTAGTTATTGGAAGATTCATGCATGCGAAAATGATTGCATCTTATATTCTGGTGAAAATGATTCATTGGATAGTTGTCCCACATGTGGAAAATCAAGGTATAAAGAAGCTCAACCAGGTAAGTCTAGATCGATTCCTATAAAACAGTTGATATATTTTCTCCTTACACCTAGGCTGCAATGTTTATTTATGTCTCATAACATAGCGTCAATGATGTCATTGCACAAAACCAATATTTCAACCAATAAAAGCTTGGATTATGACAACCCTGCTTTTATTACAAACATAAACATCATTTATTACATAAACTATTCACTTGATACAACATGGAAGATCGAGAGGTCTAGTGTCTTTGGGGCTTAGAATCATTACATAAAAACTTAAAACATGAAATACAACATCTTTATTGAAAACTTCCTTTACATGACCACTACATTCCCTCGTACTTAGCATTGCATGGGATAACCTGAGGACATGCATAAGAAAAGGGTGAGCTATAAATCCCAGTAAGGGAATAAACATGGAATACATGAGGAGTACAATACATGTTAGACAATAGGCATATCAATAGAGCACAAGAGAAACATGGGCATAAAGGCATGATAAATCATGATAATCATAACATGGAAATGTAGCAACAATACTTAACATGGAATTAGCATGAGCCAAGGCCCGTTGCACATGAAGCATGAGTAAATCCTCATTGCACATGAAGCACGAGTAAACCCTCGTTTAACTTGAATTAGCATTAGTCAACACTCATTGCACATGACGTATCATGATACTATACTTTACCCAATGCATTGGAGCCCTATAAGGGCGCACCCTTCTTAAATATTTCATTTCATGCATAAGTGTGCCACATGAATCATAAAACATGGATTTATAAAACATAATCATTTATTACACAGAAAAGGAATTTGGAATGAAACTTTATAATCAATAAGTAAATGTGCATGAAGGTGAATACCCTTGATGGAGAAATGTGCATGGTATTCACTACACAATGGCATTGGCTTAGAAAATCAGTGTAATTTTTCCAGCGTAACGTCGTGATATAAGAATTCATAAAAAATGGTTGATGAGAGAGAAAGGGGTGTCTCATAATATCTACATGAAATAGATAGTAAGTTTTTCATATAGATACATGTCCCAATAATTGTAATGGAATTTAGATTCATGATACAAAAGTATTGCTTGAATTTAAATGAGAGAGAAGTTCCTTTCGGAATTTTAGCATAGTAACAGGTGTACATGGGAGGAATTTAATGAGAGAGAAAGGGGTCTCCCATCATTCAAACAATAAGAGGGAAGTACGGGGGAGGTTCGAAACCATACCCCAGCATTTATAATTTAAATTAATAGGGCATAACAATATTAAGAAAATTTGACAAAAAAGTGAAAGGAAGAAAAAACCCTTACTTGGAAGTGTGCTTCCAAGGCTTGAGAGAGGCTTGAGAGAGGCTTCTTGGGAGCTTGGGGCACCTTGGGAGGATTATAGAGAGATTAGGACAGAGGTTGGAGGAACTCCAAAGGATTTGAGTGAGGAGAAAGTGGGAGCTTGGTTGGGTTTATATAGGAAAGGTGAGTGAATTCTTTATTATTTAGGTTTGGGACCCCTTACATTAATCTAATCCAAACCACAAATCAGCTCATGGTTTTTACCCATGGTTTTTGGAAAAGGTAATAGGAAAATAATATTTTATAAGGCCAAAGTCCGAAATTCTTAAAATAATGGGGTTGCTTATGTGGAGGTGAGTCACACTCCCATGGAAAATAATTTAAAAAGACAAGATGTTTAATAAGTCTTGAGGGGTCCATTAATGCTTTGAAAAGTAAGTCAAACAAACTCAAAATCACATTATTTTAATGGTAAAACATATATTTTTTGAACATAAAGCTTATATTATTTTATTACATCACTATTAGGTCATTATGATGTCATAAAACACATTATATATTTAAACGGTATTTAATTTTTACCCAAAAATTTGACTGTCTCGTTAAATTATGAAAAATTCACCGTTGGATAATTTTGACGTCCTGAATCCATAAATATCATCTATTTTATTTAAATAATTTTCTAAATATGTTAATTTTTACTTTTAAAATAAAAATCGACATTTATCAAAAATTCATGGGTTTTGATAGAAATGGATTTCAAACCTTAATAAAAATTATAATTGCATTCATAAAATTATATGATCATTTATATATAATAAAATTAATTTAATAATAATAATAATAATTTATTAAGATATTATTTAATTCAAAAATACCTTAATTTAATAAAATATATTTCTTAATTAAATAATAACTAAAAACACTACTTGTACTTTAAAACTATTTACAATGTATCAATAATGACAAGAAAGTATATTCATTATTATATAAAAAAATAATGTACATGAACATAGTACTAGTGATTTGTTACATAACCTCTTAAAACAGCCGCATAAGACCTAAGGGTAAGGTGTGCGATGGTGAAAGACTCTTGGGGTAGCTCAGATAACATCACTCGAGTGGTAATCTCTATCAACTTCCACTTTTCCCGTAGATGGTCCCGTTCGAGCTTGACATGATGAAGCTCAGCTTGGGCTTTGTCAAGAGAGAAACCCAAGGACACCACCTCTTTCCCAAGCTTTGACAAATGGGCTTCGTATAGAGAAATTCTACTCGATGAGGCCATCGCTTCTTTTGTTTGAGTAAATTGGATTTGTTAAAGCCCTATATTTATACTAATCATGTGATCACTGTTCAACAGCTATATTAGAAACAGTCAAAATTCTTAACATAAAACCAAAGAATTTGACATTTTATATAAACATTTTACATAAAGAGACATTTAATTAGATCAAGATGGATTTTCATTAATGAAACTTTGGGTCGTTACAATATTCCCCCCTTAAGAAATTTCGCCCTTGAAATTTTCCTTTTCCCACACTAAAACAGATGTGGGTAACTCAACTTCATCACTTCCTTCAATTCCCAAGTTGCTTATTCAAACTTTTGGTTTCTCCACAACACCTTGATGAGGGGAATTTTCTTATTTCGTAGAACTTTTTCTCTACGATCTAAGATCATCACTGGTTGCTCCTCATAAGAAAGATCGTCTTCCAATTGTACCACCTTAGAAGAGAGTACATGTGAAGGGTCCGGTATGTACTTCCTTAAGAGGGATACATGAAAGACATCATGTACTTTGGCCATAGTGGGCAGAAGTGCTAGTCGATAGGCCAAAGCCCCGACACGATCAAGAATCTCGAAGGGTCCGATGTACCTTGGACTTAACTTCCCTTTCTTTCCAAACCTCATGACCTTCTTCCACGGAGATGTGCGTAAAAAAACATGTCTCCAACTTTAAACTCAAGGTATCATCGACGATTATCTGCATAACTCTTCTGTCGACTCTGGGATTCCTTGACATGCTGCTGAATGGCTTTCACCTTCTCCACCATTTCCTCGACCATTTCTGATCCAAGCAGCTTATGTTCGCCTACCTCATCCCAACACGCTGGTGTTCTGCACCTTTTCCCATAAAGGGCTTCATATGGTGCCATTTGGATGTTCGAGTGGAAACTGTTATTATAAGAGAACTCAACCAGAGGAATATGTTGATCCCATCCTCCTTTAAATTCCATTGAGCATTCTCTCAACATGTCCTCAAGTGTTTGGATAGTCCGCTCAGATTGGCTATCAATTTGAGGATGATAGGTCGTACTGAAGTTCAGTTCAGTATCCAAAGCATTTTGAAGACTCTTCCAAAACTTAGAGGTGAATCTTGGATCTCAGTCAGACACAATAGATAGTGTCACTCCATGCAGCCTTACCACTTCCCTAATATATATCCATGCCAGTTGATCCAATGAGAAATCCTCCTGAATAGCAATGAAGTGTGCAGTTTTTGTAAGACGATCCACCACAACCCAGATTGCATTGTTGCCTTTGGATGTCCTTGGAAGTCCAGTGACAAATTCCATGGTGATGTTCTCCCATTTCCATTCTGTTATGGGCAAAGGTTTCATCATCCCCTTAGACTTCTTCCTCTCTACCTTCACTTACTGGAACACCAGGCACTTTGATGTATATACATAGATCTCCTTCTTCATATTATCCCACCAAAATTTTTCTCAGAGATATCGATACATCTTTGTGCTCCCTGGGTGAATAGAGAAATTTGAACTATGTGCATCATCCAAAAGTTCCTTCTTCATCTCCAGACTTGATGGAATGCATAGTCTTTTCTCAAATTGCACAATTCCTTCTTCATTAACATTAAACTCCAAGGATTTCCCTTTTTCGATAGCTTCTACTTTTTCCTAAATTCCTACATCATCCTTTTGATCATCCTTTAACCTTTCCAAAAGAGACGGTTGAGCAATCATTTGTGAAAGGATTGATGATGTTCCCTTATTTATGATTTCCATGTTTATATTCATCAAGTCTAAGAAGATTGGATCCTTCTCAATTCTCATCATTGATAGAATCGCTGGGTCCTTTCTACTTAGGGAATCTGCCACCTTGTTCGCTTTCCTAGGGTGGTAATGTATTGAATAGTCATAATCCTTGATGAGCTCTATCCATCTTCTCTAGTGCATATTAATCTCTTTCTGTGTGAATATATATTTAAGACTCTTGTGGTCAGTATATATCTCACATTTCTCCCCATAGAGATAATTCCGCCTGATTTTCAAGGCAAAGATCACCACTGCCAACTCCATATCATGCGTTGGATATTTTCACTCATGGATTTTCAACTACCTTGAGGCATAGGATATCACTTTATCATTATGCATCAGTACACAGCCTAATCCCTTCTTTGAAGCATCACTGAATACCACAAAAGGTTCCCCACTTGTGGGTAAAGTGAGCAAAGGCGCAGTGATAAGCCTCCTTTTCAATTCCTTAAAGCTTTCTTCACATTCATCACTCCAATAAAACTTTACTCCCTTTCAATTTATCTTGGTAAGATGGTTGTATAATTGTAAGAAATTTATCACAAATCGTCGATAATATCCAGCTAACCCCAAGAAGCTACGGATATCCGTTACCGATGTTGGCCTCAGCCATCCCTCAATTGCATCTATTTTGGAGGGATCCACAGATATCCCATTGCTTGTGATGATATGGCCCAAGAATGAGACTTCCTTCAACCATAACTCACACTTGTTGTATTTTTTATAGAGCTTCTCCTTGCGCAAAGTCTCTAGTATAGTTCTTAAATTCTCCTCATGATCTTCCTTGGTTTTAGAGTATATTATAATATCATCTATAAAGACTACCACAAATTTGTCGAGGTAATCTCTAAAGAATTTATTCATTAAGTCCATGAAGATTTTTGGAGCATTAGTGAGTCTGAAAGGCATTACTATGAATTCATAGTGCCCGTATCATGTGCGAAAAGCAATCTTGGGGATATCTTCCTTCTTCACCCTTACTTGATAATATCCCGACTGCAAGTCCACCTTGGAGAAATATTGTGCTCCATGCAGCTGATCGAACAAGTCATCAATTCATGGAAAAGGATACTTGTTCTTTATCATGATTTTTTTAAGTTCACGATAATCGATGCAAATCCGCATTGACCCATCCTTATTCTTGACAAAGAGGACTGGTGCACCCCATAGTGAAGCACTTGGGTGTATAAACCCTTTATCCAGATTCTCCTGTAGTTGTTTCTTAAGCTCTTCAAGATCCACGACATCCATTCTATATGGAGTCTTGGATATTAGTACTGCCCCTGGTATAAGTTCAATTGAGAATTCAACATCTCTTCTAGGAGTAAGACCAGGCAGTTCCTCGGGAAACACTTCAGCGAATTCTCTCACAATAGGCATTTCTTCAAGGATGGTTTCTTCCTTGGACTCAATCATCTGAGCCAGATATGCGTGCTCATAGGGCAGTAATATCCATGCTTGAGATGATGGAGCTAAATGAGATTCATCTTCCTCCTTAAACTTGTAAAGAATCGGGGGTCGATTCTCCATATGGAGTGTGATTTCCCTCTCCTGGCAATTTATATTGGCTCTATATAAGGAAATTCAATCCATGCCAAGAATTGCATCAAATTACACTAGAGGGAGTATGAAGAGGTTATATGGAAAATTAAATCCACAAATTATGATAGGGGATGAGTCATATTCATGGGATGCAATGATTTCCCCATTTTTCGTACTCACTAACATCTTCACTTCCATGATTTGTGGTGGTTCTAGGATTGTTCTACTAAACTTTCAAGATATAAAAGAATGCGTAGAACCTGAATCAAAAAGTACATTTCGCTATTCTTTAATGAATAACTAGCATACCTTTCACCACTTCGTTTTCTGGGTTCACTTCAGCAGAAGTGATGGAAAAATATCTTCTTTACTGCCTTGGAGGTTGTTGGTTGCCTCCGAAAACCCTTTGATTAGGGAACTGATTTTCAAAATGCCCCGGTTATTTGAAGTTGTAGCAATGAACAACGTGTTGAGGTTCGAACGGAGCGTTCCTCTCCTCTATTGCAGCCACGGGTCTTTCTTGCCGACAGTTAACAGCTAGGTTCCCTTCTCTTCCACACCTAAAGCATTTCCTCGTCCCTTTGAGGCAATTTCCAGGGTGCTTCTTTCCTCACTTTTGGCAAGTGGGGTGCTGGATCTTCTTAGCACTGTTGGATTTATCCATCGGACCGCCAGCATTGAAGTCCACCTTATGATTCTTGTCCCCGTGATACCCCTATGATTTCCCGATCTTCATTTCTACCTTGAGGGCACATCGGACAATTTCTTCATAGCTGTCGAAGTCATGGATCACAAATGCTTTTGAGAAATTGTTTTATGGAAAATCAAAGTGTTTTTTGTGTGTTTTAAATGGTATAAAGTGTGTAAAGCTACTGTATTGTTTTTAAGTGACCAGTATTGGTGTTTTTATATGAAAATGGATGTATGTGGCATTCTGAATTTGTTTGATCACAAAGGGGGAAGCCTGGGTACATAGGTGGGGCGGATGTGTACTAGTACGGCTAGTGGACCGGATGGGTTTTGTCCATGTTTCACCTAGAATTTGGATAACGACAACTCTAACTAAACTATGTGTATGATTATTGGGGACCACTAGGTTATGGTTATGTTCCATACTAGTGTCTTTTGCATGAGAATTGATTTTAATATGGTCACTTTACACCGAGGTATGAGGTACATGGGGCCCGAGACTATCTAGTGCCTAGGGGTGTTCCCGATTTTGTTTCTCATTGTGTTTGTGGTATTTTCCATTTTATTTAGGTGTTTTTGGAAATAATTTACAGTATCTAATATTTCTATTTAAATGTGTGAACATTCAGAAAATTTTATCTAGAAAACTGTTTTCAATTGAAAGCTGTATTTCTTGGATTTTATCACTGCCTTTCTTTGCGTACTAAAACTGCTTGCTTTTTCACATTGTATTGAATCCTCTTTGGAATCATTGGGTGGTATCCTATTGGGATTAGGCTCACACCCTACTTACACCCCTTGGGTGTAAGTAGACTTGGTTATGTTTGACTCAGGTAAAGGAAAGGCTAAGGTTGATGGCGGTTCGGGGTGTTAGTCCCCACCCTTGGGGCGGAGTTGTAGAGACGGCTTATGGGCGATGAACCCTAGTCATGTGGAGTCCTTGGTGCTATGTTGCTGCTATATTTATTTGTATTTTGACCACTTGTAGTGTCTTTAAACAAATTTATTCAGGTCTAGTTTTGTTAATAATTATTTAGAATGAAAATTTTAGATTCTGATTATTGATTGTTTTTTATGTTTTATGCTTTCATACTCGGGTAAATCGTTCCCAAACCAGATTTTTTGATACCCGGGCACTTGTGCCAGCCCGTGGGGATAGGGAACTCCCTTCAGGCCATGTCACGGGCTAGGTTTGGTGCCGGTTTTGGTGGTGACCAGATTCGGTTCATGACATGCCTTACCTTAGGAATAAGGCACTTCAAGAAGTCCTTTTGGTTAAAACCAAAGGGAGTTACCCGAATTAAAGGTAACGGTTTCTCTTAAATTATTTTTTTTATTTTGTTTTGTTTTACTTCTCCAACCCCCTAAACTCTTTTTATTCCTTTATTTTATAACAACACCAGTATCCTCAATATACTAGGTTGTTGTTATGAGAATAATTCGAACTACACTTACACACACCTCTATCTAATGGGTAAAGAACATATTGTTTCTATGGACGGCGAATTACTGCCTCACAAAATGATGATTGTTCAAATATATCCAACCACCTCTCATAGTGGCCATTATGATGAAAATATATTTATATATGATATATATTATATTTATATTGTTTTTATTCTTCTATATTTTTCATTTATATAATACCTTTATGGTTTCCATAGTGGGTAAATACGATAATCTCATTTGAGGAAGAGCGGACTACTGCCCCCTCAAAGTGATATGAATCATTCATGCCTTATATAGAATGTATAAAGGGTAGATTTAATGAAATTATATATGATATTATACTATAATTATAATATACTTATGTATCATTAATCTTTCATTCCATTACAATACAAAATAGAAATGGAAGTAGTGTTCATACATACGTACGGCTTACCGTCTACATGAACGGTGCATTTCATTTCTTATCTCCAAATGTTATGTAATATTATAAATACAAGTATATACTAGATATATATGATATATATGATATCTAAATAATGAATATCATTCTGGATATAATGAACTTTTGACCACATAAACAACTTGTAATTATAAGAAGTCCATTTTTGACTCAAGTACCAAATATCGACAAAATGACCATTATTAACTTAAATGATTACATAATGTTTATAACATGGTAATAAGTTATAAACTTGAAAAAGGTTCTTAAGCAAGTAGAAATTAACTTTAGTTAATTATTCAAGATATTAAAGAATGAACGGGTCAAGTCCGACATGAGGTAAGGGGCTTCGTCTCAGTATCCTTTCATTGAGGCATATTTTGTTTTAATACACGCCTTTATTTTATAAAATGTATAAACACCTTTTAATTTTCATTTAATTCAAAGGGAATCTTTTTCTACCAAGCGTTTTACTAAATGAAAAAAAGGAATGCTTCTTTTAACGTAATCAATGACAACGACCTTTCCACCGCCACATGTATTATTTGATCTTTGGCTTCCTTAACAAGCCATAATGTTTTTAAAAGGATAATAAATACCATTTACTCTTTTATGTATTTTGGTATTGAAAATGGTTTTGATAATGTATTTTTTATGTCAGTATATTTAAATGATATATTGTTATTGAAATGTGGAAATGTTTTCTTTCCTTTATATTTGTTGTATGTGTTATGATTTTATAATGGTACATGGACATTTGACGGGTGGCTACATGATAAAACAAATCATGTGTGGTTCTGTGATAAACCAAGATGGGTGGTTACGTTATAACCTCCAATGCATTGGGTATGGAAGTCGGTCGTATGGCTATTCCATTTAGTGATATGTGTGGAAGTGGACTATATGGTTATTCAATTTAAGTATGTTTATGTCCCAAGTTATCTTTATATGTTATGTGTTCTTTATATGTGTTTTATGGTAATATTTTGGTTAAAAAAGGGTAAGCAATGATCTTTTATTCAGTGAAGAGTATTTACTAATTCATAAAGGTGAAAAGTTTTACTTACGATAAAGTATTCATAGTTTACATGTTGTTTTGAAAAACTAACAGTTTTCCCTCTTTGTGTGTCACTTACTAAGCTTTTTATTCTCATAAAAAGTTTTTGAAATGTTTTTCAGAGTACATAAAGTGGAATAGGGTCAAGGATGGGATCTAAGAAATGCCATGTTGTCTAAAACATGGAACTAGACATGACTCTTTTTTTCAAGAATTTTTTTTTTGTGAAGAAAATGGAAACTGGTTAGATGTGTCTACATGTAATATTCAAGTTGTTATGTATATGTTATGACCTAATTATCTAAAGATCTAAACCTGAAAAGATCCTCAATGTGAATTATTAACTTAATTCAAGAATATGAAATGTTTAAGTCCAGGTCCTTATAGTTGGTATCATAGGTCGGTTTAGATAACTTTAGGAGTTAGGGTATTGTTAAATTAATATCCATAAAGTAATTTATGTTAAAATTGAAATGATATAGCATTTACAGATTACCATGTTGCTTCGCCTAAGATATTTCTGTGTTCAGAATGGTTTTGTTCAGAGGAAATAGGGCAGCTATGATGGGATGATATCAAGAGGAAGACACCTTCCAAATCAGCAACATGATATGGTCGGAATTGAAACTGAACAGTTTTTTGTAGTGATATAACAGTTGACTCAGGCTATAAATGGTGGTGGTATCCATCCCTGAGATCATCCAAATCTACCACAAAGGAACATGTCAGTAGTGGAGCATTTCATGAGGCAACATCCCCCATCTTTTAGAGGATCGTCTGACCCTGTGATAGTTTAAGGGTGGATTAAATCATTAGAGAAAATTTTTGATGTCATGGGGTGTTCATAACATCAAATGGTTAGTCTAATTGTTTACCGTATTGAAGGTGAAGCTGATCAGTGGCGGTCGATGGTGAAAAATATCAAGGATAGTGAGGAGATTGATGCTCTTTATTAGGATGAATTCAAAGGTGTGTTTCTTGAGAAATATTTTCCTAAGGTGGTTCGATTTAGGATGGAAAAACAATTCTTGAAATTAAGGTAGGAGGATGACTCAGTGGCTGCTTAAGAAGGAAAGTTCACTCGACTGGAAGGGTATGCTCCAAATTTCATCTAAGATCTTGATAGTAAGATAAATCTATTTTACTCAGGACTGAAGTCGTGATATCGAAGAGAATTAGCCTCTCATGAGTTCAAAAGTTATAAAAAACTTGTTCTATGTGTGGAGAAGGTGGAAATAAAGTTTTTCAATGATCAGGTGTTCTTTGACAAACAATATAATAAGAGGTCTAGTTGGAAGGAAAAGGGAAAGAATTCATTGAAGAATCCTAGAGGTAAGAAAACTAAATATCCATCTTTTGAGAAGTGTGGTAAAAATCATCATGGAGAATGTTTATCAAAGTCTGGAAAGTGATTCTAGTGTGGTAAGTCTGGTCATATTTCTTGTAACTACAAGGAAGATGATCAAGCATGCAATGAAAAGCCAGTGGTAAGATGTTTTAAGTGCAATGAAATAGGTCATTATGAAAATGAGTGTCCAGAGAAGAACTTAACTGAGGGAAAGAAAACAGACTACAAGCAGAAAGGGGTGGTGAAGTCCTTTGCAACTACTTCAACAGATGTTGGTCCATCAAATGAAGTAGTATCAGGTACACTGTTTGTTTTTTCAGATTATGTCAATGTGTTGTTTGATTCGGGGTCTACACATTCATTCATTTCTGAGAAGTTTTCTAGTAAATTGGTAATTATATCTCAAGATATGAATCATGAACTTATGGTAAAAACACCTAGTAGAAATGTTGAGACAAAAAGAAATTATAAGAACCTTCTTTTCCTTTGTGCAGAAAGAATCTACCTGCAAACCTTATTGTTTTACCTCTAGTAGATTTTGATGTTATTTTGGGCATGGATTGGCTGTCTTTTTATCATGTTAAGATTTAATGTAGAGATAAAGAGGTTTCTTTTCAGAAATATTTTTAGATTGTGTACAAGAATGAACCCTTACTTTTTGTTATGGTTTCACCAGGAAAAAAATATAAAACTTGATATTCTGCTCTTAGCATAGCTCTATGGGTTTCTAAAATTTTGGATATTCCAAAATGTGTCTAGCTTCTTCCAAATTTCATTTTTTATTTCACATGAAGATGTTTGGATATATGTGTGTGTGTCTGTTCCTAGTCATAGAACACAACAAATTATTATAAGAATTATGGTTTACTTGATATTATAGTTTTTCTTCACAAGTCAATTGAATGATATACTTCTCTGAAATTTTATAGTTTCCTATCAACATGATAAAGTTTTTTACTCTAGTATTGATGATATAAGATTTCGTATGATCACACTAGTAACCATAATTATATTCATAAAAAATAGTTGGTTTGTAGAACCATTTTATGCATGTATTTTTGGATATAAAATTTTTTATTTATATAAATTAATTTATTAAAATTTGAAAATTTTGATTTTTTTATGTTTTGTGGTGGGATACAAAGTTTGATCAAAAAATAAAGAAAAATAAATGAATATAGTGAGATAAAAAAACTTCATTTCAAGGCACGACATCAAATTTTTGAAGCTAAAATATGATGATTTGATGATGTATATAATGGCCCGTGGTGAAGGGACAAGTAATGGATCGATTCCAAAGCTTAAAATGAAGAACTAGGATGATTCAGAGAAAAAATAGATGGAAATAAAATTTACACATCATGTAAGTCATTCAAGATGTGTAACATGAGTAATTACACAACGTGAAAACAAGCCACAAAAAGTCCAGTCCTACACATTACACATCACAAATCCACTATTCATGATGTGTAATATTTTGGAAGTCAGGGGGTTGGTCCCGTACATTACACATTGTGAATTTGACTTACATGACGTGAAACTTTTAGACATACCCAAAATTGTTAGTTATGATGTGAATTTATGTCGTAGGTTCTCTTTTATGACCTGATACAACCCATGAAGTTTTAATGAAGCAATTATGATGCCATGGGGGTGTGATGGAAGTTATAAATAGAGTTCTAGGGTGGAAAAGGTATCAACTGGTGAGAGAAGCTCTAGATGATGGTCTGCTACTTCACTGTGCTTCTTCTTTCTTTTCTTTTATTATTCTTTATTTCCTATGATGTCTCCCCTCTCCTAAATCAACTCAACTTCCCTATCCATGGAGGGGTAGATTTTTTGAGTGATCAGTTAAGGGGGAGGCTGGACCTATGTCATTATGCTTGAGTTTTTATATTTAATTGAATATAATTCCTGTCTTTCATCTTCCATCTAGTATCCATTCTATTTCAGTTTTTTAATTCCAAATACAATTGTGTTAGGGTTAGATTTTTTTTAATTTAAATTTCCTCAGTTGATGATTAATATCTCCCTTCACCCAATTCTTTTATGTATATGATGGAACAAGCTAAGTTTGGGTGGTGAGTTCTCAGTAATTTTCAGCATGTGCATGGAATCACTGCAGGAATTATTGGCCATTCAAGAATAATAATACCCAGACAGGGATTTCCCTTATTAATCAATTAGACCTCCTATGATGAAATTAACATAGGAAGGATAGTAGACCAATATGAGATTTCATTAGGGTTATTCTCACATTCACCTTCTGGCCGAGGGAGTGAGAGGAAGTGATAGCATATTCTCACTCTTACCAGTTTAATAGGAAACGTATTAGGATAAATACTTAAAGAATATATATATTATTCAGCAATCAACCTGAGAGATGCATCATGAGTACTGGGACTGATTCAAGAAACTCTATGCCAACTACTCACATCAGACTACGAAGGAACACCACTTCCTTTTTTTTCTACCAAGGTCTGCTTGATAATGATAGAAATATGATTGTCGCCTCTTATAGAGGATCCTTTATTGACAAGTCACCAGTAGATTCTAGAGGTATGATTGAAAATATTTTACATAACTCATAGAAATTTAGCACTAGAGGTACGAGCACCAGAGGAATCCATGAGGTAAGTAATATTAATTCTATATCACCCTTACTTGAAGAAAAACTTAAGGAAATGACCAGTGTACTAAGATAGATGGTTATAAAATAATCAAGTGGAAAATATGGATACCCTAGGTATGTGGTCTATGCTCTTCTTCTTATCATTACACTGACCAATGTCCTGAAGTGTAGGGAACAAAAAGTTGTACAACTGCCTTTCAGTTGAGACAATTTCAATAGAACCATTCTAGACCTCCTTTTCAAAATCAATACCCACAATAGCCTTAGTTCTAGCATCATTAATACCAGAACCCACCTCCATGTCAACAATCATATAAAAACCCTTTCAACCACCACCTTTATAGCAGAAGAATTAGGAGAAAACATCAACCAGTGCAACATAAACTGAGAACCAACAACTATAGTCTGATGTTGAGGGGTTGAAAGAATCCATTAAAGATTTATCCAGCAAATTCAGAAGTCTTCTGGATTTTATGACTAAGAATATAGTGAATATACCAGCCTATATAGTTCCAAATACTAAGGATAATGTCATCACAATTATAACAGGAAGCATTAAATAGCTTCTTCCACCTAAACAAAGTGAGGTTGATGATTTTGAGCAAACTTTTGAAGCTCAACCCATCCATCCAAAGGAAGGGAAACATAACAATGAAATAACTAAAAGATGGTTTAGAAAGAAAAGGCCATAAATTCCCTATCACAACTCGATTTTCATTTTCATCCTTGGTTTTGAATTTTCTTTTGGTTCTTAGTTTTTCTCTCAAGTTACAAATGTTATAGATATAAATTTTTTGTTTCAGGTGTTCTTGATTTAAATTTTGAGTCATGGAATTTTTGGGTGTTATTTGTCCTTGTTCATTCTTAGTGTGAAGGTATGGGGAATAAATGGCTTGGTGGAGAGTTTTTGAAACCCTTAATGTTACTTATCAATGGTTTTTCTTTGATGGATGGTTTATTCCCTTGAGATAGAAGAGTTTTGGGGTGAAAAGGGTGATGTTTGGGGGATTTTCTATAGGTCTCATGGTTAAGGTGCATAGTCAGCTTAACCATACATCCAAGTGTTCAGGGTTCACACGGCTTGTTTACATGGTTTAACTATCCATGAAAACTAAGTGTACATCCCATGTAGCACTAGATAGTAGGAAATCTCATGGTTTTTGTACAGTTTATTAAACCATGTGAGCTAACTGTGCCGCCCACTCAGGAAAGGGTATTTTGGGATTTTATCCTCCTTTTTAATTGGGGTTTCTTACCTTGGACATCCCACTCAAACTCCCCTAACCTAGATGCCTCCCATGGAGCATTTTGGTTCTTCAAAGCTTCTCTAAGGTGATTTTGATGTGTTTTCTTGGTGATTCTTCACCCAAATAGAAAGGTTAGGGATCCCTTCTCCTTCTCCATTACTTTTCTTCCATTTTTCCTTCCTCCTATAACCCTATTGGCCTTTTTTGACCGATTTTAATACCTAGGGTGGTGTGAAATTGGGGGGTTTTCCTTCTTAGGTTCCTTGGGGATTTTCTTGCTTCCTGAAACCTTTGTGGAGTCATTTCAGTTGGGTGTTGTTGAAGTGGATTCGATTTGAGGTAGGATCCCTTTTCATTTCCCCTTTAAATTAAGGAATAAATTGATTGATTGATTTTTTCACCTTATGTGGATATCAATTAGTTATGGATGATTTTTATAATTAATGTTTGATGTGAAATTATGTAATTTATGCTTGATTTTAATTGTTTGAAATGGTTGTATTGGGTTTTTCACACCAAGTGCTTGACGAAATGCCCAGTTGGATATTGTAAATACATTTTGGATTTGAAGTAGTGGTTTGGGTTTATTAAATATATTTCCAAATGTGTTTTTGTTTTTCAAAGTGGCTTGTGTGTGGTTATTTAAGGAAAGTGTTTAATATGTGATGGACGTATGAACCCCACTTGGAACTTTAAAAATGGTTTCATTGGAAAACCCTCCTAGAAATGGGCCCTTTCCTTGTTGATTGATAAGAGATGGGAATGTCTTCGGTTTCGGTCTTCCTTTGTGTAATGATAGTTTAAAGTCAAGGGATTATTCCTTGTGGTGTCTAGGGTGGTGCCAGTTTGTGTGACTTATATGATGTCTTGTATGCATGGTTTGTTACTTGGCTTGTTTGGAATGCACCCATGTGAACATGACATGGGAACCTAGCCTAGATATGAGGACTTCTGAAATTTATTGCTGCATTAATTTGGATTATGCGTTGGCTAGTGACCCTTAGTATGGACTATATGCTTTGGTATTATGCCTCTCAGTCAGGCCAGGTAGGGTGTGATCAAGCATTTTGGTGTTATGATGTCATTGGGTAAGGTATGCCTTTAGGATGAGTCACATGAATAATATGTTCTGGGTTTTCCTCTAAGTTCCTAGGTATTCCTATGTTTTCTATGGCACTATATAATCTTCAGTGGATGATTTAGGTGTCTTTTCTAGAATGGTTTCTTGAGCACCGTTATCCCATTTCCC
Organism: Viscum album; assembly: GCA_963277665.1. Classification (NCBI taxonomy): domain Eukaryota; kingdom Viridiplantae; phylum Streptophyta; class Magnoliopsida; order Santalales; family Viscaceae; genus Viscum; species Viscum album. The sequence continues at coordinate 162,166,907 of OY728139.1, read as the reverse complement.
TCTTTGTGTGATCATAGTTTATGCTCATGGTTTATGGTGTTTTCTTAGTAAAAATAGAATGTGTGGTTTCTTATAAAAGGGTTTCAAAAATATGTTTTGAAAGAATATATGTTTTCCCCTTTATCACTTTTATGAAAAATGAACATTTCTATTTGGTTTTTTCCCCATTTTTCCCTAATAACTTAATTATACACTATGAAAGGAAGATTGTTTGGCAATGGATTGTGATTTTCTTTCTTTAAAATGAAAAGTGTGGAAAACCTAAATTTATATAATGTATTTCAAACTTGAAATTGATGTTTCTTTATTTCAAGTAAGTGAATTTGGAATAGATTTATCTGGACTTACCTACTGAGTTTTAATACTCACACCTATAGTTATTTATTATTTTTAGTTTATGTTGTAGGTTTCATATCAGGTTTGATCACATTGGTAGATGGTTGGTTGTGGATTGGATAGTGACCCTCAGGGTCACATGGAGATTTTATGGTTTTCAAGTTCAGTTTTGGGTTTTTCTATGTAACTTTGTTGTCCAGTTTTTTGTATTTTCATTTCAAGTTTAAATGATGTTCAATTTGGTTGTCATATTTATTTTGGGATGATCTATTATTATTACGCTAATTTTGTTTATTTATATTGGGTGAAATCATTCTCATCGTCACTTTATTGATGCCCTTGGTTCTTGTTGACAGCCCAGGAGGATCGGGAACACCACTCAGGCCTTATCATGGGCTAGCTTGGGTGACCAGTTCGGGGTCAACCCGAGTTAGTTTGTGACACGCCCTTACAATTACAATAGAGAAAAAAATAAGAACAATCAGCATCCCACTCTTAGAATCAATTCAAAAGATCAAAAAATATGCAAAATTTATGAAGGAACTATGCACCAAGAGAAGATTATTGGATAGAAATGAGTAAATCAATTTGGAAAGAAGAATATCAGCCCTTATCACACCACCAATACCACAAAAATGTCAAGATCTAGGAACATTCTCTATTCCATGCACTATTGGATAATTAAAATTAACTGATGATTTATGTTATTTAAGTTCTTTGATAAGCGTCTTACCTCACTCTATATTTACAACCTTTTAGATTAGAAAATTTAATCCTACTAAAGTGGTGGTCCAGCACACAAATAGATCCACTATTTTCTTAGTAGGTGTTTTGGAATATGTTCTTGTGAAAGTCAAATATCTATTCTTCCTAGCTGAGTTCTATCTGCTGACCATGGAATAAGATAGGAGTTCATCATACTCACCCATCATCATGTGGAGACTATTCTTAAAGACAGCAAAGACCATCATCAATGTACCTAAGGGAACACTTTCAATGTAACTCAAAGATATTAAAGTGAATTTTAATATACTTAACTCTATAAAGACTCTGTCAAGTGGTAATTAACTAAATAAAATCTCCCACAAATAAGGTACATAACCAACTAAATAATTAGGTATCCTTAAAAAATTCTTATCTATAGAAAATCATTTTTTTCATTGAAAATATCACAAAATAGGTATGTTCCTTAAAATATAGTAATTTTGAATTCATTTTTGTATAAGATATGACTTCTGAATTCTTTGATAGTTTATTAGAAGTAGTTGAGGAATTATAATCAGGATCAAGTGATGAGATCAATAAGTACAAACTTAAAGAAGCTCAAAAAGAAAATATTATCACATATCTCTATATAGAACTAGTTGTAAAGGAATAAGAACTGCCTAAGACTCAATCTAAATGTCTTACAATATGACATGATTTGAAAAAATCCAAATAATTACTCATTGCAACTATAGAGGTAAGAATAAAATATTATCAAAATGTTAAGAATAAAGGATCACAAGAGCAAGGTAAATTTTTACTCAATTAAACTCAAAATAGAACTATTTCATTTAATACTATAGATATAAAATCTAAATCCAAGGTTATGTGGGTTAAGAAAAATGGAGTTAAATCTTCATCATCAAGTGAAGAGAAGAATTTTCCAATAATAACACAACCCATTAAGAAAAGTTATGATTGACTTGAAATAAGATAGTGAAAAATGTCCGGACATATCAAAAACCAACCTAGAGGAATAAAATTTCAAGGGTTTTTCTAGTGATATGGTAATCATGGTCATAAATCCTATTCTTATTGTTTAAACATGTATTTATTAGTAAAGTGATGATAATAAAGGGGTAAATTTGGTGAGGTTTTCATGACAGGGATGGAAATATAGGTTTCCTATTTTGAGAAAGGGAAGAGGATTCAAAAGGAATCTGGTGATAAGAATTTCCAAAAAGAGGGCCTAGTAGTTTTAAAACATCAATTAAAATTGTCCAAAAAAATTAAAGAAGCTAAAGAAATTTTAAGAACCAAAAAAATAGATTACATTTCTTCAGCTTGATTATCAATGCAGACCCACTGGGTTGTTTTTTTACTTTACACTTGATTAAATGAGGTAATTTAATTTTATATCTACATTTCTAAAAAAATAAATCTAATTGCATTAAATACTCTTCATAGATTAAGTTTGATGGAGGAAATATTTTAGTCTAGGATTTTTTTAAAAAAAATATTTTTTTAGTTAAGCCAATGACGTTAAACGGTAATGCTTTTGGGAGGCAACCTGTGTTTTTTTTCATAGTCCACTCTTACCTTTAGTTCTATATGAGCATAATTGAAAAGTATTTTACTATCATTTGGTTTTATGATTATTTTTTAGGTGCATAAATGAATTCTAATCAAGTCTATAATAACTGTATAAAATTCACATAGTGAAATAATGCAGGACATATCTGGGAAACAAAAAAATCACACCATGAAAATTTTACATGTCATGAGTTCTTTAGAATAGAATTGAAGTAATATGACATGTGAAACCCAACTTAATCATCTTTTCTAAAGGTATTTTTCTTTTATAATCACTATATTTATAAATCCCTATATATTTTTTTTGAAATTTTTTTTTGAACATTCAAAGAATATTTTATGTCCATAATTAGTTTTCTTTCTTTACTTGACTAATCTAGGAGTCATGAGTTTCTTATAAATACCTTGATTCCATGTTTTATATTTTTAATTTAATGAGCTTGAATGAGTAAAATGGTGAATTGACTAATTATAATGAATCATGGATATTGAATTAATGAATCATGATTTTATGGAATCAGTTGATTCAAGTAAATGAAATTTCCCTACCATTTTCAAACATTCAATTTCTAAAATTTATTTGGATTTATTTGATATTATTTTTTCATGCCATGAGTGATCGTCCTAAATTACATGTTCCATAACTAAGAGGATTTCAAGACCAAATACTTCATATCTATACCTTGATCATATTTCTTGAGTGATCTTGGGGCATGCCACTATTAGAATTTTCATTGGAACTTATCAAAGCTATGACTATGAAAAACAACATTTAAAATGATTGAGGGAATTTTTTTGTTAATACCTTATACTTACACCCACCATGACATTAATCCTTATTTATCCCATAGAATCCATGGATTGTTAATACAATCCATTTTTATCTATTCCTACCCTACTCTATTTATATTGTATGATATTTTAAAGTGTAAGTGTAGAGATACAGGAAGTATTAGAGGAAGGGATGTATTAAGTTTTATGGAAAAAAATGGTTATATTTTGGGTATTAGGAAGGTATCATGTTTCATCCATTGTACTTATTGTTTTCCCTTTATAAAAAAATAAAAAAAGGGTTATGTTTTAGAAAAATCAAAAGTCACCATTACCATACCGATGATCTATCGATTTTATGTGGTTATGTGGTGTATTTGAGGTTTTTTCTAATTATAATTTTTAAAAAAGTAAAAAAAACAAGAAGTTTCAACTGTTTCATTATACTTACAATGATCATGACCTTACTTTGAGTTTTGGGGATACGGAGTTGTCATTTTAAAGATGTGATTTTAATTTCACTTTACCTTTTATATCATGCAGTATTATTTAGAGATAAAATCATTTTTAGCTTTAATATTTTCAACATCAATCCCTACCAACCTTAAGACTCAGATTCATCAGAATCATTATTACAAATCCCTCATTGTTTTATGTGAATCTTTTTAATACAGTGGATAAAGTAATTCTTTTTCAAGCCAATGGAAAAAGAGCATGTACTCATGATAAGAGAATAACTTTACTTGAAATTGTATCATTTGATTTAATTACTTTGGAATTTTAATATTGGTAACATCTTGTTCCTCTTTTATTTAGGTTGAGATTGCATGCTTGAGGAAAATAAATTTCTAAGTGTGGAGTAATTGATAGAACCATTTTATGTATGTATCATTGGATATAAAATGGAATGCTTATGTAAATTAATTGATTAAGATCTTAAAATTTTGATTGTTTTTATGTTTTATGATAGGATACAGAGTTTGATCAAAAATGAAGAAAAATAAATGAATATGGTGAGACGAAAACACTTTACAGAGCATCACAACCTTGGTTTTTTAAAGATAAAATATGATGATTTGATTGTGTATATGAAGGTCCATGATGAAGGGATAAGTGAAGGACTATGTCCAAAGCTTAAAAATTAATAACTGGTCTGATTCGGAGCAAAACCAGCTGAAAATAAACTTTATATATTGTGTAATTCATTCACTACATGTAACATAAAGAATTACATAGCGTGAAAACAAGCCATGAAAAGGTTAGTCTCACATATTACACGTCATGAACCCAATATTCACTATGTGTAATATTTTGGAAATTAGGGGGTTAGTCCCACACATTAAATGTCATTAATATCACTTACATTACATGAAACATTTATATGGACCCAAAAACAGAATTTTTTATAGGAATTTATGTCACCACATATCTTTTATGACCCAGAATGATCCATGAATATTTAATGACACCACTATGATGCCTCAGGGTGCGATGGTGGCTTATAAATAGAGGCCTAGGGGGATGTAAAAGGGATATATTAGTGAGGGAAGCTTTGTAGGGTGGTCTGTTGTTGTTATGTTTTTCTCATTTCTTTTCTTTTATTTTTCTTTCTTTTATGTGTTGTTTCCCCTATCCTAAATCAACTATATTTCTCTGTCCATGGAGGGTTAGTTTTCATGAGTGATCAAGAAAGGGGGAGGCTATACCTATGTCATTATTCTTAAGTTTTTATGGTTAATTGAATAGAATTACTTTCTTTTATATTCCATCTGGTATCAATTATATTTTAGTTTTTTAATTAAAAATGTGATTGTGTTAGGGTTATATTATATTTAATTCAAATTGCCTTGATAAATGATCCATATCTCCCTCCATCAAATTCTTGTTTGTATACTATGGAATGGGATAGGGTTGGGTGGTGAGTGCTCAGTGATTTCTAGAATGTGTGTGGAATAACTATAGGAATTATTGGTTGTTTAGGAATAATAATACCCAATCAAGGATTGTCCTTAATAGTCAATTGGACCTTCTATGATGAAATTTACATAGGAAGGAGATTATAACAATATGATATTTTAGAAGAGTTATTCTCAAATTTACCATTTGTCCAAGGGAGTGAGAGGAAGAGATAGAGGATTCTCACTCTTACCAATTTAACACTAAAAAATTAGGATAAAGTCTAAAAAATCATGATATCATAACACTATGTCTAGCCAAACCCACATCGGTCATCATATTTCATCAATTTTTTTATCAATCAATTTTAACTTTTTTATTTTTTCAATTTCTCAAAATTAAAACAAATAAATTTTCACAAAAGAAACCAAAAGTGACAAACTATTTTGTGTGAACTCCTCTTTGGGAGACTACATAGGGTTAACCACTATATTGTACTTAGGTAATAAAAAAATTGTCATACCCCACGATAGGTGTGTGTCAGTGGTCTTGTTGGTTTTAAGTTTTCAAGTGTTCTGATTAGTACTCCTTTCATAAAAAACATTTCCTCTACCAATATGGTAAGTGTAAGAAAACTGAGTGGAAAATCCGATATAATAATGGAAATACAAAATGAATTAAGATGGTCTTATAATCAAGGTTAAGACTTCTTCTATTACCAAATTTTTTCTTGGGGTATGATGGCTAATAAAATTTAATATGGGGTGAATTGTAGTTTAAAAATAAACTTATAATTTTCTTCCTCTTCAAGTATTAAGATGGTTGGTTTTTTGAATTATCGATGAAATAAAAATCATAATAATAGAGATATATACGGTATGAAATACTATTAGTACAGTGAAAATAAGATGGTTGGTGTCATAACTCATCCCACTGGGGACTTTTTGGCCGGTGGAAGGTTGAGTGTGAAGACCTCAAGCCCGCCTCTAATAGGCTAGGGGCTAGCGACAAGCATCGAGAAGGAATAACTGAAATGGGATGCATTTACCTAAAGTACTTGAATGTACACACACAATAGTCTCTATGAAAAATTGTAGAGGAATAATAAAAGACTAAAACATATATATTATAACCATACAGGAAATAAAATCTAGGGAATACATCATAGTATGATAATATAAACTAAATCATAAAGGGGAAAATACATGCCCAAACAGAAACAAAGTCTCAACCTGACAACAACTAGAAAAAGGAAATCTGAAGAGAGTCCAGCTTATGATCTCTAAGTCTAGACACCGAACACGGTCAATGCACCCAAGTATCATTATGCTTCATTGATGTATCTGTTGATATGTATTTCATATTCACAAGAAATTACACAAGCAATAAAATTCCATGTTGGTGTGAGTATATATATACTCAGTAAGATATACCGAAAACCAAAAAGGTGTTAGGTCCCAATTGAGTTTTGGTTGTATTTTCTTCAATAAATGATGTATAGTTGAAGTTTAGAAAATGTGTAGTTTTGGTTTCCAGACACACCCCATCATACTGACTATCAGACTAACAAATAATATGCACCTGACATAAAGAATCAGATGTATGGCATAAAAGGAAACAAAAAACTTCATACCCATCCCATTAGTATAAAAATTATACCCAAACCATCAACATGGGTCAATAGATCCAAACCATTAGAATGAGGCTTGGTTGGAAAAATAAAATGTGTTGGAATACATGAGAAGTTATAGAACTTTATAATGTAAATCTAACAATGATTTTTTGTTCATGGAGTTCTCATAAATCATGAAGAATCCATGATACAAGCTGGATTTTGTGGAAGAGAGAAGAAAATTATGTGAAGTATCCTAGATTCTACTCATCAGTGTGAGGAACACCATATATAGAAGGATATATATCATCAGTATGAGAATCATTGGTGTGACAATATCAGAAGGTTGGAATATTGGTCTTGTTAAAGTAAATAAGTCATTTCCAACATCGATCCATGATAATGGATTCTGACACTTATTAATTTTATATTATTTGTATCCTTTGTGTATCAGATGCAAAGTTTTATCAGAGTCATAATTTTTAAGAAAGTTTGAATTTTATTTTTATTGGGACAAGAGAAAAGGAACAAAAAGTATTGATTTTTTATCAAGAAGGGTTACAGACGCATCGAACCAGTGCTGAAAATGTTCATTAGAGTAAAGAAGATACTGATTCATCATATGAATGATTACACTGATAAATTCATTAGATTCTAAACTTCCTCAGACATAGGATCATTAGTCTGATGAATTGAAGAAAATGATAAATACTTTGAAGATATTTCTAATGTGAACTTGCTGCCAAAGTATTGATGAAGGGCGTTTTTGAATGCAACGGAATTTTCTAAATATTTTAATAGTTATTTTATAGTTGATATGAATCATCTATATAAGAATACTTTTAGTTTTTAAAAATGGTCATCATAATGATCAATCTTCAGTTTTTTATATGTTTTCATCGTAATGAAAAACCGTACTGAAGAATCATACTGAAGAAATGTTTGTAAACTAGAAGAAGTTTGTAGTTTTTGAGTAGATTCAAGAAGATTTGAGAAGCTCCCATAAGTATTGAGAAGATTTTAAGAATTCAAAGATGAAGACTTAAATGAATGAGAAATCCAGGAATTGTGAATTTTTTTGAGTGGTAAAAAGAATTCTTTTTCCCATCTTTTCCATTCTAGGGTTCCTATAAAAGGATAAAACAGTAAATTTGTACTTTTCAAGAGTTTTGAATTGTTCACATGTGCTAGAGATCCAAAAATTGTGGAATAGGTATTCATATTCCAATAAAACTATTTGTTTCATGTTGAAGCTACGTAAGATCCATCAGAGTGAGGTTCAATTTGATCATCAAAGAAAGTTCCAATGGATGATGTTCAATCGGAGAAATTCCATCGGAGTGATCCCATCAAAGTGACATCCACCGAAGTAAGGCTTATCAGAACAAGTTCTATCAAACTGAGGAATTTTGATATTCCAATTGAATTTCTACTCAAAATGAAGAAGGAAGAGAAGAAGTAAAATTAGACTGAGGCCAGTCAGAGGGGGCCATTATATAGAGGTTATCAGACTGAGGAAGATCAGACTGACTTTTTCTGAGGAATTTTTTCAGACAGAGTTTCTAGAGAATGTTTCAAGACCAACAAGTTCTTTATATAAGTTTTGAAGTTCTTGAAGAGTGTATATAATTGAATCTTGATTCAACTTACTTGTAGAGGAAGTGAAGAATTTATGAAGTGTATTAGAAATGAGTAAGGAAAGTGAAGCTTGCAAGTGTGGATACTTACCAATTGATGAAAAATCTTTATTGTTTTTTTGGGTATATAACCAGCTATGGAAAATTTGATACTAAAAAGGATATTTAAGGGGTATAACCAACTATAAAAGGAAATTTTTTACTAATATTTTAGAATGTTTCACTGCTTGTGCTTTTGTATTATGTAAAGAATTTAGAGAAATAATCCATGTTAGTGGGGATATCCAACATGTAAAGGAGTAGGTCTTTGTACCAAACTTATAAATATCATGTGCTTATTTATCTTTATATTTTTTTCATATTAAAGGTAATGCTAAGAAGTTATACTTTAGTGGATCATAAATTTAACAAGTTCCATAGGTTAAGAAATTTTACTAAAGAAATTAACAAACTTTCTTATAAAAGAAAAAGGAACCATTGATTCACCCCCCCCCCAGTGGTCTCGATCCAATCTAGGAACATCAATTGGTATCAAAGGGAGGGTTACCTTTAGAATATCTATCTCTGATAATGGAGAATTTCAATTCAATGAAAAATAGGGGTGTTCCTGTGTTTAATAGCAAGAAATATCATAGTTGGAAGAATGGGATGTTACCCTATCTTATTTCACTTGGCCTTGAAGTTAGAGATGTAGAAATAGTGGGATTTCCACCCATCAATAAATCTGTTATGAAAAATACTGATAAGATATGTATAAAATCCTATGGAAATCCTATAATTCTTTGTTAATGGCTCTCACTGATGATGTTTATACAAAGTTTAGGGGTTTCCAATAGCTAAGAAAATGTTGTATAAGTTACGATATAGCTATGAAGGGAATGAGAAAGTTAAATAAGACAAGTTACAAATATAAAGAAGTAAATTTGAGGATTTGAAAATGGTTGATGATGAAAGTATTGATAATTACTTTATAAGGCTAAATGATATTGTAAGTAACATCATAAGTTTTGGTGAGAAGCTATAAGATTCTATAATTATTAAAAAAAACTTATAATAAACTTTCTAGATAGATTTTATTCTAAATTTTTAGCCTTATAATATCATGAATATTTATCCTTGTATGAACATCATAATATTCTTATGGAATATGAAAGTAGAAAAGATCCTTGTTTTAAGAAAAAATATTATAGATAAATGGATTTCAAAGATTTTTTAAAATGTAAAAACAAATATAAAGAAGTTGAATAAGAATCAAGTGATTATGAGGTAAAGGAAGAAGCTAAAGATATCAACACAATTGTTGATATCCTTTCTAAGAAATACAATAAGGTAAAATAGAAAAGTAAAACTCTAAAATGTTAGAATTGTGAAGGGAAGAAAATTTTACATAGAATTTTCCAAGGAAGAAAGTTGAAGAGTATAATTCGGAAAAGGATGATAATAAATATTAGAAACAAAAGTTTAATAAACATAAGTAAATATTTCCTTATGATAAGAAGAAGAAAATTTATCAAAGCATAAGAAATAATAATGATTCCTCCTATGGTGATGAATCAGATCATTAACTCAACTTTATTTCTCAAGTTTAAAATGGAAGTAATTCTTAAAAAATGATTATAAGATTACTAACATGAAGTGTATTCTTAAAATAGATCTGGAAAAATAAATTGAGAAGATTACTCAACTCAATAAATAAATAAAGAAGTTGAAGAAATATGTTGATAGTATAACTTTTGAGAATAATTATTGAATGAATAAATAAGAAACAAATCTCAATTTTATTAGATCTTAGAATATGAATATTGGTGATGTTAAAATAAAACTAAAAATATATGAAGAAAGATCATCTAATAATGAGAAACTAAACATGGAATAATCTACACTTTTTGAAGAAATTAAGCAGAACAAATTGAAGATATCTAAATTCAAAAAATGATAGATTTTCTAAAATAAAGGTTGGATAATAAATAAGAGTAGTTGTTTGAAACATAATCAATGATTCTTAAAACACAAATTGAAATAATAAATATAATATAAAACTTCACCAAGGTAATTGATGTTAAAGGTTAGAGTTCTAAATAAGGGAAAAAGAAAGGTTTACAAAAGCATGCTTGTGAGAAAACATCTATCACCAAGAAAGATAAGAATTCCTCTGGAAAGTATCCTTCTAAGAAAAGTGGTACATGATTTTTGAATAAAAAACAACAAAAATGTTTTGAATAAGTTCACTATTAGTCCAAAAAATAAATATTCATATGTCACTGATAGTGTTGTGAAGTTTTTTGACACATAGCATATTCATGCTAGTATAACATTTCTATACAAAGAAACGGGTATGAATCAAGGGGGATATATAATTATAAAATAAGACCAAATGTTCTTAAAAATTATTTGGAACCAAAATGGGAAACTCAAAAGATTAATAAATCTAAGTATGTTAAGAAAGTTGATAAAAGAAAACAGGCTGAGCAAGAAAAGAAATAATACTTAGTTATCTGGCCAGAAAAAGTTTTCATGGAGATAAAGTTAAAAAAGGAACAAATATCATATGAAACAAAGGGGAAGAAAAACGTTTCTAAAGTTAATAACAAAGTTGATAAAAAATTGTCAATAGATGGTAATTTGAAAATTATGAAAAAGGTGCAAAAGGTGTGAGTAAGAAGGGAAAGTTACTAAAATTTGTATGACTATCTTACTGGCCCAAGAGGAAGTCATAAAAGAGTTGTTACAAACTCACTATAAAAGAAAGTTTTTTAAAGAATAAAATAAGTTTAAAACCTTATCATGAGAATTTTCATACGAAAATAAACTTGTTATAAAATATGAGAAGGGTGAACAGAAGTAAGAAAATACATCAAATAAAAAATCTAATAAGAAGAATAAAAATTCAAGACTGTAAGAGGACTCTAATTATGAGATATGTTTCTAAGGAAATACTTAGGTTCATCCTTATTCCCAAAAAAAAAATTGTATTTATACTAACTTATAGGGAATTGAAGGAGTTGAAATAAGGAAGATGATGTTGTTGAGTCTCTTACTATTCTTGCAAAAGAATGTAATAAGGTTACAAAATATGTTTTTTTGGAAATTTGTGTTTATACACCAGAACTTTTTGATATGTTTATTGATATGGGTGAAGTTTATTCTTATCTTAACAAATATTCTCAAGAATCTCCCAAGAAATGAGAATGTTTAAAGAAGCATGTTAATGTATTACATGAAATTTGTGTTGTGGAAAACATGATAACCTTGATTATACACTCTTGTTTTATACATCAGGTTATCCCACATATACTTAGAGTTTTTTTGTTAAAGTATCTTTGTTAAGAAACTCATGTGATACTTATTTTATCTTGAATAAGAGTTTCAAGATTTTGAGATGAAAAGTTTTAGTCCTTAGAGATGAGATAATTTTTCAATAAGGGGGGAAATTCTCATGATGTCCAATTTGAATTTTATTTTCAATAAGGGGGGAGAAAAGGAAATGGGAGAGATAAGAAATAGGGGGATAAATAAAGGAATAGAGAGAATAAAAAGTTATAAAATAAAACTACAAGTGATATTGTTTTGAAGTGGGTATTGATAAAAACACAATGGGGTATATTGTTAGGACCTGGTTGAGTTTTGGTTGTATTTTTTATCAATAGATGATATATGGTTGAAGTTGAGAAAAGGTGGAGTTTTGGTTTCTGGACACACCCCATTGGACTGACAAGAAATATGCACTAGACATAGAAAATCTAATGCACAACACAAAAGAAAACATAGAACTTTGGACTCATCCCATTAGCATAATAATTAGACCCAAACCATAGGCATAAGTCGACAGATCTAGACCATCATAATGAGTCTTGGTTGGAAAAACAAAAGGTGTTGGAAGACATGAGAAGTCATAGAACTTTCCAATGAAAATCTAATGATTCTTTGATGTTCATGGAGTTCTCATAAATCATGAAGAAGTTATGATACAAGATGGAGTTTGTGTAAAAGAGAAGAATATAATGTGAAGTATTTTGGATACTACTTATTGGTGTGAGGAACATCAGACACGGAAGGATATAGATCATCATTATGAGAATAAATAGTGTGACAATATCAGAAATCTAGAACATTGATCTTTCTGAAGTAAAGAAGTCATTGCCGACACTGATTCATTGTAATGGATTCTAACACTGATTCATTTTATATTGTTGGTATCCTTTGCGTATTGGATGAAAAGTTTTATAAAAGATAGAATGTTTAAGAAAGTTTGAATTGTATTTCAAGTGGGTCAAGAGAAGAAGAACAAAAATTATTGATTGATTATCAAGAAGAGGTGAAAACGCATCAGGTTGGCACTGATAATGTTCATCAGAGTAGAGCAGTGAATGATTCATCAAACACATGATGGCGTCAATAAATTAAATAGATATTGAACTTCATCAGAAATAGTATCATCAATATGATGGATTGAATAAAAGGGTAAATACTTTGAAGATATTTCTGATGTGCGCTTACTACCAAAGTATTGACGAAGGATGTTTTTGAATGCTACAGAATTTGTTTCCCACATTTTCCATTATAGGGTGCTCATAAAAGTAGATAATGGTACATTCATACTTTAAAAGAGTGTTGAACTATTCACATACACTATATCTCCAACAATTATGGAACAAGTATTGAGATTCAGATAAAAAAATTTATTTTAGGTTGAAGCTAAGGAAGATCCATCAGAGTGAGGTTCAATCTGATCATCGGAGCAAGTTCCAACGAATGACATTCCAGCAGAGAAATTCCATCAGAGTGATCCCATTGAAGAGATCCATTGGAGCAAGGTTTGTCGGACCGAGTTCCATTGAATGGAGGAATTTTGAGCTACCAATTGAGTTTCTATTCAAATTGAAGAAGGAAGAGCATAAGGAAAATTGGACCAAGGCCAATTAGGTAGGGACTATCATATAGAGGTTACTAAAATGAGAAAGATAGGACTGAATTTTAATGAGGAAGTTTTCTAGAGATATTTTTCTAAGAATATTTTAAAACCAACAAGTTTCTTAGATAATTGTTAAATTTATTAAAGACTATACACAGGTAAAAATTTATTTATCCTAATTGTTGAGGAAGTTAATACTTTCTGAAGTGGATCAGAAAAGAAGAAGGAAAGTGAAGCTTGTAACTATGGATACTTACCAGTTGCTGAAAAGGATTTATTTTTTTCTTAGGTGTGTAACAAACTGTGGGAAAGTGGATATTGAAAATGATATTTTGGGGGTATAACCAACTACAGTAGAAAATTTTCTTTTGAGATTGTAGAATTATTCATTTCTTGTGCCTTTGTATTCCAGAAATAAGTTATTGAAAGAATCCATATTGGTGGGAATATCCAATATGGAAAGGAGTAGGTCTTTTTATGGAAACTTGTAAATATCATGTGCTTCCTTCTCTTTATATTTTTTTCATAAGAAAGGTGAGGTTGAGAATTTATACTTGATTGGATCGAACTTTAACAAGATTAAGAGGTTAAGAAATTTTACTAAAGAAATTAAGAAACATTATTATAAAATAAAAAGGAACCACTAATTCACCCCCACCCCCCACCCCAGTCTTGATCCTGTTTGGGAATAACAAAAGGAAGCAATAAAAACATACAATAGAATTTATATTAGCCCATAGTAAGAGGAAAAAATAAAACCTAATATATGGGTACTTATAAAGCTACTCAAGAAAGAGAGAAAGGGTATCTCTATATCTATAGCCCAATCAAAGATGATGAGTCTATCTATAGCTCCAAAGGTCCATCGTTGATGCCTATCATCTCACATTTCGGTACAAGAAATTATTTTGGAGGACTCGCACCTCGCCACTGCTCCACGGACCGAGGGGGCACAATCTTCAATAGAGTACATGTTCCCTATTGTGATAGGGGGTTCTAGTCATTAGATAGAGAACATGTGACTTGGTGTGATAGGTGTTGTCAATCAATAGATCAAGGACCTAATCCCTGGTGTGATAGGTGGAACCACTTAGTAGATAGAGGACTCGCACCTTGGTGCGACAGGGGGTGTCACTCAGTAGATAGAGGACCTATGCCCTGGTGTGACAAGGGGGTACCACTCAGTAGACAGTGGAATCATTTTATGGTGAAAAAGGGGGTGCCACTAAACCTATGTATAGATCATGGGGAACTCATTCCCTAGTATGATAGGGGTGTTTCCAATCCTAAAATATCTCTGATGATCCTACCTGATCACTACTATTGATCTAGAACCGCCTGAAGAAGCATTACGCTCGAAAAAACTCACGCTGTATATCAAAATACACTATGAGGGATACCATCACATTCTATGTAGAAAACTACTCGGGATAGGTAACTCATGGTCCAACATCCAAATTTCAAAGAAGGGGATACATAAGGTGGGGGTTCCTTGAAAAATTACACAGTGTGAGAACCCAGACTACAAGATGTGTGTTCCTTCGAGTACATAGAGTGTAGTCAGGAAATTTGTTGAAACCATGTTCCTTCATGTGAATCCTAGATACACCTTCACTACCTAAAATCTCATTTTTTTAACCACCCAAAATTGAAGGGTTCATCGATGAACATCAATATCTTGCCTCTGGTGGTTGGAAATCATAAATCCAATCTATCATTCAAGGTCGTAGCACCTCCTGTTGTCGCCCTGAATCCCAAATCCATGGATCCATTTCCCTCATCCTTCATCAGACCTCAATCCATCTTCCGATCATTGATTTGTATATTGTTCTCTCAACCACCATGAATCTGGGGGTTTGATCATGCTCGAACTCACCCAACACTACTAAAAAATTGGGTTTATCCAGTGTTAGGGTTTTAATAGTGCTAGCTAAAAGCACTGTTAAAAACCCCCCTTTTTTAGTGCTAGAAAAAGCACTATTAAAGGGTACCTTTTATCAGTACTTGTAAAAAATCACTGATAAAGACCCTCCCTTTATCAGTGCTAGTAAAAAACACTGATAAAAATGGTCCTTTATCAGTGCTTTTTTACTATCGTTGATAATGGGTATATTTCAAAAAAACATTAAAAATAATATATTAATATATAAATATATTATATTGATATAAATATAATATATATTTTTAAAATATGTTCTAGATAAGTCTAAATAGGCATTTACACAATATATATATGATATTTAGTGAAAATGGATGATAAAGTAATTTCAAAAATATTTTTAATTAATAATTTGCTTATTATTATTGATTAATAATCATTGAATAAAAATTTGAAGATAAAAAAATCAAAAAATTAATACAAAATCTAAATTAAGTTGAAAGCGTAAATTAAACTTCAAACAGTTATAAATTTTGATTTGGTTGTCTGTTTGGTCTCTACCATATATCAAATTGAAACCTGTGATGATCTCTACACCCTTGGTGAGATAGGTAAACCTTTGCCACATTGTTTTAGGCAAAAAAGGCTCAAAATTCCTCCAAAATTGATTTTTTAGTCGTGGTACCCTAATTTTTAACATTCGATGGATTTTAAGCCTCATTCAAGCGGGTTTTTTTGCCCTTTTTAAGTGGTAATTGAATTTATTCTCAGATATTACATTCATATTGATATTATGGCTTTGAAATTTTATCATTTTTCATAATGTACTATTATATATAATCAAATGTATAGTAATATACACATATTTTTTATATATTCACACATAAAGAATTAATTTTATAAATAAATAATTAAACATATTTACATATAAAATATATTTCTCAATATATAAACCTTATCTAAATAAAAACTAATATCCATTTCAAAAAATAATATATAAATACATATTTATTTAAATATATATATATATATATATATAAACATATATATAAATATATGGATAAAAAATGTAATCAAATATATATAAATATATAGATATATCATAAATTATAAATCAAAATAGTATAGGGGAGTGGAAAAGGAGCTGGTGTATAAGTTGGAGGTCTCGGGTTCAAAAATCACTAATGGCAGGGGTGTGCGTGGGTGGGTGGGATTATCTAAAGCATTGATAAAGGTATGGGGGAGTGCTGAAAAATGGGGGTGTTGGAGGCACTGATAAAGTAGTGGGGGCATGAAAAAAATTATACCTTTAACATTAGGGCCTTTATCAGTGCTAAAAATGAACTGATAAAGACCCCCTTTATTAGCACTTTTTTTAGCGCTGTTAAAGAGGGATTTTATCAGTGCTTTTTATGAGCATTGTTAAAGATAACCCTTTAAAATCACTCACATTATTAGAACTTCTATAGTGCTGATAAATCCCTTTTACTAGCACTGTTAAAGGCCTGATCTTCAGTAATGCCGGTAATGTCGAACTGCGACCCCGTGGACCAATGGCGAAGGACATGATGAATGGTGGGGGGAAGCACAAGAATGAGATAAGTCCATCATTGGATGATGTGATTATGGATAATGATCATAATATGGGGGAAGTAGGGGTAAATCATGTAACAATAAATAAAATTGACAATCGGGCTTCAACAGAAATTAATTCTGTTTGCGCAATTCACATGATCAAAGGTAAATTAAGCAGATAATCAAAAATCCATGCTCAATAATCCAAAAAGTGGAAATCATAAAATAATTAGGTAAAGGTAATATTCACCAGTGATGAATAAGGTCTACTACGTTCATTGACTACCTCCCAATTCAATATGATCCAATTATTGTCATTCTCTGATCCAGATCTTCTAATGAAGAACAATTCCCTCCTCCCAAATCCCACTAGGGTTATGTGTCTAACCTTGGAAATTTTTTATATCATCATATTTATATAGGTATTTAGGTTTAGGGTTATTTAATAAAAATAAATAAATTATTTATTTAGCTTATTAATTGTACCCACCAATTTTCACCTCTCACAGAACATCCGACCAACCTTAGGTCATGCTTAGGGTAAATCCTACATTATGGAATCTACCGTGGCCTCATATTTTCTATCTGAGGTCCAAAATAATAATAAAACCATTTAAACTAAAACGATGTGCCCAAATACATTAAAATATATTAATATTTTTAATATATTAATTATAGGGTCTCAAGACACCCAAACACTACGCCGACTCTGAGTGAAAATCCAGATATATACATAGAAATATTCAAAGAACTAAATCCATAAAACCAGATTCGTTACATCCTCCCCTACTTTAGTTATTTTTTCCCAAAAAAAATGCTACCTAAAAGGGTGGGTGTACTGAGTCTGCATCTGACTCTCATGCTCCCGGGAGCCCTCCTGCATGCTCTTGTACTGCCAAAGTACATGAATTAAGGGAATGGTCTATCCATAAATGATTCTCTCATACTGATCCTCGATCATCACCAGGTACTCCGTGTAGGTGGATTTTTCCTTGATGTCTAGCTCACCCCAATCAACAAAAAATGTGGGGTCATGCACGTACCTCCTCAGTTGTGACACATGGAAGATTCCATGCACTCAATCCTACTATGGTGGAAAATTCAAGTAGTATGTTACCTCTCCAACCCTTCATAGGATCTATAATAGCCTAATAAATCTTGGGGGCAGCTTGCCACCCTAGACAGAACTCTATAATCCTTATCATGGGGAGACTCTCAGGAAAACTTGGTATTCATGCTCGAACTCCAAAGGCATACCAATTTGCATACGATTTTTTTCTGCTCTAGGCTATCCCCATACGCTCACAGATCACTTGTACTTTCTCTATCACTGCCTGCACCATCTATAGCCCGATAATAGATATATCTTCTATCATATTATAGTATAGGGGTAATCTATAGGATCTCCTTTACAGGGCCTTGAAAGGTTACATGATAATAGTGGAGGTATAATTGTTATTATAAGAAAACTCCACCAATGGAAAGTGATCATCCCAACTCTGGTAAAATTTCAACACGCAGGTTCTCAGCATATCCTCTAACACCAGAATAGTCCACTTGGTCTTCTTGTATGTCTGAGGGTGAGACACTATGATCATCCACAACTAGGTCCCGAAGGCCTCCTAAAATCCTCTACACAACCATGATGTGAACTAATAATCATATTTGGAGACAATTTTAGAGGGTACCCCATGAATCTGGATGATCTCTTGCACGTACAACTGCATTAAACTCTCAACCGAGCTCTTATCTCAGATGGAAAAAAATTATAACTTAGTAAGTCGGTCAACAATCACCCAGATTCAATCATGACCTCTCACTTTCTATGGAATCCCTTTCCAAAATTCCATGGATATTTCATCCCATTTCTACTCTAATGTCTCAAGAGGTTGTTTCAAACATATTGGAACCCAGTGTTCATCCTTTAACTGCTAACATGTGAGGCACCGAGAGATGAACTCGGTAATGCTCCACCTCATGCTATCCCAACAAAACTAAAACTAAAGGTCCTTGTACATATTTTCTACACTGGTATGTATATCCAAGGTAGAAGTGTGAAACTACCTCATCACCACCTCATGAAATGTGACTAGAACCACCGTCCATCCATAAAAAAGGATGACATGCTCCCCTCCTTCATAAAATCAATATATCACATCTTTTAAGGATATATGATCATTTATAACTTCACAGTTGATGTATCCCAATTGAACTTATCTCACATGATGAATAAGTAGAGGATTAACCACCACCAACTGAAGAAAATTTTCACCCCTCTCCTCCACCAGGGTTAGCATTAATGAATCCAACCGCTCATATGCCTCCTCTACCAAGTGTGAATGTTACTTTCTACTAATGGAATATTCCACCACATTTCCCTTCCCATGAGTATATACTATCTTAAATTCATAGTCCTATAGAAACTTCAACCAATGCATCTTTCTCATGTTAAGGTCTCTCTGGGTGAAAATGTACCTGAGAATCTAGTGGTCTGAGTAAAAAAACACCCACCTAGAAGATAGTGTCTCTACATATATAGAGTGAAGATTGATATTTCCAACTTTAGGTCATGAGTTGTGTAATTTTTATCATGGGGTCTCAACTTAATTTACCCATATGTGGTCATTATCTATCTCTGCATCAACATGAAACGGATCCCACCTCCATAGGCATCACAAAAAACTATGTTCTCTATTCCCTCCTCTAGTAGTCTCAACACAGAATCACTAGTCAGCCATAGCCTAAACTTATCAAAGGATATCTGACACTCCTCTATCAAACTAAACGACTACCCTTCCCATGTAAAGGTGGTAAAAGTGGCTTCAATCCTATATAATTCTACCACAAACCTCCTATAGTACCCCTCCAAGCCAAGGAAACTTTTCACCTCCAAAAAATCTTAGGTGGATCCTAATAAATAACTACATCAATATTCACTAGGTCTATAGCTAAACCATTAACAAATATGAAATTATCCAAAAAGTGAAACTTCTGGATTCAAAACTAACTCTTTGAGAGCTTACCATAAAGTTGTTTCTCTCAGAGTAAGTCTAGGACCATCCTCAAGTGTTCTACATGATCCTCCTCTGACATAGAGAAAATGAGTATGTAATTAATGAAGAAAACCACAAATCATCCCAAGTATGGTAGGAAGATCCAATTTATAAGATCCATAAACACAATAGAGGTATTCATCACACCAAAAGGCATCACCAAGAACTCATAGTGTCTGTATCAACATCATAATTTCATCCTTGGAATATCATCCTTGTAAACCCTCAACTGGTGATAGTCAGGCCTGAGATTTTTCTTTGAAAACCAACTCACACATCTCAAATAGTCAAAGAGGTCATCTATCCTTAACAAGTAATACTTGTTCTTTATTGTTACCAAATTCAAGTGATGATAATCAATGAAAATCCTCAGGATCTCATCCACCTTTTTCACAAAAAAAACTAGAGATTCCTAGGGGCACACTTTTTTTTGATGAAACCCTTCTCTTAAAGGTCCTATAATAACACATTCGGATCTTGGAGCTCATTAGGGGAATCTAATATGCCGCAGAAGATATCGGTGTAGTGTCGATGTGAAAGTTGATGCAGATGTTCATCTCTCATCTTGATGGTACTCCTGAAACATCCTTAGGGAAGACATCCATATAACCCTCTGCTATTAAAGGAATAAAAAATCCTAAATTGCTCACTACACCAAGGGATAAACTCACCAACTTATGGGTGATGTTTTATAGCTTCATGCTCGCAAGACCAACTCTCCCATCCATGAGGAATCTCTCCCCCATAAAGAATAATTGTGCCCCATATGTCTGAAGGCATCTAAATCATCTATGATGATGGTCAATCTAATCTCGTACCATAAGTAACTAGTATATACCCAATATTAAATCATAAGGTTTCATCATGATGTCCAAGAGGTCCTACAAGAAACTCTCTCTAATGATCACCATTTTTCACTACAGAAAGATATGTGATATCTAAGAATCGCACCGAGATGGAACCTCTATAAAAAGTTATTGGAAAAATCTCTCAATGGAGAATTCTAACTCTCTCATTATGGATATGGAGATTAATGAATGAATCATACATGTATCTACTAGTATTAGTGAAATATTAGAAAATAAATAGATCATACCTAGAATCATCTTGTGTTAATCTTGGTCATAGACCTCCATAGCATAAAGTTTCCCATAACCATGACCACTAGCTCCCTGAGACTTACATCGGACACCTGGTGGTGGTGGTGTGAGAATATTGAATCTCACCCCACCCCACTAGTAGATACTCCCTCTAGAGTTCCACCTACGCCTCTTCTAGCACTACCTCCCTGGGGGTTGCCCTGGCCACGCCTGGGAGATCCCTGATCACAATGCTACCTCTTCTATGGTGGTCCATCCACTACCTTACTACCCTCCTAGAATGTAAGGTCAGGAAATCATGTTCTATATGAAATTTCTTTTCATAATCATAGAATAATACCTCACATGGATGTTCGGATCCTATGTGTGAACCCTACGCTATAGATCCATGTGCCTGAGTCTGACCATGGGAAGGTATCCTATATAGAGACCCTAATAACTAACACATGCTAGCTGCAACATATGACTCAAACCCATGATTCACACCACCAGTTCCATCCACCTATCTCCCCTCTTCCAAGAATATCTCTTTGACTATAGCCCTCACTAGAACTCTAGCATAAGTAGGTATGCATAGAGAGACTACGCTAGAACAAATGACTCTAAGGAGACCCTACTCAAACTTCTATGTATGGAAGATACCATCTTACACCATGTCAAGGGAGTATCGTGTGACGTCAGTGAACCTCACAGTGTATTCAGAAATCATCGTACTACCCTGATGCATCTCAAGAAGATATCAAATATTTATAGAGGGCAAGCATGAAGGGTAGTACTAATCACAAAAATAGTTGATGGAAGTATAACCATGAGAGCATCATCTCATCATGGTTCTACGTCATCAAACTCAACCAGAAACCTACAACTCCATAGAAAAGATAGGCTTCCAACACAACCATCTGATCAATCAAGGTCTGAACCAGCCTAAATATGTAGATTGTCAATTTAAGCCAATTCTCCACTACTTGAGGATATATCCCACTACAGAACCTCAGCGGTTTCTCACGTCGGAACTCACGTCGCATGCTAATCCTATTAAAATCATCATTTTTCCTTGCTGGTACTGTCTACTACATGATAGGTGGTGGAACTGCTCCTTGCCCACTTGGAAGAAACACCTCATGATATTGACTCTAAAATGAGGCCTCATTACTCAATTGATTATCATCATGATCCTATATCAGTAACCTTATGGAATATCTTCAGGAATTCATCTGGAAATTGGTCAAGACATACCATGATTAGATGAGCAAATATATGGGGAGCTAAATTAATAAGGACAGTCAAAGGGAATAATCTTATATGATGCATGTACCAATGGTTTCTTGAAACCGATGTCTCATTATATCGAGTAAAAAAGCAAGTAGTCAAAGTCCTGGTGAATGTATATGTCGGTCACCAAACCTATACTGGATTCCTTGGTCTAAAAACCACACTTGAAGCAATCCAACACTGTTTTCCTAAGTTACCAAACCAATCCTCACCATGGGTCTCACTCCAACATCAACCTAAGGATGAACTGCTCTAATACCACTCTTTCATGAGCTGACCCACTAGGGCCTACCTAGATGACAAAATTCCAAGTGTGAAAACCCCAATCCCACCTCTAATAGGCTAGGTTATGGCCATAATCACCAAGAAGGCATAACTGAAATGGGTTGCCTTTTCCTAAAGTACCTGAATTCATGCACACAATCGTATCCATGTAAAAGTTAAAAGGCATAATAAATGATTGAAATATCTAGAGTATAACTATGTATTCAATAACATATAAGGAATAAATCATATTATGATAGTATAAACCAAAGCGTAAAGGTGAAAAATACATGCCCAACTAGAAATGAAGTCCCAACCTGACAATATAACAATTATGCTCTTTATTTCACACTTAAACATAATTTATTATATAAAATCTTCACTTGATACAACATAGAAGATCAAGAGGTCTCGTTTATTTAGAGATTAGGAACATTACATAACAAATTAAAACATGAAATATATATATTTATTAAAAACTTCTTTTACATGACCACACACATTCCTTCGTACTTAGCATTGCATGGGATAACCTGAGGACATGCATAAGAAAAAGGTGAGATATAAATACTAGTAAGGGAGTAAATAAGGAATAACATGAATAATAAATTACATTTTAGGCAATAGGAATATTAATGGAGTTCAAGATAAACCTGAACATAAAGTCATGATATAGCATGATTATCATAACATGGAAATGTGGCAACAACATTTAACAAGATATTAGCATGATCCAAGGCTCATTGCACATGGAGCATGAGTAAACCCTCATTTTACTTTAATTATAATGAGTAAACCCTTATTACACTTGAAATATCATGATACTAATCTTTACCTAATGAATTGGAGCGCTATTAGGGCACACCCTTCTTAATCATTTCATTTCATGCATAAGTGTGCCATATGGATCATATAACATTGATTCATTAAAAATCATCATTTATTCCATGATAAAGGAATGTTGAATTCATAAATAAAACTCTATAATCAATAATTAAATGTTTATAAAGTTTAAAACCCTTGATAGAGAAATGGGCATGATATTTACTACACAATGACTTTGGCTTGGAAAATCACGGTGCAATTTCGGCAGCATAACGGCGTGACATAAGAATTCATAAAAATCGTTGATGAGAGATAAATGGGTGTATCATAATATTTACATGAAATTTAAATTAATGTATTCATATAGATACATTTCCCAACATATTTAATGTAATTTAGATTCATAATACAAAATAATTGCTTGAATGTAAATGAGAAGAGAGAAATTCCTTGCAGAATTTCGGCATGGTAACAGGTGTACATGGGAAGTATTAATGAGATATAAAGAGGTCTCTAATAATTAAAAAAATAAGGAGGGAAGTGTGGGGAAGTTGATAAATCTTACCCCAATATTTTTAATTGAAAACAAAATGGTATAACAATATAATAAAATTTGGACAAAAATGAGAAAGGAAGAAATCCCTTACTTGGAAGTGTGATCCAAAGGCTTGGGAGAGGCTTGATAGAGGCTTATTTGGATCTTGGGGTGACTTGGGAGGATACTAGAGATAGGAGGTAAGATTATTTATGTGATCCAAGGGTTTTGAGTGAAGATAAGTGGGATCTTGGGTGTGTTTATATAGAAAAAGAAAGGGAAATCTTTATTATTTAGGTTTTGGACACCACACATTAAACTAATCAAAACCACAAACCAACCCATGGTTTTTGCCCATGTTTTTTGAAAAAGGAGAGTGTAAAACATTATTTTATAAGATCAATGTCCAAACTTCTTAAAATATTATTCTTGATTATTTAGAGGTGAGTCACACTCTCAAGGAAATCATTTTAAAAGTTAAGATATTTTATAAGTCTTGGAGGGTCCACTAAGGCACCATAAAATTAATCAAACAAATATAAAATCACATTATTTTAAATGTAAAACATATATTTTCCTAAAAACCTTTTTATTTTATTTTATTACATCACTATTGGGTCATTATGATGTCATAAAATACATTATATATTTAAATGATATTTAATTTTTACCCAAAAATTCGACTATCTCAAAAAATTATGAAAATTTCACCGTTGGATAATTTAAATATCCTAATTCCAAAAATAATATTCATTTAATCTAAATAATTTTCTAAATATGTGAATTTTTACTTTTAAAATGAAAACCGGCATTTATCGAAAATTCATGGGTTTTGAAAAAACAGCTTTCAAACATTAATAAAAATTACAATTGTATTCATAAAAATTATAAGATCATTTATATTTAATAAAAAGTAATTTGGTAATAATATTTTATTAAAATATTATTTAATTTAAAAATCCATTAATTCGTGAAAATATATTTCTTAATTGAATATTAACTAAAATTACTATTTGTGATTTAAAAACTATTTACAAAGTAACAATAATAAAATGAATGTATACTCTTTATTCTATACAAAAATAATGCACATAATCATAGTGATAGGGCATTGTTACATAACCTCTTATTACACTCGCATAAGACCTAAGGGTAAGGTGTGTGATGGTGACAGATTCTTGGGGTGGCTCGGATAACATCGCTCGGGTGGTAATCTCTATTAACTTTCACTTATCCCCTCGTTCAAGCTTAACATGTTGAAGATCGGCTTGGGATTAGTCAAGAGAGAATCCTAGTGATGATACCTCCTTTACAAGCTCTGAAAAATAGGCTTTTATGGAGAAATTATACTAGATGAGTCCATTGCTTCCTTTGTCTAAGTAAATTGGATTTGTTAAAGCCCTATATTTATATTAATCATGTGATCACTATTCAATGGCTATATTAGAAATGAAAACAATTATTAATGGTATTTTAAAATCCAAAAACATAAAACCAAGGAATATCATATGTTATATAACCAATTTACATAATAATACATTTAATTAGATCAATAGTAATTTTCATTGATAAAAGTTTGGGTCGTTACAATCTTTCCCCCTTTAATAAATTATGTCCTCGCAATTTAAACTTTAACTCGGTTCTTCCTATTTCAATCTATTGTCTAGAATAATGGAAAAATTAAGTATGAATATTTTAAAAATATTAAACACTTAAACAAGAATCTGATGACATTAAATGGATAACTTATAAATTACATTTATCTCTTTAAATTATTAATTTCTTGGCGCCAATCTATGTTATCCATGATCTATTTCCTAACGTATATTCTTATGGGAATTTTTTTTATTCCCTTAATAATGGTTTGTACTAAGCTTATGAATTTACCAAATAATATCCCCTAGGAGTGTTGTAACCAAGAGTTCATCAAGGCCCATTGTCGTGCACCAGTTCTCATTCAAGTCTAGCTCAAAGCAGTGTTTTCAGGTTTTACCCCTAGATACATTTGTGTCAGATCCACCTTTACCTGCTCATATCCAGATAGGGATGTATTTTCTTGGTAAACCACTTACTCAATACTCAAAAAAATTTTAGGGATGTTTTTATTATACTTATTCTTATCCCTAAGTCTTTCACTAGGGTTTTCTAATCCTAATCCCAAAAATAACTAAACATATCCTCAGATACCAACTATAACAACTCTGCTCTTTATTGCACAATTAAACATGATTGATTACATAAACTTGCTTATTAGCCACTAAATGAGGCTAATATTCATTGTTAATATATATAATATTCATGTTATTTATTATTCATAAACACAATTTAATGCATTTTACACTTTGAACATCATTTCACATTATGATTGTAATACCTTCTTAAAATGCACTATTATGTGGTACATTTTTTAACATCATTTGAAGTACCCAATGATTCATCTGATTATACATATTTTAATTTTATATTTTTTGAAATTGATCTACACTCCAATATGAACATGTTTCATTCAGGGATCAATGGAGAATTCATGGAAGAAGATGGGGATATTTTGTGATGAAAGGAAGCAATTCTAGAGAAGGTAGATTGGACACCAGCCCACTGATGAGACTGTGGGTCCCAACATACAGGCTCAATTAATCCCAAATTTCATTTGATGATAGAAGACATGTATAGGAAAAAATAACTCTTCATGATACAATGCTAATTCGGCCTCCATGGTGTCCATTTAGGCGGCCCAAGTTAGAGATACAATTCTGGGCCAGATTCTGAGGCCCATAAAAACAGCCCGCTAATTTGATCATATCTCGGAATCAAAAACTCCAAATAGGCCCAAATTTTACAGGAGGTTATAAGACATTAGGAGATCCATTTTCTTCTTCTATGTCCCACTCTGATTCGGCCATATAGAAGGTCATAAAAACGCGTCTGTTTGGTGAATGAAAGCTGGCTGCCACCTCGGGTCAAATGTGGAAAAGTCCAAATTCCACAAGCTTTCCACCACCTATGGCCTACCAAAATTAATTGAGATGATTTTTACTGTTGGAGGCTCGACCCAAGAGCTCAAAAATGCCTATTTAAGTCAGTGTTGTTGGAGGATTTAAGAATATTTGAGCTTGTTTTCATCTTAATGTTATGCTGCCAATTTCTCTTTGTAATGTTCTTCCTTCACATGTAAGTTGTTTTAATTCATCCTTGTTTCTTAATAAAAGTTATTCTTATATTATTATTCTGTTCTTCTCCTTATCACTTTGATACCGTTGGTTCAAGGTGTGAACTTTTTCATACCAAACCTTTTGAGATTATCACACAACGGTGGAGTGATTGTTATTTTATTGCATTTTTTTTACTTCTTCATTTCCTCCCTCATGAGTCTACTTTCCGCTTCCATTGAAACCATATAATCAATGGAGGGATAACCCACTTATGGGTTGATCCAATGGAGTAGAAAGGGGCTGTATTTGATGTTATTTATCACTCCATTAATGGCTAATCACTTCTTTTAAATGAGATTTTTATTTGTTGATTTTTAAACTCCATCGTCCTTGTTGAATTTAAGGCCACACACTTCAAGTGCTAATACGAACATTTACCTTGAAGTACTCAAAACTTTGATCCTTCAAGTGTATAGGTGATTTGTATTAAAGGGTGTAGGTATTAAACCAGTAAGTGATGATGTTGTTTGATCTTCTTAAATGAACTCATCTCAAATATAAGAAATTGAAATCATTGAAAAGGAAATACATCCAATCCACCCTGAGCGATAACCTAGGATCAACTCATTCTTTTAAATTGAATTCACTTAAGTCTATTAGATTTCACTTAAACCCATATAAAATCAACCCAATTTGTCCACTTCATATCCAAAAACAATCCTTAGAATGTGCGTGTCTATAGGTTACTTCTTAGGTCTCTGTGGATTCGACAACCCAAGCTAGACTACAAGGACCGTTCTACCTTCATATCTTGGGTAAATTTGAGCGAGAATCAAATTTTGGCGCCGTTTATGGGGACCTAAGTAAGTTATCTTAGACACTATCATCCTTTTTTTTCATCCTACTTCTCTTTTCTCACCCCTCACTCCTATGGAAGTCAATTTTGAACAAGTCCAAACATGGGAAACGTATCCTTACTTTGATCACCCAACCCCATGTGTGATGTACAATGACCGTCCTAATTTCTACATGTGGTATCATCAAAAAACTAATGAACCACATTGTTTTTACTCCTATGATCCACAAAACATCCCAACATATAATGAGTTTCAATCCCCACAAAGCCAATCTGAACACCCTCCTGTGCAATTCCAACAACTTAATTATCCACCTGGAATTGACCATATTTCTCAACCCCTTTCCCATCATGATCCACAACCATTACTTGAAAAATTGTGTAAAAAAATGGAGATAATAAATTTTGAGGTTTCATCATTGAGGTTAGAACTAAAAATCATTAAAAATTGTGAGGAACCCATCCCTACACAAACTATCCCTTCCATAATCTTATGTGAAGTGTCTAGTTTCCCACAAACCTCTCATGAATTTACTGAAGAGAAAGCCTTTGGATTTGGGGAAGATGAAGAGGATCAAGGAATTATCGATGGGTGTTTGAATCAGGAGGAAATTGAATTTTTGGATTCAAAAGAGAAAAATTTGACATCATGGATTGAGTCTCCTAAGTATAACTCTATTTATGAATTTTCAAAAACACCAACCATTGAACCATTGAGAGAAATCGCAAACATTGAGTCCAAATCCATTCCTAAAACTGATATGTCCAATTTGGTGTATTAATATTCTTTTCTAAAGGAACCAATTTAGTTGAGAAATTTTGAAAATGAAATTGAGTTTAATTCAAAGTGCTAACCGATGTCTAAATTTCCTATCCAAACCGAGCTCAAAATTAGTATTCTTCCTTCCTCGCTCAAGTATCCCTTCATAGTGTATAACCATGACCTTTATGATGGAATTAATTCTTCTCTTGAAACTAATAATGTAGGAATGATCATTGAAGTCTTAGGAAAGACTAGAGAAGTAACTAGATCCACCATTTCAGAAATTCATTGGATTTACCCACTCATTTTAGAAAATAGGATTGTGAATGAAACAAATTATAAACATAGAATCAATCCCAACCTAGTAGAATTGGTGAAACATGTGTTACTTAAAATATTTAAAGTTGGTATTGGGTAAGTTGGGGGGTTCAAGTCGAGCTAACAACCTTAAAAAAAGCGTTGCATGGGAGGCAACCCATGGTTTTCAAGTTTCCTATCATTTTGTTGTTTTAATAAAATTTATATTTTAATTAATCATTTTTATATTTAAAAAAATAGACTGTTGATCTGTTCTTATATTATGAGTATGGATGGGTATGAAAGGGGAGCACCATATTCATTTGTGTCACGTGTTGTGATCCCTGA
Source organism: Viscum album (assembly GCA_963277665.1). Classification (NCBI taxonomy): domain Eukaryota; kingdom Viridiplantae; phylum Streptophyta; class Magnoliopsida; order Santalales; family Viscaceae; genus Viscum; species Viscum album. The sequence goes on along the minus strand of OY728139.1, from coordinate 162,137,526 downwards.
GTACTACCTTACCCAGAAATTAAAAATAAGACAATGTATCATCACTTGATTTCAAAAAAAAGGAAAACCATAAAAATGACGAGACTTGGTATTAAATAAATTGTTGTGTTGTTTGTTTGGTTTGGTTTGTTCTTGTTTGTATGTTTTATGGATTTTTTTTGGTGATACATATTCAATCAAGGAGGTACCTACATCCTCCAAGAGATCAAAGGACTAAATTGGAGCAGCAAAAACTTCAAACTTCAACCACCAGGTGACTTCATTCCATGATCATAATATTTCAATTTCCTTATTGAACTCCCCTTTTATTCCTCTAACCCCTTATAAATTTTCTTTTCTTTAAACACTGGGGATAGTGTTATTTTAATTTGGGGGGGACATAAAATAAAAAATGATTTCGTGTCAAAAAAAATTAATGATTTGGAAAAAAAATTGTGTAAATGGAAGGAAAAATTACTTTAACTTTGAACATGATAATACACATTGCACACTTTGAAACTGAATATAAAATAATTTAGCATGCCTTTATTGTGATTTTAATCCTTGTATAATTTCATGATCATAGATTTTGGAAAGTGAGGCTGTCCAATGTGATATTTCATTGTTTATATTTTCATCCAAATAAAAAAAGATCACAATGCACGTTCTTTGGATAGTGGGGTATTAGTTTGAGTTCATGGGGTCCCCTAAATAAATATCATAGGTTTGGTGATCATTTTAGTTTAATATGAGTATTCAAAAAAAATTGCATGTAGAGCAATGAAATGACCTAATGCGTGGCTTTCGACACTTGGGGATCGTGACTCCATAGTTGTATGGCCCAGAGTTAGTAATTTTATCTCTATTTTTGGTAATTTGAATTTTTTTTGATTGAGTTAACTCGAGATGATGCCCGAGTATGTGGGCTTCACTTGGTGCCCTAAGGTCTTTGAGCCTGGGAGTCATCGACAAAGTCTCGCTACAGGGGTCGACTCTTTTGAGTGCAACTTCAATTACTATGGAAAAATTGCAAAAAAAACAAAAATAAAAAATAAAAAAAATTTATTACTCATCTTAATATTGAAATTTGATTCCACCTAGCGCTTTCGTCATTTCCCCCATGAATAAAGATGAACCCCCATGTCTATTGTGATGCACAACACATCCTCATACTTAATTGATATTGGATGGAATATGGAAATGAATTTGAACAAAGGAATGGTCTTGGGATTGGGATCTGATTATGAAACTATCTTGTATTAAAATATTTTGATGGGTTTCATTATTGTTTGGTATAAGGTTTTTTGGTGATCATTTTGTATTAAAATGTTTTTGGAAAAGGGAATTCGAATTTCATATTGTTGAGATATATTTTGCTCGGGACTAGAAAAACTCAAGTTGGGGGGTGTGATTAGACACTAAATGAGGATAATATTCATTGTTAATATATATAATATTCATGTTCTTTATTATTCATAAACACAATTTAATGCATTTTACACTTTGAACATCATTTCACATTATGATTGCAATACCTTCTTAAAATGCACTATTATGTGGTACATTTTTTAACATCATTTGAAGTAACCAATGATTCATTTTATTATACATATTTTAATTTGATATTTTTGTAAATTTATCTACACTCCAATATGAACATGTTTCATTCAGGGATCAATGGAGAATTCATGGAAGAAGATGGGGATATTTTGTGATGAAAGGAAGCAATTTTAGAGAAGGTAGATTGGACACAAGACCACTGACGAGACTGTGGGGAAAAACATACAGGCCCAATTAATCCCATATTTTGTGGGATGCTAGAAGACATGTATAGTAACAAATAACTCTTCAGGATACAATGCTAATTCGGCCTCCATGTTGTCCAGTTAGGCGGCACAAGTTAGAGATACAATTCTGGGCCAGATTCTGCGGCCCAGAAAAACAGCCCACTAATTTGATCATATATCGGAATCCACAACTCCAAATGGGCCCAAATTTTACAGGAAGTTATAATACATCCGGAGATCCATTTTCTTCTTCTATGTACCACTCTGAGTCGGCCATATAGAAGGTCATCTAAACGCGTCTGTTCGGTGGATGAAAGCTGGCGGCCACCTCGGGTCAAATGTGGAAAAGTCCAAATTCCACAATCTTTCCACCACCTATGGCCTACCAAAATTAATAGAAATGCTTTTTACTGTTGGAGGATCGACCCAAGGGATAAAAAATGACTATTTAAGGCAGTGGTGTTGGAGGATTTAAGAATCTTTGAGCTTGTTTTCATCTTAATGTTATGCTGCCAATTTCTCTTTGTAATGTTCTTCCTTCACATGTAAGTTGTTTTAATTCATCCTTGTTTCTTAATAAAAGTTCTTCTTATCTTATTATTCTACTCTTCTCCTTATCACTTTTATACCTTTGGTTCAAGGTGTGAACTTGTTCATACCAAACCTTGTGATATTATCACACAACGGTGGAGTGATTGTTATTTTATTGCGTTTTTTTTTTACTTCTCCATTTCCTCCCTCATGAGTCTACTTTCCGCTTCCATTGAAACCATAGAATCAATGGAGGGCTAACCAACTTATGGGTTGATCCAAGAGAGTAGCAAGGGTCTCGATTGGATGTTATTTATCACCTCATTAATGTATAATCACTTCTTTAATTGGTATTTTTATTTATTTATTTTTAAACTCCATCATCCTTGTTGAATTTAAGGCCACACACTTCAAGTGTTAATAAGAACCTTTACCTTGAAGTGCTCAAAACTTTGATCCTTAAAGTGTATAGGTGATTAGTATTAAAGGTTTTAGGTATTAAACCAGTAAGTGATGATGTTGTTTGATCTTCTTAAATGAACTCATCTCAAATATAAGAAATTGAAATCATTGAAAAGGAAATACATCCAATCCACCCCGAGCGATAACCTAGGATCAACTAATTCTTTTAAATTGAATTCACTTAAGTCTATTAGAGTTCACTTAAACCCATATAAAATAAACCCAAGTTGGCCACTTCATATCCAAAAACAATCCTTATAATGTGCATGTCTATAGGTTACTTCTTAGGTCTCTGTGGATTCGACAACCTAAGATAGACTACAAGGACCGTTCTACCTTCATATCTTGGGTAAATTTGAGCGAGAATCACTTGCACTTAAGACAAATATGAGGATAGATAGGTCTAGTGTCTTGGTAAATTAAGAACATTACATAAAAAATTATAACATTAAACATAATAACTTTATTGAAAACTTCTTTTACATGACCACACACATTCCTTCGTACTTAGCATTGCATGGGATAACCTGAGGACATGATTAAAATAAGGGTCAGCTATAAATCCCAATAAGAGAGTAAACAAGGTATAACATGAAGAATATATTACATGTTATGAAATAGTCATATCAATGGAGTGCAATAGAAACATGAACATAATGGCATGATATATCATGATTATCATAACATGGAAATGTGGTAACAACATTTAACATGATATTAGCATGAGTCAAGGCTCATTGAACATGGATCATGAGTAAACACTCATTTAACTTGAATTATCATGATTAAACCCTAATTTAACTTGAAGTATCATGATACTAATCTTTAAACAATGCATTGGAGTGCTATTAGGGTGCACCCTTATTAATCATTTCATTTCATGCATAAGTGTGTCACATGGATCATATAACATGGATTCATTAAACATAATCATTTATTCCATGATAAAGAAGTGTGGAATTAATACATGAAACTCTATAATCAATACGTAAATTTACATACATGTGAATACCCTTGATAGAGAAAAGGGCATGGTATTCACTACACAGTGACTTTGACTTGGAAAATCGCGGTGCAATTTCGGCAACATAATGGCGTGACATAAGATTTCATAAAAATGGTTGATGAGAGAGAAATGTGTGTATCATAATATTTACATAAAATTGATATTAATGGGGTCATATAGATAAATTTCCCAATATATTTAATGTAATTTAGATTCATAATAAAAAACAATTTCTTGAATGTAAATGAGAAGAGAGAAATTCCTTACGGAATTTCGGCATGGTAACGGGTGTACATGGGAGGAATTAATGAGAGAGAAAGAGGTATATAATCATTAAAACATAAGGAGGTAATTATGGGGGAGGTGATAAATCATACCCCAACATTTTTAATTAAAAACAAAATGGTATAATAACATAATGAAATTTGGACAAAAATGAGAAAGGAAGAAATCTCTTACTTGGAAGTGTGATCCAAAGGCTTGGGAGAGGCTTGATAGAGGCTTCTTGGGAGCTTGAGGAACCTTGGGAGGATATTAGAGAGAGAATTTAATAGTAGGGACGTTCTCCAAGGGTTTTTAATGAAGATAATTGTGATATTGGGTGGGTTTATATAGGAAAAGAGAGGGAATTTTTTATTATTTAGGTTTTAGACACCACACAATAAACTAATCAAAACCACAAACCAACCCATGGTTTTTACCCATGGTTTTTTCCAAAGGGGATTGGAAAATATTATTTTATATGTCCAATGGACTAACTTATTAAAATATTAGGCTTACTTATGTGTAGGTGAGTCACACTCCCAAGGAAATCATTTTAAAAGTTAAAATGTTTTATATTGGAGGGTCCAATAAGGTACCGTAAAATTAATCAAACAAATCTAAAATTAAATTATTTTAAATTTAAAACATATATTTTCCAAAAATAATTTTTATAGTATTTTATTACATCACTATTGGGTCATTATGATGTCATAAAACACGTTATATATTTAAACGGTATTTAATTTTTACCCAAAAATTTGACTGTCTCGGAAAATTATGAAAAAATCATTGTTGGATAATTTCGACATCCTGATTCCAAAAAAAAATTCCTTTAATATAAATAATTTTCTAAATATTTTAATTTTTACTTTTAAAATAAAAACCGACATTTATCGAAAATTCATGGGTTTTGAAAAAACAGCTTTCAAACCTTAATAAAAATTACAATTGTATTCATAAAAAATATACGATAATTTATATTTAATAAAAATTAATTTAGTAATAATATTTTATTAAAATATTATTTAATTCAAAAATACATTAATTCATTCAAATATATTTCTTAATTGAATATTAACTAAAAATACTATTTGTGCTTTAAAAACTATTTACAAAGTAACAATAATAAAATGAATGTATATTATTTATTCTATAAAAAAATAATGCACAGAATCATAGTGCTAGGGTCTTGTCACATAACCCCTTATAACACCTACATAAGACCTAAGGGTAAGGTGTGTGATGGTGACAGACTCTTGGGGTGGCTCGGATAACATCGCTCGGGTGGTAATCTCTATTAACTTCTGTTGGACTCCTCATGTATTAATCATGTTTTAATGATAAAAAATCATATTCAATCTATAAACCATGTCAAATATATGTAATATATTTCACATTAAATGTATATTTGCTTATTAAAAGCTATCCAAAGATCTTAAGTGTTATACACTCAGTTTGGTTACTATACACTATCTTTTGATTCACTTTATAATGATTTCTATGACAAATGAATAAGTTTAATTCATTCCATAAATATCACTGCTTAAGTCTGAATATAGATATTCTCCTAAGTCTGAGACACCATGAACAAGCAGACACCATGAACAAGCAGACATCGTGACATCCATACACCGTGATATCCAGACACTGTGACATCCAGAAACCGTGACATCCAGACACTGTGACATCCAGACACCGTGACCATGAGACACCATGACCATAAGACACTGTGACCACAAGACACCGTAAACAAGATACTGTGACATCAAGACACCATGATCAAGACACCGTGAACAAGACTCCGTGAACCAGACACCGTGATATCAAGACACCGTGACTAATCCAGACACCATGTGAAGAAGACACCATTTCCATGACATACTGTGACACTGTTTCTTAATATGTTTTGTTGTATTTAAATTTAATCTCTAACTTTTATATTTTAAGAGTTTTAATTCACTTACATAATTAATATTTCTTTTGTAGACATGTCATCAACAAGTACAAGGTATGAGGTGCAGAATACATGCAACCTGTTGGCTCAAACACATGCACTCTAAGATAAAAGAGTAATGTGGCTCAGAAACAAGAGAGGAGTTGCACGATACTAAAAAACAATCTGGTGGTCATGATCAAAAAAACAGAATACACTTAGATAATTCTTAAAGAAAGAATTGTATCATGCAACTCAATGTTGTTGGATAACACACAAGTCTCAACTGAATCCCAGAATCGAGAACATCTTCACACTGTCAAATATCATGAAGAACACAAGCCAGATATGTCTGACTTGCAACACTCTATTTTCCATACAAGGACTTGATTTCTTAATTTGCCTCATCTCATAAGTACAGAGTTGCAAATGATAACACTCAGAGCACTTCTAAACTTATATCAATATTTCTGCTCTGATGTGTATCATTTTATTAACTTTCGAGCAGTGTGTGTTTCTGTATAACAACACACTCTGTCTTTGGAATTAAACTGAAGGATGCAAGATATCCTTACTCAAACATATTTTTACACTTGTGTATACCCATAGATAAGTGTGGAATAGGTCCCTGTGTGGCCTGATTATTTGTACCCATGAATAACTATAGAACAGGTCCCTGTGTGACCTGGACAGTCCTGTGTACTATTGTTAACCCCGATCTAGGGTGTGGATCAAGTTTATTTATATAAAATTCTTGGTGGGAAGTGATCACCAAGTGAAGTGTATTAGGTCATGGCTTGAGACTAAACCACTTGTTTCGTATCTGTTGTGCTGGTTAATTTAGTATTCTCTATTTTACTGCTTTACTGTATAATTCAGATATCACTAAATTCACTTTCATAGTTAGTCTTGGAAGGAAATTGTAATTGTCTTGTATTAGTAGAATAGCTTCAAAAGTAATATTAATAACTGAAATTAAGATTACTAAAAACTAATCAATCTTCTAAGAAGTTATTTAAACAGTCAAACTCTTATAACAGTATAACCTTGATTAACTGGGTTGTATTTAATCTTTTGGGAAATACTTTTTAGAAATACTTTTTAACCAGAAATTTTTATAGATACTCAATTCACCCCACCCCCTCTTGAGTAATCTACTCCAACCAACATTTGGTATCAGAGGTTGTTTATTAAGAATATTTTTAACCTTATTCAACTATGATTGTAGTTATACTTTAAAGATCTGTAAATTTCTATTAATTCTAAATTTCTAACTATTTCAAAGTATTTCTGTATTATGGATAATAGATTGGAAGGTGCTACAAGCAATAGACCACCATTCTTTAATGGAACCAACTATGCTCAATGGAAAATTAAAATGAAAATGCATCTAGAGAGTATGGGTATTGAAATTTGGTCTTCCATTATAGATAAATATAATATTCCTACTACTGATAGAATCACATGGGATGAACCTATCAAAACTGCTTACAATAACAATTGCAAATCTATGAATGTGTTATACTGCTCCTTAGGAGATGAGGAATTCAATAGAATTTCTGCTTGTAACACTGCCCATGAAATTTGGGATACCCTGTCTGTCTCACATGAAGTAACATCTAGTGTAAAAGAAATGATACTTAATACTTATACTATTAAATATGATAACTTTAAAATGAAACCTGATGAGCCTATCTCTAACATGTATCTTAGGTTCAATGAGATTGTCAACATAATAATTTCTCTTGGAAGAGAAGTCACTTCCAAGGAACAGATCATGATAATTCTTAGATGACTTCCTAACAGATGGAGAGGAACCTCTGTCTCTATTAGATAATCATGAGACATCATCAAGCTACCTGTAAAATAACTCATTAGGAAACTGATGATGTATGAAGAGGAACTAAAGGTCAATAAGAAAGAGGAGGATAAACCAAAAAAGAAATCTGTTTCATTTAAGACCACCACCTCTAAACACAAAGACAAAGGGAAATTGGAATCTTCTATAGAAAGTTCCAGTAGTGACCAATCATCACCTGATAGTGATGAGGAGATGGCTCAATTATCCAGAAGATTCAAGAAATTTTACAAAAAGAAGAACTTTTTCTGAAATCCTAACTTCAAGGGAAAATATGACCAAAAAGGAAGTTGAAAAAAGGATTGGAAAAGAAGTGACAAGACTTATGAGATTTTCTTCTATGAATGTAAGCATAAAGGAAATATCAAGGTTGACTGTCCAAAGCTCAAGTACAAAAAGAGATATAAGGACAAGTACAGGAAGTATAAAAAGGCCATGAAAGCAACCTGGAGTGCTTCTGAGGATATTTCAAGTGACTCAAAAACATCACATGATGAACAAGCTAACAAAGTCAATATGTGTTTTATGAAAAACATATCTGAGGTAACACTGGACTCTCCTGTACATAATTCATACTATTCTGGAGATGAGAGTGACTCTGAAAATATGACTAATGAAGAAATGTTTGAATACTATAACATGCTTGAAGAAATATGAAATGAACTAAAAGACAAATATAAATCATTGAAGAAACAGTATTCTCTTATTGTGACTGTTAAATCTGAACTCACAACTAAAAAATAGAAAAATTCTCAGCTTCTCAAAGAGAACAACGAATTAAAAATGTCTAATGAGCAATTGAAGAATGACCTAGAAAATTTTACTAATGGAAAAAATACCCTTACTCAAATTCTAGGTAAACAAATTGCCCATAAATACAACACTAGAATTGGTTATCAACCTGGAAAAAGAAATATTGGTAGAACAAATTTTGTTTCTAAATCTAGGATATATAGTTTTACTCCCAATTCTGGACACAAATCAACTAATTCAATTTATGATACACTTTCTATTGTTTCAAGTTTTTCTAGACAAAATAAAGTTTACTTTTAAAATACTTTACTTAAAGCTTATAAGAAACCTATGAGGCATATATGGGTTCCTAAATTACTCATTAATAATATTACTGGACCCAAAAAAGTATGGGTACCAAAATATGTTTTTTCTTAATCATTTTATAGGAAAGCTGCTTAAAGAGTTTCTGTAAAAGTTTATGGTACTTGGACAGTGGATGTTCAAGACACATGATAGGAGACTACTCATGCTTCAAGAATCTAATAAAAATAGATGGAGGATATTTCACATTTGGTGACAATGCTAAAGGAAAGATCATTGGCCTTATCCAAATCAGTAACTCTAACTCAATTTTAATTTCTAAAGTACTGTTTGTTGATAGATTAAAATATAATCTTCTTAGTATCTCACAATTATGTGATGATGGATTTCCTGTTATATTTGAAAATGATTCTTGCAATGTATTTAATTCTAAATAAGAATTAGTCTTTTATGAATTAAGAAATGAAAATGTTTACTCTGTTAACTTAGACTCCTTAGATTATCAAAATGCTTCATGCTTAAGTATATTTCATAAAGATTATTGGATCGGGCATAGGAGACTAGGACACTGTAATATTCACTCCCTTAGAAATATAACTAGAAAAAGCTTAGTTAAAGACTTACCCAAACTTGAGTTTCCAAATGACAAAGTGTGTAATCCCTGTCAAAAGGGAAAACAACACAAATTTTCCTTCAAACCAAAGAAAGAAGTATCAACTTCTCAACCTCTTGAACTGGTTCACATGGATTTTTTTAGAAAATCTAGAGTTTCTAGTTCAAATGGGAAGCACTATGTTTATGTTCTTATAGATGACTTTTCTAGATATACTTGGACCTTCTTTATGGCTCAAAAAAGTAAAGTCTGCTCTTATTTTTCTAAATATTCCAAGTTTTTGGAAAATATTAGTGGACTTAGAATTAAATCCTTAAGAATTGATCATGGACATGAGTTTGAAAATCAAGAGTTTTAATCCTTTTGTTCACAAAATGGTTATAGTCACAATTTCTCTTCCCCTAGAACACCTCAAAAAAATGGATTTGTAGAAAGAAGAAATATAACTCTACAAGAGATTGCTAGAACAATGCTTAGTAAATATGACCTACCTATTTATTTTTGGGTTGAATCTATCAATACAGCATGCTACATAATCAATAGAGTATTGATCAAACCTATTCTTAAGAGGACTCCTTATGAGTTATGGAACAATCGAAAACCCAAGGTTAACTACTTCAAATTTTTTGGTTGCAAAGTCTATATTCTTAATACTAAAGATAATCTTGACAAATTTTCATCCAAGAGTGATGAAGGTATCTTTTTAGGATATTCCATGTCTAGTAAAGCATATAGAGTGTTCAATAAAATAAATAAATGTGTAGAAGAATATTTCCATGTCAAATTTGATGAAACGGATCCACATGAGCCTAAAACCATTCTAGAGAACATGGAGGATGATGTATCAAATTTTAAAATTAATCCAAAATCCTCAAACCATTCTGTGAAAGAATCTGTGAAAACTTCCAGTTCTGGAAATTCCTTAGACTCAAGTCACAATGAACCTAAACCTGTTGATGAACCTGAAATCACTAGTCCCTATTTTTCTATAGCTATTAGAACTCTTAAGAACCATCCTTTAGATGTTGTTGTAGGATACCTAGACAAAGGAACTCAAACTAGAGCTTCTCTTAGAAATCAAGTTTAACATCAAGTCTTCTTGTCACAACTTGAACCTAAAAACATTAATGATGTTATCAATGATGAATTTTGGGTGATTGCTATGCAAGAAGAACTTAACCAGTTTGAAAGGAACAAATTTTGTAAACTTGTTAAAAGACCTAAGGACACATTCACCATAGGCACTAAATGGGTGTTTAGAAATAAGGTATATGAAGCTGGTAACATAGTTAGAAATAAGGCTATATTGGTTGCACAAGGCTATAGTCAAGAAGAAGGAATTGACTATGAGGAGACCTTTTCACCAGTAGCTAGACTTGAAGCCATCAGAATCCTGCTTTCTTATACTGCACATCTGAATTTCAAACTATATCAAATGGATGTTAAGAGTGAATTCTTAAATGGGTATATAGTTGAGGATGTCTTTGTTTAACAACCCCCTGGTTTTATAAACCCCCATTTTCCAAATCATATTTTTAAATTATCAAAAGATTTATATGGTTTAAAATGATCTCCAAGAGCTTGGTATGATAGGTTGAGTACTTTTATTATTTCCAAAGGTTTTACAAAAGGAATAGATGATCCTACCCTTTTTATAAAAAAAATATCTAATGATGTTTTAGTTGTTCAAATCTATGTAGATGGCATTATCTTTGGATCTTCAAGAAATTATTTATGTATTGATTTTCCTAAAATGATGCAAAATGAATTTGAAATGAGTTTAATGGGTGAACTAAAAAAAATTTCTTGAATTTCAAATCTTTAAAAATAATGATGGTATTATTTTAACTCAAAATAAATATACTATAGATCTTCTAAAACATTTTGGATTGGATAGCACTAAAATTAGTAACACTCCCATGAGTACCACTTGTAAGATGGATCTTGATTAAGAGGAAAAATCTATTGATCAAACCACTTATAGGGGAATGATTATAAGTTTACTCTACTTAACTACTAGTCAACCTGACATTATGTTTAGTGTGTGTATGTGTGCTCATTTTCAAGAAAATCCTAAGTAATCTCATTTAAATTTTGTAAATAGAATTTTAAAATACCTCAAGAATACACCTAATCTAGGACTATTCTATCCAAGAGGACAATCATTTTAATTAGTTAGTTATTCTGATGCTGACTTAAGTGGTTGTAAGTTAGATATAAAAAGCACCTCTAGAATATTTCACTTTTTAGGCAAGTCACTAGTATCATGGTGTAGTAAGAAACAAAATTCGATTGCATTATCTACTATAGAAGCTGAATACATAGCTGATGGCAGTTGTTGTGCACAAATCTTGTGGATGAAACACACATTACTAGATTGTATATATCAATTCAGGAATGTACCTATAAATTGTGACAACACGAGTGCTATTAACATTTCGAAAAATACTGTTTCACATTCAAGGACAAAGCATATTTATGTAAGACGTCACTTTTTGAGAGATCGTTATCAAAAGGGTGATATCACTTTGGAATTCATTGGTACTGAGTATCAGCTAACTGATATATTTACCAAACCATTAAATTCTGAAAGAATAGAATAAATCATACGTGAATTAGGCATGATAAATATTAAGTAAATGTCTTACTGTTTTATGTATTACTATTTTATATCTTACTATTTCATGTTTACTATCTCACTGTAAAGTTCATGTTTACTATCTCACTGTAAAGTTCATGTTTACTGTCTCACCGTAATGTTCAGTCATTGTCTCACCGTGAAGTTTTTTCATTGTATCACCGTAAAGACCTGATATGGTCTCACCTTAATGATTCTTTATGATTGTTATTTATAAATTAAAAAGAGTTTCATGGTAATTATTCATTTCACCTCTTTATTTTCCTACGCTTTTACTTTTGCGATGTTTGGTATTCTTAAATGATAAAATAAAGGAAGTGTCACTTTTCCTTTACTCGAGCTTTCTTCTATTAACTCAATTTGTAACCCTTCTTCAACCCTTAAGTCCTTATCTCTCTCAAACCTTCGATGAATACCCAGGATGAAACGCCCTTCATCTTCAACTCCTAAGAAACATAGCTCAAAGAAGAAGAAAATCGCACCTAAGCTGGAACCTGAAGGTCCTCTAAATCCAAATCTGGTGAACCGAGTAGTAGTACCCGAGAAAGAGGTATACCCTAAGTGGATTCTATCGATTAATTCTCTGGTTTTGAAAGTTTTAAAAGAGCAAGTCTAGTTAGAATGGTTTTTGAAGAAAGATAGACCTATCTACCCTAAGTTTGTGGCTCAATTTTATCAGTATTTTCAGTTCTCCTTTGATTCTGAAGATAGTTATTCTATGAGAAGCTCGATAAATGGCCAAGAATGATCATTCTCTTTGAGGTTATGGGCTGCATGCCTTAGGATACCTCATGAAGGCATCTGTGAGGACTATCAAAGAGGACCTCCGTCGTCTAGTGAATTATTTTTTTTGGAAGATGATATGAAAATCTTAACCAGAAATGGCACCAAGAGGAGATCCATTGCTACTAAAATGGATAGAGAATCAAGACTTCTGTTTAAGTTTATACAGAACTTGATTAGCCCTAGAAAAGTTTATTTTGCTGTACTGAAATATCAAGATGTGTTTCTGATTCATCTTATGAAAAATGGGCATAAGATCAACCTTTGTAAGTATATCATACACCATATGTGTGAGCTGATCAAAACCAAATCCAAGTCAAACTCCTTGTTTTATTCTCAGCTTATCTCAGTCATGCTTCATGCCAAAGTTATGGTTCGAACTAATGAGGAAGTTATCAAGGATTGTGAGTACTACCTTTAAAAAGTCATTATCAAAAGGATAAAAATAAATTGGAATCCTTAGAAAAAGGCATGGGTGGAAGACAATGATAGGATTTATAAAAATTTCAATCCAATGGAACATCCCTCAAGACCAAAAGATATTTCTGATCCTGGTTTAGAACCAGATGAGGTTGTTGAGTATTCTGAAGAAGAAGAAGAAGAGGTTGTTGTGCCTCCTAGGGAAACTATTTCTGATAAAGAAGACAGTACTCTTTTCCCTCATGTAGCAAGTGAAAAATAAGCCCATGCTTCTAAAGATGTTGTTAATCTAGAAGATCAACCCAAGGTTAAAACAAAATCTGTTGTCAAAGAAACTGAAAAGAATGTTATGGAAGAACCTATAGAAGAAGATTTACCTACTATGCAAGAAGCTGACCTTGAGGAACTCACAGTGGAACAATTTGTTCCTGAAGTCATTCCTTCGGCTAAGGAAAGGCTGGAGATGGCTTTTTAGTTGGCTAAACAGAAAATGAGAGAGGATCTAAGAGATGAATTCATGGAACTAGATCAAGCATCTAAGCCTCTCAGTCCTGAGAAGGATGCAACTGTTGAGGGGGAGAAAACCCCAAATCTGAAATCTATTAAAGTACCAAACCCAATTGATTCAAGCCCTGTAGACACTCAGTATAAGTTCCCCAGTTTTTATGATGTGAATGATTCCCATGAAGTCTCAGTAAAAGGCCTTGACCTTTCTAATATGTTCCAATTAAAATCTGTCTCTAATCTTTCCCCCAAAAAATAACCTGAGTCCGTATCAGTCCCTATATCTAAACCTTTACCAGCACAACTATCCTTAGTGACTAAAGATGATCTGAAATAATTTGGAGCTACCCTTTTTTCTAGAGTTGAAAAACTCCTGAATTCTTAACCTTCTCTTGTAACACATCTAAGTGATAAAGATTCCTCACTGTTGTTGGAAAAAGTTATTTGGAAGATCCAACCCAAAATGCTTCATGAGATTCAGGATTTCGGAGTTGAAAAGAGACTGCTTAGTGATGAATTGAAGACCCTAACAGGTATGATTGAATAAATGCATAAAGAGATGCATTTGAGATCAGAGTTTTCTTCTCATCCTATAGAATCTGTTGTTCCTCAAACCCCACAGAATGTTGTCTCTCAGATTCAACCTCATTTAGCTTCCTTATCTGAAAAGGTCATAGAAAGAAACAAATATATTGTGAAAGAAATGCGAGAGCTTGTGGTTAATATTAAAAAGCTCACTGATGAGTATATGGGGTGCCTTAAAAAGTGATAAATCAACTAAAATCTCTTACCTCAGATGTCAATGCTTCTAAGGCATCTTGACAATCATCTCAAACTTCCCTAGATAGTGATCTGCTCAGAACAGTGGTCAAAGAAGAACTTCAGACTATTGTTAGTGGTTTCAATAAAGATTATCTATATAAATTTATCAAGAACAGTGATAGAGTTCTTGATCTGGTCCAAATCCATTCAAAAATTACTAATGATGCTCAGCAAGAAATTGCCAAGAAATTGGATTTATACTTCAACTGAATATTCTCCAAGACTGACATGACCAATCATTTCAAATGTCTTTATAAAATCTGAGTATTCCTCCTGTTACTCAAGATTTCAAGACTCAAGTTCAAAATATCATAGAGTTCACTCATTTTTTGGATAAGTTTATGGAAAACAAGGATGACTTTAAGAAAGCTATGTAGTATGGTGGAGAGATCATTGCAGATTTTATTAAGCTTCTGAGTCCCTATCTTCATGTACAGAGTACAGCCATTGTTGCTCCTGTGGCTACACCTATGAGACCTGGTTTGCCTACATTCACCTCTGCCCTAGCCTCCACTTCTATGTCTATCAGTCAGGAACTGAGTCAGATCAGGCCTCTGATCCTTGATCAACAACTGCCTCAGTCTTCTATTGCACTTACTATGGCTCCTTCGATCTTTAAAGGTCTTCATTTACCTTCTCTATCAACCGCCTCACTACCTTCTTCTACCTCAACCCCTGCTCATATGGCTTCCTCTTCTTCTGATGTTGTTAAAGGCAAAGAGAAGACCAAACAGTGAAGAAGGATAGTGCTTACTCTTTTTTGATGTGAATCTTGTTAATTTTGTTTTACTTTATGTAATTCCCCTCTTTTTATCTAATACATTATGCCCTTTTCTTGTCTCTTTTGTCTTTCTTTTTCCCACTACTTTTTGATAATCCCAAAAGGGGGAGAAATATATGGGATACAAATTGGAGAAATATATGGGAAAAATAGGATAAATATATAGGAAAAATATGGGAGAAATATAGGAGACATATAGGAGAAGAGAATACTCACTCTATATATGTTATATGCGCATTCGAACTATGTTGTTAGAACTCATATAAGATCTAAATATACATGATTTGTGATCATAAAAAAGGGGGAGATTGTTGGAATCATCATGTATTAATCATGTTTTAATGATCACAAATCCTATTCAATCTATAAATCATGTCAACTCTATGTAATATATTTCACATTAAATGTACAGTTTCTTAGTAAAAGATATCCAAAGATCTTAAGTGTTATACACTCAGTTTTTTTACTATACACTATCTTTTGATTCGCTTTATAATGATTTCTTTGACAAATGATTAAGTTTAATTAATTCCATAAATATCACTGCTTAAGTATGAATACAGATATTTGCCTAAGTCTGAGACACCGTGAACAAGCAGACACCGTGAACAAGCATACACCTTGAACAAGCAGACACCGTGAAGAAGTAGACAATGTGACATCCAGACACCTTGACATCCAGAAATCGTGACATCCAAACACTGTGACATCCAGACACCGTGACCATGAGACACTATGAACATAAGACACCGTGACCACAAGACACCATAAACAAGACACCATGACATCATGACACCATGATCAAGACACTGTGAACAAGACTCCGTGAACCAGACACCATGATATCAAGACACCATGACCAATCCAGAAACCGTGTGAAGGAGACACTATTTCCATGACATAGTGTGACACTGTTTCTTAATATGTTTTTTCATCTTTCAATTTAATCTCTAACAGTTATATTTTAAGACTTTTAATGCACTAACATAATTAATAATTCTTTTTTAGACATTTCATCGACAAGTATGAGGTATGAAGTGCAGAATACAAGAAACCTGTCAGCTCAAACACATGCACTCCAAGATAAAAAGAGTAATACGGCCCAAAAACAGGAGAAGAGTTGCATGATACTGAAAAACAAGCTGGTGGTTGTGAGCATGACAAAAGAATACACTTAGATAATTCTTAAAGAAAAAATTGTCTCATGAAACTCAATGATGCTGGAGAACACATGAAGCTCAACTGAATCCTAGAATTGAGAACATCTTCACACTGTCAAACATCACGAAGAACACAAGCTGGATCTGTCTGACTTGCGACACTCTATTTTCCATACGATGACTTGATTTCTACATCTGCCTCATCTTAGAAGTCTAGAACTATAAAGACTAACACTCAGAGCACTTCTAAACCTATCTCAATATTTTTTCTCTGATGTGTATCATTGTATTAACTTTCGAGTAGTGTGTGTTTCTGTAAAACAACACACTCTATATCCTACATTAAACTAAAGGATACAAGATATCCTTACTCAAACATCTTTTTACACTTGTGTATACCCATGGATAAGTGTGGAAGAGGTACATGTGTGGCTTGGTTGTTTGTACCCATGAAGAACTGTGGAAGAGGTCCTTGTGTGACCTAGATAGTCCTGTGTACTATTGTTAACCCCGATCCAGGGTGTGGATCAAGTTTATTTATATAAACTGCTTGGTGGTAGGTGATCACCAAGTGGAGTGGATTAGGTCTTGGCTTGAGACTGAACCACTTGTTTCATATCCGTTGTGCTACTTAATTTAGTATTCTATGTTTTACTGTTTTACTGTATAATTCAGATATCACTAAATTCAATTTTGATAGTTACTCTTGAAAAGAATTTATAATTGTCTTGTCTTATTAGAATAGCTTCAAAAGTAAAATTAATAACCAAAATTAAGATTACTGAGAACTAATCAATCTTCTAAGAAGTTATTTAAACATTTAAACTCTTATAACATTATAACCTTGATTAATTGGGATGTATTTAATCTTTTGGGGAAAACTTTTTAGAAATACTTTTTAACCATAAATTTTTATAGATACTCAATTCAACCCCCCCACCCCTCTTGAGTAATCTACTCCGACTAACAACTTCCACTTCTCTTATAGGCGATTTCATTCAAGCTTAACATGTTGAAGATCGATGTGGGATTGGTATATAGTAAATGTAGCGACTCGGGTTTTTGGTCCTGTCAGACTTTGGAATATTTGTACGAATAATTCTAGAGCTAGGCGCGAAGACGGCGTGCGATTCCGAGGCCCGGTGTTCCCGGAATTAATTTTATAAAAATATTAAGTATTTTTATACTATGCACATGGTTGGGGTGTTATATCTCCTAAACGGTAGCTCAGAATGGGAATCTGAGGGCACGGTTGCGTCCGGAACGTGCCTTTTACCCTAGGCGGGGTGTAAACTTTGTGGGCGCGGGCCTGCGGTGAGAAACGCCACCAGGGACGTTTTCGTAAATAAGTGGCGGAGTTAGTGTGCGGGCGTTGACTCGACTAACTTCTGAACGGAGTCTCTGTTGGAAAATCTGAGTGTGTCGTTGCATTCAGAATGGTGTGTTTACCCTAGGGGTGACCTTACTTTTGTTCGCATCGGGCATCGGGTCCGAGGCGGGTTTGGCGTCGGCGGGCGGCTGATATAAATATCACCCCCCCCCCCTTATTGTTCCTCTCGACGTTCTTCGCCGCTGCTCCGCCGAATCGAGCAAACAAAGCGCCCACGAGCTCGGAATTCGACGGCGGACGTTCCAGGAGCGCGCAGCGGAAGCTCTGGAGCGCGGATCTAAGGCAGAACATCGGCGTTTCGCCCGCGAGGTAGGCAGATTTGAGTTTTAACTCCGGATCCTGTTTTTGCTGCGTTTTTCTGCAAATTGAAGCCGTAGCAGTGTAGATCGGGTCCTGAGGGTTGTGTAGACGCCTCCGGATCACAAAACGGGCCACCGGGGTGCCCCCGGTGGTCCGCGGAAGATCTGTCGGCGCCGGCGGAGCCCGGCGGCCCGCGGCGGAGTAGCGGCGGCCGGCCGCCCAGTGCGGCGGCACGTGGCGAAGGGCCGCCGGCCAGGGCGGGCCGGCGGCGGCGGCCGGTCCAGGCCGGCCGGTCCGGCCTCTTTTCTCATACGGGGGTCTTTAAACCCCTTGTATCTTGCAATCCAGGAGCCGGATTTGCGCGTCGTTTGCGGCGACGCGACCCTGACGACGAGGCGAACCCTCCGATGTGGGTTCGAGGGTTTAAAGGTTCGGGATCATGGCCCGTGAGCTAGAAATGTCGTATAAAATAATATTATTTTATTATTTTACGACTTCGGGCCGTTGTAACTACTGCCCGGAGCATCTGATTGATGTGCCGTCAGTGGCGTTGAGACCCTGATGTTACGACGGACTTTTGAGATGGTTTCCGGGTGTTGGGACTGAGAACGGGGTGCGGGCCCCACGAGGCCGGGTTTGGCGTTTGCGGAGAAACGCAGCTT